>JAOPSE010000077.1:8468776-9068776 GCA_029449295.1 Zea luxurians
TCAACTCCCCCATCATAGACATCTCAAATTTTTGTACCATGATTGTAACACCCAAATTCTGAATTTGGGATTGGTAGAAGAAATCCGAGCAAAGTACCCTTGATAAATAATTAAACTTTATAATTCACCTTTTTTAAGGTAAATGATCATAATAAAATAACGATGGTTAAAATAAATCATAATAGAGATTAGACATTGGAAAAATGTTCCTATCAAAACAAATGGAGAATTCTGAATATACGTTTAATTTGACTGCACACTCAAATAATAATATATTGCTATAATGTGGTGTGTGTACTTCATGTTGAAAACATTACCTAATAATAAAATAAATAAAGAAATACTATGTAGAAATTGTGCATCATGTGGAGTTTTTCCTGTGCATAAATTTGAAATTTAAAAATTAAAACTTGGTTTGATTTGAAATTGAAATAAGAAAGGAAAATAGAAACAATAAAGAAAAACGGGGGGGAACTCACCTTGGGCCGAATTCTCGCGCGCCTCGGCCCAATACCATTTTACCACCGCGCCAGCCCAGTTCCCTGCAACTCCACTGGCGCGCGCGCTTGCTCACTTACCGGTGGGTCCCGCGCGTCATCTCTTTCCCCCTCTCACCGAAACAGCCGCGCGTGTGGAGCTCAACGACCGCGCGGGTCGCGCCTGGCCATTGTTGCCTGGGCGCGTTTCTCCTCCTGCAGCTCGTGCGCGCTTGGCTCGGGATTCCATTGAAGATCCACAACAACTCGTGGATTCCGCGCTCGGCGCGACCATCCTTTCCCCGAAGAACTCGGCTCCGCGCTTCAACAACCATGGGACTTCTTGCCGTGGCTATTTAAGTGAGCTACGTACGCTCCCTCCCCATCCTATGGTGCCCGACACCTCATATCCTCGGTGCTAGTTGATCGCCTTGCAGAAAATTCAAACCACTGGCCGCCGCGTAATCCCGCCGCCGCCATGGCTGCTCCTTATCTGGGCGCGGGATTGATGCCAGTAAAGTACTCATGAAGGGTCTCGGTCGCACGCACACGTGGTTGTGGCCTCCTCAGCGTTGTTGTCCACCAGAGCGCTATCAATTGATCACCGGCCATGGTCGCCACCACGGGCTATGCAAGCGCCGCCGCAATTGAGGCTGGTGGCGGTGGTGCCATGATGGTCGCCGATTGGCCCACGTGCGGACAGGATGGGGGAACGTGCATCCCTTCGCTCGGGTTAATTCTGGCCGTTAGATCGGATGCAGATGGACAAGATTAGATCAGGTATACCCTTTCGCTTCATAAAACACGGGCCATCGAATCTTGATCTAATGGTTGACGATGAACGAATCCGAGCCGTCGTACCGGAATCGTGTGGAACTGGTCGCTCAGGGAATTATGGCCTCGCCCACTTTTCATATGAACCCTGGGCTCCTTTGATACTAACCGCGGTCCAGTCTGATTCAAAGACTATTGCCGATAGGTCCTATATCTAGCAAATTGAACCCTGGCTTTGCTGAAAATAGCGCCCGCCACCCACAAGAATAGGAAATCGCAGAAATTTAATCTAAAATGAATTTTGGGTATGAAAATAAGTCCAAAGTCTTAGAAAATTCATAACTACTTCATTCTAGCTCCGATTCGATCCATTCCAATTGCATTAGATTCATGATAATATTGTCTATCGTTCAGTAACCTATTTACTATATAACTTAGTTATAAAAAAATAACACTTATTTTTGTTTCATGTTAGAACCTAAATTATTCCGAAAATCATAACTTTATACACTTTAAATCCGATTTGACCCGTTCGAATTGCGTTGGACTTGTACTGATATTACCTACACCATAGTAACATCATTTTACCATATAACATGGTCCCAAAAATAAATAATTAATTTGTTCAACCTATGGTTATTGGATTAACATATTTAATGAGTTAATCTAGAATTTTAATTTGGACCATCTACTGGTATATGATTATGTGGTAACTTAGATTGAAGGTTAAGTTAGTTATATCTTTCTCACATAATTGATTTTAATCATCATAACATATAGTTTATTGATTAATCACTTATAACCTGGTAATGGTAACTCTGAATTTAGTAATTCTTGATCCCACGATCTCGTAGCGACGCGTAGATTATTATCACGCAGTTTATTCTTATGTTTGGTGTGATGTTAATTTTGCCTATACCATGTTTGTCTGTATTGCTACATTTAGCGGTGAGGACACGTGTCATCTGAAGAGCAAGTTGGTACCTGGAATCTCAAGTCCAGGCAAGTTGTGCCCTTGATCACTTCTTTTTACCCACTCATGTTCTAATTAATCATAATGATCTGCATAGATTAATTTTGATGGGACCCAATAGGTTACCCCAGTTTGACTATCTTTATACCTTGATTACCACTACACTTTTTGGGTAGTACCTGCTATTGCTTTATGTGGTTATGGGTATAGAGATACATATTATTCATGATTATACTTTTATTATCAGTTGTTATTTATTGTTCATGATAAGATCATTATGTTAATTGGAACATGGAGAACCACCCGGGAAAACAGTGCTACCACAAGGGTTTAATGGGACGCCCTTGGCTGATTAATTAGGAAAGCTAGTGGATGACTACCTTACCCGAAAGGGGCAAGGGTAGTAGGGGAGTGGTCAGTGTAGGGAGGCCCTTGGGATGATTTTGCTGCGATGGCGGTCATGCGAGGGATTCCTGCATTGGAGCTTCCTATAAACTGTAGCGGGTTTTCTGAAGCTAGTGGAACTTTGTAAAGGCCTCGTAGTGTTACCCTGCCTCGCCTCCTCGGTAGAGGTGTATGGGATTGGCCGTCTCTTGGCAGATGGGTAACATGACTTGTGGGTAAAGATGTGCAACCTCTGTAGAGTGTAAAACTGGTATACTAGCCGTGCTCACGGTCATGAGCAGCTCGGACACTCACATGATTAATTTATGGAACTAAATTCAAATTGTCATATGCATTGCATCGCAGGTGATATTGTTACTTTTGTTCTACTACTTAATTGGGTTGGTATTTACTTACACTTAGTAACTGCTAATAAAATTTTGACCAACTTTAAAAGCAATGCTCAGCTTTAACCATCCTCTTTGGTAAGCCTTACACTTCACATGAGCTCCCACCTTTGGCGAGTTCATGCACATTATTCCCCACAACTTGTTGAGCTATGAATGTATATGAGCTCACTCTTGCTATCTCACACCCACCACAGGTCAAGAACAGGTACCACAGGATGAGGCGCATGGAGGATGCTGCGTTGTGTTCGTGAGAGGTCTAGGTCGTCGTCTCCCAGTCAACTTTGGGTTGCTGGACCGTTGTCTCCTTATAATGTAATTATTTATTTATTTTGTATAGAACTCCCGTTATGTAGTAAAGATGTGACATTCTAAGATGTGCCATGATTCATCATATGTGTGAGACTTGGTCCCAGCACACCTGGTGATTATGTTCATGCCCGGGTCTTGGTGCCCCGAAACCCGGGTGTGACAATGATCCTACTAAACTCTTCATAAGTAGATTTGTTAGTAGACCCAAATATGATATCATCAACATAAATTTGGCATACAAAAAATCTTTTGCAATAGTTTTAGTAAAGAGAGTAGGATCGGTTTTATCGACTTTGAAGCCATTTGTGATAAGAAAATCTCTTAGACATTCATACCATACTCTTGGGGCTTGCTTGAGCCCATAAAGCGCCTTAGAGAGTTTATACACATGGTTAGGGTACTCACCATCTTCAAAGCCGGGAGGTTGCTCAACATAGACCTCTTCCTTGATTGGTCCATTGAGGAAGGCACTCTTCACGTCCATTTGATAGAGCATAAAGCCATGGTAAGTAGCATAGGCAAGTAATATGCGAATTGACTCAAGCCTAGCTACGGGTGCATAAGTTTCACCGAAATCCAAACCTTAGACTTGTGAATACCCCTTGGCCATAAGTCGGGCTTTGTTCCTTATCACCACACCATGCTCATCTTGCTTGTTGCGGAATACCCACTTGGTTCCTTACAACATTTTGATTAGGACGTGGAACTGAAAGGGAAATGTGCCCTTGGGCCATTTCTAAGTATTTTTGTAACACCCACTTTGTATTTGCTAGAGAGAATACCAATAGAGAAACAATTCCTCTTTATATGAGTATGATCTTTATGCATCATCATATGAGAACACCATGTCCAAGAACAATTAATAAAAAGATATGCTACTAAATGGTTGCATCATGCTGGATATTTTATTTTGTGTGCATTTTGTGACAAGAAAAATATTAAATATCCAAATGAGAAATTAAATCCTAAAAGAAATGCTAAAATTTGGAAAGAAAGAAAGAAAAAAAAAAATGCTATGTAATACAAGGAAATAAAACTTATAAATGTATAGATTTGTTCCACAAAGCTTTATCCAAATCATATACTTAGAAAAAAAAAATTTTGAGTACAAGTTCATCACAAATTTGAAATTCAAAACTTAGATTCAAAAGTAAAGAAAGAAAACGGAAAATAAAAAGGGAAAAAGAAAAAAGCTTACCTGGGCCCGGTTTCCCCTTTCCGGCCCAACTTCAGGTGACTCCTGCGCAGCCCAACCATCCATAACGCGCGCGCCGACGCAACGGGCCCGCACGTCAGCCGCTCTCGCGCGCGCGTCCGCAACCGTGTCGCTGCGCCGCGGGCCCCGCTGTCCAGTCCCACGCCCGCTCGCTCCTCTTCCCTTTCCGCTGCCGTGTGGGCCCCCTCGCTGACAGGGTCTTCCTCTCCGTGAGGCGCGCGAATCGGGCGAGCTCGGCGTGGCGGAAATCGCGGATTCCGTTGATTGACCAACCGATTGTGCATAAAAGTGTGTCGCGCCTCGCCCCTCCTATCCCTTAACCCAACTCGCGTTCACCGGAGGGATCGATTGAGAGAGCAAGTGGAGGTAGCCGGAACCCGTGGTGACCGTGCGGGTGGATTGGCGGCGCGCCATCGTCGTTCGTGCTCGACGCCAAATTGAGGCCTCGGGTGCGGGCAGAAGGCTTCGCCCAAGCCCCGGGACCGCTTGAGTGGCGATCGTGAGCTCGGAAGGTGACCGTGGGGCGCTCAATTCCTCGCCGCCGTCGCAAGGCCGCGGGTCGTCGCGGGCAGACCAGGTGAAGGCCGGAATCCCTTTGAAAGCGCACCTCCCATGTTTGTTACATTCTCAATTTCGTTTTGCACTCGAGATACGGGGGAAATTGGGTACCGTGGTGCGCAATCGGCGTTCCGTCCATGGCGCTCCGCCGTGCGGGCGCTTCGCCGCCGTTGGAGACCGCGTGAGAGAGACGATACCCGAGCACCGTCCGATCCTCAGCGGGTGGCTCAGATTAGAAAACGCGTAACGTTTCGGTCGGGTTCGCGATGGCCGTCGATATCCGATCGGACGGATCGGGTAGCCCTGAGTAAAAATTAAATATGCGCCGTTGGATCTAGATCCAACAACTCTCGGTCCGTAACGATTCGTTAAGATATACATCTAATCACCGCCGTCGGTTCTCGATCGGACGGCCCTGTGATCACGATACCCCTTCGCCGTTGATTTTGTAAAAGAGCCCCTCGGTTTCACAGAAATAAACCCGCCGTCCAGAGAGCACTATTCTCTGTGTCTGTGGTATTTTACACCGAGCCCCCTGGGTTTTCCAGGAATTGACGCCCGGTCCAGTCAACACGAAAACCAGAGAAAATGTTTATTAAATAGATTTTTAATAGGAAAATAATTGCTAGAACTTCAATAATTCATAGAAAATCCATTTTTGGTCCAAATCACTTCATTCCAGTTGCTAAAATTTTGTAATATTGTTCTCTTTCACCTAAAGCCTCTGTTATGTCATAAAAACAGTAAGAAAAGTTATTTCTCATTTAATCCTATTTAAAACACATAAAACCTTTGAAAATGCATAACTTAAAATCTATAACTCAGAAAATTATGATTTCTGTTCCTAGGATTTTATTTTAATATGTAGAATACCTCTGTGCATTTTGTTTATATGTTTGGTGTAATGTTAATTTCTCTATATGCACTGTGCTTGTTTGTATTGTGGCGAGTAGAAGAGCCCGTTGCTGAGGATACTGGTGAGCAGCAGGTTGAAGTAGCTGAGCAGGAGCTCATTACAGGCAAGTTGTGCCCTTGACCACTTTTTACCCAATAATGTTCTTTAATATCACTTATCCATGCATAGGTTAATTTTGATGGGACCCAATAGGTCACCCTAGATTGTTTATCTCATTACCTTGTTTACCCCTGAATCACTTGGGTAGTTTGCTATTGCTTTATATGGTTTTGGGATAATCATTTAGTACCTCTATGTTCCAATTCTTGTTGTTATTCTGTTTATGTTCATGTTGTTATCATTAATGTTAATTGGAACATAGAGCTTAACTTGAGAACCACGTGCCACCACAAGGGAGGAATGGGACCCCTTGGCTGACTAATTAGGAAAGCTAGTGGAAGACTACCTTACCCGAAAGGGGCAAGGGCAGTAGGGGAGAGGTCAGTGCGGGGAGGTCCCTGGTTGATTTTGCTGCGATGGCGGTCAGCCAGGAACCCTTTACTGGATCTTCCCATAAACTGTAGCGGGTTTTCGGAAGCTAGTGGAACTTTGTAAAGGCCTCGTAGTGTTGCCCTGCCGTGCTTCCTAGGTAGAGGTATATGGGATTCATGACCCCTTGGCAGATGGGTAACATGACTTGTGGGTAAAGGGTACAACCTCTGCAGAGTGTAAAACTGGTATACTAGCCGAGCTCGCGGTCATGAGCAGCTCAGGACTCTCTGATGTTTAAATTATGGAACTTAAATTCAATTTTGTCATTTGCATTGCATGGGTTTGTTATTAATTTCGTTCTATTACTTTATTTATGGTTTGGTATTTACTTATACTTAGTAATTGCTAATAAAATTTTGACCAACTACTTAAAAGCAATGCTCAGCTTTAACCCCTATCATTGATTAGCCTTACACATCACATGAACTCACACTTTTGTGAGTTTGTGTCCACTGGTTCCCCACAACTTGTTGAGCTATGATCATGTGTGAGCTCACCCTTGCTGTCTCACACCCCCCCACAGGAGATGATCAGGTGGTTTAGGAGGAGCTGCCTAACACTGAGGAGTTCGATCTGATCTAGGTGGCGTTTCCCAGTCGACATTGGCGCCGACGATCCTTAGTTTGTTTTATCTTTATTACTTAATTTTGTAATAAGTCTTCCGCTATGTAATAAATACTCTGATGTTTTATGACATTTATCTCTATACACTCTGTTATTATATATGTTGTCTTCTTGGCGCATGTATGAGATGCACCCGGCTTTGTTCTTTAAAACCGGGTGTTACAGAAGTGGTATCAGAGGAAATGTTGACTGTAGGACGAGACCTAGATAGAAATGGACAAACCCTTACCTACTTATCTCATTCTGATTCATTCTATACTTACCTTACTCTGATTCTCTCTAAACTCATCTTGATCATGTCTCACCTTCTACTGTTCTACTCTGATTATTCTTATCTCTTCTACTCTAAGACAAGATGGATTTCACACCTTGAAATCCTATGACTATGATCTTTCTAAGAGATAGGGAACCTAAGACAAAATTAAAAAAATTATTTTCTCTATTAAAAATGTTGTTTGATTGTGCTGATGCTAAATGCCTGATTTGCTTCTTTGATTGATTGAACTATGGACATCTTAGTATGTACCACCATATAGTGTTGAATTAGCTTTGGTAGGTAAAATATTAATCTGCTTAGCTAATAAAATTCCCCAAGTAACCTGAATTGTAAATACCTACCTTGTCTACTATTTTCTTACCATATGTATCTAACTCAGATGGTCAATACCAGGTGGGGTGGTGGAATTGACTTGCCTCCTAACCAACACACTCGAAGACAACCTCAGCCACAACCTGCTGGGATGAATCCTCCCAATCCTCCACCAGGCGGAGTTGACCCACTGGTTGCTGCTCAGATGGCGGTGATGCAGCAGATGGCAGACACCATGGCTGATATGCGTGCCCAGATGCAACAAGAACGCCAGGAGATGCGTCAGGAAAGAGAGGATATACGACAGGAGTTGCGCCAGGAGCGAGATGAGATACGCCAGGAAAGGAGGGCGCAACAACAACAGCTGCAACGGCAAATGCAACAACAACAGCAACAAGTACCACTGCCTCCACCTCCACCACCACCAGTTCCACCCCGAGACAAGCATAGAGAGTTCATGAGTCATAAGCCACCTACATTTGCAAGCTCACCTGATCCACTGGACGCAGATGATTGGCTGAAAGCAATTGAGAAGATGCTGAATATTGCGCAATGCACTGACCGGGAGAAGGTTTTATATGCTTCTGGACGTCTGATTGGTCCTGCTGCTGACTGGTGGGATTCTTATACTGCTGCCCATGATGCTGCGGATACTATTACTTGGGCGGAGTTCAGTACACAGTTCAGGAACTACCATATTCCAGCTGGTATGATAAAGATCAAGAAGAAGGAATTTCTGTCGCTGAAGCAAGGAAGTATGTCAGTCAGCGAGTACCGCGACAAGTTTATTCAGTTATCCAGATATGCCCCTGAAGAAGTTGCTGAAGACGAAAGGAAGCAGGAGCATTTTATTGAAGGACTTAATGGACCATTGCAGTATGCTCTAGTGGCACACACATTTCCATCATTTCAGAGGCTGCTTGATAAGGCACTGGCTATTGAACACAAGCGTGTTCAGCTGGGAGATTTGAAGAGGAAGGCCATATCCCAAGGACAAGGAAGCAGCAGTGTTCGTCCTCGCTACAGTTCACCCCAGAGTACACCGACCCGACCAGGAGGACCCCGCCCAGTTCAACAATCACCACTGAGGACTCCACCTCCTCGACAGGCTACCCCTACTGGCACCCCGACGAAGTTTTCAGGACAGAGTCCGGGCACTCAATGTTACAAGTGTGGGAAGATTGGTCATTATGCAAATGTCTGCCCACAGAGGATGGCTACCACTCCAGTTCAGAACAGGCAGCAAACTCCAGGATCTAGCAAGGGATATTCTATTGCCAAGGTTAATCAAGTCAGCGTTGATGCTACTCCGGACGGAGGGGACCTCGTAATTGGTATGTTTTATGTTAATGCAATTCCTGCAACCATATTATTTGATTCTGGGGCTACACATTCATTCATGTCTGCTCGTTATGCCAACACAAATGAAATACCACTGCTAAATATGAGAAAACCCCTGATAGTAATTACACCTAAAGGGCCTGTTGAGGCGAATCAAATGACACGTAGATTGACATTAACCATTATGGGTAGAGAATTTGGAGCTACTGCTATAATATTGGAGTCAAGCAGTATAGATTTGATCCTTGGTATGTCATGGCTAAGAAAGGCAAAGGCCGTTATAGCATGTGGTAGAGGTACCGTAGAACTCACTACTACTAAAGGAGAAAGGTTTCAAGTTAACATTGCAGTAACCTCCTCATCTATGCGTGCAATGTTCTTCATGCCTGAGGAGTTTGTTGGTGACAATATCCGGGTGGTTAGAGATTTTCCGGATGTCTTTCCAGAGGAGTTACCAGGAATGCCACCTGATAGAGAAGTTGAGTTTGTAATTGACCTCTTACCTGGAACCGCCCCTATTTCTAAACGGCCATATAGAATGTCCGTAGAGGAGTTGAAGGAACTTAAGAAGCAGTTAACTGAGTTACAAGAGGCTGGGTACATTCGTCCGAGTTCCTCACCTTGGGGAGCACCGGTCTTGTTTGTACAGAAGAAGGATGGATCGCAACGGATGTGTGTGGATTATAGATCTCTTAATGATGTTACGGTGAAGAACAAGTATCCGTTGCCCCGTATTGAGGATTTGTTTGATCAAATGAGAGGTGCTAGAGTATTTTCGAAGATTGATCTCCGATCAGGATACCATCAGATGAGGATTAGACCATCGGATATTCCCAAGACGGCTTTCTCGACTAGATATGGATTATATGAGTTCACAGTTATGTCGTTTGGATTGACTAATGCACCAGCTTATTTTATGAACTTAATGAACAAGGTGTTTATGGAGTATTTGGACAGATTCGTCGTGGTATTCATCGACGATATTCTCATTTATTCTCAGAGTGATAGTGATCACGAGGAGCATCTGAGGATGGTGCTACAGAAGCTACGAGATAATCAACTCTATGCTAAGTTCAGCAAGTGCGAGTTTTGGATTGGCGAAGTGCCATTTCTTGGTCATATTATTTCTAATGGAGGAATAGCAGTGGATCCTGCTAAAGTTAAGGAGATAATGGAGTGGAGAGTACCCACTACAGTTACTGAGATTCGAAGTTTCTTAGGACTTGCTGGATATTATCGGAGGTTTATTGAAGGATTTTCTAAGATTGCTAAGCCTATGACTTCGCTTCTGGAGAAAGGAAAAGAATTTAAGTGGGACGAGAAGTGTCAAGACAGCTTTGATCTATTGAAGAAGAGGTTGATGTCGCCACCAGTTTTGGTTATGCCAGACTTACAAAAAGGATTTGATATCTATTGCGATGCATGTGGCCAAGGCTTAGGATGTGTGCTCATGCAAGAAAGACACGTGATTGCTTATGCTTCTCGTCAGTTGCGGAGACATGAATTGAACTACCCTACACATGACTTGGAATTGGCAGCCGTTGTGCATGCACTTAAGATTTGGAGACATTATATCATGGGGACCAAGTGCCAAGTGTATACGGATCATAAGAGTTTGAAGTATATATTCACTCAGAAGGATCTCAATCTTAGGCAACGCCGTTGGTTGGAGCTTATTAAAGATTATGATTTGGAGATTCACTATCACCCGGGCAAGGCAAACTTGGTTGCAGATGCCTTGAGTCGCAAGGAGCATGTTCATTCAGCTGTTGTTGCCCAGCTACCCGATGAGATTGTTGAGGATTTCAGGAGACTTAACCTGGGGATAGTTGCTCATACTGAAGGAGTTACAATTGATGTGGAACCTACTTTAGAGCAAGAGATCCGCAAAGGACAAATTGGTGATGCTAAGATAAAAGAGATTAAGGATCTGATTACTGAAGGTCGAGTTCCGGAATTCACGGAAGATGAGCAAGGCACTATATGGTTCAAGGACAGGATATGTGTTCCTGATATTAAAAGCCTTCGAGAGACTATATTGAAGGAGGCCCATGACTCGGATTATTCTATTCATCCTGGTAGTACCAAGATGTATCAGGATTTGAAACGGAAATATTGGTGGTATGGATTGAAAAGAGATGTAGCTGCACATGTGGCTATGTGCGATGTATGTCAAAGAGTTAAGGCTGAACACCAGAGGCCAGCTGGATTATTGCATCCACTGAAGATACCCGAGTGGAAGTGGGAAGAGATTGGTATGGATTTCATTACTGGATTGCCTCGCACCCAGAAAGGATATGATGCTATATGGGTGATTGTGGATAGATTGACTAAAGTGGCTCACTTTATTCCTGTCAAGACTACTTATAAAGGTTCTCAGCTAGCAGAGTTATATATGGCTCGGATTGTGTGTTTACATGGAGTACCAAAGAAGATTGTGTCTGATCGAGGTTCGCAGTTTACCTCAAGATTTTGGAGAAGCTTTCATGAGAATATGAGTACAAAGTTGAATTTTAGTACAGCTTATCACCCTCAGACAGATGGACAGACTGAAAGGACTAATCAAGTATTGGAAGATATGTTGAGAGCATGTGCCCTTCAGCATGGAGGAAGTTGGGATAAGAGTCTGCCTTATGCTGAGTTCTCGTACAATAATAGTTACCAGGCCAGTCTGAAAATGTCACCTTTTGAAGCTTTATATGGGAGGAAGTGCAGGACTCCTTTGTATTGGGATCAGACTGGAGAGAGACAGTTCTTTGGGCCTGAACTGATTCAAGAAGCAGAAGGACAAGTTCGTATAATTCGAGAGAATTTGAGAGTGGCTCAAACCAGGCAAAAGAGTTATGCTGATAATAGACGAAGGCCACTGGAATTTGAAGAAGGAGATTATGTGTATCTCAAAGTGTCACCACTTCGTGGAATGAGGAGATTTAAAGTCAAGGGCAAATTGTCCCCTCGCTATATTGGACCATTCTTGATCTTTAGAAGAGTTGGGGAGATGGCATACCAACTCGAGTTACCTGCTACTCTATCGGATGTGCATAATGTGTTCCATGTGTCTCAACTTAAGAAGTGTCTCCGTGTTCCCGAGGAACAGTTACCCATGGAAGAGCTCAGTGTTCAAGGTGATTTGACTTACACGGAGTACCCTATCAAGATTTTGGATACATTGACTCGAGTTACAAGGAATAAGGTGATAAAGATGTGTAAAGTGCAATGGAGTCACCACAGTGAAGATGAAGCAACTTGGGAAAGAGAAGAAGAGCTTCGTATAGATTTTCCCCACCTTTTCTCTAGTTCTTCTTAAATCTCGAGGACGAGATTATTTTTAAGGGGGGTAGGATTTGTAACACCCACTTTGTATTTGCTAGAGAGAATACCAATAGAGAAACAATTCCTCTTTATATGAGTATGATCTTTATGCATCATCATATGAGAACACCATGTCCAAGAACAATTAATAAAAAGATATGCTACTAAATGGTTGCATCATGCTGGATATTTTATTTTGTGTGCATTTTGTGACAAGAAAAATATTAAATATCCAAATGAGAAATTAAATCCTAAAAGAAATGCTAAAATTTGGAAAGAAAGAAAGAAAAAAAATGCTATGTAATACAAGGAAATAAAACTTATAAATGTATAGATTTGTTCCACAAAGCTTTATCCAAATCATATACTTAGAAAAAAAATTTTGAGTACAAGTTCATCACAAATTTGAAATTCAAAACTTAGATTCAAAAGTAAAAGAAAAGAAAACAGAAAATAAAAAGGGAAAAAGAAAAAAGCTTACCTGGGCCCGGTTTCCCCTTTCCGGCCCAACTTCAGGTGACTCCTGCGCAGCCCAACCATCCATAACGCGCGCGCCGACGCAACGGGCCCGCACGTCAGCCGCTCTCGCGCGCGCGTCCGCAACCGTGTCGCTGCGCCGCGGGCCCCGCTGTCCAGTCCCACGCCCGCTCGCTCCTCTTCCCTTTCCGCTGCCGTGTGGGGCCCCCTCGCTGATAGGGTCTTCCTCTCCGTGAGGCGCGCGAATCGGGCGAGCTCGGCGTGGCGGAAATCGCGGATTCCGTTGATTGACCAACCGATTGTGCATAAAAGTGTGTCGCGCCTCG
Organism: Zea luxurians; assembly: GCA_029449295.1. Classification (NCBI taxonomy): domain Eukaryota; kingdom Viridiplantae; phylum Streptophyta; class Magnoliopsida; order Poales; family Poaceae; genus Zea; species Zea luxurians. The sequence continues at coordinate 8,481,993 of JAOPSE010000077.1, forward strand.
CCCCTCCTATCCCTTAACCCAACTCGCGTTCACCGGAGGGATCGATTGAGAGAGCAAGTGGAGGTAGCCGGAACCCGTGGTGACCGTGCGGGTGGATTGGCGGCGCGCCATCGTCGTTCGTGCTCGACGCCAAATTGAGGCCTCGGGTGCGGGCAGAAGGCTTCGCCCAAGCCCCGGGACCGCTTGAGTGGCGATCGTGAGCTCGGAAGGTGACCGTGGGGCGCTCAATTCCTCGCCGCCGTCGCAAGGCCGCGGGTCGTCGCGGGCAGACCAGGTGAAGGCCGGAATCCCTTTGAAAGCGCACCTCCCATGTTTGTTACATTCTCAATTTCGTTTTGCACTCGAGATACGGGGGAAATTGGGTACCGTGGTGCGCAATCGGCGTTCCGTCCATGGCGCTCCGCCGTGCGGGCGCTTCGCCGCCGTTGGAGACCGCGTGAGAGAGACGATACCCGAGCACCGTCCGATCCTCAGCGGGCGGCTCAGATTAGAAAACGCGTAACGTTTCGGTCGGGTTCGCGATGGCCGTCGATATCCGATCGGACGGATCGGGTAGCCCTGAGTAAAAATTAAATATGCGCCGTTGGATCTAGATCCAACAGCTCTCGGTCCGTAACGATTCGTTAAGATATACATCTAATCACCGCCGTCGGTTCTCGATCGGACGGCCCTGTGATCACGATACCCCTTCGCCGTTTGATTTTGTAAAAGAGCCCCTCGGTTTCACAGAAATAAACCCGCCGTCCAGAGAGCACTATTCTCTGTGTCTGTGGTATTTTACACCGAGCCCCCTGGGTTTTCCAGGAATTGACGCCCGGTCCAGTCAACACGAAAACCAGAGAAAATGTTTATTAAATAGATTTTTAATAGGAAAATAATTGCTAGAACTTCAATAATTCATAGAAAATCCATTTTTGGTCCAAATCACTTCATTCCAGTTGCTAAAATTTTGTAATATTGTTCTCTTTCACCTAAAGCCTCTGTTATGTCATAAAAACAGTAAGAAAAGTTATTTCTCATTTAATCCTATTTAAAACACATAAAACCTTTGAAAATGCATAACTTAAAATCTATAACTCAGAAAATTATGATTTCTGTTCCTAGGATTTTATTTTAATATGTAGAATACCTCTGTGCATTTTGTTTATATGTTTGGTGTAATGTTAATTTCTCTATATGCACTGTGCTTGTTTGTATTGTGGCGAGTAGAAGAGCCCGTTGCTGAGAATACTGGTGAGCAGCAGGTTGAAGTAGCTGAGCAGGAGCTCATTACAGGCAAGTTGTGCCCTTGACCACTTTTTACCCAATAATGTTCTTTAATATCACTTATCCATGCATAGGTTAATTTTGATGGGACCCAATAGGTCACCCTAGATTGTTTATCTCATTACCTTGTTTACCCCTGAATCACTTGGGTAGTTTGCTATTGCTTTATATGGTTTTGGGATAATCATTTAGTACCTCTATGTTCCAATTCTTGTTGTTATTCTGTTTATGTTCATGTTGTTATCATTAATGTTAATTGGAACATAGAGCTTAACTTGAGAACCACGTGCCACCACAAGGGAGGAATGGGACCCCTTGGCTGACTAATTAGGAAAGCTAGTGGAAGACTACCTTACCCGAAAGGGGCAAGGGCAGTAGGGGAGAGGTCAGTGTGGGGAGGTCCCTGGTTGATTTTGCTGCGATGGCGGTCAGCCAGGAACCCTTTACTGGATCTTCCCATAAACTGTAGCGGGTTTTCGGAAGCTAGTGGAACTTTGTAAAGGCCTCGTAGTGTTGCCCTGCCGTGCTTCCTAGGTAGAGGTATATGGGATTCATGACCCCTTGGCAGATGGGTAACATGACTTGTGGGTAAAGGGTACAACCTCTGCAGAGTGTAAAACTGGTATACTAGCCGAGCTCGCGGTCATGAGCAGCTCAGGACTCTCTGATGTTTAAATTATGGAACTTAAATTCAATTTTGTCATTTGCATTGCATGGGTTTGTTATTAATTTCGTTCTATTACTTTATTTATGGTTTGGTATTTACTTATACTTAGTAATTGCTAATAAAATTTTGACCAACTACTTAAAAGCAATGCTCAGCTTTAACCCCTATCATTGATTAGCCTTACACATCACATGAACTCACACTTTTGTGAGTTTGTGTCCACTGGTTCCCCACAACTTGTTGAGCTATGATCATGTGTGAGCTCACCCTTGCTGTCTCACACCCCCCCCCACAGGAGATGATCAGGTGGTTCAGGAGGAGCTGCCTAACACTGAGGAGTTCGATCTGATCTAGGTGGCGTTTCCCAGTCGACATTGGCGCCGACGATCCTTAGTTTGTTTTATCTTTATTACTTAATTTTGTAATAAGTCTTCCGCTATGTAATAAATACTCTGATGTTTTATGACATTTATCTCTATACACTCTGTTATTATATATGTTGTCTTCTTGGCGCATGTATGAGATGCACCCGGCTTTGTTCTTTAAAACCGGGTGTTACAATTTTGGTGATTTAGTGTCGAACATAAGTGCTTAAGTGTTAAACTATGCCAAATGGTGGACAAAGTGCAAATCAATACAAAGGTATGATTCTAGACTTAGTACATTGGTTTTTGTGTACTAACATATTTGTCTAAGTGCTAGAATCAGAGAAAATACAATTGGATAAGTCTTGGCTTGAGCAGCCAAGACTCTGCTCGGTCAGGGTGCACCGGACAATGTCCGGTGGTGCACCGGACAGTGTCCGGTGCGCCAGGCTGGCTCTGGTGAAAAGGCTGCTCTCGGGTCTCGACGGCGGCATACGGCTATAAATCACCGGACTGTCCGGTGGTGCACCGGACATTGTCCGGTGAGTAGGCTGCGGTGAAGTCGCCGCTCTCGGGAACCAAGTCAACAGCGTACGGCTATAATTCACCGGACTGTCCGGTGAGGCACCGGACTGTCCGGTGAGCCAACGGTCGGGCGCGCCAACGGTCGGCCGCGCAATCCGCGCGTGACACGTGGCCGAACCAACGGTCGGATGGGAGCACCGGACTGTCCGGTGTGCACCGGACAGTGTCCGATGCGCCAACGGCTCCAAGTCTCCAACGGTCGGCTGCGCCAGAATAGGAAAGAAATCTGCACTGGACAGTGTCCGGTGGTGCACCGGACTGTCCGGTGCGCCAGTCGACAGAAGGCAAGAATTGCCTTCCTGGTTTGCTCTCAACGGCTCCTAGCTGCCTTGGGGCTATAAAAGGGACCCCCAGGCGCATGGAGGAGTATACCAAGCATTCCTAAGCACCAAGACCTCATTTTCGCGCATTCGATTCTTTGTGATAGCAACTAGAGCTCCATTTGAGTAGAGAACTCTTTGAGTTGTGTTGAGAGCTCAAGTTGTGACTTGTGTGCGTATTGTTGCTCTGATTTTGTGTCTTGTGTGTGTTGCTCATCCCATCCTTACTTTCGTGATTCTTTGTGTTAATCAAATTGTAAGGGCGAGAGGCTCCAAGTTGTGGAGATTCCTCGCAAGCGGGATATAGTGAAACAAAGCAAAACACCGTGGTATTCAAGTGGGTCTTTGGACCGCTTGAGAGGGGTTGAGTGCAACCCTCGTCCGTTGGGACGCCACAACGTGGAGTAGGCAAGTGTTGGACTTGGCCGAACCACGGGATAAACCACTGTGCCTCTCTGTGTTGATCTCCTTGTGGTTATTGTGTTTTGCAAGAACTCCTCTCTAGCCACTTGGCTTTATTGTGCTAACTCCTAATCAAGTTTTGTGGCAATAAGTTTCAAGTTTTTACAGGATCACCTATTCACCCCCCCCCCTCTAGGTGCTCTCAGTTGGTATCGGAGCCGTTCTCTTCAAGAGAGGGACTAATCGCCCGAAGGGATGGATCCTAAGGTCCTAAGGGAAAGGGAATAGTGATCAACGACAAGGAGAAGGAGTCCTTCATCAATGAGCCGAAAGATGACAAGCCCACTGACTCGGGCTCAAGTCAAAAGAAGAAGGACGGGAAGAAGAAGAAGAGGCGTATCAGGAAGATCGTCTACTACGACGACAGCTACGAGTCTTCTTCTTCCCAAAAGGACGACGACGACAACGACTACGAGAAAAAGAAGACGGTTAATTCAAACTTCTCTTTTGATTATTCTCGTATTCCGCAAAGTTCCAATGTTCATTTGCTTTCCATTCCCCTCGGTAAACCCCCTCACTTTGATGGAGAGGACTACAAGTTTTGGAGTCACAAAATGCGTAGCCACTTGTTCTCTCTCCATCCAAGTATATGGGAGATAGTAGAAAATGGAATGCACTTTAATAGTACGGATAGTCCCATGTTCATCAATGAACAAATTCATAAAAAATGCACAAGCTACTACTATTCTTTTAGCGTCATTGTGCAGGGATGAATACCATAAGGTGAGCGGCTTGGATAATGCCAAGCAGATTTGGGACACCCTCAGGATCTCTCATGAGGGGAATGACGTCACCATGCTCACCAAGATGGAGTTGGTAGAGGGCGAACTTGGGAGATTCGCAATGATCAGGGGAGAGGAGCCAACCCAAACATACAACAGGCTCAAGACCCCGGTCAACAAAATAAGGAGCTATGGAAGCACGCGATGGACGGACCACGACGTCGTCCGCCTAATGCTAAGGTCTTTCACTGTCCTTGATCCACATCTTGTAAACAATATTCGTGAAAATCCTAGGTACACCAAGATATCGCCCGAAGAAATACTTGGAAAGTTCGTAAGCGGGCGGATGATGATCAAGGAGGCAAGATATGTCGATGAGGCGCTAAATGGTCCAATTCATGAGCCTCAAGCCATTGCTCTCAAGGCAACGAGTAGCAAGGAGGCGCTACCTAGCAAGGTGGCGCAAGTTGAGGCAGCGGGGCTCAATGAGGAAGAAATGGCCCTCATCATCAAGCGCTTCAAGATGGCGCTAAAGGGTCGCAAGGAGCATCCCAAAAAGAACAAGACGAAGGGAAAGCGCTCCTGCTTCAAGTGTGGTAAGGTTGGTCACTTTATTGCTAACTGTCCCGATAATGATAGTGACCAGGAACAAGGAAAGAATGGGAAAAGAGAGAACAAGAAGGTTTACAAGAAGGCTAAAGGCGAGGCACACCTTGGAAAGGAGTGGGATTCGGATTGCTCTTCGTCCGACTCCGACGACGAAGGACTCGCCGCCACCGCCTTCAACAAATCATCTCTCTTCCCCAACGAGCATCACACCTGCCTCATGGCAAAGGAGAAGAAGGTAAGTACTCGAAATGCTATTACATATACCTCTTCAAGTGATGATGAATCTAGCGATGATGAAGTAGACTATGCTAGTTTATTCAAAGGATTAGATAGAACTAAAATTGATAAGATCAATGAATTAATTGATGCTTTGAATGATAAAAATAGACTTTTAGAAAAGCAAGAAGATCTTTTATATGAAGAGCATGATAAATTTGTAAGTGCACAAAATTCTCTTGCGGTAGAAGTTAAAAGAAATGAAATGCTTTCATGTGAATTGTCTACATGCCATGAATCTATTTCTAGCTTAAAGAGTATCAATGATGACTTGAATGCTAAACTAGAAATAGCTAATAAATCAACCTCTTGTGTAGAACATGTTGTGATTTGCAATAGGTGTAAAGATTTTAATGTTGATGCTTGTAGTGAACACCTAGTTTCCATTTCTAAATTAAAGGATGAAGTGGCTAGTCTTAATGCTCAACTTAAGACCAGCAAAAGTGAATTTGATAAACTAAAATTTGCAAGGGATGCCTACACGATTGGTAGACACCCCTCAATTAAGGATGGACTTGGCTTTAAGAGGGAAGCCAAGAACTTAACAAGTCATAAGGCTCCCATCTCCGCCAAGGAGAAAGGGAAGGCCCCTATAGCTAATTGTTTGGGGCCTTCGGCTCCCGAAGGTCCTCAAGAAACATAATTTGATAATATTTTCCAAGTGTAATATGTGAACAGGCACCTTCGGAACAGGCACCTTCGGAGTCAGGTTGCGAATATACAAGAGCGTGGTTAAGACGAAGCTTGATTGGAATGAAAAACGATCATGACGAAGGATAAGGCGATCACGAAGCTATGTGCAGAAAGGCTTCGGCACAACAACAGAAAAGAAGAACCGACTTAAAGATGAAAAGCCAAATTGGACCTCAAAGAATTACTGTAGTTATTGATAAATGTAAAGGGCATCTATGTAATTTTACACGGGCTGCGACCCGAGTCTATAAATAGGTGAACAGTACTCCCGTACTGTACACGCTGACTTGGCATACGCTTTTTCGCATTACCTTTGTACCTTTACTTTTCATCAATCTGAAGGTACATTTGTAATTCATTTTTATAAATTTAATAATGGAAATATATCGATGATAATATTGGTATCATTATTCGCACATTATATATAGTTGCTCTGTTTTAATCATTTGTCAACCTAACGAAGGTCCTTTCTTTCGTAACCTTCGTCCGAGATTCGTTATACCCGAAGGGATATAACGTTTCTAAGGGCGAAGGAGTTCGACATTTAACACTTTTATGTTGCCTTGTTCTTGATTCATAGCATTTGAGAACAAGTCCCCAACATTGGCGCCCACCTCCAGTCAACTCACTTCCACTTTTTGGGTTTTGAAAACCTTCGGCAAACGTCACCTTCGTCATCCCGCCGAAAAAAGCTTCAACGACAGGGGCTGCCACTCTGCAGCCGCTGGACCCCAATCAGGATGTCGACTCTCTTAGGGAGGCCCGAAGCCAGAAGAGGAAGGCCATCAGCCCAACGCCTCCGGAAGATGACTTGGACCAAGAAATACAAAAGATGGAGATGCTCCATCAACAGGTTCAACGGAAGAAGGAGAAGATGGCTCGTCTAGCTGATCTTCAAAAGCAGATAGATGAAGCCTCTGAAGAGCTTCGACATCTCGCTCAAGATGACCAGAATCAAAGGCCCCCGCGCAGAGAGCTTCATCAAGAGGGTTTCTACAACGAGGATGACTGGTATGAAGATTTCCATCACGGAAATTTTGCTTTTGATGACGCTTCTCCCTTGTCAACAGAACTGCAGGTTGTTCCTTGGCCACAGTCTTACAAGCCGCCTCAGCTCCCCATGTACAATGGTCATTCAGACCCGAAACAATTCTTGATGAGCTATGATGCAACTATATCTTCGTACGGTGGCAACACGGCGGTCATGGCAAAGTCCTTCGTCATGGCTGTCAGGAGCGTTGCACAAACTTGGTACTCTTCCCTTAGGCCAGGGACAATCACCTCATGGCAAAAGTTGAAGGATATGCTGATAACCAGCTTCCAAGGGTTTCAGACGAAGCCAGTCACTGCTCAAACTTTATTCCAGTGCACCCAGGATCACGAAGAATACCTTCAGGCATATGTCCAAAGGTTCCTACGTCTGAGGGCGCAGGCACCAACAGTGCCCAATGAAATTGTCATTAAGGCCATGATCAAGGGGCTTCGGCCAGGACCTGCAGCTCAGTACTTTGCCAGGAAGCCTCCTCAAACACTGGAGAAGCTGCTCCAGAAGATGGACGAGTACATTCGAGCTGACAATGATTTTCGCCAAAGAAGGGTGGAAGCTCTCAGGTTCTCTGAAATGACTAGGGGCTTCGGAGGAAGATTTTATCCAAGGCACGTCAGGTCACTTCACAATTCTACTCAAAATGACGACAAAGCGAGTCAACAGCAAAGGCCACAGTGCTCCTCGCAAGCTTCGGGGCAACAGCAAAGCTCCTTCCGACCGCCAGCGCCAAGGGGCAGAGGCGCCAGGGGCTTCGGGGGAAGATTTTGGGATCAACCAAGAAAAATATACTGCCTATTCTGTGGTGAAGGTAAGGGCCAGACCACCAGGATGTGTCACATTACCATCCAGAAGCAAAAGGAGTTAGCAGAAGCTGCTGCACAACAGAATCAGCCGAAGCAGGTCATGCATACTGCTTCGTACCATTCGCCTTACATTCCAGAATATGTAGGCAATCACCTTGCAGCCTCTGTTGCTTCGGCAAGCCAACCCCAAGCTTCCTGGCAACAGCTTCCACCGCCACCACCAATACAACGAGCTTCGCAGCCAGAAGGGAGCCAGCACTCTCATCCCCAGAGGGACTTCAGAGAAGAATCTGAAGCTCGCACAGTCAATAGCACTGTGCCAGAGTCGAAGCACATTTATTGATAAATATCCTACCAAAACAGCAGTTTTTTCGCATTTTTACATTCAGTATTACTTTTTTGTTAATAAGGAACAATTATGGGAAGTTTAAGTGTCTTTTATCGTTTTTCAATTTCTTGTAACACTTTCTCCATAGGCTTGAGTTGCTGAAGCATACGAATTTATGGTGGCATGAAGGACCGTTGTATTGTCAAAATTTTTTTATAACGGACACAGTGCAAATTCTTCGAAACAGTGAAAAGTCGTTCCTAAAGGAGCGCAGAGTAAGTTTTCTGAGATTACAGCGAAAAGTCAGCGCTGATTCCGCCGAAAGTAAAAGGCGAAGAAGCTCCTAAGGGAGGCTTACAGCGAAAAATAAACGCTGATTCCGCCGAAAGTAAAAGGCGAAGAAGCTCCTAAGGGAGGCTTACAGCGAAAAATAAACGCTGATTCCGCTGAAAGTAAAAGGCGAAGAAGCTCCTAAGGGAGGCTTACAGCGAAAAGTCAACGCTGATATAAAAAGTGCGTGTGCTCTATTACAGGGATATGTATCTGTGCCACAAATGTCATTTTGCATAACATAACATCATCACATCATTCTGCATAACATAAGCATCATACAGCATATTGCATGTGGAACAAGAAGGGAGTACAATATTGATCTTTGGAGAGTATTTTGGAAAAGAGAAAATCGTACTAAAGCACAAGACAAGTCGAGAAGAAGTGTAGCTTCATTAGAGAGGCAACAAAAAACTTTTCTATAGCGTCGGAGAATATTTCACGAAGCTTGGATAATCTTCACTAGCGAAGTATGCAATTTCTTGTGGTATAAGATTTTCTTCACGAAGCATGAAAAGAAGGGAAGGTGTTTTTTCGCCGAAGGCTCAAAAAATGGTATGTATGCAAGATTTCATGCATCGTAAAGAATTAAAACTGTACATGGATTATATATTACATTCAAAGTTACAATATATTACATACGTTACGTTCCAAATGTTTTTACAGTAGCATTTAATCCTCTTTAAGAACTATTTCTGCAGCTTCGTTCAGTAGCTGGTCGACAACCTTGTCCATAATGGCTTCGGCCATTTTTCTAATTTCATCGTCCCCCTTCGGATGGGGGCCCGGAGATGCCTCAGCAGGTTCTGAGCGAAGAGAAGATACGGCTATATTACTATTACAAACCGTGAACAAAGTCTGGAATCAAAAATTACAACATAATAAAAATCACTAATTAATACCTATTTGCCCTTCGGGCTCTGTACTTTTTTCGGCAGCCGCCGCTACTTTTCTAGCATCATGGATGCCTTTTTCGCTCTTTTGAATAATTTCTTGCGCCATTTCTCGGCCGCCGTTGTCCCAGATATCGGTGAAAAATTTTCCGCCGATCATGCTTGCTTCGGCTGAGGGGTCTTTAATGTCTTCGGAGGACAAAGTAGCTTCGGACTGCGCCGAAGATTTTACATGCTCGCACCCTTTCTTCTCTAAAATAGTGGCAATTCCTCTAGCACCCGAAAAAGCACATATGTCTCCGCGGCTATTCAGGATTTCTTCGAAGGCCTCAGCTTCATTACTGATCCATTCCATCGGACCTTCGAGATTGCCCCTTGAGAAATTTTCTTCGCTAGAGAATGCGCCAACGTTGGCAAAGCTGGATTTTATCTTCTTAACGCATTCTATGGATTTAACATAGCATCTTCTCTGAGAAGCACGAAGCTCTTTAACATTAACTTCCAAATGATCTGCCCATTGATCACTTAACTCTCGTTTTGTTTCTTCAAGAATGCGTTCTTCTTTGGCTCGGGCTAGTTGTTTACGAAGATCTTCGATTTCATGCTTCTGAGCTTCGGCTTGAGTTTTAGAGTTAGCTTCGTCTTCCTTCATTTTTTCCACTAGTGTAAGCAGAACTCTGTCCTTCTCCAAGGCTTCGTTTCTTAGCCTGATAACCTCTGTTCGAAGGTTGTTGAGAGCAATGGTGCAGCTCTCGTCTTCAGCATTCTTTTGTGCCCTTAAGGCATTGCTGAGAATTAAGCCCTATTCAAAAAGAAATAATAGATTAACACAACAGTAAAGGACTCATTCAAAATCCACAAAATTCAAAATTTACAATCTTCGTACCTTCAGACTGTTATATGCAAGACTATCCGCAAGATCCTCCTTCGTCATGGCGTAAAGGCCAGCTTCAAGCTTCGGGAATCCCATACTTCTGGCCATCTCCTGGCAGACAGATAGTTCTTTATTGTCTGGGAGGCAATACAAGAAGTCATCTTCGTCTGTCCCATTGAACACTACGGCCCCCTTCGGATACTTCAGTTCTCGGGCATAGTGATTGGCTTCAAAAATCTCTTCTTCAGATAGTTTCTTCCCCGAAGCATGTCGCACAATATAATCATGTATTTTGGAAGATGCTTCGGGGGTGGCAGTGCCAATTTCCTCAATCAGAATCGGTTCTGTTATTTTTGCTTTTTCAGTTTCTAAACTTGCCTTCGACATTTTTTCGACCTCCAAAGGTTGTATCTTGGTGGATTCCGAAGGCCCAGCTTCAGTTTCAAATTGCTGCCTTGAAGCTTCAGCAGCAAAGGCTTTAGTAGACACTTCAACAGTTTTCTTTGGAGTTATGCTTGAAGATTTAATTGTCTCCAAAACATCCAGCACATTAACCATCCTTTTTCTTTTCGGGGTTGCTGCTGGCCCTTTCTGGCTTTTAGCTGCCTCAACTTTTGACGAAGGACTTAAAACATCTAGTGTTTTTCTTTCTTCAGATCTCTCTTTTCCTATTTTTTCTATTGCTGGTGCTTCAGCCATTTCTTCGGATTTTGGCGCTGTAGTTGGTTCTCTGGCTTCGGTGGCCGAAGAGGCCTCGCCAATAAACTCGGGCACTATGGCCGGCTCAATACAGCGTGGAGGGTGTGTCAACACTTTTACCTTCTTCCTCTTCGGCACTAGCTCCCCGGAAGTAGCCGAAGCAATGTCCTTTGCAGAAGAAGTATTTTTTCTCTTTTGACCTCGCATTGGATAATAGTAGTCGGGATAGATAAACCCAATTGCATCAAATACTCGGTTGAGTCTCTTCTTTTTTTGGCCTCCGAAAGCCGCTGATAATGCAGTGTTTTCGGCCTTTGTGTATGCCCCAAGCAATTCATCACTTACATTCTCAATGCTTTTCAACCAATCATCATCCGGTTCAACAAACTTATCTCCATATTTGAATGTATATTTCAGTCTGATTAGTCCACCCTCGTCAGTTTCTTTAACGGTCTCCTTAGGCATTTCCCAGTTATCTACAAGTGGCCACACTCTGAAGGCAATGTGCTCTTGCATCAAATCCCTGGTCCCAATAAAAGAGCAGACCACCCCGAAGGCCCTCTGACATTCTTCAGCTGCTTCGTCCATTTCCACCTTTGGTTTCCGAAGTCTGAAGCGCTGCCAAATAGGGCGCATGATGATATCCTTGATATCTTCCCGAACCTTCAAATCGTTCTTCACATAGAACCATTCCTTCATCCATTCCCCGGGCCATCTCTTCCGAAAGGTTGGCACGGGGCAGCTTGACCCAGAGCGGGCACCAAAGCTATAGCAACCAAAATTATTATGATATTGCTCCTTACCCTAGGGTTTCGTCTCATATACTAGCTCGTGTATATTGCAAAAGCTTTTTGCACTTGGCTCCAGGCCCTGGCTTCTCACGGCCCAGACGAAGATTCCCAATCTTATCACTGCTTCGGGGGTAAGTTGGTGAAGATAAATTTGATATATTTTCAGAACTTCTACCACAAACCTGCTTAGAGGGAATCGTAGCTCGGCCTTTAAAAAGCTTCGGAAGATCACGACCTCATTATCTTCGGGGGTCGGCATAGTTTTTTCTCCGTCATCTGCCCTCACCATGGATATATCTCGGAAATATCTCCCCCTCATATTTTCAAGGTGACTCTGCTTTATAGTTGATTTTCCGAAGTTTGAGTGACTAGGCCGCCACGGGCGATCTTCGGAGTCCTCCCCACCACTATCCACATCATAACTATCACTGTCGCCAGTATCTTCAGATAAACCCTCCAAAGTTTCCTTGACAATCTTTTCCGTATTGGTCTTCAACATTGACTCAAGAAAACCCAGGTGCATTTCCTCCAAAAGGCTTAGCTTCGAAGCACCAGCAACTATCTTATCCTCAGACATTTTCGCGAATGCTGGCAAACCAGACTTGAAGCCGAAGCTTAAAAATTTAAGACCGAGCAAATGCTGTCGCGCGCAGGCTGAAAGCTGGGTGCGTAGGCTAGAAGCTGGGTGAGTAAAAAGCAGGTGGCAAAAGGGCGTGCCAAATAAACCCGCGGTGAGCTTGTATTTATACACCCAGTATGTCGAAAACTGGAGGGCCCCGCTTGTCAATGACTGTTGCTATTCTAGCAAAAGGAAGGTGTTTTTTCGGACCTTCGGCTTAAAGCCTTCGTCCATGTCGCAATATGAATTTATCTTGACAATAAATTGATATTGCGAGGGGCTACTGTTGAGGGCCTTCGGCTCCCGAAGGTCCTCAAGAAACATAATTTGATAATATTTTCCAAGTGTAATATGTGAACAGGCACCTTCGGAACAGGCACCTTCGGAGTCACCTTCGGAACAGGCACCTCCTCAAGAAACGATCATGACGAAGGATAAGGCGATCACGAAGCTATGTGCAGAAAGGCTTCGGCACAACAACAGAAAAGAAGAACCGACTTAAAGATGAAAAGCCAAATTGGACCTCGAAGAATTATTGTAGTTATTGATAAATGTAAAGGGCATCTATGTAATTTTACACGGGCTGCGACCCGAGTCTATAAATAGGTGAACAGTACTCCCGTACTGTACACGCTGACTTGGCATACGCGTTTTCGCATTACCTTTGTACCTTTACTTTTCATCAATCTGAAGGTACATTTGTAATTCATTTTTATAAATTTAATAATGGAAATATATCGATGATAATATTGGTATCATTATTCGCACATTATATATAGTTGCTCTGTTTTAATCATTTGTCAACCTAACGAAGGTCCTTTCTTTCGTAACCTTCGTCCGAGATTCGTTATACCCGAAGGGATATAACGTTTCTAAGGGCGAAGGAGTTCGACATTTAACACTTTTATGTTGCCTTGTTCTTGATTCATAGCATTTGAGAACAAGTCCCCAACACTAATAGTGCTCAAAAGAACCATGCTTTCATGTATCATGATAGGAGATATTCTAGGAATGTTCATAGAAATTATGATGCTTTTGATTCTCATGCCATGATTGCTTCAAGTTCTTCTATTATGCATGATAGAAATTTTGCTAGGAAAAATGTTGTTCATCATATAAGAAATGTTGTTCATGTACCTAGGAAAGTAAGTAATGAACATTCTACAATTTACCATGCTTGCAATGCTTCCTTTGCTATTTGTAGAAAGGATAAGAAAGTGGTTGCTACGAAATTAGGGGCAAAATGCAAGGGAGACAAAACTTGCATTTGGGTTCCTAAGACTATTGTCACTAACCTTGTAGGACCCAACAAGAGTTGGGTACCTAAGACCCAAGCCTAATTTGCCTTGCAGGTTTATGCATCCGGGGGATCAAGCTGGATTATCGACAGCGGATGCACAAACCATATGACGGGGGAGAAGAAGATGTTCACCTCCTACGTCAAGAATAAAGATTCCCAAGATTCAATCATATTCGGTGACGGGAATCAAGGCAAGGTTAAAGGCTTAGGCAAGATTGCCATTTCAAATGAGCACTCTATCTCCAATGTATTTTTAGTAGAGTCGCTAGGTTATAATCTTTTGTCGATTAGTCAATTATGTAATATGGGATATAATTGCTTATTCACAAATGTAGATGTGTCTGTCTTTAGAAGGAGTGACGGTTCATTAGCTTTTAAGGGTGTACTAGACGGCAAACTCTATTTAGTTGATTTTGCAAAGGAGGAGGCCGGTCTAGATGCATGCTTAATTGCTAAGACTAGCATGGGCTGGCTGTGGCATCGTCGTCTAGCACATGTGGGGATGAAGAACCTTCACAAACTTCTAAAGGGAGAACATGTGTTAGGACTAACAAATGTGCATTTCGAAAAAAGATAGACCTTGTGCAGCTTGTCAAGCAGGTAAACAAGTGGAAAGTGATCATCACATCAAGAACGTGATGACTACATCAAGACCCCTGGAGCTGCAGCATATGGACCTCTTCGGACCCGTCGCCTACCTCAGCATTGGGGGAAGTAAGTATGGTTTAGTAATTGTTGATGATTTTTCCCGCTTCACTTGGGTATTCTTTTTGCAGGATAAATCTGAAACCCAAGGGACCCTCAAGCGCTTCCTAAGGAGAGCTCAAAATGAGTTTGAGCTCAAGGTGAAGAAGATAAGGAGCGACAACGGGTCCGAGTTCAAGAACCTTCAAGTGGAGGAGTACCTTGAGGAGGAAGGAATCAAGCACGAGTTCTCTGCTCCTTACACACCACAGCAAAATAGTGTGGTAGAGAGGAAGAATCGGACGCTCATTGACATGGCGAGGACGATGATTGGAGAATTCAAGATGCCCGAGCGGTTTTGGTCGGAAGCTGTGAACACGGCTTGCCACGCCATAAACCGGGTCTACCTTCATCGCCTCCTCAAGAAGACATCATACGAGCTTCTAACCGGTAACAAACCCAACATTTCGTATTTTCGAGTTTTTGGGAGTAAATGCTACATTCTGGTTGTTGGGGCGAAGGCAAAGACGCCACCCTTCACTCGAGGCCTTCGCTGCAGTCGCTGGTCCGACGGAGACAAAACGGGCAGGGACACCCTTCGCTTGATACGGCGCCAGACGAAGGCCTGCGACGTCGTCATCCCACCGTGCGGCCTCGTCCAGCTCAGAGGCCCACGTGTGATCCGGCCCATTGTAACGGGCCCCGCGTAGCCGCTGCGTGTTACGGGCCTAATTTGCAAAGGCATTCCTGTAATTACAGTCTGTAACCCTGCTTTATAGGAATATTCTGGGGATAACCTAGGTATCCGAGGGCACATGCGTCCTTAACACAAGGCGCTGGGCACTTAGACACCTATAAATACCCCCGCACAGTGCCCGTGAGAGGGCAGATTAACAGAGCTATTGCCATCTTGCGTGAGAACCCTGTTGATGTCATTGTTCACCCTTGTTGGATCCCCTTGCGACTGAGAGCAAGTTCCAACATTTGGCGCCCACCGTTCGTGCTACGAGAAAACCACCCGCGATGGCACCCAAGAGAGCTAACCCGAAGGCTGACGAGGCTGCGAAGGCAGCACTGCTTGCCGCAAGAAAGGGCAAGGCCCTCGCCCTCACCCAATCCACCCACCAAGAGGCCACTGAAGACGACGTTCCCCGCACCTGCGAAGACGACACTCTCCGCGCCTGCGGCCCTGAAGGACAATCGCAGCCACCCTCAGGCTTCGCCCCACTGGAGGGCGCGGACCTCACCGAGGACGGTGAAGTCCTCGGCGTCTCAGCGAAAGAACAGCTACAGCTACGCGCCCTGCGCTTCAAGAACCGCAATCTCCAGAGGCAGAAAGAGATACTGGAGGCCAAGCGCCAGCGCGTGTCCGCACTAGCCAAAGTGCAGCAAATGATACGCGGCGAAGAGCAGAAGGCCCAGGACCTCGAGCGGGAGATCGCGCTGATGCAGCGCGAAGGCCACCTTGGCCTGCAGCACGGGCCACCCCTCCAGCAGCGCGCACAACTGGAAGACATGTGCGAAGGCCACCTCGGCCTGCAGCATGGGCCACCCCTGCAACACCGCGCGCAACCGGAAGACCCGCGTTTCCCCCAGCGCGACCACACCTTCCCGCACGTCGCGCCATTCCAAGGGGTCAACTATCTCGACGAGCGAAGTCCCCTGGCGCCACACCTGCAAGTGACGCCTTGGCCAGCTAACTTCCGGGCTGGGACCTATCCCAAGTACAACGGCAGCACCGACCCGGCACAATACATAATGAGTTATCAGGTCGCTGTTGCATCTTCCGGAGGGGACGACGCCACAATGGCGAAGTCTTTCATCATCGCCCTAGAGGGCCCAGCTCTCACCTGGTTCACCAGGTTGCCTCCGCTATCCATTGATTCCTGGAGAAGCCTCTGGGACAAGTTCCTGCTCAACTTCCAAGGGTACCGCCCAGATACCGACGCCTTGGCTGAACTCTCGCTCTGCAAGCAGCTGGAAAAGGAGACTCTGCGGGAGTATTACCGCAAATTTTTAACACTCAAGTCACAGCTGCCCTCAGTCGATGACCAGATCGCCATCCACTACGCTATCAGTGGCCTTCGCGCCGGCGTCCTTTACAGCCACTGCATCAGAGATCCGCCCAAGAACCTCCAGGAATTATATCAGCTGTTTGAAAAGTACGCCAAATCCGAAGAGCTCCACCAGCGCAAGGTTGAGTCCCAAAGGAAGCCAAAAGATGCTCCACAGTCCAGCCGTATGTGGACGAGGACTCCGCAGCCGGACTCCGGTCGAGACGGCCGCAATCAACAGCAAGTGCATAACATCGCCAACCAGCACCCCGCTGCTGACGCCCCTCGTCGCCAGGAGTATCCCCCCAGGGCCGCGGAAATGGAACTCGCGGTAGGGGTCAGGGGCGTGCGCAGCCGCCGCGCCGATTCTACTGCCTCTTCCACGGCGAAGACTGCGCCCACCAAAACCAAAGACTACCCAGAAACGAAGGACACCAGAGACAGGATGGCACGGGCGCAACCAGCCGACAACCCCAGAGTTGTCGCACACACTTACCAGCAACCCCCTCCACCATATATCCACGCCCCCGCCCCGCATCCACCGCACCACGCTTACCAACACCATCAGGAAGTACAAATCGTACCTCCCCCACCCCCACCACCACACCAACAACATCAAAACATCCCACATGCTCCAAAGCAGGAAGACTTCGCCGATCAGCCATATCGCGGAGTCATTCACATGATAACTGGGGGGTCCAGCACCGACTTTGACACAAAGCGGCAGAAGCGGGACCACTACTGCAGCATCAACCACGTCGCCGTCACCGGCCCAGTCGTGCAGACAAAGTGGTCCCACATACCGCTAACCTTCGACGCACGAGACATCGACCTGCGCAGCGCCCCCCACTGCGACGCCATGGTTATCAATTGCAGCGTGGCAGGCTGGGACCTGCACAAAGTCCTAGTTGACAATGGCAGTCAGGCGGACATCATCTTCCTCCACGCCTTCGATCGCATGGGCATAAGCCACAGCCTGCTCAAGCCTTCGGACAACCCGTTGTATGGCTTCGGCGGCAAGGGCACCTTTCCTGTCGGCAAAATAGAGCTGCCTCTCTCCTTCGGTGTAGCACCCAATGCCCGAAGCGAGCAAGTAACCTTTGATATCGTGGATATGGTATATCCATACAATGCCATCATGGGCCGGGGCTCCATCAATAAGTTCGAAGCAGCCATTCACGGACTGTACCTATGTATGAAGATACCAGGTCCGTTAGGTGTCATTACGGTCCACGGCAATCAACAGACTGCGCGCAACATAGAGCGGGACTTCGTGCCCGGTCAGAGAAACGTGCACTGCCTCATGGCCCAGCACGAGGTCCCCGCGCCCGCCAGCCCAACCAATAAGCAGCACGATAAGGCACAGCTGCAGAGCAACGACGGGACCAAGACTGTCCCCCTCGACCAGGCCACGCCCAAGCAGACAGTCACTATCAGCGAAGACCTCACTTCGCATGAAGAGGAGAAGCTCCTCTGCTGCCTATCCAAGAACAAAGATGTCTTCGCCTGGTCAGCCCTCGATCTGGTCGAGGTCAGCCGTTCCATAATTGAGCACAGCTTGGGAATCGACCCTTCGGTAAGGCCGAAAAAACAGCGGCTTCACAAGATGTCCGACGAGAAGACAGAGGCCGCCAAGGCAGAAGTGCACCGCCTCCTGGAAGCCAAATTCATCGAGCCGGTGGATTACCCCACATGGCTCTCCAATGTCGTGATGGTGCAGAAAAAGAGCGGGAAGTGGCGAATGTGCATCGACTTCACCAGTCTCAATAAAGCCTGCCCAAAGGACAATTTCCCGTTGCCGCGGATCGACAAAATAGTCGATAGCGCGGCCGGATGCGAAGTCATGTCCCTCCTCGACTGCTTCTCCGGTTACCACCAGATATACATGAAGGAGGAAGACAAGGCTAGCACCAGCTTTATAACACCCTTCGGCACATATTGCTTCATCAGAATGTCGGAGGGACTCAAGAACGCCGGGTCCACCTTCTCCAGGCTTACCAAAACAGTGCTCGAAGGGCAAGTTGGCAGAAATATATTCACATATGTGGACGACATCGTCGTCACCAGCAAGAGCAAGGAGGACCATCTCGCCGACCTCGCCGAGACATTCGCGAACATGCGAGACGCACAACTCCGCCTAAACCCGGAAAAGTGCGTCTTCGGCGTTCGCCAAGGCAAAATATTGGGCTACCTGGTATCACACCGCGGTATCGAGGCCAACCCAACCAAGATTCAGGCCATCATAAACATGACGCCTCTGCAGTCCGCCAGAGACGTCCAGCGCCTGACAGGCAGATTGGCCGCTCTCAACAGATTCATCTCCAGGTCCGCCGAGCGAAGTCTCCCCTTCCTCAAAACACTCCGTGGTGCAAAAGACTTCGCCTGGGGACCAGAGCAGGCGGCGGCCTTCGCCTCATTAAAACAGTACCTGACAGAGTTGGCCGTCCTTACAAGCCCCGACTCCTCGCTCCCCCTGTTGCTCTACGTCGCGGCTTCGCCGCATGCGGTCAGCGCGGCACTAGTGCAGGAGCAGACAGTTGAGGGCGTGGTCAGGCAGTGCCCCGTTTACTATGTCTCCGAAGTGCTGACACCGTCCAAGTGCAACATGACAAAGCTGGAGAAGATTGCCTACGCAGTCGTCATGTCTTCGCGCAAATTGCGCCATTACTTCGAAGCATTCAAGGTCCGAGTCACCTCAGACAGGGGACTCGGCGAATTGTTCAGAAACCCGGAGGCATCGATGAGGATTGCCAAGTGGGCGGCCGAACTCTCCGGCTACCACATCAGTTTCGAGCCCAGGACAGCCATCAAGTCACAAGTCCTGGCAGACTTCGTCGTCGACTGGACTGGGCCAACAACACAGCCAGACCCGTCCGCAGAGAAGGTTTGGACGATCCATTGCGACGACGCATGGTGCCATGCGGGGGCAGGCACCGCTGTAGTCATCACCTCACCAGTCGGGGTCAAGCACAGATATGCAGCACGCCTCAACTTCGCTCTGGAATCCGACAGATGCACAAATAATATAGCAGAATACGAAGCAGTCATCCTCGGCCTCCGCAAGCTAAGGGCCCTCGGAGTCACCACCTGCATCATCAAAACAGACTCCAAGGTAGTTGTCGGCCAAGTCGAGAAAGACTATGCAGCAAAGGACCCCGCGCTCATGCAGTACCTCACGGCCATCCGAAGTCTCGAGAGACAATTCAAGGGATTCACCTTGCAGCATGTGGATCGAGCCAAGAATGAAGAGGCCGACGCATTGGCCAAGGCTGCCGCCAGGGGCGAATCCTTGCCCTCCGACGTGTTCTTTCATGTCATCGGCACGCCAGCCGTCCGGAGTCCCGAAGGGCTCCAAATAACCAATGACAGCGAGGGCCACCGCATAGTCAACCTTATCATGACCGAAGACTGGCGGGCACCAATAACCCTGTTCCTACAGGGGTACTATCATCCAGCCGACATCAGTGAGGCCAAGCGCCTCAGACATCGAAGCCGAGACTTCGCACTGATTGAAGGCCAACTCTACAAAAAAGGGGTCAGTCAGCCAATGCTTAAGTGTGTCACCGAAACCGAAGGCATCCAGATCCTACGCGAAGTCCATAGTGGCACGTGCGGCTCACACGCAGGGCCAAGGGCCCTAGCTGCTAAGGTGATCCGCCAAGGCTTTTACTGGCCCGCAATGATCTGCACCGCAAATCGGGTCACAAGGTCCTGCGAAGCCTGCCAGAAGTTTTCTCCTCGGTCAGGCAGCCCCTCGCAGTATACAAAGCTGATCGCCCACACATGGCCTCTCCAGCGCTGGGGCCTGGACATTGTCGGGCCCCTGCCCACCGCTCAGGGGAACCTTAAGTTCGCCTTCGTCGCTGTCGAGTACTTCACCAAATGGATCGAGGCAAGGGCTGTTTCCACAATAACATCAAAAACTGCCCAAAGGTTCTTTTGGCAAAACATTGTTTGCCGCTTCGGAGTACCGTCCAAACTAACAGTTGACAACGGCAAGCAGTTTGACAGCCAAGACTTCAAGGATTTTTGCTTCTCCATTGGCACCAAGCTTGCCTTCGCCTCAGTCTATCATCCGCAGTCCAACGGAGTTGTGGAACGCGCCAATGGAAAAATCTTCACAGCTGTCAAAAAGATGCTCCTCGATGAAAAAAAGGGCATATGGACCGATTTGTCACCCGAGGCGGTCTGGGCACTAAACACGACTGAGTGCAGGGCGACCGGGTTTACTCCTTTCCGCCTTCTATACGGATCGGAGGCCATGACCCCACAAGAAATAAAACATGGGTCCCCGCGAACAGTTCCATCAGCTGTCCCCGATGTGGACGAGCCAACTTCAAAGGATCTCATTGACGGAGACCGAGTCTTCGCTCTACAGGCCCTAAACAAATACCAAGCCCAGACAAAAGCATGGCGCGACCACGCAGTCATCCCGAGGGAATTTAGCGAAGGGGACCTCGTACTCGTCCGAACAACTCGGACAGAGTCCAGGGGCAAGCTGGAGCCCAAGTGGGAGGGCCCCTTTATAGTCAAGACGAAATCTTCCCCCAGCGCTTACAGGCTCACAACGCCAAACGGCGAAGACCTGGAGCACTCCTGGAACATCGACAACCTCCGCAAATTTTTTGTCTGACTCATCAGGGCTGATTCGCCCTTGTAATTCGCAAAAACAATCTTATTCTGGTCCGCACTCTTTTCCTCCCGGGGGGTGAGGTTTTTAACGAGGCGGAGCCATGTAATATATGTCTGAAAAATCCCCCGCAAAAACATGCGTCGAAAAAAGACAGCGACGACGGTCTTCGACATTCGACCAATACGAGGTCACCGCAAGGCTCAGCGCTAGCCACCCTCGCGTGCGACAAATCCGCGCAGAAGTCGCCTAAGGGTGCCGCCGGACTAGCACAACAAGTGCAAAAAACCTAAGTCTACCGCGAAGACTATCCGTGCAGAAGTCGCCTAAGGGTGCAGCCGGACTAGCACAACAAGTGCGAAAAACCTAAGTCTACCGCGAAGACTATCCGTGCAGAAGTCGCCTAAGGGTGCAGCCGGACTAGCACAACAAGTGTGAAAAACCTCAGTCTACCGCGAAGACTATCCGTGCATAAGTCGCCTAAGGGTGTAGCCGGACCAGCACAGCATAACAAAACACACCAGACCAAGTACATAACGCCTTCGCAAGCATAGCCAAGTGTGCGGGGGCACACAACCTCATCACACAAGCCTTTACACATGTACAAGCGAGGGCACCACACTCTACATCGGCTCAACCTTAGGAATAATTCCCATCTCCCTAAAATTAAATAACATTATCCTAAGCTCCTCACCCGCAAAAAGACTTCACAATTCCCCCTCACTTGTACTCACGGCGGCTGGCAAAGACAACAGTTCCTGCCGGCCAGCCCTACTCACACGAAGTCGATCTCCCTCCGCCCCACTCACTCTACGCTTCGCAACCGCCCTTCGCCGCCGGCGCCCGGTGCTCGGACCAGGCACATCTTCTGTGTCCGCAGCGTGCGGCGAAGTTTCCGCCGCTGCCACATCCAAGGCCGCAAAATAGTCCAAGTCCTCCTCCGTCGACTCCTCAGTCCACTCAACCGAGCTCCCAGAGTCAGCAAAATCAGAAAACTCAGTTGCAGACCCATCACATTTATTACCACCATCCACGGTCGAAGCCGCCAAAAAATTAGTAGTGGCAGTTGCGTGTGCAGGCCCAAAATCTTGAACCTGCGCAGCAACCAAAATTCAGCAACATATCCAAAATTCCCTAACTATCCACACCCACTACACCACCTGCGAAGACCCAGCCGTTGCGGGAGCCTCCGCCGTTGCCTCCGTTGTCGCCTCCGCCGCCACCGTCGCAGGATCTTCAGCCCTCGGCGCAGCGGCTGCGGGGGCATCAGGCGCGCCTTCGGCGGTCTCTAGGGGCAGGTCTCCGCCGGCCGCAGCAGATGCGGGGGCATCCGGAGCGCCTTCCGCAGGCTCCGGGGGCGCCTCCAGGGCGGCCCCGGACACGGCTTCCGCCGGGATCGGCTCTGGGTCAGGCAGCGCGCTGTTCAATGCCCCGAAGTCATCCACCCTCTCGCCACGCGCCGCCTAAGACACAGCACACAAATTCAGCAAACCCACGCATAGCCCACATCTAGCAAACGCCAAACAAACGCCAAACGTTACCTGAGCCCTCGCCGTCTCGGCCCGCTTCCTGACCACCTCGCGATCGTGCGGACCCCACATCCGGTCGTAGATGGCTCCGGCGGATTCCTTCACTATGGGGTCCTCAACCTTGTAGATATCTCGCTCAAAGTCTTCATCGGCTTGGTCGAAGACCTCGAAGTGCCGGCACCCTTCGCGGGAGAGCGCGTTCATCGCCCCCTCGCAGGTGACCAGGGAGGCATACGACATGAACCCCTCCACGATAGTGGGGAGCGCCTGCAACTCCTCCTGTACCCACTCCAGGCAGCGAAGTCCGGGCTCTCGGTCCGGCACTTCGAAGTCACCGGTCCGCGCGCCCAGCTCATGGTACGAATCCATAAGCTGTTTGCGCGTCCGCTCGGCCTCCGCGCGTGTCGCGGCCTCGGCCCTCTCCACGCGGCTCTCCAGGGCGATGAGCCGCTCCTACAGCTGCTCGGCGCGCTCCCTGGCAAGATTGCCCTCCGCCCGCGCCAGATTGGCCTCCACCTGCGCAGCCTGCGCCTTGGCGAGGGCCTCGTTGGTCTCCCTCCTCTCCCCTGCCAATTGGTGCCGGAGGTCAGTCTTCTCCCCCTCCAGCGCGGCCACCTTGTCCGCCAGCTTGCGGCACTTACTGTCGGCAGCCGATTTTTCACGGACGGCGTCCGCATGTTGCGTCCGAAGTCTCTCGACTTCGGCAGACACAACAGCCGTGAGGGCCCCTGACGCTGTGCGGTTGGCGAAGTCAGCCACCTGCAGAACACACGTAAGACCGCGGCCCCAAAAAAAACAACGGAGTCTAGCTCAACGGACCTGACTTAGTGCCTCCGTCACCTCCTTTAGCCGGCGGGACACAGCGCCCGCCTCATCCCTGACAGCCGCACGTGCCGACATCTCGCCTCCGGCACTAAGAGCACCGCCCTTCGCCTTCGGCACTACGGCAGCCGCCATGGTCGCCGCGGCAGGCGCAACAATAGCAAGCTGGCCTTCGTCCGACCCTGCGACGTATCAACGAATTAAAAAAAACGAGCCAACGGCTTACCACCAAGATAGTCGTCCACACTAATATCGGTGGCGAAGTCGGCGACGCGCTTGCCCGACGACGGCAACTCTCGGGCCGCCTTCGCGACCTCCGGCACCCTGATGGACGGCGGCACAACCTTCGTCGATTTGGAACCACCGGCGCCTGCCGCTGCCTCCGGCGCCTTGCTAAATACAGGGTCGCCCGACTTCGCCGCCAGCGACGGCTTGCCACCGCCAGGGGCCGCAGCCTTCGCAGCCCCCCGCTGCCTCTTCGGCCTGGCTTCATGAAGCCTGACAACCGCCTGGCGCTTTTGTGCAGCTCCCTGACGATCCTTGTCCATCACTGCCGACACAATAGCAGCAATATTCCGCCCGTAAGGAAACACTTTCCATTCACGAACCATGCGAGATGTAAAAAAGTCTTCGCCGGCCACGTGGGGATAGGAACATTCCTAGGCCACCAACCCCCGGTAACCCTCAGCATCCGCGCCGAAGACTCCCGGAGCTCGGGCGAAGACATCCTTCCCCCCGGGGCCGCGCAAGTCCTCATCAACTCTCTAGCAAAACCATCGGAAACCCCAAGTCCTCCCATAGCAGTACCTAATTTCCTCTTTTTAGAGGATGGGGCGGCCGCCGGCGCAGGGTCGTCTCTAGTCTCCACCACCGGCTTCTTCCCACGGCGGTCCACATCGTCTTGGCCGGGGTAGCCGCCATACGGCAGTTGATTCAATTCAAAAACCATGTTCAAACGGTCATTCGACCCGCGGATATTCTAGCTACGCTGGCCCTCTGTCCTCGGCACGTACCGACCAACGAGCCGCACCGCCCCATCCTCCGCCTCACGCACAAAGGCGGACGGATCGTGGCTTTGCAGATTCAGCGCGAAGGCAGGACTTTGCACCATCTTTCCACCATGGGAAGGCATCTGGCGAGGGCACACTTCGCCCAACGCCCAGCCATGCGCCAAGGGCCATACCCCGTACGCCACAAATTCTTCAACCAAATCGCGCCCACTGCTCAGGCCGGCGGCGCACCGAAGGGCCCCTTCGTCCGCATCCCCCTCCGCCACCTCAAAGGACGGGTATGCTGAGTAAAAATGTGAACACATCTCGGACACGGGGAGCCCCTCATGGTCTTCGACGGTACCCTCAGTGACGTAAAACCAAAACTCATTCCAGTTGCCCCACTTGTTGTGGGCGCAAGGAACCAACTCGACTACCTGCATCGTGGTCTTGCCAGTCTTCGGCGTAAACGTACAGGACCCAAACTGAGCAACTTCATCTCCAATCATCCTCTTCTGCCAGTGCAGGCAATAGTACTTCGCAAAGACTTCGACTGATGGTTGTCCGCTGTACGAAGTTGTCGCCCAGACATACATCGACAGAGCCACCACGGCATTCGGAGTCAGCTGATGTATCTGAACGTTAAACCTGCGCAGGACTTCGCCAACAAATCGGTGCGCAGGCAGGCGGAGACCGGCGGCGAAGAACGCCTCGAACACAACCAACTCGCCCTCCGGCTCGGGGACTTCCTCCGTCCCCGGGACACGAGCAACTCCGCCGCCAAAGTAACCCAGCCGCTGCATATCTTGCACGCGGACCGACGACATCCGCGACACGCCAAAATCCACAGAATCGCCGGCGCGCAACTCCTCCGCCACCAAACTACTCAGCGTCTCCTCAGACGAGGCGTAGGCCGGCGGCGAAGCGACGGCCGGCGGCGAGGCGTCGGCCGGCGGTGTAGCGGCAGCAGAAGAAGAGGAGGTCGGCATCGCTACGTACCGTCGGCGGCGGCGGGCGGTCTGCTTCACTCGAGCCAGATCTCCGGCGAACAAAAGCAAGGCGGGCAGACGAGCAGCAAGACGGTGGAAAAGGCGGCTAGGGTTTGCACGGAGCGCGGAAAGTGAAGTTCAAAAAGCGCCGACCCTCGCCCCCTTTTATAGACAGGGCGCGGCTCTTCAGGAAACCCGCAATCCAACAGGGCGCGGCGCTTTGGGAAACCCGCAATCCAACAGTACGGTGTCAATCAACGGTCATGTCAAAAACCCCCGCGGAACCACTTTGAGCGAGGGCAGCGTCTCCGCCATCTAGCGACGTCTTCGGCACCAGGTGACTTTGTCGAACTGGTCCCTCGGAGGGCAAATGTTGGGGAGAAGGCAAAGACGCCACCCTTCGCTTGAGGCCTTCGCTGCAGTCGCTGGTCCGACGGAGACAAAACGGGCAGGGACACCCTTCGCTTGATACGGTGCCAGACGAAGGCCTGCGACGTCGTCATCCCACCGTGCGGCCTCGTCCAGCTCAGAGGCCCACGTGTGATCCGGCCCATTGTAATGGGCCCTGCGTGGCCGCTGCGTGTTACGGGCCTAATTTGCAAAGGCATTCCTATAATTACAGTCTGTAACCCTGCTTTATGGGAATATTCTGGGGATAACCTAGGTATCCGAGGGCACATGCGTCCTTAACACAAGGCGCTGGGCGCTTAGACACCTATAAATACCCCCGCACAGTGCCCGTGAGAGGGCAGATTAACAGAGCTATTGCCATCTTGCGCGAGAACCCTGTTGACGTCATTGTTCACCCTTGTTGGATCCCCTTGCGACTGAGAGCAAGTTCCAACACTAGTGAAGAAAGGTAGAAATTCAAAATTTGCTCCCAAAGCTGTAGAAGGGTTTTTGTTAGGTTATGACTCAAATACAAAGGCGTATAGAGTCTTCAACAAATCATCGGGTTTGGTTGAAGTCTCTAGCGACGTTGTATTTGATGAGACTAATGGCTCTCCAAGAGAGCAAGTTGAGCTTGATGATGTAGATGAGGATGATGTTCCAACGGACGCGATTCGTACCATGGCGATTGGAGACGTGCGACCGCAGGAACTCAAGGAGCAAGATCAACCTTCTTCCTCAATGATGGTGCACCCCCCAACTCAAGATGATGAACAGGTTCCTCAAGAAGAAGCGTGTGATCAAGGGGGAGCACAGGATGTCCAAGTTGAAGAGGAAGAAGCACCACAGGCCCCTCCAACTCAAGTTCGAGCAATGATTCAAAGGAACCATCCCGTCGACCAGATTTTGGGTGACATTAGCAAGGGAGTAACCACTCGCTCTAGATTAGCTAATTTCTATGAGCATTACTCTTTTGTATCTTCTATTGAGCCTTTCAGGGTAGAAGAGGCCTTGCTAGATCCGGACTGGGTGTTGGCCATGCAAGAAGAGCTCAACAACTTCAAGCGTAATGAAGTTTGGACACTGGTGTCGCGTCCCAAGCAAAATGTTGTGGGAACCAAGTGGGTGTTCCGCAACAAACAGGACGAGCACGGGGTGGTGACAAGGAACAAGGCTCGACTTGTGGCAAAAGGTTATGCCCAAGTCGCAGGTTTGGACTTTGAGGAGACTTTTGCTCCTATGGCTAGGCTAGAGTCAATTCGTATTTTGTTAGCCTATGCCGCTCACCATTCTTTCAGGTTGTACCAAATAGATGTTAAGAGTGCTTTCCTCAACGGGCCAATCAAGGAGGAGGTGTACGTGGAGCAACCCCCTGACTTTGAGGATGAACGGTACCCCGAGCATGTGTGTAAGCTCTCTAAGGCGCTCTATGGACTTAAGCAAGCCCCAAGAGCATGGTATGAATGCCTTAGAGACTTTTTAATTGCTAATGCTTTCAAGGTTGGGAAAGCCGATCCAACTCTTTTCACTAAGACATGTGATGGTGACTTATTTGTGTGCCAAATTTATGTCGATGACATAATATTTGGTTCTACTAACCAACAGTCTTGTGAAGAGTTTAGCAGGGTGATGACTCAAAAGTTTGAGATGTCGATGATGGGCGAGTTGAACTACTTCCTTGGGTTCCAAGTGAAGCAACTCAAGGACGGCACTTTCATCTCTCAAACGAAGTATACGCAAGACTTGCTCAAGCGGTTTGGGATGAAGGACGCCAAGCCCGCAAAGACTCCAATGGGAACTGACGGACACGTCGACCTCAACAAAGGAGGTAAGTCCGTTGATCAAAAGGCATACCGGTCTATGATAGGGTCTTTACTTTATTTATGTGCTAGTAGACCGAATATTATGCTTAGCGTTTGCATGTGTGCTAGATTTTAATCCGATCCAAGGGAATGTCACTTAGTGGCCGTGAAGCGAATTCTTAGATATTTAGTCGCTACGCCTTGCTTCGGGATCTAGTATCCAAAGGGGTCTACCTTTGACTTAATTGGATATTCAGACTCCGATTATGCTGGATGTAAGGTCGATAGGAAGAGTACATCAGGGACGTGCCAATTTCTAGGAAGGTCCCTGGTGTCGTGGAGTTCTAAGAAACAAACCTCCGTTGCCCTATCCACCGTTGAGGCCGAGTACGTTGCCGCAGGACACTGTTGCGCGCAACTACTTTGGATGAGGCAAACCCTCCGGGACTTTGGCTACAATCTGAGCAAAGTCCCACTCCTATGTGACAATGAGAGTGCTATCCGCATGGCGGACAATCCTGTTGAGCACAGCCGCACAAAGCACATTGATATCCGGCATCACTTTTTGAGAGACCACCAGCAAAAGGGAGATATCGAAGTGTTTTATATTAGCACCGAGAACCAGCTAGACGATATCTTTACCAAGCCTTTAGATGAAAAGACCTTTTGCAGGATGCGTAGTGAGCTAAATGTCTTAGATTCGCGGAACTTGGATTGATTTGTAGCATACATGTGTTTATGCCTTTGATCATGTTCCTTATGCATTTTGTTGTTTATTTATGGTGCTCAAGTTGTACTCATGATCCCCGGACCTCACAAGTCCAATTGCAAGTGATGCACTTATTTAGGGGGAGGCATGCTACAACTTGACCCTTTGAGACTAACCGTGTGCTTGAGTTTACTTGATTTAGTCTCAAAGGTAGATTGAAAGGGAAAGATGAACTTGGACCATGCAAGACTTCCACTGCACTCCGATGAGAGGGTAACTCACTCCAAGTTCGTCTTCATATTCTTATTGCCTTTTTACTCTTAGTTGAAGATTTTGGTGAGGCAATGGGGTTTAAGGGCCAAGATTGATCCCGTTTTGGTGCTTGATGCCAAAGGGGGAGAAAATAAGGCCAGAGCAAGAAATGGATCATCTACTACTTGAGAATTTTGAAAATAGTAGTAGAGTAGAGTTTTGTTTTGTCAAAATACTCTTATTGTCTCTTAAAGCTAAAAGTCTGTCTCTTGTGGGGAGAATGTTTGATTATGGGAAAAAGGGGGAGTTTTTGAATCTTTGATCAATTTCTCTCGGAATACCTCTCTTTATGTCTCGACAAGTGAATTTGACTTAGAGATAGGAAATTGAGTTTGATTTGCAAAAACAAACCAAGTGGTGGCAAAGAATGATCCAAATATGCCAAATTTGAATCAAAATCATTTCTTATTTGAAATTGCATTGATATTGCACTTCTTTTAGTTGCTTTATGTTGTGTTGGCATAAATCACCAAAAAGGGGGAGATTGAAAGGGAAATGTGCCCTTGGGCCATTTCTAAGTATTTTGGTGATTTAGTGTCCAACACAAGTGCTTAAGTGTTAAACTATGCCAAATGGTGGACAAAGTGCAAATCAATACAAAGGTATGATTCTAGACTTAGTACATTGGTTTTTGTGTACTAACATATTTGTCTAAGTGCTAGAATCAGAGAAAATACAATTGGATAAGTCTTGGCTCGAGCAGCCAAGACTCTGCTCGGTCTGGGTGCACCGGACTGTCCGGTGGTGCACCGGACAGTGTCCGGTGCGCCAGGCTGGCTCTGGTGAAAAGGCTGCTCTCGGGTCTCGACGGCGGCGTACAGCTATAAATAACCGGACTGTCCGGTGGTGCACCGGACAGTGTCCGATGAGTAGGCTGTGGCGAAGTCGCCGCTCTCGGGAACCAAGTCAACAGCGTATGACTATAATTCACCGAACTGTCCGGTGAGGCATCGGACTGTCCGGTGAGCCAACGGTCGGGCGCGCCAACGGTCGGACGCGCAATCCGCGCGTGACGCGTGGCCGAACCAACGGTCGGATGGGAGCACCGGACTGTCCGGTGTGCACCAGACAGTGTCCGGTGCGCCAACGGCTCCAAGTCTCCAACGGTCGGCTGCTCTAGAATAGGAAAGAAATCCGCACCGGACAGTGTCCGGTGGTGCACCGGACTGTCCGGTGCGCCAGTCGACAGAAGGCAAGAATTGCCTTCCTGGATTGCTCTCAACGGCTCCTAGCTGCCTTGGGGCTATAAAAGGGACCCCCAGGCGCATGGAGGA
This sequence comes from Zea luxurians, assembly GCA_029449295.1. Classification (NCBI taxonomy): domain Eukaryota; kingdom Viridiplantae; phylum Streptophyta; class Magnoliopsida; order Poales; family Poaceae; genus Zea; species Zea luxurians. Next base: position 8,511,827 of record JAOPSE010000077.1, read on the forward strand.
GTATACCAAGCATCCCTTGAGCATTCCTAAGCACCAAGACCTCATTTCCGCGCATTCGATTCTTTGTGATAGCAACTAGAGCTCCATTTAAGTAGAGAACTCTTTGAGTTGTGTTGAGAGCTCAAGTTGTGACTTGTGTGCGTATTGTTGCTCTGATTTTGTGTCTTGTGTGTGTTGCTCATCCCATCCTTACTTCTATGATTCTTTGTGTTAATCAAATTGTAAGGGCGAGAGGCTCCAAGTTGTGGAGATTCCTCGCAAGCGGGATATAGTGAAACAAAGCAAAACACCATGGTATTCAAGTGGGTCTTTGGACCGCTTGAGAGGGGTTGAGTGCAACCCTCGTCCGTTGGGACGCCACAACATGGAGTAGGCAAGTGTTGGACTTGGCTGAACCACAGGATAAACCACTGTGCCTCTCTGTGTTGATCTCCTTGTGGTTATTGTGTTTTGCAAGAACTCCTCTCTAGCCACTTGGCTTTATTGTGCTAACTCCTAATCAAGTTTTGTGGCATCAAGTTTCAAGTTTTTACAGGATCACCTATTCACCCCCCCTCTAGGTGCTCTCAGGAACCAAATGCCATACCTCATTTTTCGTGAAGTTGTTGAGCTCCTCTTGCATTGCCAACACCCAATCCGAATCTCTTAATGCATCTTCTACCCTGTATGGCTCAATAGAAGACACAAAAGAGTAATGTTCATAAAAATGAGCGACTCGAGATCGAGTGGTTACCCCCTTTTGAATATCACCGAGGATGGTGTTCACGGGGTGATCTCTTTGAATCGCTTAGTGGACTCTTGGGTGTGGCGGTCTTTGACCCTGTACTTCTTGTTCATCTTCCTTGTCTTGATTTTCTTCATCTCCCTCTTGATCATTGCCCTCTTCTTGAGGTGGCTTATCTTCTTGATCTTCTTCTTCATTATCTTAAGCATATTCCTCATCTTGAGTTGGTGAAGATGCTTGTATGGTAGATGATGGTTGACCTTGTGCTTGTGGAGGCTCTTCGGATTCCTTAGGACATACATCCCCAATGGACATGTTCCTTAGCGTGACGCACGGAGCCTCTTAATCATCTAGCTCATCAAGATCAACTTGCTCCACTTGGGAGCCGTTAGTCTCATCAAACACAATGTCACAAGAAACTTCAACTAGTCCAGTGGACTTGTTAAAGACTCTATATGCCCTTGTGTTTGAATCATAACCAAGTAAAAAAACCTTCTACAGCCTTAGGAGCAAATTTAGATTTTCTACCTCTTTTAACAAGAATAAAACATTTGCTACCAAAGACTCTAAAATATGAAACATTGAGCTTTTTACCGGTGAGGAGTTCATATGATGTCTTCATAAGGATTCGGTGAAGGTAGAGTCGGTTGATGGAGTAGCAGGCGGTGTTAATCGCCTCAGCCCAAAACCGGTTAGGTGTCTTGTACTCATCAAGCATGATCCTCGCCATGTCAAGTAGAGTTCTATTCTTCCTCTCCACTACACCATTTTGTTGAGGTGTGTAGGGAGAAGAGAACTCATGCTTAATGCCCTCCTCCTCCTCAAGGAAGCCTTCAATTTGTGAGTTCTTGAACTCCGTCCCATTGTCGCTTCTTATCTTTTTGATTCTCAATCCGAACTCATTTTGAGCCCGTCTCAAGAATCCCTTTAAAGTCTCTTGGGTTTGAGATTTTCCTGCAAAAAGAATACCCAAGTGAAGCGAGAATAGTCATCCACAATTACTAGATAGTTATTACTCCCGCCGATGCTTATGTAAGCGATCGGGCCAAATAGATCCATGTGGAGTAGCTCGAGCGGCCTGTCCGTTGTCATGATGTTTTTGTGTGGATGATGGGTACCAACTTGCTTCCCTGCTTGACATGCGCTACAAACCCTGTCTTTCTCAAAATGAACATTTGTTAGTCCCAAAATGTGTTCTCCCTTTAGAAGTTTGTGAAGATTCTTCATCCCAACATGGGCTAGTCGGCGATGCCAGAGCCAACCCATATTAGTCTTAGCAATTAAGCAAGTGTTAAGTTCAGCTCTATTGAAATCAACTAAGTATAGCTGACCCTCTAACACTCCCTTAAAAGCTACTGAATCATCACTTCTTCTAAAGACAGTAACACCTACATCACTAAAAAGACAGTCGTAACTCATCTTGCATAATTGAGATACAGAAAGCAAATTGTAATATAAAGAATCTACAAGAAAAATATTGGAAATAGAATGGTCAGGTGATATAGCAATTTTACCAATTCCTTTGACCAAACCTTGATTTCCATCCCCGAATGTGATAGCTCATTGGGGATCTTCGTTTTCCTCATAGGAGGAGAACATCCTTTTCTCCCCTGTCATGTGGTTTGTGCACCCGCTATCAATGATCCAACTTGAGCCCCCGGATGCATAAACCTGCAAAACAATTTAGGCCTTGTTCTTAGGTACCCAAACGGTTTTGGGTCCTTTCACATTAGAAACAAGCACCTTGGGTACCCAAACACAAGTCTTGGAGCCCTTGTGTTTGCCCCAACATATTTGGCAACTATTTTGCCTGATTTGTTAGTCAGCACATAAGATGCATCAAAGGTCTTAAATGAAATGTTAGGTTCATTTGATGCAGTAGGAGATTTCTTTTTAGGCATTTTAACATGGGTAGAATGTCTAGAGCTAGATGCCTCATTCTTATACATAAAAGCATGGTGAGAAACAGAATGAGACTTCCTAGAATGAATTCTCCTAATTTTATGTTCATGATAACCAGCAGGATATAAAATATAGCCCTCGTTATCCTGAACCATGGGAGCCTTGCCTTTAACAAAATTAGACAATCTTTTAGGGGCATTAAGCTTGACATTGTCTCCCTGTTGGAAGCCAATGCCATCCTTAATGCCAAGGCGTCTCCCATTATAGAGCATGCTCTTAGCAAATTTAAAATTTTCATTTTCTATCTCATGCTCATTAATTTTAGCAGTAAGTTGAGCTATGTGATCATTTTGTTGTTTAATTAAAGCTAGGTGATCATGGATAGCATCAACATTAATATCTCTACATCTAGTACAAACGGACACATGATCGACAGTAGATGTAGAAGGTTTGCAAGCATTTAATTCATCAATCTTAGCATGTAATATAGCATTCTCATTTCTAAGATTGGAAATAGAATTATTGCAAACATTTGAATCTTTGGCCTTAGCAATTAATTTATCATTCTCAATTTTAAGGCTAGAAAGTGATGCATTCAATTTATCAATCTTAGCAATTAAACTATCATTTTCATTTTTAAAACTAACAATTGAATCATCACAAACATTTAACTTCTCAACCTTAGCACATAAATTGGCATTCTCAGTTTTAAGGTTGGAAATAAAATCATGGCAAATCCTAAGCTCATTAGATAAATTTTCACATTTTTCTACTTCCTGAGCATAGGCATTTTTCAACTTAACATGCTTCTTATTTTCCTTAATAAGGAATTCCTCTTGGCTATCCAAGAGTTCGTCCTTCTCATGAATAGCACCTATTAATTCATTCAATTTTTCCTTTTGTTACATGTTAAGGTTGGCAAAAAGAGCAAGCAAATTATCTTCATCATCACTAGAGCTACCCTCATCACTAGATGTTGTATATTTGGTGGAGGCTCTAGATTTTACCTTCTTCTTTTTGCTATCCTTTACCATGAAGCATTTGTGGCCGACGTTGGGGAAGAGGAGGCCCTTGTTGACGGCGATGTTGGCAGCGTCCTCGTCGGAGGAGGAGTCGGTAGAGCTCTCATCGGAGTCCCATTCCCGACACACATGGGCATCGCCGCCTTTCTTCTTGCAGTATCTCTTCTTTTCCTTCCTCTTTCCCTTCTTGTCGTTGTCCCTGTCACTATCACTAGACATAGGGCATTTAGCGATAAAAGGATCAAGCTTACCACATTTGTAGCACACTTTCTTGGAGCGGGGTTTGTAATCCTTCCCCCTCCTTTACTTGAGGATTTGGCGGAAGCTCTTGATGATGAGCGCCATTTCCTCGTTGTCGAGCTTGGAGGCGTCGATGGGAAGCCTACTTGATGTAGACTCTTCTTTCTTTTCTTCTGTCGCTTTGAATGCGACGGGTTGCACCTTGGGTGTGGAGGTACCGCCTTGCTCGATGATTTGTTTGGAGCCTTTGATCATCAACTCAAAGCTCACAAACTTTCCTATAACTTCCTCGGGAGACATTAACTTGTATCGAGGATCATCATGAATTAATTCAACTTGAGTGGGATTACGAAAAACAAGTGATCTAAGAATAACCATGACCATTTCATGGTCATCCCACTTGGTGCTCCCGAGGTTGTGCACTTGGTTCACCAAGGTCTTGAGCCGGTTGTACATAGCTTGTGGCTCCTCTCCTTGGTTGAGGACGAACCGACCGAGCTCCCCCTTAATCATCTCCCGCTTGGTGATCTTGGTCACCTCATCTCCTTCGTGCGCTATCTTTAGTACATCCCAAATCTCCTTGGCACTTTTCAACCCTTGCACCTTATTATACTCCTCGACATAGAGAAGTGAGGAGTATAGTAGTTGCTTGGGAATCAAAGTGCTTGATTTGGGCGACTTCGTCCGAATCATAGCCTTCATCCGCTACGGATGGTACCTGCGCTCCAAATTCAACAATGTCCCAAATGCTAGCATGGAGTGAGGTTAGATGGTGCCTCATTTTATCACTCCACATACAATAATCTTCACCGTAAAAAATTGGTGGTTTGCCTAATGGGATGGAAAGTAAAGGAGTGCGTTTGGAAATGCGAGGGTAGCGTAGGGGGATCTTACTAAACTTCTTGCGCTCATGGCGCTTAGAAGTGACGGACGGCACGTCAGAGCCGGAGGTGGATGGCGACGAAGAATCAGTCTCGTAGTAGACCACCTTCTTCATCTTCTTTTTCTTGTCGCCGCTCCGATGCGACTTGGGGTGTGAAGGGGATCCCTTCACCTTGTTGCCGGACTCTCCCGATGGAGCCTTTCCGTGGCTTGCGGTGGGCTTCTCGCCGGTCACGGCCTCCTTCTTGGCGTGATCTCCCGACATCACTTCGAGCGGTTAGGCTCTAATGAAGTACTGGGCTCCGATACCAAATGTTGGAATCGGACCACCGACACATGCCGTGTCCGTCGGGGCCGCCCACGCCCACCCAGGCTGTCGGGCCGCGACACGCGCCCGCACGTATGGCAGCGGGCTTTAGGTCTCTTGGGCCAACACTCCCCCAAAAAGCTAGCCTGTTAGGGGTTACGCCCTCAACCATATAAACCATGCTTTCCCACCCTCACCACACAATGTGGGACTATTCCCAACAATCTCTCCCTCACATTATGAGTCGAGTTTGTCTGAGAATGCACTGGGCCAACCTGGCTTCGATACCAATTTGAAATGTTCTACAGGTGCCAAAGGTTCAACACAAACCAATAAAAAGAACAAGTTAGGGTTCAAAGAGAAAGGATCAAAAGAAAACGAAGTGTGCCCTGGTCTGGCGCACCGGACTGTCCGGTGTGCCACCGGATAGTGTCCGGTGCACCACCGAACAGTGTCCGATGCCCCAGGGACCGTACACTCCGAACTCCTCAGCTTTGGGTTTCTCGGAGGCCGCTCCGCTAAAATTCACCGGACTGTCCGGTGTAACACCGGACTGTCTGGTGTGCCAAGCGGAGCAACGGCTACTGCGCCAACGGTTGTCTGCAAAAGTGAACAGTAGCGTGAACAGTGTGCGGACAGTTTTGCAGAGTCAGAGCAGCGCTAGAAGGCGCACCGGACAATGAACAGTGCATGTCTGGTGCGGCACCGGACTGTCCAGTGCCCCATGAAGACAGGGCTCCAACGGTCGAAACCGTCAGAACCCTAACGGTTGGGTGATGTGGCTGGCGCACCGGACAGTGTCCGGTGGTGCACCGGACTGTCTGGTGCGCCCATCGACAGAAGCCTTCCCCAACGGTTGGTTTGGTGGTTGGGGCTATAAATACCCCCAACCACCACCATTCAAGGCATCCAAGTTTCCAGTAATTTGCTTTCAATACAAGAGCTCTAGACTTCACTCCAAGACACAAAACAAAAGATCAAATCCTCTCCAAGTCCCAAACTCATTCCAAAGACTTAGTGGCTTGTGAGAGAGAGACATTTGTGTTCATTTGAGTTCTTGTCGCTTGGATCGCTTTTCTTCTTCCTCTTTTCTTGTTCTCAAGACGCTTGTAATCAAAGCAAGAGACACCAAGTTGTGGTGGTCCTTGTAGGGGTCTAAGTGACCCTTTTGATTAAGGAGAAAAGCTCACTCAGTTTAGGTGACCGTTTGAGAGAGGGAAAAGGTTGAAAGAGACCTGGTCTTTGTGACCACCTCAACGGGGAGTATGTTTGCAAGAACCGAACCTCGGTAAAACAAATCACCGTGTCATCCGCTTCATTTGCCCTTGATTTGTTTTTCACCCTCTCTCACGGACTCGATTTTATTTCTAACGCTAACCCCGGCTTGTAGTTGTGCTTAAAGTTGATAAATTTAAGATTTCGCCTATTCACACCCCTCTAGGTGACTTTCATGCACCAAACCATCTAGAGCTTAAGTCTAAGCTCACTGTAGATGCGGTCCAGTGAGCCACTGGACCGGTTTGGTGAGTCCTATACCTAGGGGTGAAAACAGTCGGAATCGGTCGGAAAACCCCTCCTCCTATTTTAATTTTTCACATTTGTAATCGGAAATGAAATGTAAAATGGGATGAGTGGGAATATAATTCAACACGAGATTAACAGTATATCGAAAACGAACCAATACGGTCGAGAACGCTTCGAAAATAATCGGGATACGGGAGAGAAAACGAAAACATGAACATATGACTATATGAGTACATTACAACCAAGATACCATAATGACAACACCTTTTTTAAAACTTATAGGCAACAACTTAGTAAAAATTCATAGCATCTCAAGGGCTAGCGTGCCTGTGTGGCTGTGTGAATCGCATGAGGAGCCTAGCAGGCTGTAAACTACTGGCTTGGAGCCTTGGATGCTTGTGTTGACATGTTCAATGCGAGTGCGTGGCTGGCCTGTAGATGGACGCATGGTCATTTGGGCTGGCCAAAAGGGCTCACATAGTGCTTTGCTGGTCAATGGACTGTCGCCAAAAACGAGATAACCCCTCATAAATACGGGATAAACGAAAACGGTAAGGATGCACCCAAACTGTTTTCGTACCGATTTCGAATTTAGTATCCCATTTTTCGTACCCTTTCTGAATTTGTCCAAAAATACGATTTCGATCGGGTTAAATATAGAAAAAAATGCGAAACATAATGGGATTTATCCCGATCGTTTTTATCCCTACCCGACCTGGGCAGATATTTCCTTTCTACCAAATCTTATTACATTTGACTTGGACTTTATTTTGAGATTTCCTATGGCTAGACAAATATAATTAGTACATAATCAAATTGACTAAGTGTGAGGAACTCACCTTTTCACCAAAGTTTACCAGGATTTGCATTTTGGCTCAAATTACATCCTAGAAGCGCTTTTCTCACATAATTGGGTTTGAGATGAAACAAAAGTGATAGAAACATAATATTAGGCATATGCAACTTAACTAAGTACTCAAACCTCTTTGTTTTACCATTTTACCCAAAGTTACACTTTCTATCCTCCATTTTAGCTTTTTAGGACTTAGAACTTTCAAATTGCCTTCAAGTGAACCTATACTCATACTCATATCAAACTAATTTGTCCATGTTGGTGTGTTGTACACTTAATCAACACAAAGTCGATACATGTTGGGTGCTCATCACTGACGAAGACGATCTGAGCATCTAGCGTACAACGACGACACCTTCTCCTTTTTGATGCTTCATCCTTGGAGCAAGGAATGCCAAACACAAACCGAGGATGGGTGAGGTGACAACAGAGATCAGGGATATCCAAACAACGGAAAAATGAAAGAAACGATGTGCCTTTCATGTGTACGAGTTAGGAACCAAGCAACACAAAGTCGAGCTGCTACTTTTGAAGGTGCGAGGTAGGTGAAGCTCATGCACTAATTCATGAGTTTGTGGCATGGCGCTGATGGTTACCATATTAAATCGTGGTCAAGACAGTTGTAATGGACATGGTTTGATACACGAGCTCGATATCATAAGGTAAAAGAGGGTGGTTAGAGCGGTGTCTTTCGAAGATGCTTCATGACGCGTAAATGGCAGAGTGAACTCGATTGACTATTGAGGAGGACACCTGCTGCAGCTAGATCTAGATGGAGCACTGAAGAGGTCATAACCGTCTATGGAAGCACAAAGGGGCAGAGCAGCGAGCCGCCGCAGATGGTGAGTGCAAGTGTCTAAGAGGAGGGGGACTTATGGAAGCGCAAAGCAGAGCCATCGCCGGACGTGAACACTAAAAGGAGGGGAGGACCTGCACCTGCTACTGAAAGGGAATTAGGCTTACACCTAGTCCCTAATTAATTTTGGTGGTTGAATTGCCCAACACAAATAAATGGACTAACTAGTTTGCTCTAGTGTATAAGTTATACATGTGTCAAAGGTTCACACTTAGCCAATAAAAAGACAGAGTATTGGGTTCAACCAAAGAGCAAAGGGACAACCGAAGGCACCTCTGGTCTGGCGCACCGGACTGTCCGGTGCGCCACCGGACATGTCCGGTGCACCAGAGGACTCAAACTCTAAACTCGTCACCTTCGGGAATTTTCAGAGGCGACTCCGCTATAATTCACCGGACTGTCCGGTGTACACCGGACATGTCCGGTGCTCCAAGGAAGAGCGGCCTCCGGAACTTGCCAGCCTCGGGAATTCATTGAAGCTGCTTCGCTATAATTCACCGGACTGTCCGGTGTAACAGCGGGGCAACGGCTATTTCGGCGCCAACGGCTACCTGCGACGCATTAAATGCGCGCGCAGCGCGCGCAGAGGTCAGGCACGCCCATGCTGGCGCACCGGACAATCTACAGCACATGTCCGGTGCGCCACCGGACATCAAGGCGGGCCCAGAGACAGAACTCCAACGGTCGAATCCCAACGGCTTTGATGACGTGGCTGTCGCACCGGACATGTCCGGTGTGCACCGGACTGTCCGGTGCGCCATCGAACAGACAGCCTCACCAAACGGCTAGTTTGGTGGTTGGGGCTATAAATACCCCCAACCACCCACCATTCATGGTATCCAAGTTTTCCACTTCCCAACTACTTACAAGAGCTCTAGCATTCAATTCTAGACACACCAAAGAGATCAAATCCTCTCCAAATTCCACACAACGCCCTAGTGATTAGAGAGAGTGATTTGCTTGTGTTCTTTTGAGCTCTTGCACTTGGATTGCTTTCTTCTTTCTTGATTCTTTCTTGTGATCAAACACTCACTTGTAATTGAGGCAAGAGACACCAATCGTGTGGTGGTCCTTGTGGGAACTTTGTGTTCCAAGTGATTGAGAAGAGAAAGCTCACTCGGTCCGCGGGACCGTTTGAGAGAGGGTAAGGGTTGAAAGAGACCCGACCTTTGTGGCCTCCTCAACGGGGAGTAGGTTTGAGAGAACCGAACCTCGGTAAAACAAATCCGCGTGTCTCACTTCATTATTCGCTTGCGATTTGTTTTGCGCCCTCTCTCGCGAACTCTATTATATTTCTAACGCTAACCCGGCTTGTAGTTGTGATTATTTTTGTGAATTTCAGTTTCGCCCTATTCACCCCCCTCTAGGCGACTTTCAATTGGTATCAGAGCCCGGTGCTTCATTAGAGCCTAACCGCTCGAAGTGATGTCGGGAGATCACACCAAGAGGGAGATGGAGACCGGCGACAAGCCCACTACGAGCCAAGGGAGCACTTCATCGGAAGAGTCCCACACCAAGAGGAAGGAGAAAAAGAAGGACTCCTCCAAACGGAAGGAGAAAAGATCTTCTTCCTCACACCACAAAGAGAAGAAGGAAAAATCTTCTTCCCACAAGTCGCATCGGAAAGGCGACAAGCACAAGAGGATGAGGAAGGTGGTCTACTATGAGACCGACACTTCATCAACATCAACCTCCGACTCCGATGCGCCGTCCGTAACTTCTAAGCGCCAAGAGCGCAAGAAGTTTAGTAAGATCCCCTTACACTATCCTCGTACATCTAGACCTACTCCATTACTTTCCGTTCCATTAGGCAAACCGCCAACTTTTGATGGCGAAGATTATGCTAGGTGGAGTGATTTAATGAAATTTCATCTAACCTCACTCCACAAAAGTATATGGAATGTTGTTGAGTTTGGAGCATAGGTACCATCCGTAGGGGATGAAGACTACGATACGGACGAAGTGGCCCAAATCGAGCACTTCAACTCGCAAGCTACAACCATACTCCTCGCCTCTCTAAGCAAGGAGGAATACAACAAGGTGCAAGGGTTGAAGAATGCAAAGGAGATTTGGGACCTACTCAAGACCGCGCACGAGGGTGATGAACTCACCAAAATCACCAAGCGGGAAACGATCGAGGGGGAGCTCGGTCGCTTCCGTCTTCGCCAAGGGGAGGAGCCACAAGATATGTACAACCGGCTCAAAACCTTGGTGAACCAAGTGCGCAACCTCGGGAGCAAAAAGTGGGACGACCACGAGGTGGTTAAGGTTATTCTAAGATCTCTCATTTTCCTTAACCCCACTCAAGTTCAATTAATTCGTGGTAATCCTAGATACCCACTAATGACCCCCGAGGAAGTGATCGGGAATTTTGTGAGCTTTGAATGCATGATTAAAGGATCAAAGAAGATCAACGAGCTTGACGAACCCTCCACATCCGAAGCACAACCGGTGGCTTTTAAGGCGACGGAGGAGAAGAAGGAGGAGTCTACACCAAGTAGACAACCAATTGACGCCTCCAAGCTCGACAATGAGGAGATGGCTTTAATCATCAAAAGCTTTTGCCAAATCCTCAAGCAACGGAGGGGGAAGGACTACAAACCCCGCTCCAAGAAAGTGTGCTACAAATGTGGTAAGCCCGGTCATTTCATTGCAAAATGTCCTATGTCTAGTGACAGTGACAGGGGCGACGACAAGAAGGGAAAGAGGAGAGAAAAGAAGAAGTACTACAAGAAGAAGGGCGGCGATGCCCATGTTTGCCGGGAGTGGGACTCCGACGAGAGCTCCAGTGAGTCCTCTTCCGACGAGGACGCCGCCAACATCGCCGTCACCAAGGGACTCCTCTTCCCCAACGTCGGCCACAAGTGCCTCATGGCAAAGGACGGCAAAAGGAAGAAGGTTAAATCTAAATCCTCCACTAAATATGAATCCTCTAGTGATGATAATGATAGTGATGAGGAAAATAATCTGCGTACCCTTTTTGCCGACCTAAACATGCAACAAAAAGAAAAATTAAATGAATTGATTAGTGCCATCCATGAGAAGGATGATCTCTTAGACTCCCAAGAGGACTTCCTAATCAAGGAAAATAAAAAGCATGTTAAGGTTAAAAATGCTTATGCTCAACAAGTTGAAAAATGTGAAAAATTGTCTAGTGAGCTAAGCACTTGCCATGAGACTATTGACAACCTTAGAAATGAAAATGCTAGATTAATTGCTAAGGTTGATTCTCATGTTTGTGATGCTTCAATTCCCAATCTTTGAAATGATAATGATGATTCGCTTGCTAAGATTAAGGAATTGAATGATTCTCTTGCTAGCCTTAGAGTAGAAAATGAAAATTTGATTGCTAAGGCTAAAGATTTTGATATGTTTGCAATACTATTATTTCCGACCTTAGAACTAAGAATGATATGTTGCATGCTAAGGTTGTAGAATTAAAATCTTGCAAACCCTCTACATCTACCGTTGAGCACACTTCTATTTGTACTAGATGTAGAGATGTTGATATCAATGCTATTCATGATCACATGGCTTTAATTAAACAACAAAATGATCATATAGCATTATTAGATGCTAAAATTGCCGAGCATAACTTAGAGAATGAAAAGTTTAAATTTGCTAGAAGTATGCTCTATAATGGGAGACGCCCTGGCATCAAGGATGGTATTGGCTTCCAAAAGGGAAACAATGTCAAACTTAATGCCCCTCCTAAGAACTTGTCTAACTTTGTTAAGGGCAAGGCTCCCATGCCTCAGGATAACGAGGGTTACATTTTGTACCCTGCCGGCTATCCTGAAAGCAAAATTAGGAGAACTCATTCTATGAAGTCTCACTCTGGCCCTAATTATGCTTTTATGTATAAGGGTGAGACATCTAGCTCTAGGCAACCAACCCGTGCCAAGTTGCCTAGAAAGAAAACTCCTAGTGCATCAAATGATCATGCTATTTCATTCAAAACTTTTGATGCATCATATGTGCTTACTAACAAATCCGGCAAGGTAGTTGCCAAGTTTGTTGGGGGCAAACACAAGGGCTCCAAGACTTGTGTTTGGGTACCCAAAGTTCTTGTTTCTAATGCCAAAGGACCCAAAACCGTTTGGGTACCTAAAGTCAAGAACTAAAATTGTTTTGTAGGTTTATGCATCCGGGGGCTCAAGCTGGATACTCGACAGCGGGTGCACAAACCATATGACAGGGGAGAAAAAGATGTTCTCCTCATATGAGAAAAACCAAGATCCCCAACGAGCTATCACATTCGGGGATGGAAATCAAGGTTTGGTCAAAGGATTGGGTAAAATTGCTATATCACCTGACCATACTATTTCCAATGTTTTTCTTGTAGATTCTTTAGATTACAATTTGCTTTCCGTATCCCAATTATGTCAAATGGGCTACAACTGTCTCTTTACTGATGTAGGTGTCACTGTCTTTAGAAGAAGTGATGATTCAATAGCATTTAAGGGTGTGTTAGAGGGTCAGCTATACTTGGTAGATTTTGATAGAGCTGAACTCGACACATGCTTAATTGCTAAGACTAACATGGGTTGGCTCTGGCACCGCCGACTAGCCCATGTTGGAATGAAGAATCTTCATAAGCTTCTAAAGAGAGAGCACATTTTAGGACTAACAAATGTTCATTTTGAGAAAAGACAGGATTTGTAGCGCATGCCAAGCAGGAAAGCAAGTTGGCACTCATCATCCACACAAGAACATCATGACAAGTGACAGGCCACTGGAGCTCCTACACATAGGGATGGCAACGGGTAAAATATCCGCGGATAGTGTCTCTGGACATCCATATCCGCGACTTATATCCGATATCCGAACCCGTACCCGTTACCCGCTATGGATAACAAACAGTATCCACATCCGTTACCCGCGGGTAATGGATATCCGTGGATATATCCGTTTGCCCACTACACATACAAAATATTTAAATCCAGCAAATTCAAACATGATATCACATTTGTCTAGCAAATTTAAATATGATAAAAACATAAAGCCATACAAAATTTGTCCAGCAAATTAAAACATGATATCATATTTGTCCAGCAAATATAAAATTGTCTACGGATATCAAGTGCTACCCGTATTTGGGACGGGAGTACAAGATATTTTAACGGATATTCGGGTATTTGGCTATGGATATTGATGTTTCGTATCCGTTTTAAAAATATCCACGGATATCAAATGCTACCCGTATCCATATCCATGGGTACAAACTCGTACCTAAAACCGTGCCCAACGGGTTTTTTATCCGCGGGTACGCGGATAAATGACATCCATTGCCATCCCTACCTACACATGGATTTATTCGGCCCGATCGCTTACATAAGCATCGGCGGGAGTAAGTACTGTCTAGTTATTGTGGATGTTTATTCTCGCTTCACTTGGGTATTCTCTTTGCAGGAAAAATCTCATACCCAAGAGACCTTAAAGGGATTCCTGAGACGGGCTCAAAATGAGTTCGACTTAAGGATCAAGAAAATTCGAAGCGACAATGGGACGGAGTTCAAAAACTCACAAATAGAAGACTTTCTTGAGGAAGAGGGCATCAAGCATGAGTTCTCTTCTCCCTACACTCCACAACAAAATGGTGTAGTGGAGAGGAAGAATCGAACTCTATTGGACATGGCAAGAACCATGCTTGATGAGTACAAGACACCGGATCGGTTTTGGGCCGAGGCGGTGAACACCGCCTGCTACGCCATCAACCGGTTATATCTTCACCGAATCCTCAAGAAGACATCCTATGAACTCCTCACTGGTAAAAAGCCCAATATTTCATATTTTAGAGTTTTTGGTAGCAAATGCTTTATTCTTGTTAAGAGAGGTAGAAAATCCAAATTTGCTCCTAAAACTGTAGAAGGCTTTTTACTATGATATGACTCAAACACAAGGGCATATAGAGTCTTTAACAAGTCCTCAGGACTTGTTGAAGTTTCTTGTGACATTGTGTTTGATGAGACTAACGGCTCTCAAGTAGAGCAAGTTGATCTTGATGAGATAGGTGAAGAACAGGCTCCGTGCATCGCGCTAAGGAACATGTCCATTGGGGATGTGTGTCCCAAGGAATCCGAAGAGCCTCCACATGCACAAGATCAACCATCCTCCTCCACGCAAGCATCTCCACCAACCCAAAATGAGGACGAAGCTCAAGATGATAAAGAGGAAGAACACAATAATGAGCCACCTCAAGATGACGGCAATGATCAAAGGGGAGATGCAAATGATGAAGACAAGGAGGATGAAGAACCAAGGCCGCCACACCCAAGAGTCCATCAAGCAATACAACGAGATCACCCCGTCGACACCATCCTCGGCGACATTCATAAGGGGGTAACCACTCGATCTCGTGTTGCACATTTTTGTGAGCATTACTCTTTTGTTTCCTCTATTGAGCCACACAGGGTAGAGGAAGCACTACAAGATTCGGATTGGGTGATGGCGATGCAAGAGGAGCTCAACAACTTCACTAGGAACGAGGTATGGCATTTAGTTCCACGTCCTAACCAAAATGTTGTAGGAACCAAGTGGGTCTTCCGCAACAAGCAAGATGAACATGGTGTGGTGACAAGGAACAAAGCTCGACTTGTGGCCAAGGGATACTCCCAAGTCGAAGGTTTGGATTTCGGTGAAACCTATGCACCCGTAACTAGGCTTGAGTCAATTCGCATATTATTAGCCTATGCTACTTACCATGGCTTCAAGCTTTATCAAATGGACGTGAAGAGTGTCTTCCTCAATGGACCAATCAAGGAGGAGGTCTACGTTGAGCAACCTCCCGGCTTTGAAGATAGTGAGTACCCTAACCATGTTTATAGGCTCTCTAAGGCGCTTTATGGGCTCAAGCAAGCCCCAAGAGCATGGTATGAATGCCTTAGAGATTTCCTTATTGCTAATGGCTTCAAAGTCGGCAAGGCCGATCCTACTTTATTCACTAAAACTCTTGACAATGATTTGTTTGTATGCCAAATTTATGTTGATGATATCATATTTGGGTCTACTAACGAATCTACATGTGAAGAATTTAGTAGGATCATGACTCAGAAATTCGAGATGTCTATGATGGGGAAGTTGAAATATTTTCTAGGATTTCAAGTCAAGCAACTCCAAGAGGGCACCTTCATTTGTCAAACTAAGTATACACAAGACATTCTAACCAAGTTTGGCATGAAGGATGCCAAGCCAATCAAGACACCCATGGGAACAAATGGGCATCTCGACCTCGACACGGGAGGTAAGTCCGTGGATCAAAAGGTATACCGGTCGATGATTGGTTCATTGCTTTATTTATGTGCATCTCGACCGGACATTATACTTTCCGTTTGCATGTGTGCAAGATTCCAAGCCGACCCTAAGGAATCACACCTTACGGCCGTAAAACGAATCTTGAGATATTTGGCTTACACACCTAAGTTTGGGCTTTGGTACCCTCGGGGATCCACATTTGATTTGATTGGTTATTGGATGCCGATTGGGCGGGGTGTAAGATTAATAGGAAGAGCACATCGGGGACTTGCCAGTTCTTGGGAAGATCCTTGGTGTCTTGGGCTTCAAAGAAGCAAAATTCGGTCGCTCTTTCTACCGCCGAAGCCAAGTATATTGCCGCAGGCCATTGTTGCGCGCAATTGCTTTGGATGAGGCAAACCCTGCGGGACTATGGTTACAAACTAACTAAAGTCCCTCTTCTATGTGATAATGAGAGTGCAATCCGCATGGCGGATAATCCCGTTGAGCATAGCCGCACTAAACACATAGCCATTCGGTATCATTTTTTTCGGGATCACCAACAAAAGGGGGATATCAAGATTTCTTACATTAACACTAAAGATCAATTAGCCGATATCTTTACCAAGCCACTTGATGAACAATCTTTTACCAAACTTAGGCATGAGCTAAATATTCTTGATTCTAGGAATTTCTTTTGCTAATTTGCACACATAGCACACAAGTATACCTTTGATCATATCTCTTTTTATATGCTATGACTAATGTGTTTTCAAGTGTATTTCAAACCAAGTCATAGGTATATTGAAAGGGAATTGGAGTCTTCGGCGAAGACAAAGGCTTCCACTCCACTCTACTACTCATCCTTCGCCGTCACTCCGAGCATCTCTCCAACTTTGGTATAATCTTCACTCATTTATTTTATGACCAAAGGAGGAGAAAGTACTTCGATGGGCTCTAATGATTCCGTTTTTGACGATTCATGCCAAAGGGGGAGAAAGTTTGAGCCCAAAGCAAAAGGACCGCACCGCCACCCTAATTTTAAAATTAATGGTTTTCAATTGGAAAATTTCAAATTAGTATCTCTTTGTGTTCTAAAGGGAGAGCAAGTAGTATTTTCAAAACTTGATATCTTAAAACCCTCTTGAACACTAAGAGGAGAATTTGTTTGAGGGGGAGTTTTGTTTAGTCAAAAGAAAAGCATTTGAACAAAGGGAGAAAATTTCAAAACTTGAAAATGCTTCTCAAAATCTTATTCATTTACCTTTGACTATTTTGCAAAAGGACTTTGAAAAAATTTACAAAAGGATTTGCAAAAACAAAACCTGTGGTGCAAATGTGGTCCAATATGTTAAAAAACAAAGAAACAATCCATGCACATCATGTAAGTATTTATATTGGCTCAATTCCAAACAACCTTTGCACTTACATTATGCAAACTAGTTCAATTATGCACTTTTATATTTGCTTTGGTTTGTGTTGGCATCAATCACCAAAAAGGGGGAGATTGAAAGGGAATTAGGCTTACACCTAGTCCCTAATTAATTTTGGTGGTTGAATTGCCCAACACAAATAAATGGACTAACTAGTTTGCTCTAGTGTATAAGTTATACAAGTGTCAAAGGTTCACACTTAGCCAATAAAAAGACAGAGTATTGGGTTCAACCAAAGAGCAAAGGGACAACCGAAGGCACCTCTGGTCTGGCGCACCGGACTGTCCGGTGCGCCACCGGACATGTCCGGTGCACCAGAGGACTCAAACTCCAAACTCGTCACCTTCGGGAATTTCCAGAGGCAACTCCGCTATAATTCACCGGACTGTCCGGTGTACACCGGACATGTCCGGTGCTCCAAGGAAGAGCGGCCACCGGAACTCGCCAGCCTCGGGAATTCATTGAAGCTGCTCCGCTATAATTCACCGGACTGTCCGGTATACACCGGACTGTCCGGTGTAACAGCGGGGCAACGGCTACCTGCGACGCATTAAATGCGCGCGCAGCGCGCGCAGAAGTCAGACACGCCCATGCTGGCGCACCGGACAATCTACAGCACATGTCCGGTGCGCCACCGGACATCAAGGCGGGCCCAGAGACAGAACTCCAACGGTCGAATCCCAACGGCTTTGGTGACGTGGCTGTCGCACCGGACATGTCCGGTGTGCACCGGACTGTCCGGTGCGCCATCGAACAGACAGCCTCACCAAACGGCTAGTTTGGTGGTTGGGGCTATAAATACCCCCAACCACCCACCATTCATGGTATCCAAGTTTTCCACTTCCCAACTACTTACAAGAGCTCTAGCATTCAATTCTAGACACACCAAAGAGATCAAATCCTCTCCAAATTCCACACAACGCCCTAGTTCTATTATATTTCTAACGCTAACCCGGCTTGTAGTTGTGATTATTTTTGTGAATTTCAGTTTCGCCCTATTCACCCCCCTCTAGGCGACTTTCAGCTACAACCAGATATGACATGGTGCTTGATACCATAAGCATTGGCGATTGGTGGGGTCACTACTGTTGGGGATATAGTTCTCAATCTATTATGAATGTATTTGGTTGCCTGCATATAACATGACCATGCTCCACCGAATGCAGTCTCCACGTGTTTGGTTGCCTGGCCAGCCTCTACAGATGCAAAAATTATCTCCGAGCCTCGCTCCCATGATAAACAAGAAATGAGCGTTTCTCCAGAGTGAGGCTCTGCTGGTACAACCATTAGTCTTTCTCAACGATGGATTAATATGTATTTATTGTCTATTATAAATTATTGTAATTTGTTTAAAAGCGACTACAACTTAATACACGATACGGTAAATTTATATACTATTTACAACATCATCACATCAAAATGTAATAAACTTTAATAGAATTTAAGCTTAGCATCTCTATGGAACAGTTGAGATAACCAACCTACAGGCTGTTCGCTGCGGCTGGATTAAAGCCGTTTGGACTGCTGCAGCTGCAATCCATAGAGAGAAAAATACTGTAGAAGCCGCAGCCGCAGCCGGATTAAAGCCGCAGCGAACAAGCCCCTAGACGTTAACCAGGCACCAGGTTCGACCAGGATGACAATTAACGCGCCCAAACCTAGACGTTAACCAACCTAGACGTTAACGCGCCCAAAGCTCACGAGTGTGACACCTGACTCAAAGAGCAAGAGACTGACACACACACACCAGCACCACCCCTCGCCATTCGCGCAACACTAACTCAATTTTCCCCTTCCCTTGGAAAACCACGCACCCACCGAGCCCGGCCGCCCCCAACCACTCCGACCAAACCAAAACCCAGACCCACTCTCCCCCGAAACCCAGGGCCTCGTGTCGTTTGATGCGATTCCGGCGGCGATCGCGAGCGCCTCCACCACCACCCGCTCCCCCGTCCTAGCGCGCGTTTGGGCGATCTCCCCTCTCGCGGCGGGCATGGCTGGCGGCGGCGGCGGGGCACGCGGCTCCGACAGGGCGGGGGCGGCGCGTTCTCCCACAACCACCACGGCGATACAGTCGACCATCCAATCGATCAAGGAGGTTGTCGTCGGCCACTCCGACGCCGACATCTTGGACACCCTCCGCGAATCCAACATGGACCCCAACGAGACGGCGCAGAAGCTGCTCAACCAAGGTCTCCTTGCATCTCCCCTATTCTCCCGATCTGGGTCGCCTCGACTCGGTCGATCTCGTACCGTTCTGGGAGCTAGGGTTTTGTGGGCTCTCGCCTAGCCGCATTGGGTCGGCTCTGCTGCTGCACCCGTGCCGGCGCAGGGGATCGCCTCGTCGGGTCTAGGGTTTTCGAGCTATGGATATTTGGGGTGGCTCTGCTAGGGTGGGTCACCGTTTAATGGTTATTATCGATATTGATTAATGATACTATCACGAGGTTCGTGATTTTGATTAGCCAATGATGTCCATATATATCAATGATATTCTTGCAGGGTCAAATTGTTAACATTTGTCCGGGCTACTTGTATTTTCGTGTTCTATTCTATGTTGTAAATTTGTAAAAGGCAGTGCTTACTATTGCTTGCAGCACGTGGGTTCTAACTATCTCTTTATGATCAGCTTGATGCCATTGTTTGCAATATATATTGCCTTACTAGTAAATCTTCTCATGTTTTCTTTGTGATTTTAATTCGTCATTGTTTGTACTTTTTGTACTTGCAGATCCATTTCATGAAGTAAAAAGAAAAAGGGACAAGAAGAAGGAGGTATACATTTTCTGTTTGGGTACATTTTCAGTGCAACGATGAATGATTAAATCTAGAGTTGTTTCTTTTTATTTATAGCATACTTATACATATTCTTCTTGCAATGATAAGTTTTTTGTGATGTTCTGAAACAATCTAAAGCAAAAAGGAACGTTTGGAGTTCTATGTCCTTAAATTGCGTATAGTCACTCAATAGGCTAGCAAAAGAAAACCTGGCCTCCAAATTCCAAATACTAGATGCAAGTTTGACTCAGGACAAAACTAAAACAACTTACAATTTGGAACTGAGAGAGTAGGAGTAGACACACACACTGCTTCTGCACAAGACATGCATTCCACAACACTTTATTTGCACTTATGTGTTCCTCTCTCACTTTTTTCCTTGTCATCCCCTGACCCTGACCCTACCTTGTGTGCGAGCTTCTGGCATTGGGTGTGATTTGTGAAGAAACGAAATAAAAGCTAAAACAACTTACAATTTGGAACTGAGGGAGTAGGAGTAGACACACACACTGCTTCTGCACAAGACATGCATTCCACAACACTTTATTTGCTCTTATGTGTTCCTCTCTCTCACTTTTTTCCTTGTCATCCCCTGACCCTACCTTGTGTGCGAGCTTCTGGCATTGGGTGTGAAGAAACGAAATTAAAGCTAAACCAACTTACAATTTTGAACTGAGGGAGTAGGAGTAGACACACACACTGCTTCTGCACAAGACATGCATTCCACAACACTTTATTTGCTCTAATGTGTTCCTCTCTCTTTTTCCATGTCATCCCCTTACCCTACCTTGTGTGCGAGCTTCTAGCATTGGGTGTGAAGAAACGAAATTAATTCTCTATCAATTGAGGAAACATGTTAGGTTTATTGGTTCTTTGTTGAAGTGTGTAATGCACGTTATGAAGCTTCTGTAATGCTGAAAATCATACATTGCTATTCTTTTATTTGGTTGCACTGAAAAAACTATTGCATTGTTAGAGTGCTGGCCAGAAGAGCTTTGCTGATAGCACTGCACAAGTTGAGCAAAACTCACAATGGATGAAGCCACATACACAAAAGATGGAAAATGATCAAAGAACTCCCAAGCAGGGTCAGATGTCAGGTAACATAATTGAGGACCACCATTTGTAATTCTGATCTTATGTAGATATGCTTCTAGACAATGATGAAATATATAGCTTCCTGTTTTCCATGGTAACATTGTTTGTCTCCAGCTTTCTTGTCTTTGTTCTTGGCTTCCCATGACATACTATAAGCTTCTGCAGTTTTCACATATTGTGTGACATATGTGCAATATTTTGGTTGTGTAACTAGCAGGTTTCCACCTGATTGTTAACTGATTGCTTGATGTAGGCCCTAGTCGTGAATTTCGGGTTGTGAGGGACAACAGATTTCAACATGGTGTGGTGGAGAACAGACCAGAATTAGGACACAAAGGTTCAGCAAATGTACAAATGTCTGATAGGAGGTATTGTTTGTGTGACAAATTCTGCCACTGCTCTTACTGTCCCATGCATTCATTTGTATGTCAAACAATCTTGTCATCATTTTGTAGTTCTGGTTAAGTTGTATTCTGAGTATAATGCAGCTATCAAACACTTATTCAACTTCCTAATATTCTGTATAGCTAAGGTTATCTCATCGAGTGTAGGCATCACATCGCCTCCTCTATCAAACTCTAAGGCGCTGTTTGGGACAGCTCCAGCTCTAGAAAATTTGGTGGAGTTAGTGAAGCAGGTCATTAGGTGCTCCAGAAAATTGTGGAGCTGGAGTTGTAAGCCTTTAGAAGACATTTAGATAAGTCATTTTGTTTATTATTTAGATTAAAAATATTTTTTAAAACTACTTAAATTGATATTAAAAATACAGATCCATACTGGAGCTGGACCCTAGAGCCATCCCAAACACCCCCTAATTTAATAATGTAAAAATGATTAAATGCTCTAGGTTTGATGTTTCTTTGTTCTGTGCCTATGATACACGAACAAATCCTATGAAATTGCAGGGTACATTTGTTGAGGTAAATGTTCCATGCATGCAGGTAGCTGCATTGACTGAATTCTGTGTTTTCTACGACTTTAGTTTTATATATGTTTGCTATGGCCATTTTGTTGTTCATTTGCAGTTAGGTTCCAGAGCTGTAATACACTGATCAAATGTCTAAATTACGAAAATTGCTATCTTCAATTTTTTGTCAATTGTTTTGCATGAACATCTTATTATAATCAAACTAATACTTTCCTTACTGGGTTGTCTATGTTCAGTACTCTTGTTCAGTCTGGTCGAAACCGCTCACCTGCTACAACCTCAGGTGACCAGATCACACATCAAAATGCTATGCAGAACTCCAACTCTGACACAACTCAAGGGAAGAGGGATGCTCAAGGTACTACAGAGAAGCATGTGAAGCCATATTTGAAGAACCCTCAGAATGAGCAGCACTTTCCAGGTTCTGACCCAGCTCATGGGTCAGCCAATGTTAGAATTGCCGGTGGAACTGTTGGACCTGCTCAACGTCATGTTGGAGTTGTTAATTCTACTAGGCAATTTGCTGCCCGTTCGAGTTCTCAGATGCATGCACCAAGTGGTTCTTATGCAAATATTCAGAGGGGGAGTTTTACCTCAGTAGGGGCATCTGGGCGTTACTCAGCTTTCATGTCTAGAAACATTCAACAAAACCAGAGACCTGATACAATGTTTCGTGGAAGGCCCACTGTTAGATCTTTTGTTGCACAAAACACCAACAGATATCACCAGGGTTCTACTAGCAACCAAAAAGGTATCATCTGGCAGTGATGTCTAAGCTTTATTTTTTTGTCATCAGAAGAGTTCATATCAAAATGTTAGTTTTTGTCAGCAGCAACTCTGTAAGGGCATGTTCAGTTAATCCCAGGGGATTGGAGGGCATTGAGGTGGATTCAATTCCCTACAAGTCAAAATCCTCCTCAACCCCCTTCAATCCTCTCTAATCCTCTTAGATTGGGGATTAACCAAACAAACCCTAATGGTTTTTGTGAAAAAATATATATAAGTTAGCAATGTGCTTTATATCTTTTATAAGTTTGAAAGCAAACATGCCGAAGATATTTTGACATAATTATTTCTCTAAGTGGTTTTAATCAATTTTAGAACTGGGTGTAGTGCCTACTGTGTTCCAGGAATCGACATTTTGTGCTTTTTTTTGTGTTTCCATGTACATTCGTCTCCACCTTGTGTTGTGGGGGTTTCAGCCCTGGGCAATTTCTTTCCCCCTTATATATAAAAAATGGTGGACCTCATGTTTAACTTCATTTTAACTGTATGTTACTTTTTGCTTTAACTGTATGTTACCTTTTGCTTTGTATGAAGATCTATATAGCTACCCTAATATTTATTCTCATGTGACTATTCATTGAAATACTTGTTAATTGGCAAAATGGATTTGCAACTTAGAATGCACTTTCTGGAAATGTTCTGTGTTACTACAGAATTGCTGAGTTTAAAAAATTATATTTGCCACTTGATGTCTGGCTTTGTAGTTTTTCTTTATTCATTATACATTAGGTAAACAATCTGATAAAATTACATTTTATCTTCAGCAGTACACCCTATTAAGGAGTGGAAGCCAAAATGGACAAAGAAGTCACCGACCATCGATGCAGATAACAGTATAGCTGATGCTACATCTCCTTCAGCTAGCAACTGTGGAAGTGCCAACACACTGAATGTAAACGAATTGTCTGAAAAAATTTCACAAACTAACTTGCATGAGGTGGAGCATGTTATTATTCCGGAACATCTTCGTGTGCCAAAATATGAGCAGACCAAGTTAAGGTTTGGCAGTTTCACATCTGGTTTGGATTCGGAACAAGTATCTGCCTCGACCCCACAAGACACTGAGCAACCAGAACAGTTAGGTGGACCTTTCCCAATTCTTTTAATAAAAAACAGATAAACTTGTGGCAAGCGTCATTGCGTCAGGAAGTTGACCTCCTGAAGTTATTTGATATTGTATACTGATTAGTGATAAACTAGATTATGTAGTTCCTATGATTTTTTTCTAGTTAAAATACTTTATGCAATAAACTTGATTCAGTAGTTTATGTCACATCTATTGTCAATGTGCTATGTGCTACCTAAGCATCTATAGTCCTTTTACATGGTGAAATACTTTACAAGCCTGCAGTTTTATTGGCATAGCCATTTTGTTTTTAGGTTCTTAGGTACATTTATAACTTCTTATTCTTTACGTTTGGTGAATCAGTCATACTTTCTGAATGCTATTCTTGCACTCTGGCATGATGTGGGCAATTTAGAGATATGTCTTCCTCTGACAATTCTTTTGTTAAATGTAGTGTACAAGAGTCAGTTCAACAGGCAAGTGAATATGATAGTTTGGATGCTGGACCTGATGACATGGATGAGCAAGCTAGATCTTCACAACATCTGTCCACATCAACGGCTGAGATTTCCTTGCCCCCATCTGAGGATAGTGATCGAATGAGTGGTCAAGTAGAGAATGATGATGGCCTGGGCTTAGTTCAGAGCGACACTCCAATTGGAGCAGCAGACGGTGATAGTACCCAAATCACCTCGACTTTGACTGCTTTTTCGGTAATGAGAAATATTTGTGTAGTGGGTTTGTCAGTGGGTATCTTTGTTGATGTTACACATCACATGGTTGAAGGCTTTTTCATTCGGCATTTTCTTTGCTAGGTTATTAATTAGACAGTGAAGTTGCAATTCTTATTTCGAGCGAGTTTTTTTTTGGCATTGTCCATGACATCTAGAACTTGAATATCTGCACTCTGCAGGCTTATAGTCATGAAGATCCTAATATGCATACAAACAATGAGGCCCAGTTATACGGACTGGTGGAGCCTAATGTACATCCGCAAGTATTAGCTTCCTCTTCTCAGGTAAATGTTATTATATTGGAATTCAGTTGCTAGTTGGTCTCCTTGATTGTATTACTTTTTGAAGTCACCAATTTTTTTGGATATAGTTGGCATTTAAAAAATGTAACTTCAAAATCTAATTTCTATTAGGGGCTGTTTAGATCCATTCATTTTGAAGGAATTGATATCTACTTAATGGAGTGGGCAATTTGGCTTGGAATTTGACATTCCACCACTTTCCAAAGTCTATATATAAGCCTATCTCAAATTCATAGGATGAGGGATGGAAATTGATTTTATGTATCACCAGGCTATGTTTCTACTCTACAACTTATAACACGTTCTTCGGCTCGCTCCACTATAGTAGAAATATAGCACATAAATATCTCCTACATATGGTCAACAATATGTACAAGTATATTCCGCATAAAACCATATTAGTTTAATTGATCTGTATCTAAGGGGCTGTTTGCTTCGGATTAAAGCTGGCTGTTTGGAATGCTGCATCTGCAATCCATAGAGACAAAAACACTGTAGAAGCAGTTAGGTCTGGGCAAAAAATTCGTAACCTGATACCTGAACCCGAATTACCTGCAACCCGATTTTTATTTGTGAAATTCGGGTACCAACTTTAAGAACTTATTTCGGGTAATTCGGGTACCACCCTCCGGTACCCGAAATACCCGAACTTCCCAAACCTCAACGGTCCAACCCGTTTTCTGTTTGTGTTTGCTATTTCATCCTGTCAGAGCTAGCACCCGCGACGCTGGCCACCTTGCCAGTCACCATCAAGTCCGGCGTGCTGCCGCCACCATCCCTGCGGGCGTGCTCCAGCCTCCGGTGGACCTGGCCCTGCCCTCATACACCCAAGGCCAGCGGCCGCACCCTCTTACTGCGCGCTCGCGCCTCCCCACCCACTGCGCACGCAGCACACAGGCTCAGCCGCTCAGGCACATAACTGCCAGCCCACCACACATGCAGGCTCCAGGTTGCGCAGAGCGGCACAGGATCCAGTTCAATTCCAGTTGACCCAAGTTATTTAAACTAAAATGCAAAACGATGATTGCCTTGGTGTCGATTTGCAGCAGGGCTCTTGCATTTTATTTTTATTTTTGCTTTGCCAGGAGTCTTGGACCTCGTCTTTGTGAATGTGGCATCCATTGGATCCTAAGATCGTCCCGTCGTTTTCCTATTATTCCTGCAGAGAAAGCATTGGCTACATCATTGGAAGAATTTTCGGGTACTTCGGAAATACCCGATACCTTGGAATACCCGATACCTGGACCCGAATTTTCGGGTAATATAAAACCGCTATGATTTCGGGTAACAATTCTCGGAACCCGAAATTTAAATTACTCGAATTACCCGAATGCCGAGGCCTAGAAGCAGTAGAAGAACGGTACGGATTAATGCCAAATGAACAGGCTATAAATCATGATTATTAGAACGGAATTCAATTCAAAGGATCCAAACGGGGCCTTATAGTATTTGTGTTACAATACTTAGTACTTTTGAAGCCAAACAACCACATCTTCATATGTCCAACTTAAATGACCCTAAATAAACTTGTGGAAAATGAGAATATTATGGAGCTTGACTGCTTGTATCCCAAATCTGCATATATCCTTAAATTGAGTAATATGGATGAAATGTACTATTTAGTGCTTACAGTCCCTTACTCCCATCAGGGGTACCCTTCAGAAAACCCGGAAGCAGATAATGCTGTGCAAGTCTTCAGGATGCCAGAATCTAATGTTCACTCACAAGTTCTCCCTTCCACATCTGAGGTAGCACTGTATTGTTATTTTAAATTGCTCTCCTGCAGTCCCTTTTATATTATTATTACTTGTAATCATTTGGATATATTCATTAGGCAGCTTAACTTATAACAACAACATCGTAGTCTACTAGTCTTGGCCCATCATCATGTTGACCAGGGCTGCTAATGAGTCCAGTTTTAATCCACTTAGTTTCCACATTTAATAATCTCTACGTGGTTCTCTTGTTATTGCATTATTGCTTCTAAAATGGTTCTGCTTCAAGGAGTTCAACACGGGGCGCTTTGCTGGTTTGTAATTGAGGAAAGTTAGTCTGCTCTGATATAAAATTTGAGAATCCAGTCTTGGTTTTTTTCATTTTGTCTCAGGTTGAACGATGACTGAGACAATTAGACTGCCACAATTTCTGTCTTATGTTTTCCTAGAACACTCTTCTATTCACTGTTGATCACAGTATAAATACATAACCTGTTGGCCGGCTAAGTCACTCAGGTAGCAAAAGTACATGAGGCTATCTACCAATTCTACCAACTAACTGGGCCAAACCGCCAAACTACCCATAGAGCCAAAACCTACAATTTCTGCTACTGTTCTACATACAGTCATAGGTGAAAACAAAGGAGCAGGCCCTGTTTCCTGTACTTCTATGACAAAAGAAAAAGAGTGGATAGTAGCTGATTATCTAACATATTCTTGCAGTCCAAGAAAAAATGAAGACTTTGCTTCCTCTTTGTGTAACGCTTAGTGAATATCATGATTAAATTGTGACATGTGTTGCAGGCTTTAAATCCACAGATTGTGAGCAACAGCCCTGTTCCGATCTCGTCACAGCAGCAGCAGCATATCTCCCAGCAACAAGCCGCAGCACAGATGTACCCTCAAATGCATGTGCAGCATTTTCCAAATTTCATGCCATATCGACAACTCTATTCTCCAGTTTACCCCATGCCTATGCCAAACTATTCGCCAAATGTCCCTTATCCATCAAATGGAAATAATTATCTTCAGATGCCCAGTGGAGGTTCACATTTAACTGCAGGAAGCGTGAAGTATGGAGTTTCACAGTTTAAACCACTCCCATCTGGTAACCCTTCTGGCTATGGAAATTACACTCATCCAGCTGGTTTTACAATGGGTTCTCCTGGTGTTATTGGAGCCACAGTTGGTGTTGATGATGTCAATAGGATGAAGTACAAGGACAACATTTATGCCTCAACTCCACAGGTAAAATTTACAATTTTTTTAATGCTATTGAGTCTCAAATTAGATAGTATGGGTAGAGGTGGCAATGGGCTCTAAATTTTACACTATAAAATTTAAGGATCGAATTGGATTAGGATCGAGTTCTATTTCTATTCATTTTTGAACTAAAATTAATTGAGGGCTCAAACAAATTGTAAAGAACCATTTGGATCGTGATCCATTACCACCCCTAAGTATGGGTATCTTTTTCGTTTTGGTATGTTGCTTTGCAATACTTCAATAGGACTCTTTACTTTCTTTGTTTATGGGTTTGAGTACTTTATCTCAGAGTGTCCCAGTCTTTCCCTGTAAAAAGTAAATCAGGCGGGAATGGTGCCATTCTCTTTCTAAAAAGAGTGATAGTGAAACATCTTTAGGCCTTTTGTGGATACTCTTGTGTACCTCAATACACGTGGATTGATGTGAATACTGGAGTATCCAAACAAAGACTTGGGCTAATAGTGTTCATGGTTTCTGGGTTCGGTCCTTTTGGTTTACTAATTTGAGTATCTTTCACAGGTCGAGACATCTGACATCTGGATTCAGCAAGCTAGAGAGATGCCACCTTTGCAGGTTCCTTCATATTACAACATACCAGGTCAAGCAACACCAGGTGCTTTTGTGCCAAATCCAGCAAATGCATCTTTCAATGCTACAGCTCAATCCTCTCATGTGCAGTTCCCAGGCTTGTACCATCCTCAGCAACCTCCCTCTATTGTAAGTCCGCACCCCATGGTGCATCAACAGGTGCCATCGGCCATTGGTCCCAATGTTGGGGTTGGGGTGGCAGCTCCAGGCCCGCAAGTTGGAGCTTATCAGCAACCACAGCTTGGCCATATGAATTGGAGACCCAGCTTTTGAAGAAGGTTTCTTAATTATCTGTAATTAGGGGGGGTCACAAGAGCCTTTATGTAACAACAGTAGGCTCCTTTTAACAGGAAGCACCTTTGTTTTTAGTGCAGCTCTTTCTGATCTATTTAAGCTATAACGAGGTTTTTGTTAGCCTTTCCATCCCCCAAGTGAATTCAGTATCCCATCTGAACTGGTATGATGTAGATTATGAGTTAAAACATTGGGCAAAATCTCGCACGAGCCCAAGGTTGAGTGCCTTCCATTTTGTTATATTGTTTTGTTTCCAAATCAAATTTGTAGGTTGAGTGCCTTCCATTTTGTTCCGATGTTCGTTTCATTATCTGATTTATGTACGCATAATGTTGTGAATTTTAGGGTTTTAGTGTGTTCTGCAATCTAATACAATGTGATAGCCTGGTCAGGGTTCTTTGTAACTGGGTACATTTGGATGATTCCTTGGAACAATAGTCTACAACCTAATTGCATGTGGAAATATTTACCTAATTGCATGTGGAAATATTTGTTCATTATCACTGTAGTCTTCATTGATAAGTACACATCGGAAAGTTTCTGTGGTACCTGAGGACTTTTGTAGTAGTTACTTTTTACTATGCTGTTCTGTATGTAGTTGGAAAATGTTTTGCACTGATTTAGTTCCCCCGAGGATTATTTATCTTGGATCTGAGAGTTCGAATGGGCATGAAGGAACAGATTATGAAATTCTATATATGTTTCTAATTTGTTGATTGGTTGCTGTGTTTCATATGTGGAGAGGCATAGGATGTGCCAAAATCATGGTGTTCTAACGCAACAACGAACGAAAGAAAACTTTTATGTTGGCAACTGCGTACTTTGTGCTTATCACCATTTTTGTAACTTTTGCTGGTACGGTGGGCAACGGAGAATTTAGAGTAATTCTTGGCATCCTTATGATATGGGCATGGCTGATGTTGCACATAAAGATATCTCGTGATTACACGAGTGAAAAACAAAACCGGCCTTTGTGTTTCTTTGTTTGTTAAAAAGAGATGCAGTGAGTTGTATGTATAGATGGCCAATAAGCACGAGGCCCGTGAGCCTGACATGAAGCCTGCTTTTTGGGTCCGGTCTGAGCCCGACACGGTACGAATAAGCGGGCACGGCGGATTAGCTCGGTACGACTCGTTTACCTCTAAGTCCGTTAAGCCCGTTTTTTACACTAAAACGTGCTTACCGATCCGTTTAGCCCGCTTTTCGACCTGTTTTTTTCGTGTTAAACGGGCCGGCCCGGCCCATTTAGGCTCGCTGTGGGTCGGGCTTAGACAGAAAATTGAGTCCGCGGGCTCAACAGGCTCGGCTCGGTTTTCGGCTGGGCTTCACCGGGCCCGGTGGCCCGGGCCAGGCCGGGCGGCCCGTTTGGCCATCTCTAGTTCTATGAGCTCTCCATGCGACGAAAATGATGGACCGCGCGCCCCTGCGAACGCGAGCGAGGCGGGGAAGAGAAGAGGCGAGACTTAAATGCTGCCATGGTGGTTATTGAACTGACGTCATTCACGATTGAGATGACACGGAACTATGTAGTTTAGAGTCCACTGTTGGCTCTGGCCGAAAACGAAAACAAGCGAACATACGAAGGGCTTTATTATTTGGCACCGCCTCGGTTCCCCTCTGCTGACCTCTTCTTACTCCCCCAAGTGCATATATATCCAGCTGGACACTATAGATTAGGATTTAGGAGGCGTTTAATCAGTGGAAGACGACAAAAAAAAATCCACAATTGCCGGTCGTGGATGGCAAAAGACAACAGTAATCCTAGTGGGATGGCAACACATGCAAAGCTTATTTCGGCCGCATATTGTTTGCCACAGTCCAAGAGAGCTTATCATAATTCTCTCTCTTTATGGGCTTATGGTAAGGTTTCATATAGGCCGACAAAACAAGCTAGACAATGTTTCTGAACGTGGTATGTCGTCGGCGTCGTCTGGAACGTAACACCGTCCGTGCTCTCCAAACAGTTTCCGAACTGAACTGGATGGCAGCGCGAAGTTGTTGGGGGGCGGTGCCAGCGTACGCACAATCAGCACACGCGCATCCATCGCCATCATCAGCTGCGTGCGCCCATACCCTGTGCCTCCGCCGAAACCGAGGCGATGGAGAGCCCGCCTGCCCGACCTCACCCGATCGAGAGAGGGACGATCCTATTCCTATGGGGCAAATCAACGACGAGAGAGAGAGAGAGAGACAGGAAGCACGCACGCGCGTCCCCTTGCTTCACGGATCCGTCGCGCAAGGTCCAGCATCGCCCGCGCCCGCGCGCGCGATTCCGGCCGGCCGTCCTCTCGTCGTATCCCGGCGTACGTGGAAGCGGGGAGTGTTAGGTTCTACGGTGGCCAGGATCGATGCCATAAATTCTTACAATATCAATCCGTAATCGGAAGTAAAACCTCGATGACGAGTAGATCTGATGGAGTAGAGAAACACACATTTGTTATTGTTGTTCGAGAGTTGTCGCAGCTGCCGTCTTCATAGCGTTGCGCTACAGAGAAGCAGCCGTCATCGGATTCGAGCCGCTGTGAGTTGTAGCGTTTTAGGCACTTCAACGCTTAGGCGATGGGGCCCCTCTGTGGTTAGGATTTTGGGACGAGATATTAGTGTTAGTTTTTCCTCCGACTCCTTAGTCTTATATTTATAGCATCGTGTGTCGGGTTTCCAACCGAGGTTAGCGTGGGCTCTCCGGCCTGTTTAAGGAGATAGATAGTTGGGTTTAAACTAATCCAGTTACTGCTGCTGTAGAGGACACACCCAATAAAGAGAAGATGGTGGGCCCCGCCGGGCGGCCGGTGTTCTCTCTGAGTCTCCCCTCCTTTAGCTAGCTAGAGCGATGCGTGTACTGGTCGACGACGACGACTGTGATCACAAGCTGCACGGCTTGCTACCACGTTGCTCGCTGCTACGGAGTATACTTGCGTGCGTGCTCCGAGTACCATGTGGCTGGCGAGCAGGCAATGCAGGAGCGATCTCACTCGACAGTCAGGATGACTACTGTCGCAGAAAGATGGGAACAGAGGAGTAGGTTGGGAATAAGTCCGCACTACAACAGGACAGCCTGACGATTACGACGACAGTTCCTTGGCACGGCAAACAGGCACTGTGGAATTGTTTGTCCTCGGGCTTTGTTTAGATAGTCTAGTATTAACCTCAATCCACATGTATTAAAGTTGATTAAGGCGTAAATTAGTTTAAGTTACACTCCTATACACCTCAATAAATATGGATTAGAGTCAATACTAGAGTACTTAAACTAGACCTCAGGTTTATATGATCTTTCATTCCAGCGCTTAGAAGTATTATTACTCCCCCTCTGTATGTGTTTAATAAGTGTGACGATTAATCTTTCTAACTTTAACTAAGTTTACAGAAAATATATATTGACACCACATTTATATCTCGAAGTAAATTTACTAGATACAAAATAAATTCAACGCTCTATCAAACTATACTAATTATATACTATCAATATTAATACTTTATTGTCGGTACCCTGAAACTAGGGTACCCCTGCTACTATACAAAGACAGAGAACCCGCGCGGCTATCCCTTAGTCGCGTGGTAGGAGTGCTGTGTGTGTGACCAAGCCACGGCTCGTCTTGATCTCATACGACTATTCTGGGTCCACAACAGCGCCCGATTCCACCACATGTACGGGTCCGAAGCCACCACATGTCCAGAGAAGGTGGCATACTCCAAAGAATCAACAGTGAGTCCGGACCCCCACGGGAGGGCGCCGGACCCCCGGATATACAGACCGGACCCCCAAGGTTGGTCCCGAACCCCTGGGTATACAGTTCGGACCCCTAAGGTTGGTCCCGGACCTCCACGTATGCAAGCCGGACCCCGGGAATGGGATCCGGACCCCCCGTATGGCGTCCGGGCCGCCCACAGGAGGGGTCCCAAGGTCCCAGGACAGAACATGCCCGAGCCTTGAACAGGACCTAGGCGGGGGTCCGGTACCGACACGTGTCCAGACCTAGTTTGGTGCGGACCTGTCCGCATACGCTACTGCTTCCCACCTAGGTGGAGACCTGATGCTGCCACATGGTCTACTGCGCGTGACGTAAGCCAACGGGCGGAGCCTAACGTAAGGCCTCCGGGTTACGTGGCCCCTGCATTTATTGCAGATAAGGCGCGTCGCCTGTCCATCCTGCTGACAGGCGATGTGTCGCCTCGGCATTTAATGAGTCCTGTCCATTCCGCTGACAGACGGCGACCTGTCCATTCCGCAGGCGGCGTGCCTGTCCATTCCGCTGGCAGGCAGCACACCCATACTGCCGCGTGCACTGCGCTCATCATCACTCGTACGTTACCAAGGAAGCTACCGTTGCATATCAATACTGCGCTGGCTGCAGGCATCAGGGCACCAAGAGATTGCACAGACGTCACCTGCATTAGTTACTCTAGGTATTCCTTCTATTATGTTCCTGGGCCCACATGTCGGGGATCAGCATCCTTGTATGTGCCTCCCTTGAGCTATAAAAGGGAAGGCACACAACGTTACAAGGCGGACTGACTCAGGTTCACAACACCCTCAGACTTACACACAAGTTCTCTAGGCTCAAGTGCTCGGACACTTAATACAATACACAGTGGAGTAGGGTTTTACGCTCCGGTGGCCTAAACCACTCTAAAACCTCGTGTCCTCACGTGTTCATCCACCAATCCACGTAACAGGCAAACCGCTAAGGCCCCTCCTCATCTTAGGATTTAGGGCGGGTGCGTTCCGCCACCCGGCCGGAGAATTTCCTCTCCGACATTTGGCGTGCCAGCACTACAACACATTAGCCCTTTTATGACCATATTATTACGTCACAAAGAAAGGTTTTTATGTCATAGTTTAGTTTGTTGTGACGGTGTTGTGACGAAAAGTCTATCGTCACAGAAGGTGTGTGGTAAAGGAACTGATATGACGATATATCAAAAAATGTCATAGATGTTAATGACGAATATGTATTCGTCACTAAATCTATGACGCTCATAAATGTCACAAATATGGTTGTAAACGTCACAAAACGTGACACCACACATTGCCACGTGGATGATGATGTGGCACAAAGCTATGACGAATATGTTTGTCATGAAATTGATGATGTGGCATATGACATGGCAGTTGATGTGGCAGAGCTTCTTGACATATTGTTTTGTCATAAATGTGGTGACATGGCAATAAACTTATGACATATATTTATGTCATAATTGTTGATGACATGGCCCATTGGAGATTTTTTTCATGAAATATTATATATCCACACAATTTTCAATCATGATTGATTCATCATGCAAACAACATTTCATCAAACAAAATAAATAGTAATACCAAAATTATCTCAGTTCAAAGTATATCATCAAACAAAAATCCAGCACAAGTATTTAAACAAAAAAACAAATTTAGACTCCAATAACATAAATCCTAATAATCATGTAACTTAAGCTCATATAACTTTAATCCTCGATCTGGTATGTGATGAACCTTGACACCATCATGTTGATATACATATTTAAGGAGGCACTTGGCTACGATTGATGCTTAAATCAGACAAAGGAGGCTATTATTTTTTGCTATGAACTTCTTCAATTCTGCAATCTCATCAGATTGCTTAGGAATGGTCTCATAAGATGTCTGTGCCTTAACTTCAAGCTTTGGACTTCATCCTATAGTCCATCTTTTTCTTGCCTCTCAGTCTATAATTAAGACTCAAGTTGTTGCACCTTTGCTGAAACAATCCTTAAAGAGCTTCTGTTGGCGACGACTAGGCCTACATTATGATGGAATCAAGTTGATTTAGGCAGCACTTTGGAAACCACTTCTATTGATGAATTTATACAGTGTCCATCTTCAACTGAGGCTACCACCATTGATTCCATATTAACCTAGCATATAAAGATCAACATAGTGTATTGCAATTCCATATAAACATAGCACACAGACATCAGCCTAGTGCATTGCATATTCAGAAGTAGAGGTAAAAGGGCAAAAAATTCTTACAATAGCTTTTTGGACAGTTTCGCTAAATCCTTCTTGCTGCAATGCATCTACTTGAAAAGATCAATTGCACTAGGTTTTGTATCTTTAAATTTATCTTGCTTCTGAAATTGTGTGAATTTATTATTATCAGCAAAGAACATTTATCACATGTTGGACATTGATTTGGTGAAGCATGTAGTATAAGATTACAAGAACATTCGTACAACAAATGAATTAACAAAGCATTGTATGTATTAGATATTAAATACAAAGACTTAATTACATGTATGCAAGAAGATCTGCGTGTAGAAGCATCCACAATATCTTAGATGTAAAACTGTATGTATTATGAGCATTGCCATTATAAGAGTAACCAAGTATATGCTGCAGTTATAACATATTTAATCAAGAGCAGTACTTGTAGATACACATTAGGTAGTAGAAGTATTCAAAAGAATTCATGTTTTAGCTAGTACATGGATATTAGCATAATGCATATTTTTTTTCTAACAACACAATACTTATTTGCAAGCTTGGACATGAACAGTTAGCACGATCATTAAAAATTTGTAGTTTTATTGGTATAAAAAAATCATAAGAAATCAATATATAGACAACCACTTGCCTTGGTCTCAAGTGGGATCCTTGCTCTCAGTCTGTCTTGGTGAACTAAGTTGTATAGCGGCATACATGCTTTGGGTGCAATCCTGGTTTGTGGCACCACAAGAATTTGGCAGTGTACCGGCCATTATGCTTTGGTTGGACTCTTGGTTTATGGTAGTACTCCTTCGTCTAGTGACTATAATTGGTTGTTATTGTACTTCATGTGCAACAACCCTTTTAGAGGCTCTTGTATTTTTTTAAGAGAGTTCGACACCATTGTCGGGGGGTGTGGCTACGTACAACCTTATCAACTAGGGATTCCTGCATAGGTACAACACAATATACTGTATATTTGATTGTGGAAGCAAAGGTAATGATAAATCATTGGAGGAAAAATATGAATGTTACCTTACTGACCATCTCATTGTTAGAGCCCTCAATATCATCACCATCATACAGCGATCCAGATTCCTGAGGAGGAGCATCCTTCATCCTTCCACTCAGAATACTAGCCATCATTGATCGTAATTGAGAAAGCCCTAGCCGTTGCCTCATTTGATTGTTCTTCATGATTGTAATTGCTCTCTGCTTCTCATAGTCTGTAGGAGTAGGTTCTGTATCTTCTACGAATAAAATAATAAAAGAAAAATGTTACTAATACATAGAAAGCATTATACTGTACTTATACTATTGTACACAGGCTTGTCTAATGTTTAATTGTCGATTCTTGCTATTTATCTGTCAATAGGTTTTCTTGTGCTAATATGTCAAATTATGGTCCATTAGATTTAACATTAGGATCCCTAAATATTCTATTTCTCTAATGTGTCACTCGTTGTTTTGGCAAAGTATATAATCTTGAGCCAAGAAAGTATAAGCATAGTAGATTGCTGCCATGAAACAGTGTTGTTTTATATTGCCATGAAACAGTGGTTTTTTATCTTGTGGGCACACAGAGTTCAGCAATAGCTTCAAATCATGTGATGACCAACCATATGGGTTAAAGTTAACCATGTACAGAGTAAAAATTAGTAACCAATGTGGAAGTATTTGTGAAATAAAAAATATCATGCAACTACTTGAGTGTAGTGCACTATCTCATGAGGCAACTTATCTAAAAAATGTTAGCATGGCGAAAATGTAGTGGTGAAGCCTAAAAAATGTAGTGTGGTGCCGCAATAAAGAAGTGCTAAAAATATTACCAACCTAAAAAGTATTAGCATGCAAAAGAATGCTGATATAAGCAAAAAAATACTTTATTGAACTTCAAATCTTCAATGTGCCTTCGTGCTTAGGTGCCTGGAGCCGCTTTGCTGGTGCTAGCCTGATTGGAAGTGTCAGATGTGTGGAGAATTACGAGCGCCAGTAATTGGCAACTGAAGACGCATCGTCATCCCGTCGCTACTGGGAAACGAAATGAGGGCTAGGGTTTGCCACTTTCGGCATCAGGCTAGGGTTCATGCTTAATAAGAACTTACCCGCATGCCTCCATGGGACTCGTGGCCCCTTCTTCCCTAGCGGCATCTTGAGGTTGCGACGAACATGCTCAGGTGATCTATCCTGTTGCGCCACCGACACGACTGGAGGAGGTTATGAGGAAGATGAAGAAGTGGCGCAATTTTTATGGGAGGAAGACTATAGAGGAAATTGAGCATCGATTGCGGGGAGGTTGTGCCTACGCCGCCACTATGTTTTTATTTTTTTTTGCATCGAGTGGTTTTATTTCCAGTGAATATGGAGCAAAACCATTCTAATACTATATTATGTGACCCAGGTATTAATTTGTTTGATACAAATTTAGTAATGGCATATCAGTGGAAGGCACTGTAACTGTTCGTTACCTAGCAGGTTCGACTCCCAACATTGTCTGACATTTTGCATTTTCACAAGCAAGTTTGATTTTTTTAATTTAAAAAATGTCACAAGCACATGGCACAACGGTGGTACAATTTTTCATTTGATTTTTTTAAAACCCAATTTTATTTGAATTCTACAAAGAACATTTTCATTTTAAAAAGATGGCACAAGAAAGTTTGTTTTTTCTTTTAAAATTTGGCACAAGCACATGGCACAACGATGGTACAACATCATTTGAATTTTTACAACACAATTTTATTTGAATTCTACTACCATAAAGAATGTGAGTTTTTTATAACTCAAAAAAGACATGCCATGGTGTCAGCATGGAATATATAACAATTATTTTTTAAAAAACTATATCAAATATTTATGACCAACATATATTGTCATACAATATCATCATATATGATGTACAACGATTTATGACAATTCCATGGTATGACACAACACTCATATTGTCATGACATATCATCATAAACATGATAACACACAAAGTTATGACATTTTTTGTGACAGGGCTCAATTTTTTGTCACAAAATTGTTTTGATTCCTAGAAATCGTCATAAACGTAGTCACCTAGTGACGAATTCTACTATTGTCATTGAGAATTTGTCACAAAAGGTCATATGTGTTGTAGTGCAGGTAGGGGCTTGGCATTAGGTTTTTGCTTGTTTTCCTGCTCGACATCATGGTCCAGATCATCGAGCACCATGACTTCGTTCCTGAGGACTTCCCGATGGAGGAAGAAGCTGCCTCTTCCACGCCACGGGCCTCCAACCGCCCTGCGCCTGGTGCTGCTGCTGTGCGCTCTGCGTGGCAGCACACTCCTGCGTAGACATCCAGAGCGTCAAGGGCTATGCCTGGGGCCTTGTCTACAGCCAGGGAGTCGCTACGCCACCCCTAGCTCCATGGCCTCGCCGAGGGCCATGAAGCAGTGGCATGGCGATGTCGATCGTCTGCTCGGCATGGCGCATTCTGGCTCAGCCAGGCCCAGGCCTCGGTCATTCCGGCGTCAACATGAGGCGTCGGCGTCAGTGCGCTCACCCTCGGTGAGGGCCACACCGACTGAGGACCTGCGGGCGGAGCTCAACCGCAAGCGAGCTGGAGAGTACGCTCCGGTCTCTCTGGAGAGGCCTGATGACCTACGGGCAGTACTTAACCGTAAGCGTGCGGGCGAGGATGCTCGAGTCTCTCTGGAGAGGGCGCGTGAGCGTCGGTAGACCATCGAGGGTCGCAACCTCGACCTAGACTTCACTGCGGTCGCACCGCAAACTCCAAGGGGTGCCCGAGTTCAGGCGGGTGTCCCGTTGGCCGGCGTGGGCTGCTCCGCTCTGGCGGATCATCTCCGTGGCGACGTGGCCATCCAAGTTCC
Source organism: Zea luxurians (assembly GCA_029449295.1). Taxonomy (NCBI): domain Eukaryota; kingdom Viridiplantae; phylum Streptophyta; class Magnoliopsida; order Poales; family Poaceae; genus Zea; species Zea luxurians. The sequence goes on from JAOPSE010000077.1 coordinate 8,550,161, forward strand.
GGCCACACCTGCCGAAAAAGTACGACGGTACGTCAAACCCGTCGGAATTCTTGCAGGTATACGTCACCGCTATTACAGCAGCAGGTGGAGACACTGCTGTAATGGCAACATATTTCCATGTAGCCTTATCCGGGCCAGCCCGGACCTGGCTCATGAACCTCGCCCCGGGATCAATCTACTCCTAGGAAGAGCTCTGCGCGCGGTTCATAGCGAACTTCGCCAGTGCTTATCAGCAGCATGGCGTGGAGGCTCACCTCCATGCAGTGAGGCAGGAACCTAGGGAAACTCTCCGGGCTTTCATCTCCCGCTTCACTAAGGTATGGGGCACTATACCTCGTATCTCCGATGCTTCCATCATCACCGCTTTCCGCCAGGGGGTACGTGATGAGAAGATGCTGGAGAAGTTGGCCATGCATGACGTGGAAACTGTCACCACACTCTTCGCTCTGGCCGACAAGTGTGCCAGAGCTATCGAGGGCCATGCATGGCACTCGGCACCACAAACCAGGGTTGCCCAGCCGGGTGTCCCGGGAGCCGTCACCCACAACAGCAAAAAGAAGAAGAAGAACCGCGGCCACGATACGTCGCAGGCTGCTGCTCCGGTCGTTGCAGCTGCGGCTGGGGGCTGGAACGAGCGCAACAAGCGCCCACGGCCATAGGGGGGCAACGGCGGCTCATGTCCTGTACACCCCAACAGTAGCCACAGCGCCACGGAGTGCCGCGAGATCATCAAGCTCGCGAAGCGCGTCAGCAAACGGCGCGAGTAGACCTCCAGGGATGGCTCCCCACCTCGTTGTCGGCCTGGCAAGGAGAGGGTCGACGACGGTGACGTGGCCGCCAGAGAACGGGACCTCGGGTATCAGTCACCCGAGGGGGTCCTGAAGGACGTCTTCACTGGAGACTCTGATTCCGGTGGCGAGAGCGACCGCCGCAAGAAGCTGTACGTCATGTACGGCGGGAGCTAGGAGCTCACCTCCCGTAGGAACGTCAAGTCCCTGCACCGCGAGGTCCTATCGGCAACCCCAGGGGTCTCGAAGGCTGCTCCACATCAGCGGTGGAGGAGCACAACTATCTCCTTCGGGGCATCCGACTCCCCGACAACGTGGTGGGGGCCGGTATACTACCGCTTGTCACCGCCCCTGTCATCGCCAACTGTCACACCCGGTTTTAGAAGGCAAACCGAATGCGAACCATGTACGTGCCAGGATCAGTTATTCACGTACACAGCAGTTACATAACATGGACATCATCACACAGTGCTCAAATAGTATTAAAAGGGGAAATAATAGTCGATTACATCATACGTCTGAGACGTCCATATAGTTCTTACAATAAATCAAAGTGCGGAAAAGAAACGTAGATAACGCGGCCTTCACAGGCAGCCGACTGGGGGTTGCCGCTAACCCACACCTAGAACTCGTCGTAGTCTTGGAACTCCTGGAAGTCTCCTTCCACAGCTTCATCTTCTCCTGAGCAGTGGTTGCAATGCTGACAACCTGGGGGGGGGGGTTTGGTGTGTAGAGCAAGGGTGAGTACACATCAACATACTCAGCAAGCATCCTGTTTGGCTGTAGTGGACTAGCTTTATGTGGGGATAAGTCAAGCAGTTGCTTTTAGTTGGTCAGGTTATTACTTACTAGTAGAAAGCCAGGTTTTAACATTAACCCAAGTTATTAGCCCAATGTATCCTTCCCAAATGGAAAGAATACCACTTACCAGCACCATAATCATAATCAGAATCATCAATCTCATTGCCACCTGTACCAAAATATCTCTGATCAAGTATCACTAATCTCTGGAGCTCCCTTGGCCGCTCATAACCGCGAGCACGGCTGATATATCAGTTTCATAACACTCTGCAGAGGTTGTGCACTTTACCCACAAGCCGTGATTCCCTTTCTGCCCGGAGAGAGCTACTCCCCATTGACCACTACCTAGGTGGTCCAGTAGGGCATCACTACGTAGCCTTTACAAAGATTCCCCGAGGCTGTAGCCGCCCGTTAGGTTTCCTAAATGTACCGCACTCCTCCCCAAGGGACAAATCAACCTTGGCAGAGCGAGCCGCATACACCGAGCCCCATTGACGGCACGACGGCGAAGCGAACTACACCCCGGTTTCTCTAATTATTCAGCTAAGGGCGTCCCATTCCACCCTCATGGTTGCACTGTTTTCCCGGGCGGTCATCCATTGAACAGGTCCTTACGGAGAGGCACTCGAGAAACCGCTCGAGTCCCCTTAAATGCCACAAGTATGATCATAAATAAGAAGGGGAAAACAGCGTATCATAGATAATCACATCATGTTCATTGATTTGGGTTGAGCAATAGCATCAAACTAAGCAGTAATAATCCGACCCAAATAGGTAAACAAGGACATGGATAACAAAAGCTAGTCAATCCTTAGGTATAAATGTGTAATGCGGGAGGTGAATTAAAGAATATATAGGACAGAAATAGGTCAAAGGACACTTGCCTCCACCAACCGACTGCTGCTCAGGGGCTTCTCCTGCGAATTCCTCGGGCTCTTCGACCGGATCGTTCTCTATGCGAGCGCAAACATACATACATCCACATATTTAATACAAAAGAACAGTACACCATACAAGGGAACAAGTAAAGTGAATATGCATCAAGTATGACATTCGATATCGCATTTGTTATGGTTAGAAAGAAACGGGAAAAGGTCTCGCAGGGGGTTAAAGCTTATGCACTAATGATTAGTTACAATTGGTTCTTAACAAAAGAATTCTGTTATATGCACTAATGGAAACCTAGTCATTTTTAGTTGATCAACATTGAACGAGATAAACAATTAATTACATGAATCAACTAGCGTAACGGAATTCTAAATTAAGCTTCCTATTTCAATAGCATGAACAATGATTAGCCTACCTAAAATAAAATAGCTATGATAACAGAAAGTAAAACAAAATAAATAAAATAAAATAAAAAAAATAAAAAAAGGGGGGGGCGGTTGAACCGGCCAGGGGGCGGTTGAACCGGCCTGGGGCAGGGGCGGGGGCAGCCAAGCCGACGGCGGGCAGCCGAGCTGGCGCGAGGGGGGGGGGGGCGGTTGAACCGGCGGCTGGGCCAGCGGGCGCGCAGGGGCGGGGGCGCGGCCAGGCGGGCGGCCAGGGCGCGGCCGGGGCGCGGTTGGGGCGCGGTTGGGGCCGGCTGGGGGCGGCCGAGGGCGGCTGGGGGCGGCGCGGCCAGGGCGGCTGGGCCGACCAAGGAGAGAGGAGGGGAGAGGGGAGAGGGAGGGAGGAGGGGGGAGGGGGGCTCACCAGGGACAGGCGAGCGACGGCGAGGGGCGGCGGTTGGGCCGGCGGCAGGGGCGGCCGAGCTAGGGGTAGGGGGCGGCGGCGGCTAGGGTGGGGAGAGGGAGAATGGGAGGGAGAGAGAGAGGGGTAAGGGGAAAAGGGGAGGGGGGTGGGGGCGGTTGGGCCGGCTAGGCCCAAGAGGGGCGCGCGGGGGCGGCTGGGCCGACCGGGGGGGGGGGGGGCTGGGCCGGCCAGGGACGGCCCACGGCGCGGGAGAGAGAAAAGGGAGGAGAGAGAGAAAGAAAAAGAAGAAGAAAGAAAAGGTTTCCCTCATTTTCGAAATCCGATCTTCCTAGATGAATGCATTTGCACTTTCAAGCAATCAAAGAATGCATAGTTCGGCATGGTGCATCAAACAACATAAAGCAATTTAGGGTTTTTCTTTACACGGGAATTCCAAACCGAATCCCGCTAAAACTTTGGAAAAGGTCAAGGTCTAGCGAGGGGAAAAAGAAAAAGAAAAGGTAACGCCCGAATTTGGTGAGTGAAGAAAAGAAAAAAAAATTCAACTGCAAAATTCGGGGCGTTACAAACCTATCCCCCTTAAAAGAATCTCGCCCTCGAGATTCAGGGTTGGCTAGCAAAGAGCTCTGGGTACTTAGCCACTAGATCATCTTCACGCTCCCAGGTTGCTTCTTCCTCAGAGTGGTGATTCCATCTGACTTTGCACATTCTGATGGTCTTCCTTCGGGTGACTCTGTCTGCAACCTCAAGGATCTGCACTGGCTTCTCAACATAGGTCAAGTCCTCCTGGACTTCCAGACCTTCCACTGGCAACTGCTCTTCTGGCACACGCAAGCACTTCTTCAACTGAGACACATGAAAGACATCATGCACAGCTGACAAATTCTCTGGCAAACTGAGCTGATAGGCCACTTCTCCACGTCTTGCAAGAATCTGATATGGACCAATGTAGCGGGGTGCTAGCTTGCCTTTGATTCCGAACCTTCTGACTCCTCTGATCGGTGACACTTTCAGATAGACAAAGTCTCCGACTTCGAAACTCAGCTCTCTTCTTCTTGTGTCTGCATAGCTTCGCTGCCTTGATTGCGCTATCTTCAGATTCTCTCGGACCATCTTGATGTTCTCTTCGGCTTCAAGCAGAATGTCTGGCCCAAACACCTGCTTTTCTCCAGGCTGATCCCATTGCAACGGAGTTCTACAACTCCTTCCATAGAGCGCTTGAAATGGTGACATCTTCAAACTGGCCTGGTAACTGTTGTTATAGGAAAACTCTGCATAGGGCAATCGCTTATCCCATCCGGACTGATCTTGCAACGCACATGCTCTCAACATGTCTTCAAGAATTTGATTGGTCCTTTCGGTCTGGCCATCTGTCTGCGGATGATAAGCTGAACTGAAATTCAGATGTGTGCCCAAAGCTTCATGCAACTGCTGCCAGAAATGAGAGGTGAACTGCGTTCCTCTGTCTGACACTATCTTCTTTGGCACACCATGAAGACAAACGATCCGAGACGTGTACAACTCTGCCAACACTGCACTGTTGTAGCTGGTCTTGACAGGTATGAAGTGGGCTGACTTGGTTAAGCGGTCCACCACTACCCAAATGGAATCGTAGCCGGCTCGAGTGCGAGGCAATCCGACTATGAAATCCATACTAATCTCATCCCATTTCCACTGAGGAATTTGCAACGGTTGCAACAATCCAGCTGGTCTCTGATGTTCGGCCTTGATCCGCCGACAACTATCACACATAGCCACATGCTCTGCGATTTCCCTCTTCATTCCGTACCACCAGAATTTCTTCTTCAGATCCTGATACATCTTCTCACTGCCAGGGTGAATCGAATAAGCTGTCTCATGAGCTTCCTTGAGAATCAACTCCCGAATGGACTGGACATTGGGAACACACAAGCGGTCTTTGAACCATATCACGCCTTCTGCGTCTTCTCGAAAATCTTTGCCTCTGCCATCTAGAATCAGTCGCCGGATCTCACTGATCTTCTCATCATTCTTCTGCGCTTCTTTGATTTCTCGCTCCAAGGTAGGTTCCAACTCAACTGTGACTCCTCGCGAATTGTTCAGAAATCCGAGACTCAACCTGTCGAACTCCTTGGCCAACTCATAAGGCATCGGACGAGCGACCATCAGATTGACTTGACTCTTTCTGCTCAAAGCATCTGCCACTACGTTTGCTTTGCCTGGATGGTAATGGATCTCCAACTCATAGTCTTTGATCAACTCTAACCATCTTCGTTGCCTCATGTTCAATTCTGACTGAGTGAATATGTACTTCAGACTCTTGTGATCTGTGTAAACATCGCATTTCTGTCCATACAGATAGTGCCTCCATGTCTTCAGTGCGTGAACCACTGCTGCCAACTCTAGATCATGGATTGGGTAATTCTTCTCATGGACCTTCAGCTGTCGGGACGAGTAAGCCACAACTCTTCCCTCTTGCATCAACACGCATCCCAAACCTGTGTAACAAGCATCACAATACACAGAGAAGGGCTTGTGCACATCAGGCAAGACTAGGACAGGCGCTGTTGTCAACTTCTCTTTCAGCGCTTCAAAGGCTTCTTGGCATTTCTGGGTCCACTTGAACTCAACCTTGTTGCCTAGCAACGCTGTCATTGGTTTCGCAATCTTCGAAAACCCTTCAATGAATCGCCGATAATATCCGGCCATTCCAATGAAACTCTTGATTCCTCGAGCATCCGTTGGCGCTTTCCAGTTCAGAATGTCTGCCACTTTCTTCGGATCCACAGCCAATCCTTCTTTGTTGATTATGTGACCCAAGAATAGGACCTCATTGATCCAGAACTCACACTTGCTCAACTTTGCATACAACTGGTGCTCTCGCAATCTCTGCAATACCATCCTCAAATGATCTGCATGTTCTTCTTCGCTTCGAGAATAAACCAGAATGTCATCAATGAATACCACCACAAACTTATCGAGATAATCCATGAATACACTGTTCATCAAGTTCATAAAGAACGCTGGTGCATTGGTCAAACCAAAGGACATCACTGTGAACTCATACAAACCATACTTGGTAATGAATGTCGTCTTCGGAATGTCCGAAGGTCGGATCCTGAGCTGATGATAACCTGACCTCATATCAATCTTGGAGAACACACTGGCTCCTCTCAACTGGTCAAACAGATCTTCTATTCTGGGCAAAGGGTATTTGTTCTTGATCGTGACTTCATTCAAAGCTCGATAATCGATACACATCCTTTTGGTGCCATCTTTCTTCTCCACAAACAGGACAGGGGCGGCCCAAGGCGAGGTGCTTGGCCGGATGTAACCTTTCTCTAACAGCTCATCAATCTGCTTCTTAAGCTCAACCAACTCTGGTCCAGATATTCTGTAAGCTCTCTTAAAGATAGGGGCGGTTCCAGGAAGAAGCTCTATGGCGAACTCAACTTTCCGCTCTGGTGGCATACCCGGTAAATCCTTTGGAAACACATCTGGGAATTCAGACACCACCTTGATACTCTCAATTGGGTCTGCTTCACTGCTATCGACAGCCATCTGATAACAACTTCCTTTCTTCGGCTCAGGCGGGACTAACTCGGTCACCACTTCCTCTCCTAGTGGGGACACCAACTTGATTGTCCTCTTATCACAACTGATAACTGCCTGATACTTATCTAGCCAATTCATCCCTAGGATGACATCTATTCCCTGAGTACCCATTACTATAAGGTTAGCGGGAAACGCTATCCCCCTTATTTCCACACTTACATTCAAACAGATGCTATCAGCTCGAATTCTACCACCAGCTGAGTCAATTTGAATGGGGGTTGACATGGTAGTAATTGGAAGATTATGTGCTTCTACCCATGATGCAGTAATGAAAGAATGCGTTGCTCCAGTATCAAATAACACTTCTGCAATATGGGAGTCGACTGGGAACATACCTACTATCATGTCGGGGGTCTCCTGAACTGCTTCAGCCTCCAAGTGGTTCAGTCTTCCATGATTGTAACGCGGCTGAGAGCGGTTGCCTGATCCAGGCTGGGACACATTCTGCTTCGCTGGGGCATTGGGGCCTGACTGCTGCTGGGCTGCTTTCTTCGGACATTGCATCACCCAATGGCCTTGCTCTCCACAGTGGAAACATGCTCTGTTTCCAACCTGAGCTGGTGCTGCCTGACTGTTCTGCTGGTTTGCTGGGGCAGGAAGACGGGGTGCCTGCTGATTCTGCCTCTGAAACTGACCTCCTCCTAACTGATTGCTCTGACGGTTCTGGTACTGGTGCTGAGGATACTGCCTTTGGAACTGCTGATACTGCTGACGCTGCTGATGCTGCTGAGGTGGACGCTGATTCTGCCTGAACTGCTGAGGTTGATTGCCTGAAAAACGAGGACGACTGCTGCTTCCAGGCTGGGGTCCACTGATCTTGCGCTTACGATCCTCCATCTCCTTACGCTTCCTTTCTGTCATGATTGCTCTGTCAATCAGGTGCTGGAATGTCGGGAAGGTATGATTCATCAGTTGGTACTGAAGAGGGTCAACCAAGCCTCTCAAGAAACGGTATTGTCGCTTGGCGTCAGTGTTGACATCCTCAGGAGCATAGCGAGACAACTGCAGAAACCTGTCTCGATACTCACTGACAGATGATGACCCTTGCTTAAGGGCCAGGAACTCCTCCTTCTTCACTGTCATCAGACCTGCAGGCACATGGTACTGACGAAAGCTACCTCTGAACTCTTCCCAGGTGATGGCATCGGGGTTGGCATGGGTGGCGAGGTAAGACTCCCACCATGATTGGGCTGCTCCTCTCAACAGACGGGGACCATACAAGACTTTCTCCCTGTCATCACACTGAGCGGTATGCAACTCCCGCTCCACAGTGCGCAGCCAATCTTCAGCATCCATGGGGTCAGAAGAGTGAGCGAACGTTGGGGGATGACCTCTCATGAATTCAGCACGCTTGTCTCTGGGCATCTGAGGCATCTGAGGCTGGGGTGGTGCTTGCTACTGTTGCTGCTGCTGCTGCTGCTGAATGGCGGCCAGAGTCTGACCGATGGCCTGAACTGCCTGAGTCTGCATGAGAAACATCTGCTCGATCGACATCGGGGGCGGGGGTGGCAGGTGCTGCTGCTGAGGCACCTCATCCTGCGGAGCGGCTCGCTCCTGCTGAGCACGCCTTCCTCCTCTGCGCCTGTTCTCTGACATCTGCAGAACGCAACCACACATCAGAACTGATCTGGCAAATCTTGCAGCATAAGAAAAGAGTATAGAATTCTCCAACAGCACTGAACAGATGAGCATCTTCACTGATCTCCATCGCAGACCACACAGCTTCTCAGATAAAGAGGAAAGTGGAATAAAGGTTTCCCAACTATATAACTAACTCCATTAACATAATATGTAAGCCAAAATGCAGGGGATACCCACACTCTGGTGACAGTCATTACAAAGATCCAAACCAAACATAGTTCATCATGACAAACATAAATGCACAGGATATAGCAAACTACCCTGTCTAACTAAGACTAACTAAGACCGAGATTAACGCTAAGACTGAAGCTTCTATGTATATATATTTCGTATTAATTACAAGATCCAACTCTAACGAGCTATGGTTCTAGATTTATCTTGGTCTTGCAGTCGGGATTGCCATAAGACTGGAGTCCACGCCGAGGTGAGCGGTACGGGTGCTGAGTCCCAACGGGGGCGGGGGAACCATCATCCAAGTGACGACGTTCCGCGCGCTCAGCCCGCAGCAGGACGATCTCAGCACGAGCCCTACTCAGCTCGTCTAATGCATGGTCCAGCTCCGTGTTTAGCACGGCGGCTAGGTTGACTGTGCTGCTCAACCTAGGATTGTCCTCACTAGCAGGTGAAACAATCACGCCTCCTGTGCTGCCAGATGAACGGCGGGGGTAATACTTCAGGTCGAGACCGTCAGCTACCCCACCGAGAACCGAGCAGTAGTGCGAAAGCGCACGCCGTGCAGCATCCTGCATGGCTGCCTCAGCTGAGTCCCGCTCAGAGATAGAATAGTGCTCTGAGCAAGCCTCCGCGCCCTGGAGACTGTTCTCCGGACGGCGCACAAAGCAGGTCGCCTCCCAGCGGTCCGGGTAGACCCCGCGACTATGCTGGTAGACCACACAGCGATACTCGATGGACCAAGTACACCGGTCAAGTGCCCGACGTAGCAGGGTGTCGAGCGCGTCGTGGAAGTGACACCCGCGAGCAGCGTCGCGAGTGATGGGTCGAGCAACCCATCCTTCCGGCTCATGGTCAGCAGGGAAGTCGATGTCGTGGCTCAAGCTGTCGTCGCCATCTCCGTCGTCTGGGTCTCCTCCAACAGCTACTCCAGAAGCTGGGGCGCCCAGTGGTGGTGCAGGGGGCGCCTCCAGGGGAAGCACAGGAGAGCAGCTCCTCACAGACTCTATCTCCTGCTGGAGCGAGAAGGAAGAGCCCTGCTGCTCCTGTCGTCGACGTTCCTGCTCCTCATGCAGGCGGTGGTGCAGTCTCTCCAAGTGGCTGGACTGTCCGGCCACGGGACGGCGAAGCGGACGCTCAGCAAGGCGGGAGGGTAAGAAGGGGATGACGGACTTTCGTGCAGTGTGTCTAAGACGAGCCATCTACAAAAGACATCGCAAGCAAAAGGGTGAGAACATAATTAATATGACCAACAAATAATGAATCATAAATAAATGAAGGATTAGAATAAAACATAATTTTCAGCAAGGTATAATATATAGTAGAACATAGGTTTGGTCGGTATGACCAACTTTTGAAGGGATATCAAAGTCAAGGCAGGGACAGAGGTCTATAATCCTTAGAACGACCATTCTACTCTAGGTTAGCGGTCCTACAGTCAGCACGGCTCTGATACCACTTATGTCACACCCGGTTTTAGAAGGCAAACCGAATGCGAACCATGTACGTGTCAGGATCAGTTATTCACGTACACAGCAGTTACATAACATGGACATCATCACACAGTGCTCAAATAGTATTAAAAGGGGAAATAATAGTCGATTACATCATACGTCTGAGACGTCCATATAGTTCTTACAATAAATCAAAGTGCGGAAAAGAAACGTAGATAACGCGGCCTTCACAGGCAGCCGACTGGGGGTTGCCGCTAACCCACACCTAGAACTCGTCGTAGTCTTGGAACTCCTGGAAGTCTCCTTCCACAGCTTCATCTTCTCCTGAGCAGTGGTTGCAATGCTGACAACCTGGGGGGGGTTTGGTGTGTAGAGCAAGGGTGAGTACACATCAACATACTCAGCAAGCATCCTGTTTGGCTGTAGTGGACTAGCTTTATGTGGGGATAAGTCAAGCAGTTGCTTTTAGTTGGTCAGGTTATTACTTACTAGTAGAAAGCCAGGTTTTAACATTAACCCAAGTTATTAGCCCAATGTATCCTTCCCAAATGGAAAGAATACCACTTACCAGCACCATAATCATAATCAGAATCATCAATCTCATTGCCACCTGTACCAAAATATCTCTGATCAAGTATCACTAATCTCTGGAGCTCCCTTGGCCGCTCATAACCGCGAGCACGGCTGATATATCAGTTTCATAACACTCTGCAGAGGTTGTGCACTTTACCCACAAGCCGTGATTCCCTTTCTGCCCGGAGAGAGCTACTCCCCATTGACCACTACCTAGGTGGTCCAGCAGGGCATCACTACGTAGCCTTTACAAAGATTCCCCGAGGCTGTAGCCGCCCGTTAGGTTTCCTAAATGTACCGCACTCCTCCCCAAGGGACAAATCAACCTTGGCAGAGCGAGCCGCATACACCGAGCCCCATTGACGGCACGACGGCGAAGCGAACTACACCCCGGTTCCTCTAATTATTCAGCTAAGGGCGTCCCATTCCACCCTCATGGTTGCACTGTTTTCCCGGGCGGTCATCCATTGAACAGGTCCTTACGGAGAGGCACTCGAGAAACCGCTCGAGTCCCCTTAAATGCCACAAGTATGATCATAAATAAGAAGGGGAAAACAGCGTATCATAGATAATCACATCATGTTCATTGATTTGGGTTGAGCAATAGCATCAAACTAAGCAGTAATAATCCGACCCAAATAGGTAAACAAGGACATGGATAACAAAAGCTAGTCAATCCTTAGGTATAAATGTGTAATGCGGGAGGTGAATTAAAGAATATATAGGACAGAAATAGGTCAAAGGACACTTGCCTCCACCAACCGACTGCTGCTCAGGGGCTTCTCCTGCGAATTCCTCGGGCTCTTCGACCGGATCGTTCTCTATGCGAGCGCAAACATACATACATCCACATATTTAATACAAAAGAACAGTACACCATACAAGGGAACAAGTAAAGTGAATATGCATCAAGTATGACATTCGATATCGCATTTGTTATGGTTAGAAAGAAACGGGAAAAGGTCTCGCAGGGGGTTAAAGCTTATGCACTAATGATTAGTTACAATTGGTTCTTAACAAAAGAATTCTGTTATATGCACTAATGGAAACCTAGTCATTTTTAGTTGATCAACATTGAACGAGATAAACAATTAATTACATGAATCAACTAGCGTAACGGAATTCTAAATTAAGCTTCCTATTTCAATAGCATGAACAATGATTAGCCTACCTAAAATAAAATAGCTATGATAACAGAAAGTAAAACAAAATAAATAAAATAAAATAAAAAAATAAAAAAGGGGGGGGGGGGCGGTTGAACCGGCCAGGGGGCGGTTGAACCGGCCTGGGGCAGGGGCGGCCTAGCCGACGGCGGGCGGCCGAGCTGGCGCGGGGGGGGGGGGGGGGGGGGGGGGCGGTTGAACCGGCGGCTGGGCCAGCGGGCGCGCAGGGGCGGGGGCGCGGCCAGGCGGGCGGCCAGGGCGTGGCCAGGGCGGCCAGGGCGCGGCCGGGGCGCGGCTGGGGCGCGGCTGGGGCACGGTTGGGGCCGGCTGGGGGCGGCCGAGGGCGGCTGGGGGCGGCGCGGCCAGGGCGGCTGGGCCGGCCAAGGAGAGAGGAGGGGAGAGGGGAGAGGGAGGGAGGAGGGGGGAGGGGGGCTCACCGGGGACGGGCGAGCGACGGCGAGGGGCGGCGGTTGGGCCGGCGGCAGGGGCGGCCGAGCTAGGGGTAGGGGGCGGCGGCGGCTAGGGTGGGGAGAGGGAGAATTGGAGGGAGAGAGAGAGGGGTAAGGGGAAAAGGGGAGGGGGGTGGGGGCGGTTGGGCCGGCTAGGCCCAAGAGGGGCGCGCGGGGGCGGCTGGGCCGACCGGGGGGGGTGGCTGGGCCGGCCAGGGACGGCCCACGGCGCGGGAGAGAGAAAAGGGAGGAGAGAGAGAAAGAAAAAGAAGAAGAAAGAAAAGGTTTCCCTCATTTTCGAAATCCGATCTTCCTAGATGAATGCATTTGCACTTTCAAGCAATCAAAGAATGCATAGTTCGGCATGGTGCATCAAACAACATAAAGCAATTTAGGGTTTTTCTTTACACGGGAATTCCAAACCGAATCCCGCTAAAACTTTGGAAAAGGTCAAGGTCTAGCGAGGGGAAAAAGAAAAAGAAAAGGTAACGCCCGAATTTGGTGAGTGAAGAAAAGAAAAAAAAATTCAACTGCAAAATTCGGGGCGTTACACCAACATGCGGCTGCACCATGTGCTGATCGACGGTGGGGCAGGCCTCAACATCATTAGCCATGCTGCATTTAAGCAGCTGTAGATCCCGGGGTCCCGACTGGGACCCTCTCGTCCATTCTCCGGAGTGGACGCTCAACTAGTGTATGCCCTTGGAAGCATCACGCTCCCTGTTACATTTGGGACAGAGGAAAACTTCTGCACCGAGAACGTCCAGTTCGACGTCGTGGAGGTTAACCTCCCCTTCAATGCTATCATTGGCAGGCCGGCCCTGTACCGGTTCATGGCCATTGCCCATTATGGGTATTTGGTCCTTAAGATGCCGTCCCCGGCTGGGGTCCTCACCGTGCGGGGCGACCGTGCCGCTGCGGTGATGGCTGTCGAGAAGCTGCACGCCCTGGCGGCAGAAGTTGCTCGCCCGGACGACGGGGGGAAGGACCCCTCGACCTCCGGCACCAAGGCGCCTGCCAAGGTGCCAAAGGTGCAGCTGTCTGGAGCAGACGGCAGACCTGTCAAGACCATCCAGGTCGGCGCGGACTCCTCCCAGACCACCCGCATCGCGGGCAATCTGGGGGAGAAATAGGAACTCGCGCTCGTCGCCTTCCTCCAGGCAAATGTCGACGTTTTCGCATGGGAACCGTCGTAGATGCCTGGGATCCCCAGGGAGGTGATTGAGCACCATCTAAAGATCCACCCCGATGCCAAGCCGGTGAGTCACAAGCCTCAGAGACAGTCCGTTGAACAACATGACTTCATTCGCCAGGAGGTCCAGAAGCTGCTTGACGCTGGCTTCATCGAAGAGGTCCATCACCCTGTGTGGCTGGCCAACCCAGTCATCGTTCCGAAGGCGAACGGGAAGCTTCAGATGTGCATTGACTACACCAGCCTGAATAAGGCTTGTCCCAAGGACCCGTATCCACTTCCACGCATAGATCAAATCATGGACTCTACCTCCGGGTGCGACCTCTTGTCCTTTCTTGATTCCTACTTTGGTTTCCACCAAATCCAGATGTCTAGGGAAGATAGGAAGCATACCGCTTTTGTAACAGCAGATGGGCTCTACTGCTATGTTGTAATGCCCTACGGTCTGAAGAACGCCTTGCCAACATTTGTACGGGCGATGAGTAAGACCTTCGGGGACCTGATTAGGGACAGGGTAGAGATATATGTCGATGACATCATGGTCAAGACTAGGAGGGGGTCGATGAAAGGGAAATAGGGTCAAACCGTTTCCAATAAGAATTTTGGTGGTTGAATTGCCCAAACACAAATTATTGGACTAACTAGTTTGTTCTAGAAAATATGTTCTACAGGTGCCAAAGGTTCACAATAAACCAATACAAAGCCAAAGAAAGGGTTCAAAAAGAATGGAAAAAAGCACCCGAAGGCTGCCCTGGTCTGGCGCACCGGACCGTCCGGTGTGCCACCGGACAGTGTCCGGTGCACCAGGGAGACAAACTCTGAACTGCTCAGCTTCGGGAATTCTGGGAGCCGCTCCGCTATAATTCACCGGACTGTCCGGTGTAGCACCGGACTGTCCGGTGTGCCAGCGGAGCAACGACTACTTCGCGCCAACGGTTGTCTGTAGAGGAATTAAATGCGCTACAGTGCGCGCCTGCGCGCGCAGAAGTCAGAGCAGGCGCCAGAAGGCGCACCAGACAGTCTACAGGACCTGTCCGGTGCACCACCGGACTGTCCGGTGGCCCAGAAGTCAGAAGCTCCAACGGTCAGAACCTAACGACCGAGTGACGTGGCTGGCGCACCGGACAGTGTGCGGTGGCGCACCGGACTGTCCGGTGCGCCCGTCAACAGCAGCCTCCACCAACGGCTACTTTAGTGGTTGGGGCTATAAATACCCCCAACCACCCACCATTCATTGCATCCAAGTTTTTCAGACTTCCTACACCTTACAAGAGCTATAGCATTCAATACAAGACACACCAAAGAGATCAAATCCTCTCCCAAGTCCAAAGATCATTCCAAAACAAATTAGTGACTAGAGAGAGTGACTTGTGTTCATTTGAGCTCTGGCGCTTGGATTGCTTTTCTTCTTCATTCTTTCTTGTGATCAACTCAATTGTAACCGAGGCAAGAGACACCAATTGTGTGGTGGTCCTTGCGGGGACTTAGTGTCCCGTTTGATTGAGAAGAGAAGCTCACTCGGTCTAAGTGACCGTTTGAGAGAGGGAAAGGGTTGAAAGAGACCCGGTCTTTGTGACCACCTCAACGGGGAGTAGGTTTGCAAGAACCGAACCTCGGTAAAACAAATCATCGTGTCTCACTCTTTGTTTGCTTGTGATTTGTTTTCACCCTCTCTCGGACACATTTATATTTCTAACGCTAACCCCGGTTTATAGTTGTGCTTAAGTTTGTAAATTTCAGATTCGCCCTATTCACCCCCCTCTAGGCGACTTTCAATTGGTATCAGAGGCTGGTGCTTCATTAGAGCCTAACCGCTCGAAGTGATGTCGGGAGATCACGCCAAGAAGGAGATGGTGACCGGCGACAAGTCCGCTACAAGCCACGGGAAGGCTCCATCGGGAGAGTCCCGCAACAAGGGGAAGGAGAAGGAATCCCCTTCACACAAGTCGCATCGGAGTGGCGAAAAGAAGAAGAAGATGAGGAAGGTGGTCTACTACGAGACCGATTCTTCATCGCCATCCACCTCCGGCTCCGACGCGCCGTCTGTAACTTCTAAGCGCCATGAGCGCAAGAAGTTTAGTAAGATTCCCCTACACTACCCTCGCATTTCTAAACGTACTCCATTACTTTCCGTTCCATTAGGCAAACCACCGGTTTTTGACGGTGAAGATTATAACATGTGGAGTGACAAAATGAGGCATCACCTAACCTCACTTCACACTAGTATTTGGAACGTTGTTGAGTTTGGTGTATAGGTACCATCCGTAGGGGATTAGGACTATGATTCGGACGAAGTTGCCCAAATCCAGCACTTCAATTCACAAGCCACCACAATACTCCTCACCTCTCTAAGTCGAGAGGAGTATAACAAGGTGCAAGGATTGAAGAGCGCCAAAGAGATTTGGGACGTACTCAAAACGGCGCACGAAGGAGATGAGGTGACCAAAATCACCAAAAGGGAGACGATCGAGGGGGAGCTCGGTCGGTTCATGCTTCACCAAGGGGAGGAGCCACAAGCAATGTACAACCGGCTCAAGACCTTGGTGAACCAAATGCGCAACCTCAAGAGCACCAAATGGGATGACCATGAGATGGTCAAGGTTATTCTAAGATCACTAGTTTTTTCTTAATCCTACTCAAGTACAATTAATTCGTGGTGATCCTAGATACAAACTAATGTCTCCCGAGGAAGTGATAGGTAAATTTGTGAGCTTTGAACTAATGATCAAAGGCTCCAAAAAGATCATCGAGCAAGGCGCATCCTCCTCCGTACCCGAAGCACAACCCGTTGCATTCAAAGCAACAGAGGAGAAGAAAGAAGATTCTACTCCAAGTAGAATCCCCCTTGACGCCTCCAAGCTCGACAATGAGGAGATGGTGCTCATCATCAAGAGCTTCCGTCAAATCCTCAAACAAAGGAAGGGGAAAGATTACAAGCCCCGTTCCAAGAAGGTGTGCTACAAGTGTGGTAAGCCCGGTCATTTTATTGCAAAATGTCCATTATCTAGTGACAGTGATAGGGGCGACGACAAGAAGGGAAAGAGGAGAGAAAAGAAGAGGTACTACAAGAAGAAGGGTGGCGATGCCCATGTTTGCCGGGAGTGGGACTCCGATGAGAGCTCCACCGACTCCTCCTCCGACGAGGACGCCGCCAACATCGCCGTCAACAAAGGGCTCCTCTTCCCCAACGTCGGCCACAAGTGCCTCATGGCAAAGGATGGCAAAAGGAAGAAGGTAAAATCAAAATCCTCAACTAAATATACAACATCTAGCGATAAGGCTAATTCTAGTGATAATGAGGATGACTTGTTTACTCTTTTTGCCAACTTAAACATGCAATAAAAAGGAAAATTAAATGAATTAATTAGTGCTATTCATGATAAGGATGAACTCTTGGATAGCCAAGAGGACTTCCTAATTAAAGAAAACAAAAAGCATGTTAAAGTGAAAAATGCTTATGCTCTAGAAGTAGAAAAATGTGAAAAATTAACTAGTGAGCTAAGTACTTGCCATGATATTATTTCCAACCTTAGAAGTGAGAATGCCAATCTAATTGCTATGGTTGGGAAGCTTGATGTTTGTGATGATTCAATTGTTAGTCTTAGAAATGACAATGCCAATTTAATTGCTAAGATTGACAAATTGAATGCTTCTCTTGCTAGCCTTAAGAATGAAAATGAAAAATTAATTGCTAAGGCTAGAGAATTAGATATTTGCAATATTTCCATTTCCAATCTTAAAGATGAAAATGATATTTTGCATGCTAAGATTGTTGAATTAAATACTTGCAAACCCTCTAAATCTTCCGTTGAGCATGTTACTATTTGCACTAGATGTAGAGATATTAATGTTGATGCTATTCATGATCACCTAGCTTTAATTAAACAACAAAATGATCACATAGCTCAACTTAATGCCAAAATTAATGAGCATGACTTAGAAAATGAGAAATTTAAATTTGCTAGAAGCATGCTCTATAGTGGGAGACGCCCTGAGATTAAGGATGGCATTGGCTTCCAAAAGGGAGACAATATCAAGCTTAATGCCCTGCCTAAAAGATTGTCTAATTTTGTTAAGGGCAAGGCTCCCATGGTTCAGGATAACGAGGGTTACATTTTATACCCTGTCGGTTATCCCGAACACAAAATTAGGAGAATTCACTCTAGGAAGTCTCACTCTGGCCCTAATCATGCTTTTATGTATAAGAGTGAGGCATCTAGTTCTTGGCAATCAACCAATGCTAAATTGCCTAAAAGGAAAACTCCTAAAGCATCAAATGATCATAATGTTTCATTTAGAACTTTTGATGCTTCTTATGTGCTAACTAACAAATCAGGCAAGTTCATTGCCAAGTATGTTGGGGGCAAGCACAAGGGATCAAAGACTTGTGTTTGGGTACCCAAAGTTCTTGTATCTAATGTCAAAGGACCCAAAACAGTTTGGGTACCTAAAATCAAGAACTAAATCTGTTTTGTAGGTTTATGCATCCGGGGGATCAAGTTGGATCATCGACAGCGGGTGCACAAACCATATAACTGGGGAGAAAAGAATGTTCTCCTCCTACAAGAAAAACCAAGATCCCCAACGAGCTATCACATTCGGGGATGGAAATCAAGGTTTGGTCAAAGGATTGGGTAAAATTGCTATATCACCTGACCATTCTATTTCCAATGTTTTTCTTGTAGATTCTTTAGATTACAACTTGCTTTCTGTCTCTCAATTATGCAAAATGGGTTACAACTGTCTTTTTACGGATGCAGGTGTTACTGTCTTTAGAAGAAGTGATGATTCAGTAGCTTTTAAGGGAGTATTAGAGGGTCAACTATACTTAGTTGATTTCAATAGAGCTGAACTCGATACTTGCTTAATCGCTAAGACTAACATGGGTTGGCTCTGGCATCGCCGACTAGCTCACGTTGGAATGAAGAATCTTCACAAGCTTCTAAAGGGAGAACACATTTTAGGACTAACAAATGTGCATTTTGAGAAAGACAGGACTTGTAGCGCATGCCAAGCAGGGAAGCAAGTTGGTGTTCATCATCCACATAAGAACATCTTGATGACTGACAGGCCACTCGAGCTCCTCCACATGGACCTATTCGGCCCGATCGCTTACATAAGCATCGGCAGGAGTAAGTACTGTCTAGTTATTGTGGATGACTATTCTCGCTTCACTTGGGTATTCTTTTTACAGGAAAAATCTCAAACCCAAGAGACCTGAAAGGGATTCTTGATACGAGCTCAAAATGAGTCCGGCTTGAGGATCAAGAAAATTAGAAGAGATAATGGGACGGAGTTCAAGAATTCACAAATAGAAGGCTTTCTTGAGGAGGAGGGCATCAAGCATGAGTTCTCTTCTCCCTACATGCCACAACAAAATGGTGTAGTGGAGAGGAAGAATAGAACTCTATTGGACATGGCAAGGACCATGCTTGATGAGTACAAGACTTCGAATCGGTTTTGGGCCGAGGCGGTCAACACCGCTTGCTACGCCATCAACCGGTTATATCTACACCGAATCCTCAAGAAGACATCCTACGAACTCCTCATCGGTAAAAAGCCAAATGTTTCATATTTTAGAGTCTTTGGTAGCAAATGCTTTATTCTTGTTAAAAGAGGTAGAAAATCCAAATTTGCTCCTAAGGCTGTAGAAGGCTTTTTACTAGGGTATGATTCAAACACAAGGGCATATAGAGTCTTTAACAAGTCCACTGGACTAGTTGAAGTTTCTTGTGACATTGTGTTTGATGAGACTAATGGCTCCCAAGTGGAGCAAGTTGATCTTGATGAATTAGATGATGAAGAGGCTCCGTGCGTCGCGCTAAGGAACATGTCCATTGGGGATGTGTGTCCTAAGGAATCCGAAGAGCCCATTCAAGCACAAGATCAACCATCCTCCTCCATGGAAGCATCTCCACCAACTCAAGATGAGGATGAGGCTCAAGATGATGAAGAAGAAGATCAAGAAGATGAGCCACCTCAAGAAGACGGCAATGATCAAGGGGGAGATGCAAATGATCAAGACAATGAGGATGAGCAAGTTACAAGGCCGCCACACCCAAGAGTCCATCAACCAATCCAACGAGATCACCCCATGAACACCATCCTAGGAGGCATTCATAAGAGGGTAACTACTCGATCTCATGTTGCTCACTTTTGTGAACACTACTCGTTTGTATCCTCTATTGAGCCACATAGGGTAGAGGAAGCACTTCAAGATTCGGATTGGGTATTGGCAATGCAAGAGGAGCTCAATAATTTCAAAAGGAATGAGGTATGGCATTTAGTTCCACGTCCTAACCAAAATGTTGTAGGAACCAAGTGGGTCTTCCGCAAGAAACAAGATGAGCATGGTGTGGTGACAAGGAACAAGGCACGACTTGTGGCCAAGGGGTATTCACAAGTCGAAGGTTTGGATTTCGGTGAAACCTATGCACCCGTAGCTAGGCTTGGGTCAATTCGAATATTACTTGCCTATGCTACTCACCATGACTTTAAGCTCTACCAAATGCACGTAAAGAGTGCCTTCCTCAACGGACCTATCAAGGAAGAGGTCTATGTTGAGCAACCTCCCGGCTTTGAAGATAGTGAGTATCCTAACCATGTTTACAAACTCTCTAAGGCGCTTTATGGGCTCAAGCAAGCCCCAAGAGCATGGTATGAATGCCTAAGAGATTTTCTTATCACTAATGACTTCAAAGTCGGAAAGGCCGATCCTACTTTATTCACTAAGACCATTGAGAATGATTTGTTTGTATGCCAAATCTATGTTGATGATATCATATTTGGGTCTACTAACAAATCTATTTGTGAAGAATTTAGTAGGATCATGATTCAAAAATTCGAGATGTCTATGATGGGGGAGTTGAAGTATTTCTTAGGATTTCAAGTCAAGCAACTCCAAGAGGGCACCTTCATCAGCCAAACGAAGTACATTCAAGATATTCTTACCAAGTTTGGAATGAAGGATGCCAAGCCCATCAAGACACCCATGGGAACCAATGGGCATCTCGACCTCGACACGGGAGGTAAATCCGTAGATCAAAAGGTATACCGGTCGATGATAGGTTCTTTACTCTATTTATGTGCATCTCGACCGGACATTATGCTTTCCGTATGCATGTGTGCAAGGTTCCAAGCCGACCCTAAGGAAGTTCATCTTAGGGCCGTGAAGCGAATTTTGAGATACTTAGTTCATACACCTAAGTTTGGTCTTTGGTACCCCAGGGGATCCTCATTTGATTTATTAGGATATTCCGATGCTGATTGGGCAGGGTGTAAGATTAATAGGAAGAGCACATTAGGGACTTGTCAGTTTCTAGGAAGATCCCTGGTGTCGTGGGCTTCAAATAAACAAAACTCAGTAGCTCTTTCTACCGCCGAAGCCGAGTACATTGCCGCAGGCCACTGCTGCGCGCAATTGCTCTAGATGAGGCAAACCCTTAGGGACTATGGCTACAAGTTTAGCAAAGTCCCTCTCCTATGTGACAATGAGAGTGCAATCCGCATGGCGGATAATCCCGTTGAACACAACCGCACTAAGCACATAGCCATTCGGTATCACTTTCTGAGAGATCACCAACAAAAGGGGAATATCGAGATAGCCTACATAAACACCAAAGGTCAATTGGCCGATATCTTTACCAAACCACTAGATGAGCAATCCTTTACTAAACTTAGGAATGAGCTAAATACTCTTGATTCTAGGAATTTTTGATTGATTCTTTGCACACATAGCTCATTTTTATACCTTTGATCATATCTCTTTTATGTCTATGACTAATGTGTTTTCAAGTGTCATCTTATGCTTAGTCATAGATATTGAAAGGGAAATGGAGTTTTCAGCAAAGAAGGCGCTTCCACTCAACTCCAATTATATTTGCCCGTACTCTGCATCGTTCTCCACTTTGGTATAATCTTCACTCATATTTTTGTGTTTGCCAATGGAGGAGAAAGTTTGAAAAAGGGCTTATATCTCACTCACAAGTATCCGTTTTTGGCGATTCATGCCAAAGGGGGAGAAAGTATGAGCCCAAAGCAAAAGGACCGCACCACCACCAAATTTAAAAATAAAGTTTTCAATTTGATATCTTATTGTGTTCAAAAGGGGTAGAAAGTAGTATCTTCAAAAAAATTGCAAAACCCGCTTGAACACTAAGAGGAGAATTTTATTTAGGGGGAGTTTTGTTTTAGTCAAAGGAAAAGCATTTGAGACAGGGGGAGAAAATTTCAAATCTTGAAAATGCTTTCTTCAATCTTATTCTTATACCTTTGACTATTTGCAAAATAATTTTGAAAAGAATTTTACAAAGGATTTGCAAAAACAAAACCCGTGGTGCAAATGTGGTCCAAAATTTTAATAAAGAAGAAAACCATCCATGCACATCTATTGAGATAAGTATATTGGTTTCAACTCCAAGCAACCTTTGTACTTACATTATGCAAACTAGTTCAATTCTGCACTTTTATATTTGCTTTGGTTTGTGTTGGCATCAATCACCAAAAAGGGGAGATTGAAAGGGAAATAGGGTCAAACCGTTTCCTATAAGAATTTTGGTGGTTGAATTGCCCAAACACAAATTATTGGACTAACTAGTTTGTTCTAGAAAATATGTTCTACAGGTGCCAAAGGTTCACAATAAACCAATACAAAGCCAAAAGAAAGGGTTCAAAAAGAATGGAACAAAGCACCCGAAGGCTCCCCTGGTCTGGCGCACCGGACCGTCCGGTGTGCCACCGGACAGTGTCCGGTGCACCAGGGAGACCAACTCCGAACTGCTCAGCTTCGGGAATTCTGGGAGCCGCTCCGCTATAATTCACCGGACTGTCCGGTGTAGTACCAGACTGTCCGGTGTGCCAACGGAGCAACGGCTACTTCGCGCCAACGGTCGTCTGCAGAGGAATTAAATGCGCTATAGTGCGCGCCTGCGCACGCAGAAGTCAGAGCAGGCGCCAGAAGGCGCACCAGACAGTCTACAGGACCTGTCCGGTGGCCTAGAAGTCAGAAGCTCGAACGGTCAGAACCTAACGGCCGGGTGACGTGGCTGGCGCACCGGACAGTGTCCGGTGGCGCACCGGACTGTCCGGTGCGCCCGTCGACAGCAGCCTCCACCAATGGCTACTTTGGTGGTTGGGGCTATAAATACCCCCAACCACCCACCATTCATTGCATCCAAGTTTTTCAGACTTCCTACACCTTACAAGATCTATAGCATTCAGTACAAGACACACCAAAGAGATCAAATCCTCTCGCAAGTCCAAAGATCATTCCAAAACAAATTAGTGACTAGAGAGAGTGACTTGTGTTCATTTGAGCTCTTGCGCTTGGATTGTTTTTCTTCTTCATTCTTTCTTGTGATCAACTCAATTGTAACTGTGGCAAGAGACACCAATCCTGTGGTGGTCCTTGCGGGGACTTAGTGTCCCGTTTGATTGAGAAGAGAAGCTCACTCGGTCTAAGTGACCATTTGAGAGAGGGAAAGGGTTGAAAGAGACCCGGTCTTTGTGATCACCTCAACGGGGAGTAGGTTTGCAAGAACCGAACCTCGGTAAAACAAATCACCGTGTCTCACTCTTTGTTTGCTTGTGATTTGTTTTCACCCTTTCTCGGACTCGTTTATATTTCTAACGCTAACCCCGGTTTGTAGTTGTGCTTAAGTTTGTAAATTTCAGATTCGCCCTTTTCACCCCCCTCTAGGCGACTTTCAGTCGACTCTGGTGGAAGACCTAACCCTGGTCTTTGACAAGTTGCGGGCGACGCGCACGAAGCTGAACCCGGACAAGTGCGTCTTTGGTGTCTCTGCTGGGAAGTTGCTGGGATTCCTGGTTTCACACCGGGGCATTGAAGCAAACCCGGAGAAGATCAGGGCAATCAAGGCGATGAGGCCTCCAGCCCGCATCAAGGACATCCAGAAGCTTACGGGGTCATTAGCCGCCCTTAGCCGCTTCATTTCAAGGCTGGCTGAGAGGGCGCTACCCTTCTTCAAGCTCCTAAGAAAATTCGGTCCATTCTCTTGGACCGAAGAGGCAGAACGTGCCTTCCGAGAGTTGAAACAGTACCTTGTGTCCCTGCCGATACTGGTAGCTCTAGAGCCAGGGGAGCCGCTATACTTGTACATTGCAGCGGCTGCGGAGGCAGTGAGCATGGTGCTGGTCGTCGAAAGGATGGAGCAGCATTCTCAGGGGAGCCAGGAGGTTCCCCTAGGAGAAGGTGGTGGTCCGACCACCACGGAGCCTGAGGACTCGGGACCAGCTACAGGGGTCCGGACTGTTTAGAGGCCGGTCTACTATGTCAGCGAGGTCCTCCATGAGGCAAAGATCGGGTACCTTGAGACGCACAAGCTCCTCTATGATGTACTTGTTGCGTCCAGGAAGCTGCGCCACAATTTCCAGGCACACAAAATTGTGGTGGTGACCTCCTTTCCGTTAAGGGCCATCCTCCACAACTCTAACGCCACAGGCAACATCGCCAAGTGGGCCGTGGAGCTCGCTGAGTTCCAGCTGGACTTCCAGCCTCGCCATGCCGTCAAGAGCTAGGTCCTGGCTGACTTCATCGTGGAGTGGACGCCTCCCACCTGCGGAGCCTAGGGGTCCGGTCTTCACCGAGCCCCACTGGACACTCTTCTTCGACAGATCCGCCCGTCAGCAAGTTGGCGGGGCTGGGGTGGTCCTCATCAACCCAAGCGGAGATCAAGTGAAGTACATGGTGCACCTTGAGTTTAAGGCCACCAACAATATGGCAGAGTACGAAGCATTGATCTTCTGCTTGACGGCCGCCCTATCCCTAGGGATCCGCCAGCTCCTCGTGAAGGGGGACTCCAAGCTGATCATCAAGCAAGTCCGTGGGGAATGTAGCTACAACGAGCCTAGGCTCGCAGCTTACCTCCTCCACATAAGGAAGCTGGAGAAAGACATCACGGCCCTAGAACTGCAACATGTTCCTCGGGCTGACAACTCAGCGGCAGATGAACTCTCCACGAGGGCATCAACTTGGGCACCCGTGCCCGAGGGCGTCTTCGAAAGACGGCTGCTGAGACCCACCGCCCAGCCTGCCGAGCTGGGCGAAGGGGGCGAGACTAGCACCTTGAAGCTAGCGGTCCCGGTGGCGTCCCATCTACAGAACCCACCGAAGACTGTGTGTGCTATAGGGGGTCCTGCCTATCCCTTAGCGCCACAGCCAGTATCTCAGAGTGGTCCCGATGCATGGATCTCCGAGATTCGGGACTACCTGAAGGAAAACATCCTTCCTGAAGATCATGTGTTCGCAGAGCGCATAATGCGGTTGGCTAAACGACACACGGTGGTGAAAGGGGATCTCTACCGCCGTGGCACCAACGGTATTCTCATGCGGTGCATTACCCAGGAGGAGGGCCGTGAGCTACTCACGGAGATCCATGGAGGTGAGTGCAAAAGTCATTCCTCATCCCGCACACTGGTCGGTAAGGCCTTCCGACATGGCTTTTACTGGCCAACCGCCCTCTAGGATGCAGCTGAGATGGTAAAGTCCTGCATGGCGTGTCAATTCCACGCAAAGCAGATACACACACCAGCTCAGACTCTACAGATGATTCCACCCTCCTGGCCATTCGCCGTATGGGGGGTGGATATCCTAGGACCATTCCCCAGGACTGTCGGTGGGTACCGATACCTCTTCATCGCCATCGACAAGTTCACCAAGTGGCTAGAGGCCACCCCTGTGGTCAACATCACCCAGGGTGCTGCTGTTGCTTTCCTCAGGTCGATTGTCTGTAGATTTGGGGTCCCAACCCATATCATTACGGACAACGGGACCCAGTTTACAAGTCGGCTCTTCCAAGAGTGTTGCGAGGGCATCGGCACCCAGCTCTGCTTTGCGTCTGTGGCTCATCCCAGGAGCAACGGCCAGGTGGAGAGGGCAAACACAGAAATCCTCAGGGGACTCAAGACACGCACCTACGACTGCTTGAAAAAGCACGGTGCAAATTGGGTCAGTGAGCTTCCATCTGTGCTTTGGGGGAACCAGACCACACCTAGCCGAGCTACCGGGGAGACCCCGTTCTTCCTGGTCTACGGGGCCGAAGCTTGGCTTCCCCCAGAAATCATTATGGGCTCCCCACAGGTCCAGACTTTCGATGAGTCTATGTAGGAACAGCTACGACGCGAGGACGTGGACTTCATCGACGAGCGCAGATGGCGAGCGGTGATCCGAAATGCACAGTACAACCAGGCGCTCAGGCGCTATCACCAATGGTTCGTGCATAGTAGGGAGCTCAGGGTCGGGGACCTGGTCCTAAGGCGAGTACTGAACCAAGAAGGACTCCACAAGCTCTCCCCCAGCTGGGAGGGACCCTTCAAGGTGACGAAAATATGCCGACCCGGGTGTGTCTGCCTCGCTACAACTGAAGGAGAGCCTCTTCCCAATCCCTGGAACATAGAGCATCTCCGTAAGTTTTACCCATAAAAACAAACCTGGGGACCCGGTCTTCTTCCTTTGTAACTAGGTAGAGCATATATGTACGTCAGCCCGGTGAGGTCTGCCCTCATAAACCCAGTCTGTTGGCTTACACTCATGAATATCAAGTTATAAAGAAAAGATTCACCCCAGATTTGTTTTTGTAATATTTTTAGTCTGCTCCAATTTATGAACATTAATTTTTTATCTAACCCACCCATACACTTCCCCACCCTTGCTGGTATAATGACATCCGAATTGAGTAGCCAGGCTTGTAGTTTGGGACCCCTCGGCAGGGGGGTCCGGTAGCCTGGGGGCCAGTTCTAGAGAACGGGTACTTGTCTCCTAGGGTGGCCCGGAGCCGTGTATCCTCTTAGCTTGGTTCCGTACCCTAAGCCTGCACGCTCCACCACTCTGTGATGGGTATCCTAGTATTTGGAACTATAGTCCTGTGGGTCCAGCAACCTGGGGTCCGGTTCTAGAGAATGGACACACGTCTCCTGGGGGTGGTCCGAAGCTGTGTAGCCGCTTAGCGTGGTCCCGTACCCTAAGCCTACACGCTCCACCACTCTGCGATAGGTGCCCTAGTATTTGGAGCTGTGATCCAGGGGGTCCGGACACACGGATTGGCTTCCCAGTCTAAATCCTGCAGGTCCTGTTGCATGAATCAAAGGATGGCAGATACCAGACGATGGGCCCTATGGGTGCGCTACTAAAACTTCCTAGCTGAAGCTGTGTGCAGGTCCAGGTCCCAGTCGAGACTACCTCCTAGGGGCCAGGTCACCAATTCTTTCTTAAGTATACTGGCATCCAGCCTCGACACGTCGAGCCTTCATCCCAGGGGGGCCAAGTACCAGGGAGAAGTTGGTAACGACGCACACAACAAAGACAAATAGCATACAGATAAGTTCTGTCACTGTTAGATAAATAGTACTCAAAAGTATCTTACAAAGCCAAAAACTATTACAAACCGCTACCCAGCGGAACCCTTGCCATGTTTCTGCAGATCTAGCTACTCATCATCGGCAGGATCCCGCTGGAAGCGCTCGGCCACCACCTCCACGGTGTCTTGTACACCCTCCCGGGCGACGTCTTCAGTGTCGACCACCGGACTAGCGATCACCGACTCCAAGGAGATGGCCGGGTCGTGGCTCCAGAAGCACGTCAGGATGTACTCAATCACCGTCCAGCAGAGCCTGCCACCTTCGGCCTCCAGGCGGGCGCCAAGAATCTGGTCCAGGCGTCGGAGGCGGTCCGTGGCAGAGTCCAACACCGGGAGCGTGGCGGAGATGGACGTCGGTAGCTCCGACACCGGGATGGGACTCATCCCTAGCGGCACCAGCGCTGTGCTCGCCTCACCGGCCCGTGCAGCGATGCGCTGGACCCCGATGCGATGCTCTGCCTGGAGATCTTCAAGTGCTTTCTTCGTTGCCTCCACCGCCTGGGGCCCGGTGCAGCCTGTGCCACCTGGAACTTCCGGATCCGCTCTTCCAGATCCTTCTCCCTCTGCTCCGCCTCGAGCTCATGCTCTACCAGCAACTTATCTCGCCTTTCAAACATTTCCTCCCTGAAGGCGAGGTCCTTCTCCCACCAGGCGAGATCCGTCGCTCACTTATCCAGGGAGGCATCCTTTGCCTTGAGGTTCTCCTCGGCCAGGGCAATGTTGCTGGCCTTGTCCTCCAGCTCTCGCTCCCATTTCTGGATCCTCTCCACGGCCGCCGCGGTCTGCTGGGTCCGCTGCTCTTCCAAGATTACGTTCATGGCACTCAGCTTGGCACTCAGCTTTGTGACGACCTCCTCCCTCTGGTTCAAGGCCTCCTCCTTCTTGGCTAGCCTCTTCTCCTTCCGGCTCGCCTCGATCTTAGGCGGCTATTCTGGGTCCACAACAGCGCCCGACTCCACCACATGGGTGGGTCCGAAGCCGCCACATGTCCAAAGAAGGTGGCATACTCCAAAGCATCAACAGTGAGTCCGGACCCCCACAGGAGGGCACCGGACCCCCGGATATACAGACTGGACCCCCAAGGTTGGTCCCGGACCCCCGGGTATACAATCTGGACCCCCAAGGTTAGTCCCGGACCTCCACGTGTGCAAGTCGGACCCCGAGAATGGGATTCGGACCCCCCCCCCCCCCGTATGGGGTCCGGGCCGCCCACAGGAGGGGTCCCAAGGTCCCAGGACAGAACATGCCCGGGCCATGAACAGGACCTAAGCGGGGATTCAGTACCGACACGTGTCGAGACCTAGTCTGGTACGGACCTGTCCGCATACGCCACTGCTCCCCGCCCAGGCGGAGACCCGATGCTGCCACGTGGCCTACTGCGCGTGACGTAAGCCAACGGGCGGAGCCTGACGTAAGGCCTCCGGGTTACGTGGCCCCTGCATTTATTGCGGATAAGGCACGCCGCCTGTCCATCCTGCTGACAGGCGATGTGCCGCCTCGGCATTTAATGAGTCCTGTCCATTCCGCTGACAGGCGGCGACCTGTCTGCTGGCAGGCGACGACCTGTCCATTCCGCAGGCGGCGTGCCTGTCCATCCCGCTGGCAGGCAGCATGCCCATACTGCCACGTGCACTGCGCTCATCATCACTCGTACGTTACCAAGGAAGCTACCGTTGCATATCAATACTGCGCGGGCTACGGGCATCAGGGCGCCAGAAGATTGCACAGACGTCACCTGCATTAGTTACTCTAGGTATTCCTTCCATTATGTTCCTGGGCCCACATGTCAGGGCTCAGCATCCTTGTATGTGCCTCCCTTGAGCTATAAAGGGAAGGCACACAACGTTACGAGGCGGACTGACTCAGGTTCACAACACCCTCAGACTCACACACAAGTTCTCTAGGCTCAGGTGCTCAGACACTCAATACAATACACAGTGGATCGGAGTAGGGTTTTACGCTCCGGCGGCCTGAACCACTTTAAAACCTCGTGTCCTCACGTGTTCATCCACCAATCCACGTAACAGGCAAACCACTAAGGCCCCTCCTCATCTTAGAATTTAGGGCGGGTGCGTTCCGCCACCCGGCCTCCGACATTTATTTTATATAGTTGTTAGTGAAAGTTAAGTATATTTGACTTTTTTGAAAGAGAGAAGTAGCCGAGGAGTATATAAATAAATATAAACCCACGCAATGCAGCTAACAAAACTCCACAGTCATGCAGGATGGTGTGGTACCAAGTGCTTGAAAAAAAATCACTCGAGGACTTGAAGCATGCATCAAAAGCGAGAAAGATAATTCAAGCAAGCATGCATCGATCACCCACGAACGTTGCATGGAATGGAATAGACGTAGATCCCACAAAAAGCTATCCACTGTATCGAACGCAGCACCAAGAGTACTCAACATTTATCAAATACGTACCAAGAGTATTGTGTCCATCGTTGACAGAGTTTAGATGTCGTTAGAGCAATGTAAAGGCGGGACCTTCAATTCAACAGCCGTGGGGTGGCTAGCTATTGAATCATAGTAGCACTAACATGCATGTATACAGCGCAGACGCAGGCACCGAGGCAAGCCGCCGCCGGCCGACCCCAAGCCCAAGGCAAGAGAGGACCACCTGGTTATGGTGTATATAGCCGGCCAGGGCCAGTCAGTCAGACGGCCTCACACACCATGCCCTGAAAACCAGGCATGCATGCCAGGTTTTTCCTATACGGCGACGGCGCCTTTCCTGTCAGCAACCCAGCAACAGTGACATGCAGAGGGACAGAGAGAAGCTGCTGGGTCTACTCTGCGAGTCGATCGCAACATGCATGCACGGCGCATAATGTCTTCATGCCCGCTTGCTACTGATAGAGCTGCTGCTGCTGCTCCTCTGCGCGCGTACCTACAATGATACAAAGACAGCGAAAAAACAAACAGACAGGCAGCTTTATGTCTGCTGTAGTACTTACTGCTTCGAAGCATGTTTTCCCTGACCTAGCTAGTCAATCCACTTATACCATAAGGCATGATTTGGAAGCAGCAAGAGGGAGACAAACGACCCAGCGGTGGAAAGCCTAAAGCCCCCTACAAAGAACTGGATATGGTTTAGTCACTGAAACCACTTTGGACTGTTCGCCCTGAGAGAAGTTCAGGATTTAAAGAGGATTTAAGCTTCCAAACTAGCTTTAAGGGTTAGTTAGGAAAAAATATACTCAAAGCTAGCTCGTCCGTAAGAGGTGAGATGTGGATCTAGGTAGTTTGACTGAAATTTAATTAGACATATATCTTGTTTTCTTAATAAGCAAGGTTTTGATTCATCTGATTAGTTTATGTGATTCCGCAGGGTTCACGAATACATTCATCAGGTATGTCTTGGCTAAGCGGTATAACGCTCAAAGGAAATAGACAACGGCGCGGCTGATTAGAATTTTTTTTAGCGATTTCAAACGAGTAGCACTACCGTAATACAATTCTTTGCCGAGTGCCCGCGTCTCTAAAATACTCATCAAAGCCTTTGTCGTGTGTAGCATTGGACAAAGAGGACTTGGTGAATAGTTTATCGGTAACGACCTCTTTGTCGAGTACTTTATATCGGCAAGCGACGGTGACAGAGCCTTTGTCGAGTGCCAGACCAGTATGCAGTCGCCAAAGCGAGCTCCAGTGAGCCCCTGTCGAAGAGGAAATCCCCGGCCGGGTGGCAAAATGCACCCGCCCTAAATCCTAAGATGAGGAGGGGCCTAAGTGTTTTGCCTGTTACGAGATTGGGGGATGAACACACAAGAACACAAAGATTTAGAGTGGTTCGGGCCGCCGGAGCGTAATACCCTACTCCACTATGTGTTTTATTGCTGTGAGAGCTTGAGAGCTGAGAAACTAAGTTGACCCGTGTGGATCTAAGTGAGTCTGTGTTGTAACGTTGCATGCCTCCCCTTTTATAGCTCAAGGGGGGACACGTACAAGGGTGCTGAGCCCCGACATGTGGGTCCAGGAACATAACGGATGTAATACTTGGAGCGACTAATGCTAGTCGCCAGTGCAATCTCCTTGTGTCCTGATATCCGCAGCCTGCGTAGTATTGGCATACAGCGGAAGCTTCCCTGGCCACGTACGAGTGACGATGAACACAGTGCACGCGGCAGCATGGGCGTACCGCCTGCCATCGATATGGACAGGTCTCATTAAATGCTGAGGCGGCACACTGCTTGCCAATAGAGTGGACAGGTCGCTGCCTGACAGCACAGTGGGCAAGCCTCATTAAATGCCGAGGCGGCACATCGCTTGGCAGCGAAGTGGACAGGGCGCATTAAATGCTGAGGTAGCGTAGCTTGCGGCGTAGCCCGCGGTGCGGCCCGTGGCGTAGAGGCCATACGTCAGGCTCCGCCCGCTGGCTTATGTCACGGGTCGTGGGCCACGTGGTGGCATCGGGTCTCCGCCTTGGCTGGGAGCAGAAGCGTACAGGTTGGGATCCGGACACATGCCAACACCGGACCCTAGCCTGGTCCTTAACCAGGGCTTAAGTATTTCTTGCCTTGGAACTCTGGGACCCTGCTGTGGGCTGTCCGGACCCCACGCAGTGGGGTCTAGACTCCATCCCACGGACCCGGCCTGCACACGTGGTGGTCCCGGACCTCCCCTAGGGGTCCCGGCTGCATACCCAGAGGTTCGGCGCTTTCCCATGGGTCCGGACTTACTGTCGACGTCCTGGAGCACTCCTTTCCTGGACACGCGGCGGCTCCGGACCTGCCCACGTGGTGCGGTCGGGCGCTGCTGTGGGCCCTGAGTAGCGGTCCGCGACTGGGCCGAATCGTGGCCTGGCCCTGGTCGCGGCATTATTGCTGCGCGGCTAAGAGATAGCCACGTGGGCACTACGTCTTGATACAGTAGTAGGGGGTACCCCTGTTCAGGGGTACCGACAGTGGCCCTCGGGCCCACCTCAGGGGAGGATGCGAGCCTGCAGGTGGGGCCAAAGCATGATCGGCGATTGGCGCTTTGCTTCCGTGCGCTTGCTGACGTAATCACTGCCAGTCCGCCTTCGGTCACACCAACTGCCACGCCTGTCACCACGGCTGACTGACCTGTGGTCTCCGCACTTGATGATTTTGCTGGGCCATACACGGGGTGCCTCGATACTGCTTCATTGGTTTTGAAAGTTCACCTTTTTGTCCTTTGCGCGGCCCTGAGGGGGCGCAGTATTGGCGCGAGCGGTGTTTTGACTTCTCTGCACCCGGGAACCGGCGCCCCAGGAGGCTGACCCGTGGGCCCGGGCCCCCGCGTCAGATACTGGTCCGCTGCTTTTGGTGGAGATGAAGAGGCACGGCGGTTCACCTTCTTCACACACAGAGACCGACGCCCAAGGAGGATGACTCGTGGGCCCGGGCCCCCGTGCCAGAGGCTGGCTCGCTGCTTTCGGTGGAGATGAAGAGGCGCAGCGATTCGCTCCTCGTGTGGCGGTTCGCCTTCTCTGCACACGGAGGCCGACGCCCAAGGAGTATGACTTGTGGGCCCGGGCCCCTGTGTCAGGGGCTGGCCCGCTGCTTTCGGTGGAGGTGAAGAGGCACACAACCGCAGGCGGTGGCGTGCTCCTCACGCGACGGTTCGCCTTCTCCGCACACGGAGGCTGACGCCCAAGGAGTATGACTCGTGGGCCCGGGCCCCCGTGTCAGAGGCTGGGCCATCCTGGCGCGCGTCGGGTGAGATCTTTAGCGGCGTCTCGGGGCGTCAGTGGGGGAATATTTCTTTAAAAAGAGGTTCCCCCGTGCACGGTAGCCATTCTCATCACTCGCAGCGCCCTTTCGCTCTCGACTTCTCCGCGCTCTTCTGCCGTCGTTGTCGCGATGGCCTTGCTAGACCCTCCCGAGCGCCTCTAGCCCGAGGTGGCACTCAACTTGGTGCGCAACCTGTTCGGATGGGGTGTGCCGGCGCTCGCCGGAAAGATCTGTGTCAGTGCCTCTCCTCACGGTGATCTCGCCGCCGGAGAGTTTGTGTTCTTCGTCTCCAACTTCCCCAGCGGGTTGGTGCTGCAGACCTCGTCTTTCTTCATGCTGCTGCTGGAGGAGCTCGGCCTCCAACCTCAGCACTTTATGCCTTGCTTCATCCTTCAGGCGGTCATCATCGCCTGCCTCTACAAGATGTTCGTGGGGGCGACGCTTCTTCCTGCTTCTTCCTCCAGCATTCGGAGGAAAGGATGTTCACCAGCCTTGTGAAGGTGGGAAGCGAGCTGGGCTACAGCCTTTCGCCAGTGCTCAGCTTCAAGGATGTTCATCAGCCTTGCGGTGGTGGAAAGCGAGCTGGGCTGTGGCTCCGTCCTTCGCATGAGCTGGTGGCCCGCCTCCATGAACTGGTCGAGCCCCGGATACGCCGCAACGGCCAGAACGCAAGCGTCGTCTGCCGCCGTGCTTCCAGCTCTTTGGCTTTAATGGCTTCGTCGTCACCCCCATAGGAAGATGGGGGCGAGGGCCTCTTCGCTATGGCGCACGCGTTGAGGTGGCCACCGCCGCTGGCAAGCCGTCCGGAAGGATTCCACAAAGACGGTGGCCGCGTGCTTCCATTGTGACCCTGCTGGTGCCTAGTAGTTTACACCTGTAGAAATGGAGCTAGGACTTCGCTTGACAGTGGATGCAATAACTTTTGCATTTGTAAGGTACTTTTGAGTACTAATTATCAAGCAGTATTAGCACTTATCTGTATACTATTTGTCCCTATTGTGTGTAGTGTTGCCGACTCCTCCCTGGTACTTGGCCCCCCTGGGATGCAGGCTCGATGTGTCGAGGCTGGATACCAGCGTACCTAAAAGAGTTGGCAATGACCCCCAGGAGGTAGCCTCGACTGGGACCTAGACCTGTACACAGCTTTAGCTAGGGAGAGTTAGTAGCACACCCATAGGGCCCATCGTCTGATACTAGCCATCCTTTGACACATGCACGAGACTTGCATGATTTAGTCTAGGAAGTCAAGTTGTGTGTCCGGACCCCCTGGACCACAGTTCTAAATACTAGGACATCCGTCGCAGAGTGGTGGAGCGTGCAGCATACGGTACGGGACCAGGCTAAGCGGCTACACGGCTCCGGACCACCCTAGAAGACAAGTGTCCATTCTCTAGAACCAGATCCTAGGTTGCCGGACCCACAAGACTATAGCTCCAAATACTAGGGTACCCATCACAGAGTGGTGGAGTGTGCAGGCTTTGGGTATGGAACCAGGCTAAGCGGCTACACAGCTCCAGACCACCCCATGGAACGAGCTCCCGTTCTCTAGAACCGGCCCCCAGGCTGCCAGGCCCTCCCGCTTTCGCAGAGGGGTCCAAAACTACGAGCCTGGCTACTCAATTCGGATGTCATCATGTCAGCAGGGATAGGAACTGTTGGGACCATGCTTCGTCGCCGAAGGTCCTGCAGGAAGAAACAGTTTCGGTTGAAGTTGTTTGTACGTAATGTCGAAGGGTGTTGTCCATGAAGCTTCGAAATTACAAACCGACTTAAAGATAGAATGACCTTTTAGTCCATAAGAGTTTGAGTCGATGTTGTAAACTTTTATGAGGGGTATGATTGTAATTGTTCATAGGCTGTGTTTTGTGCCTATAAATAGTGAACAGTATTCCTATACTATTCACGCATTCCTGTAATCGCAAAAGCATCATTCGGGAATTATTGCTTGTCAAGGCGAAGGTATAATCATACCTTAAACATTGTATTCAAAATAAATATGTGAATGGTGTTGTTTATCTCCAACATATCTATCTTTAATGTTTTACATTTTACATCGTTTTATGTTATCTTCGTCACCTTCGTGATATTATGTTTATACCCTTCGTCCGAAGTTCATTAAACCCTTGAGGAGATAATGCTTCAGCGGACGAAGGGTATTTAATATTTAACATCTTCGTGTTGCCTTGTTCTTGATTCATAGCATCTGAGAACAAGTCCCCAACAGGAACCATATGAGTGGGTTAGGTAAGAAATAATATCCAGAAGCTGCAGGATAAAACCATGGAGCAGGAGGATAAAACTATCATAAAAGCACATCTGAGGGGGTAATTCTTTTCCTTATAACCTTACATGCATGGGTGCAGACCAGCAGGCCGGGTTTATTAGGCGGACCTCACCGGGCTGGCGTACACATATGCACAACCTAATTACAAAAGAAGAAAAACTTAACCCCTCAGACTTGCTCCTATTGGTTAGAACTTACGGAGATGCTCCATGTTCTAGGGGCTGGAAAGAGGTTCTCCTTCTGTTGCGGCAAGACGGATACACCCGGGTCGGCATACTTCCCTCACCTTGAAGGGTCCTTTCCGGCTGGGGGAGAGTTTGCAGACCCCTTCTTGGTTTGGTACTCGCCGTGGGACTAGGTCCCGACCCGGGGCTCGCTACCTATGCGCGAACCGTTGGCGGTAGCGCCTAGGCGCCTGGTTGCAACGTGTACTTTGGATCACCGCCCGCTATCTGCGTTCGTGGATGGAGTCCATGTCCCTGCGCTGCAGCCGCTCCTGCACAGACTTATCAAAAGACTGGACCCATGGGGAGTCCAGAAGGGTTTCTGGGGGAAGGCAGGCTTCGACCCCACAGACCAGGGAGTACGGGGTCCCTCTAGTGGCCCGTTGAAAGGGAATTAGGCTTACACCTAGTCCCTAAATAATTTTGGTGGTTGAATTGCCCAACACAAATATTGGACTAACTAGTTTGCTCTAGTGTTTAAGTTATACAGGTGTAAAAGATTCACACTTAGCCAATAAAAAGACCAAGTTTTGGATTCAACAAAGGAGCAACGAGGCAACCGAAGGCACCTCTGGCTGAAGGCACCGGACTGTCCGGTGTGCACCGGACAGTGTCCGGTGCGCCCAGAGGACTCCAACTCCAACTCTTCGCTCTCGGGAATTCTCGGAAGCCGGCGCGCTATAATTCACCGGACTGTCCGGTGTGCACCGGACATGTCCGGTGCTCCAAGGAAGCGCGGTCTCCGGAACTCGCCAGCCTCGGGTTCGCGCGGCAGCCGCTCCGCTAAAATTCACCGGACTGTCCGGTGTGCACCGGACTGTCCGATGTACCAGCGGAGCAACGGCTCTTTCCGGCGCCAACGGCTCCCTGCGGTGCATTTAATGCGCGCGCAGTCGTCAGGATCGCCCATACCGGTGCACCGGACATCAAACAGTACATGTCCGGTGTGCACCGGACATCTAGGCGGGCCCAGAAGACAGAAGCTCCAACGGTCAGAATCCAACGGCAGTGATGACGTGGCAGGGGCACCGGACTGTCCGGTGTGCACCGGACTGTCCGGTGCGCCATCGAACAGAGGCCTCCAGCTAACGGTCACTTTTGGTGGTTGGGGCTATAAATACCCCAACCACCCCACATTCATTGCCATCCAAGTTTTCCACTTCTCAACTACTACAAGAGCTCTAGCATTCAATTCTAGACACACCAAATAGATCAAGTCCTCTCCAAATTCCACACAACACCATAGTGACTAGAGAGAGTGATTTGCTTGTGTTCTTTCGAGCTCTTGCGCTTGGATCGCATTCTTTTCTTCCTCACTTGTTCTTGTGATCAAACTCAATTGTAACCAAGGCAAGAGGCACCAATTGTGTGGTGGCCCTTGCGGGGAAGCTTTGTTCCCGTTTGATTGAGAAGAAGAGAAAGCTCACTCGATCCGTGGGATCGTTTGAGAGAGGGAAGGGTTGAAAGAGACCCGGCCTTTGTGGCCTCCTCAACGGGGAGTAGATTTGCAAGAACCGAACCTCGGTAAAACAAATCCGCGTGTCACACTTTTATTTGCTTGCGATTTGTTTTGCGCCCTCTCTCGCGGACTCGTTTATATTTCTAACGCTAACCCGGCTTGTAGTTGTGTTTATATTTGTAAATTTCAGTTTCGCCCTATTCACCCCCCCTCTAGGCGACTATCAATTGGTATCAGAGCCCGGTGCTTCATTAGAGCCTAACCGCTCGAAGTGATGTCGGGAGATCACACCAAGAGGGAGATGGAGACCGGCGATAACAAGCCCACTACAAGCCAAGGGAGCACTTCATCGGAAGAGTCCCGCACCAAGAGAAGGGAGAAGAAGAAGAACTCCTCCAAGCGGAAGGAGAAAAGATCTTCCTCTTCTCATCACAAGGAGAAGAAGGAAAAATCTTCTTCTCACAAGCCGCGTCGGAGTGGGGACAAGCACAAGAGGATGAGGAAGGTGGTCTACTACGAGACCGACACTTCATCGACATCTACCTCCGGCTCCGACGCGGCATCCGTCACTTCTAAACGCCAAGAGCGTAAGAAGTATAGTAAGATTCCCCTATGCTACCCTCGCATTCCTAAACATACACCTTTACTATCCGTCCCATTAGGCAAACCACCAACTTTTAATGGTGAAGATTATGCTATGTGGAGTAATTTGATGCGATTTCATCTAACCTCTCTCCACAAAAGATTATGGGATGTTGTTGAGTATGGTGTACAGGTACCATCCGTAGGGGATGAGGACTATGACACGGACGAAGTGGCCCAAATCGAGCACTTCAACTCCCAAGCCGCAACCATCCTCCTTGCCTCTCTAAGCAAGGAGGAATACAACAAAGTACAAGGGTTGAAGAACGCCAAGGAGATTTGGGATCTACTCAAGACCGCGCACGAGGGTGATGAACTCACCAAGATCACCAAGCGGGAAACGATCGAGGGGGAGCTCGGTCGCTTCCGTCTTCGCCAAGGGGAGGAGCCACAAGACATGTACAACCGGCTCAAGACCTTGGTGAACCAAGTGCGCAACCTCGGAAGCGCAAAATGGGATGACCACGAAGTGGTTAAGGTTATTCTAAGAGCCCTTATTTTCCTTAACCCCACACAAGTTCAATTAATTCGTGGCAATCCTAGATATCCACTAATGACCCCCGAGGAAGTTATCGGGAATTTTGTAAGTTTTGAATGCATGATTAAGGGCTCCAAGAAGATCAACGAGCTTGACGAGCCTTCCACATCCGAGGCGCAACCGGTGGCCTTCAAGGCAACGGAGGAGAAGAAGGAGGAGTCTACACCAAGTAGACAACCGATTGACGCCTCCAAGCTCGACAACGAGGAGATGGCCCTAATCATCAAAAGCTTTCGGCAAATCCTCAAGCAACGGAAGGGGAAGGATTACAAATCCCGTTCCAAGAAGGTTTGCTACAAATGTGGTAAGCCCGGTCACTTCATTGCAAAGTGTCCTATGTCTAGTGACAGTGACAGGGGCGACGACAAGAAGGGAAGAAGAAAGGAGAAGAAGAAGTATTACAAGAAGAAGGGCGGCGATGCCCACGTGTGTCGGGAGTGGGACTCCGACGAAAGCTCAAGCGACTCCTCCGACGACGAGGACGCCGCCAACATCGCCGTCACCAAGGGCCTCCTCTTCCCCAACGTCGGCCACAAGTGTCTCATGGCCAAGGACGGCAAAAAGAAGGTAAAATCAAGGTCCTCCACTAAATATGAAACATCTAGTGATGAGGATGATGATAAAAATGAGGAGGATAATTTGCGTATTCTTTTTGCCAACCTTAACATGGAACAAAAGGAAAAATTAAATGAGCTAATTAGTGCCATCCATGAAAAGGATGATCTCTTGGACTCCCAAGAGGACTTCCTAATCAAGGAAAATAAGAAACATGTTAAGGTTAAAAATGCTTATGCTCTAGAAGTAGAAAAATGTAACAAATTATCTAGTGAGCTA
This sequence comes from Zea luxurians, assembly GCA_029449295.1. Classification (NCBI taxonomy): domain Eukaryota; kingdom Viridiplantae; phylum Streptophyta; class Magnoliopsida; order Poales; family Poaceae; genus Zea; species Zea luxurians. Next base: position 8,588,729 of record JAOPSE010000077.1, read on the forward strand.
AGCACATGCCATGACACTATTGCCAACCTTAGAAATGAAAATGTTAAATTAATTGCTAAGGTTGATTCTCATGTTTGCATTGATCCTAGAAATGATAATGTTGATTTGCTTGCTAGGATTGATGAGTTGAATGTTTCTCTTGCTAGCCTTAGAAATGAGAATGAGAAACTAATTGCTAAGGTTAAAGATTTTGATGTTTGCAATGCTACTATTTCCGACCTTAGAACTAAAAATGATATGTTGCATGCTAAGGTTGTTGAACTTAAATCTTGCAAACCCTCTACATCTACTGAGCATATTTCCGTTTGTACTAGATGTAGAGATATTAATGTTGATGCTATCCATGATCACCTAGCCTTAATTAAAAAACAAAATGATCACATAGCACAACTTAATGCTAAGATTAGAGAGCATGACTTAGAAAATGAAAAATTTAAACTTGCTAGAAGCATGCTCTATAATGGGAGACGCCCTGGCATTAAGGACGGCATTGGCTACCAAAAGGGAGACAATGTCAAAATTAATGCCCCTCCAAAGAACCTATCTAACTTTGTTAAGGGCAAGGCTCCCATGCCTCAGGATAACGAGGGTTACATTTTGTACCCTGCCGGCTATCCTGAGGGCAAGATTAGGAAAATTCATTCTAGGAAGTCTCACTCTGGCCCTAATCATGCTTTTATGTATAAGGGTGAGACATCTAGATCTAGGCAACCAACCCATGCCAAGTTGCCTAGAAAGAAAATTCCAAATGCATCAAATGACCATGCTATTTCATTTAAAACTTTTGATGCATCTTATGTTTTGACTAACAAATCCGGCAAGATAGTTGCCAAAATTGTTGGGGGCAAACACAAGGGCTCCAAGACTTGTGTTTGGGTACCCAAAGTTCTTGTTTCTAATGCCAAAGGACCCAAAACCGTTTGGGTACCTAAAACAAAGAACTAAACTTGTTTTGTAGGTTTATGCATCCGGGGGCTCAAGCTGGATACTCGACAGCGGGTGCACAAACCATATGACAGGGGAGAAAAGGATGTTCTCCTCATATGAGAAAAACCAAGATCCCCAACGAGCTATCACATTCGGGGATGGAAATCAAGGTTTGGTCAAAGGTTTGGGTAAAATTGCTATATCTCCTGACCATACTATTTCCAATGTTTTTCTTGTAGATTCTTTAGATTACAATTTGCTTTCCGTATCCCAATTATGTCAAATGGGCTACAACTGTCTTTTCACTGATACAGGTGTTACTGTCTTTAGAAGAAGTGATGATTCAATAGCATTTAAGGGAGTGTTAGAGGGTCAGCTATACCTGGTTGATTTTGATAGAGCTGAACTCGACACTTGCTTGATTGCTAAGACTAACTTGGGTTGGCTCTGGCACCGCCGACTAGCCCATGTTGGAATGAAGAATCTTCACAAGCTTCTAAAGGGAGAACACATTTTGGGACTAACCAATGTTCATTTTGAGAAAGACAGGGTTTGCAGCGCATGCCAAGCCGGGAAGCAAGTTGGCACCCATCATCCACACAAAAACATCATGACTACCGACAGGCCACTGGAGCTCCTACACATGGATTTATTCGGCCCAATCGCTTACATAAGCATCGGCGGTAGTAAGTATTGTCTTGTAATTGTGGATGATTATTCTCGCTTCACTTGGGTGTTCTTTTTACAGGACAAATCTTATACCCAAGAGACCTTAAAGGGATTCTTGAGACGGGCTCAAAATGAGTTCGGCTTAAGGATCAAGAAAATTAGAAGCGACAATGGGACGGAGTTCAAGAACTCTCAAATAGAAGGCTTCCTTGAGGAGGAGGGCATCAAGCATGAGTTCTCTTCTCCCTACACTCCACAACAAAATGGTGTAGTGGAGAGGAAGAATCGAACTCTATTAGACATGGCAAGAACCATGCTTGATGAGTACAAGACACCGGATCGGTTTTGGGCCGAGGCGGTCAACACCGCCTGCTACGCCATCAACCGGTTATATCTTCATCGAATCCTCAAGAAGACATCTTATGAACTCCTAACCGGTAAAAAGCCCAATATTTCATATTTTAGAGTTTTTGGTAGCAAATGTTTTATTCTTGTTAAGAGAGGTAGAAAATCTAAATTTGCTCCTAAAACTGTAGAAGGCTTTTTACTAGGATATGACTCAAACACAAGGGCATATAGAGTCTTTAATAAGTCCTCAGGACTTGTTGAAGTTTCTTGTGACGTTGTGTTTGATGAGACTAACGGCTCTCAAGTAGAGCAAGTTGATCTTGATGATATAGGTGAAGAACAGGCTCCATGCATAGCGCTAAGGAACATGTCCATTGGGGATGTGTGTCCTAAGGAATCCGAAGAGCCTTCACATGCACAAGATCAACCATCCTCCTCCATGCAAGCATCTCCACCAACTCAAGTTGAGGATGAGGCTCAAAATATTGAACAAGAAGATCAAGAAGATGAGCCACCTCAAAATGACGGCAATGATCAAGGGGGAGATACAAATGATGAAGACAAGGAGGATGAACAACCAAGGCCACCACACCCAAGGGTCCACCATGCAATACAACGAGATCACCCCGTCGACACCATCCTCGGCGACATTCATAAGGGGGTAACTACTCGATCTCGTGTTGCACATTTTTGTGAACATTACTCGTTTGTTTCCTCTATTGAGCCAACCAGGGTAGAGGAAGCACTACAAGATTCGGATTGGGTAGTGGCGATGCAAGAGGAGCTCAACAATTTCACAAGAAATGAGGTATGACATTTAGTTCCACGTCCTAACCAAAATGTTGTAGGAACCAAGTGGGTCTTCCGCAACAAGCAAGACGAGCATGGTGTGGTGACAAGGAACAAAGCTCGACTCGTGGCCAAGGGTTATTCACAAGTCGAAGGTTTGGATTTTGGTGAAACCTATGCACCCGTAGCTAGGCTTGAGTCAATTCGTATATTATTGGCCTATGCTACTTACCATGGCTTCAAGCTTTATCAAATGGACGTGAAGAGTGCCTTCCTCAATGGACCAATCAAGGAAGAGGTCTATGTTGAGCAACCTCCCGGCTTTGAAGACAGTGAGTACCCTAACCATGTTTATAGGCTCTCTAAGGCGCTTTATGGGCTCAAGCAAGCCCCAAGAGCATGGTATGAATGCCTTAGAGATTTCCTTATTGCAAATGGCTTCAAAGTCGGCAAAGCCGATCCTACTTTGTTCACTAAAACTCTTGAAAATGATTTGTTTGTATGCCAAATTTATGTTGATGATATTATATTTGGGTCTACTAACAAATCTACATGTGAAGAATTTAGTAGGATCATGACACAGAAATTCGAGATGTCAATGATGGGGGAGTTGAAGTATTTTCTAGGATTTCAAGTCAAGCAACTCCAAGAGGGCACCTTCCTTAGTCAAACGAAGTATACTCAAGATATCCTAACCAAGTTTGGAATGAAGGATGCCAAGCCCATCAAGACACCCATGGGAACAAATGGGCATCTCGACCTCGACACGGGAGGTAAGTCCGTGGATCAAAAGGTATACCGGTCGATGATTGGTTCATTGCTTTATTTATGTGCATCTCGACCGGACATTATGCTTTCCGTTTGCATGTGTGCAAGATTCCAAGCCGACCCTAAGGAATCACACCTTACGGCCGTAAAACGAATCTTGAGATATTTAGCCTATACTCCTAAGTTTGGGCTTTGGTACCCTCGGGGATCCACTTTTGATTTGATTGGATATTCGGATGCCGATTGGGCGGGGTGTAAGATTAATAGGAAGAGCACATCGGGGACTTGCCAGTTCTTGGGAAGATCCTTGGTGTCATGGGCTTCAAAGAAGCAAAATTCGGTCGCTCTTTCCACCGCCGAAGCCGAGTACATTGCCGCAGGCCATTGTTGCGCGCAATTACTTTGGATGAGGCAAACCCTGCGGGACTACGGTTACAAATTAACCAAAGTCCCTTTGCTATGTGACAATGAGAGTGCAATCAAAATGGCCGACAATCCCGTTGAGCATAGCCGCACTAAGCACATAGCCATTCGGTATCATTTTCTTCGGGATCACCAACAAAAGGGGGATATCGAGATTTCATACATTAACACTAAAGATCAATTAGCCGATATCTTTACCAAGCCACTTGATGAACAATCTTTTACCAGACTTAGGCATGAGCTCAATATTCTTGATTCTAGGAATTTCTTTTGCTAGTCTTGCACACATAGCTCATAAATATACCTTTGATCATGTCTCTTTTATATATGCTATGACTAATGTGTTTCCAAGTGTATTTCAAACCAAGTCATAGGTATATTGAAAGGGAATTGGAGTCTTCGGCGAAGACAAAGGCTTCCACTCCACTCTACTACTCATTCTTCGCCGTCGCTCCGCATCATCTCTCCAACTTTGGTATAATCTTCACTCATTTATTTTATGACCAAAGAAGGAGAAAGATACTTCTATGGGCTCTAATGATTCCGTTTTTGGCGATTCATGCCAAAGGGGGAGAAAATATGAGCCCAAAGCAAAAGGACCGCACCACCACCCTAATTTTAAATTTGATGATTTTCAATGGCAAATTTCAAAATTGGTATCTCTTTGTGTTCTAAAGGGGGAGCAAGTAGCATTTTCAAAATTGATGGAAAACCCTCTTGAACACTAAGAGGAGACAGTATTTGAGGGGGAGTTTTGTTTAGTCAAAGGAAAAGCATTTGGGACAAAGGAAGAAAATTTCAAAACTTGAAAAATGCTTTGCCAATCTTATTCGTTTACCTTTGACTATCTTGCAAAAAGACTTTGAAAAGAATTTACAAAAGAGTTTGCAAAAACAAAACTTTTGGTGCAAATGTGGTCCAAAATGTTAAAAAATAAAGAAAACAATCCATGCGCATCATATAAGTATTTATATTGGCTCAATTCCAAGCAACCTTTGCACTTACATTATGCAAACTAGTTCAATTATGCACTTCTATATTTGCTTTGGTTTGTGTTGGCATCAATCACCAAAAAGGGGGAGATTGAAAGGGAATTAGGCTTACACCTAGTCCCTAAATAATTTTGGTGGTTGAATTGCCCAACACAAATATTGGACTAACTAGTTTGCTCTAGTGTTTAAGTTATACAGGTGTAAAAGATTCACACTTAGCCAATAAAAAGACCAAGTTTTGGATTCAACAAAGGAGCAACGAGGCAACCGAAGGCACCTCTGGCTGAAGGCACCGGACTGTCCGGTGTGCACCGGACAGTGTCCGGTGCGCCCAGAGGACTCCAACTCCAACTCTTCGCTCTCGGGAATTCTCGGAAGCCGGCGCGCTATAATTCACCGGACTGTCCGGTGTGCACCGGACATGTCCGGTGCTCCAAGGAAGCGCGGTCTCCGGAACTCGCCAGCCTCGGGTTCGCGCGGCAGCCGCTCCGCTAAAATTCACCGGACTGTCCGGTGTGCACCGGACTGTCCGGTGTACCAGCGGAGCAACGGCTCTTTCCGGCGCCAACGGCTCCCTGCGGTGCATTTAATGCGCGCGCAGCGCGCGCAGTCGTCAGGATCGCCCATACCGGTGCACCGGACATCAAACAGTACATGTCCGGTGTGCACCGGACATCTAGGCGGGCCCAGAAGACAGAAGCTCCAACGGTCAGAATCCAACGGCAGTGATGACGTGGCAGGGGCACCGGACTGTCCGGTGTGCACCGGACTGTCCGGTGCGCCATCGGACAGAGGCCTCCAGCTAACGGTCACTTTTGGTGGTTGGGGCTATAAATACCCCAACCACCCCACATTCATTGCCATCCAAGTTTTCCACTTCTCAACTACTACAAGAGCTCTAGCATTCAATTCTAGACACACCAAATAGATCAAGTCCTCTCCAAATTCCACACAACACCATAGTGACTAGAGAGAGTGATTTGCTTGTGTTCTTTCGAGCTCTTGCGCTTGGATCGCATTCTTTTCTTCCTCACTTGTTCTTGTGATCAAACTCAATTGTAACCAAGGCAAGAGGCACCAATTGTGTGGTGGCCCTTGCGGGGAAGCTTTGTTCCCGTTTGATTGAGAAGAAGAGAAAGCTCACTCGATCCGTGGGATCGTTTGAGAGAGGGAAGGGTTGAAAGAGACCCGGCCTTTGTGGCCTCCTCAACGGGGAGTAGGTTTGCAAGAACCGAACCTCGGTAAAACAAATCCGCGTGTCACACTTTTATTTGCTTGCGATTTGTTTTGCGCCCTCTCTCGCGGACTCGTTTATATTTCTAACGCTAACCCGACTTGTAGTTGTGTTTATATTTGTAAATTTCAGTTTCGCCCTATTCACCCCCCCCTCTAGGCGACTATCACCCGTCTAGCTGCCGTCACCGGAGTCGTAGTCTCTGGTGAAAACATCCTTCAGGACCCCCTCGGGTGACTGATACCCGAGGTCCGGTTCTCCCGCGGCCACCTCGCCACTATCGACCCTTTCCTTGCTAGGCCGGCGGCGAGGAGGGGAGCCATCCCTGGAGGTCTGCTTGCACCGCTCGCCGACGCGCTTCGCGAGCTCGATGATCTCGTGACATTCCGCGGCGCTGTGGCGACTGTTGGGGTGTACAAGGCATGAGCCGCTGTTACCCCTCTGCGGCCGTGGGCGCTTCTTGCGCTCGTTCCGGCCTCCAGCCGCAGCTGCTACGACCAGAGCGGCAGACGACAGCTTCTCGTGGTCGCGGTTCTTTTTCTTCTTCTTTTTGCCGTCCTGAGCGACGGCACCCGAGCCACCCGTTTGGGAAGCCTCGGTCTGTGGCGCCGAGTGCCACGCACGGCCCTCGCCGGCTCTAGCGCACTTGTCGGCCAGAGCGAAGAGTGTGGTGACAGTCTCCACATCGTGCGTGGCTAACTTCTCCAACATCTTTTCGTCATGTACTCCCTGGCGGAAAGCAGTGATGATAGAAGCATCGGAAAATACGAGGTATGGTGCCTCGTACCTTGGTGAAGCGGGAGATGAAGGCCCGGAGGGTTTCCCCGGGCTCCTGCCTTACTGCATGGAGGTGCGCCTCCACGCCATGCTATTGGTAAGCACTGGCGAAGTTCGCGGTGAACTGCACGCAGAGCTCTTCCCAAGAGTAGATCGATCCTGGGGCAAGGTTCATGAGCCAAGTCCGGGCCGGCCCAGACAAGGCAACATGGAAGTATGTTGCCATCACGGTGGTGTCTCCACCTGCCACCGTGATGGCGGTGATGTAAACCTGCAAGAATTCCGACGGGTTGGACGTACCGTCGTACTTCTTCAGCAGGTGTGGCCAGAACTTGGATGGCTAGGTCGCCGCGCGGAGATGGTCCATGAGTGCGGCGCAGCCCACACCGGCCAATGGGACACCCGCCTGGATCTAGGCGCCCGTTGGAGTCTGCGGTGCAACCGCAGCGAAGTCGTAGTCGAGGTTGTGACCCTCGACGTTCTGTCGGCGCTCCCGTGCCCTCTTCAGAGAGACGCGGGCATCCTCGCCCACACGCATGCGGTTGAGTTTTGCCCGCAGGTCATTAGACCTCTCTAGAGAGGCTGGAGCGTCCTCCGCCGCGCGCCGGCGGTTGAGCTCCACCCGTAGGTCCTCAGTCGGTGCTACACTCATCAAGGGTGAGTGAACAGATGCCGACGCCTCATGTTGACACCGGGATGACCGAGGCCTGGGTCTGGTTGAGCCAGAGTGCGCCATGCCGAGTAGATGGTCGACGTCGTCCTGCCACTACTTCATGGCTCCTGGAGAGGCCGTAGAGCTAGGAGGGTGGCGCATCAATTCCCTGGCTGCTAACAGCGCCCCGGGCGCAGCCCTAGACACCCTGGATGTTTGCGTGGGAGTGTGCTCCCGTGCAGAGTGCACAGTAGCCGCTGCACCAGGCGCAGGGAGGTTGGTGGCCCATGGAGTGGAAGAGGCAGCCTCCTCCTCCAGCATGAAGTCCTCGGGCATGAAATCTTGGTGCTCGATGATGTGGACCATGTTGTCGAGCAGGAAAAACAAGCAAAAACCTATAGCCAATCCCCCTACCTGGCGCGCCAAATGTCGGAGAGGAAATCGTCGGCCAGGTGGCAGAATGCACCCGCTCTAAATCCTAAGATGAGGAGGGGCCTAAGCGTTTTTCCTGTTACGAGATTGGGGATGAACACACAAGAACACAAAGATTTAGAGTGGTTCGAGCCGCCGGAGCGTAATACCCTAATCCACTGTGCGTTGTATTGTTGTGAGAGCTTGAGAGCTGAGAATCTAAGTTGGCCTGTGTGGATCTAAGTGAGTCTGTGTTGTAACGTTGCATGCCTCCCCTTTTATAGGTCAAGGGGGCACGTAAAAGGGTGCTGAGCCCCGACATGTGGGCCCAGGAACATAACAGATGTAATACTTGGAGCAACTAATGCTAGTCGCCAGTGCAATCTCCTTGCGTCCTGATATCCGCAGCCTGCGTAGTATTGGCGTACAACGGAAGCTTCCCTGGCCACGTACGAGTGATGATGAACACAGTGCACGCGGCAGTATGGGCGTACCGCATGCCATCAGAATGGACAGGCATGTCGCCTGCCATTGATATGGACAGGTCTCATTAAATGCTGAGGCGGCACATTGCTTGCCAGTAGAGTGGACAGGTTGCTGCCTGACAGCAGAGTGGGCAGGCCTCATTAAATGTCGAGGCGACACATCGCTTGCCAGCGGAGTGGACAGGGCACATTAAATGCTGAGGTAGCGTAGCTTGCGGCGTAGCCCGCGGTGTGGCTCGCGGCGTAGAGGCTATACGTCAGGCTCCGCCCGCTGGCTTACGTCACGGGCCGTGGGCCACGTGACGGCATCGGGTCTCCGCCTAGGCAGGGAGCAGAAGCGTACAGGTTGGGATCTGGACATGTGCTAGCACCGGACCCTAGCCTAGTCCTTAACCAGGGCTTAAGTATTTCTTGCCTTGGAACTCCGGGACCCTGCCGTGGGTGGTCCGGACCCCACGCAGGGGGGTCTGGACTCCATCCCACGGACCCGGCCTGCACACGTGGTGGTCCCGAACCTCCCCTGGGGGTCCCGGTTGCATACCCAGAGGTCCAGCGCTTTCCCATGGGGGTCCAGACTTATTGTCGACGTCCTGGAGCACTCCTTTCCTGAACACGCGGCGGCTTCGGACCTGCCCACGTGGTGCGATCGGGCGCTGCTGTGGGCCCTGAGTAGCGGTCCGCGACTGGGCCGAATCGTGGCCTGGCCCTGGTCGCGACATTATTGCTGCGCGGCTAAGAGATAGCCACGTGGACACTACGTCTTGATACAGTAGTAGGGGTACCCCTGTTCAGGGGTATCGACAGCCCCCAAAGCCGTTTCTTTGCTGAGAGTTTAAACTAGTACTCCATAAAGGAGTATTTGCCGAGTGCCAGTTGGCCTGACACTCTGCAAAGGGAGCTTCAGTGGCCCCACACCAGCCACAAAACCAGATGTGGCGCCAAGGCTTTGCATGTACTGAAACTTCTCCACCATCGTCTGCTGATCCGCCAAGCGAGCCACCCACTCCACCTCCCGCTCCGACCTCATTCTCACCTCCATCTCCATATGTTCCCTCCTCTCTTCTTCTAGCTGGACCTACAATTTTGCACCCTAATGTTACGATAATGCAAATAGAAGGTATATAACTCAATGAATGACGAGGCACAGAAGCACTAACATGGAGTTCTTGTATGTGATGCTGTGAGCTGTCTTGTCGAGGTCGTATGGCTGGGCTCATGCTCGTGCTCATTGTTCGCACCTGAGACGAAGTGGGAGTGAAGGACGAGTCAATTGCTCCGTTGGCAATCCAATACAGCCTATGCCTCTTGCCTCCTCCGACTCTCATGAGGACATCTCATCGATGTCCTCGGTCCTCAGATCGTCTGGCCTATGGACCTCTTTTGCTATGGTGGTGTACTCATTGAGGCGGCTGTGCATGGTGGGGTTGTTGTATGCCTCGAGCCGTCCATCGGGTTGTAGGTGACGTCAATAGGATATGTTTGTACATATAGTGCATGACAACTTTCATGAAATGATGTCAAATTTTTATCACAACCTCTACATATGATATCATGACATTTCAACCAGTTTCATTATTTTCTGACTTTGTTTGTGTTTCATACTAAAATAACTAGATCGCAAGTTCGCGGTCATATTTCGTGAACATGGTGTTCGGGATTTCTGTTCTATTCCTGATTTAAGTCATAACTTGTGCTCAATAACACAAATACCATTTTTGCATTCATTGTTTGCCAATTTTTGAGCGACGTACAGTTCAAATTTGAATTATCCGAAGAAATTCAATTAAATGAAGTAAATCCAACAGATATAACAAACACTTTGATAAATGTGTCAAAAATGAACATGTAGGTCTAGAGACTATATGAACACAGTAGAAAAAGTTTAGAGGAAAAAAGAAAAAAAATAAATTTTGCCGAGTCGAGTGTCAAGAAAAGACACTCAGCAAAAGATGTGTTTGCGGAGTGTGTCACTTGGGCACTCGACAAAGGAAAATCTTTGCTAAGTGTCTGACTCAGGCACTCGGCATAAGTAACGATCGTCAGCCGACGTCGGCCGCTGACGACATTTTGTCGAATGCCATTTGTGTCGAGAGTTGGGCGTTCGGTAAAGACGCTCATCGCCGAGTGTGACATTCGGTAAAGTGTGTTTCGCCTAGTATCCGATAAATTACTCTTGGTAAATCGATAAGCACTTAGCAAATAGCCGAATCAAGGTAGTGTTGCCATCGACCGTTGCACGGGTAGTTGGCCATGTGTGGACAGCACAGGTCAGCACCGCGGTACGCTGCTGGCTAGCTTGGGGGTACTTCGGTGACGAGATGGTAATTAATCAACGCCTCGGCTGTTGTCACGTACTCCGGTCTCCGGTCCCCTCCTCGCATTGCAAATGGCTGGCCGGCCGCCTCGGCCTTCGTCTCGTCTCGCGCCTTAAAACCACATCACCCACCAGGCCACCACTCGCACCCAGTTCCTGTGCGCACTTCTGCTCAGTGCTCATTGCCCATTGCCGGGCATCACTATCACTGCACAGACGACAGAAATCCTAGCTTGTGCCTGTGTCGTCCAATTATTTACGTACCGCGACGTGACCGCAGTCGTGCCGTCGTTGTCATGGCCGCACCGCATGACATGCACGGCGTGGACTCTTTCGCGCAGATGCCCTTCGTCCGCGGCGCGGCGCCGAGGCCTCCGGCGGCGAGCAGGGACGTCGCCACCAGCATCCGCCTCTTCGGCCGGGACTTTTCCAGCGATCAGCAGCAGGCGGTCCAGCTGCTGCTGCTCAAGGAGGACGCGGCCGGGGACGCGGGCGCAGGCGAGGAGGCGGCGGCGGCGTCCGGGGAGAGGAAGTTCGAGTGCCACTACTGCTGCCGCAACTTCCCGACGTCGCAGGCGCTGGGCGGGCACCAGAACGCGCACAAGCGGGAGCGGCAGCACGCGCGGAGGGCGCACCTCGAGGCCTCCTTCGCCGCGCACTGCGGCGCCGCCTACCTACCCGGCGCGCACCTCTACGGCCTCTTCGGCTACGGCGGCGGCGGCCACACGGCGCACTACCCGGCCGTGTGGGCAGGCGCCGCGCCGGGGATCTACGGCGGCGTGGGGCCCGTGGCGCGGCCTCCCGTGTACGGCGCCGTGGCCGTGCCGGGGACGTGGAGGCCATCCCCACCTGGGAGTGGCGGCGCTTTCGTCGCGGCTGGCCGACCCGTGGGGTACGGAGAGATGGCTGGCAAAGACGACAAGGCGGAGATGAGCGTGGTGGCGTCACTGCCCGCGTCGTTGCCGTCGTCGTGCTTGTCCGGCCAGTCGGCGGAGATGATAGGGAGGTCTGAGTTGGGACACACGGATGGAGTCATAAGCTTGGACCTCTGCTTGTAGTCTGTCTTCTCCCTGTTTATTTTTTTCTCTTTTCCTTTTGGCTTGTTTCGAGAGTTGTTTCAAGCATGTTTGTTCAGCTAAATTGCGCGAGACATTTCCATTAGCATTGTCGAATGTGGTATGTATTTTTTTCTTTATTTTTATTCAAGGTAAGCATGCATGTGTAGTTTAGCTTGTTATATTATTTTCGTCTAAATTATCTGTTACTATGTTATGTTTATTTTTAATTTTTTATATTTGCTTTTCCAATTGTTTTACTAAGAGTTCTTTTCAACAACGCTTATACATAAGAAATGTGGAGTGCTTCTAATTGAACCACACTTAGGGGTGTTTGAATGCATTAAAACTAATAGTTAGTTTGCTAAAAATTGTTAGTGGAATTAGCTAGCTAACAAATAACTACTCAACTATTAATTATTTTACTAAAAATAGATAATGGCTGAACTATTAGCTAAGGTGTTTGGATGTCTCAACTAATTTTAGCCACTAACTATTAGTTCTAGTGCATTCAAACACACCCTTATACATTAGGATTGGATCTCTAAGCTGTTTTGAAATTCCTACGCAACCGCTTGTTTCATATCATAAGAAATGTGGAGGGCTTTCTAATTAACATGGGGTCTAACCTTTGCGGAAAAAACTTTTATGTCTATCATTTATTAATTATTACCTTCGTTCTCGAATATTTATCGGCTCTTAGTTCATTTTTAAACTAAAATGCAACAAATAAAAAAGAACGAAGAGAGTAATAATGAAATCGACAAATCCCATATGTTGTCCCATAGGATCCCACATTTTTTAATGTACACATCTTGCTGGACAAGGTAATAAGGTGAGTTATTCTGATACACACTATCGGAATTCGGCTCTTTGCCGAGTGTCACAAACACTTGAGAAAGATCTTTTTACACTCAGTGAAGACTTTTTTGCCAAGTGTTACACACGACAAATATTTTATCGGCAAAAAGCTCTTTGTCAATTGTTTTTTTCGAGCACTTGGCAAAAACTTTACCGAGTGTCGAAAAACACTCGACAAATTAAGAATCACAAAAAACACAAAAAAAACATCAATTTTTTTAATAATGGGACCAACCCATCACCCTATCAATTTTCATCACCATTTTTTTAACCTAATCAACGCTTTTGTGGCGTTGAAATTTGAACTCTCAACCTCTCTCACACACATAACATCCTCCAACAACACCACTACCTCAATCGTGTCTATATCACATTTTTTCTCCACATATTTTAACAAGTCAAGTGTAAATTGATTCTTTGATACACTAAATAGATTCAAATGAAAAGTTTGTCAACTACAAAGTTGCATAACTTTTCGAGATCTACAATTTTGATTTCGATAGTTTCTTCATCCGAGGTCGTTTACAAAATTCAAACATGTTTTTATATGACAAGATGATTTCAAATAAAAAAGTTGTTAATTACAAAGTTTCATAACATTTCAAGACCTACAACTTTTATCTTGGTCATTTTTCCATCTGTGGTTGTTTGAAAATTTTGAATTTTAAAGTTCAAACGTAGTTTTTCATGACAAGATGGTTTTAAACCAAAAAGTTATCAACTACAAAGTTTCATGACATTTCAATACCTACAACGTTTGTTTTGATAGTTTTTCCATCTAAGGTTTTTGAAAAAAATCGATTTTTTTAAAAAAATTCTAACGTAGTTTTAGTTGACAAGTTAACTTTAAATCAAAAGGTTGACAACTATAAAATTTTATAACTTCTCAAGATTTACAAAGTTTATTTTGGTTGTTTAATCATTTGTTCATTCAACATTGTAGTTCTAACATTGTTCACAAATCTTATACATCTCATTTGTAGTTTCATAAACTATAAGAGAGATATTAGTTTTCTAAACTATTTTACTTTTGATGTGTCATATAAAGAAGTGACCAAAACAAAAATTACGTATCTTGATGAGTTATACAACTTTGTAGTTGAAAAACCTTTTCATTTGAATTAACTTATAGCTTCAAAATGTTATTTGAAAATTGACTTTGCCTAGTGCCAAAAAAACTCGGCAAAGAATCTCTTTGTCTAGTGTCCGAAAAAAACACTCAACAAAGAAACTTTCTTTGCCTAGTGTCAAAAAAATACTCAGCAAAGAGGTTCTTTGATAAGTGTCTTTGTTTGTCGAGTGTTTTTTGTTTGGCACTCGACAAAGACCTTCTTTGCGAGTGCTTGAAAAGACACTCAAAAAATCAATTGACACTCGACAAAGAGCCAAATTCTGGTAGTGACACGCAATGCTAAAATGGGAGGGATGCTATTAAGTTAGGTCTCATATTAATAAAAAAACACCCATCCACACAATTAACTTCTTTGTAGGCTCGCAAGCTTCCTCTATAGTGGGCGGTGGCCCCTTCTTCTCGTAGGGCATGGTAGGGATTGTAATGGATGACGATCTAAATATTTCTCCATGATTCGTTTGAGCCCTTAACTAATTTTAAATCTAATCAACGCTTTTTGTGGTGTTGAAATTTTAACTCGCAACCTCTTTCACACACATAACCTCCTCTACCACTACACCACTACCTCAATCGTGTCTATATCATATTTCTCTCTCTCCACATATTATAACAAACCAAATGTAAATTGATTCTTTGAGGCACTAAATGAATTCAAATGAAAAGTTTATCAACTACAAAGTTGCATAACTTTTTGAGATCTACACTTTTTATTTTGACAGTTTCTTCATCCGAGGTCGTTTTACAAAATTCAAACATATTTTTTATATGACAAGATGCTTTCAAATAAAAAAGTTGTTAATTACAACGTTTCATAACATTTCGAGACCTACAACTTTTATTTTGGTCAATTTTCCATCTCAGGTTGTTTGAAAATTTTGAATTTTAAAATTCAAACATAGTTTTGCATGACAAGATAGTTTTAAACCAAAATATATCAACTACAAAGTTTCATGTTATTTAAAGACCTACAACTTTTGTTTTGATGGTTTTTCCATCTAATGTTTTTGAAAAAAATCAAATTTCATTTTTTTAATTCTGACATAGTTTTAGTTGACAAGATAACTTTAAATCAAAAAGTTGACAACTATAAAATTTTATAACTTCTCAAGATTTACAAAGGTTATTTTGGTTGTTTAATCATTTGTTCATCCAACATGGTAGTTCTAAATTGTTCACAAATCTTATACATCTCACTTGTAGTTTCATAAACTATAAGAGAGATATAAGTTTTGTGAACTAATTTACTTTTGATTTGTCATATGAAGAAGTGACCAAAACAAAAATTATGCATCTTGATGAGTTATACAACTTTGTAGTTGAAAACCTTTTCATTTGAATTAACTTATAGCTTCAAAATGTTATTTGAAAATGGACTTTACCTAGTGTAAAAAATACTCGACAAAGAAGCTCTTTGTCTAGTGTCGGAAAAAAAAAACACTCGACAAAGAAACTTTTTTTGTTTAGTGTCAAAAAAACACTCGGCAAAGAGGTTCTTTGCCGAGTGTCGAAAAAACACTCGGCAAAGAAGTTCTTTGACGAGTGTTTTTGTTTGCCGAATGTTTTTTGTTTGCCACTCGGCAAAGACCTTCTTTGCGAGTGCCTGAAAAAGACACTCAAAAATTCAATTGACACTCGACAAAGAGCCAAATTCCGGTAGTGACACACAATGCTAAAACGGCAGGGATGCTCTTAAGTTAGGTCTCATATTAATAAAAAGCCACCCATCCACACGATTAACTTCTTTGTAGGCTCGCAGCTTCCTCTACAGTGGGCGTTGGCCCCTTCTTCTCGTAGGGCATGGTAGGGATTGTAATGGATCACGATCTAAATATTTCTCCATGATTCGTTTGAACCCTTAATTAATTTTAATACAAAATAAATAGAAATAAAGTCTGATCTAAATACGATATGGTTCTTAAATTTATACTGTAAAATTTAGAGCCTACTAAGGCATACTAGACCAATAGAGACTGCAGCGGGGAGTCCGAGTTGCTAGAGCAGGTGTCTGATGCAATTGCTCGAGCTAGTGAACATGCTAGCTTACCATGGTAGTATTGCACAACAAAAACACGACAAACTCAAAAAGGTACCAACTCCTACCCGACATGCCAAATGTCGTTGTGTAACAATAGAAGGGTGCGCATAGTATTGAAAAGAAAGAGTGAGGAGGTATCATGGCATGGGACCATAGTTGTGCTGAACCTAGGCATGAGTGAGAGCCAACATGTAGGCATTTAGAGTGGTTCCGTCCATAGTGTGTGTAATACCTTATATCCCCTTGTTACTCATCAATTGAAGAAAACAAAGGTGAAAACATTATAAGGTCAAACTCCAATGAGCATCATGACCTTGTAGCTCCCCTCATCTCTTAGTTATGGTGAGAGTTCTAGTCGAATGGTCCTAATCCACCTTTACATATGTCTGCTATGTGAACTTTTGTACAAGAGTGTTCGAATCTAAATCGAATATGGGAAGTCTAACCCATGAAGTCCTACCTGAATCGAATTGGTCTGATTTGAGTTGTGGAATCCTCCAAATAGTTACTCAACCCTCCCTTTTATAGTGCAAGGGAGGATAGAGGTTGCATGAACATCATATTCCACTAGCTAAAATCCAACTATCTCATTCTTATTCTATTCTTGGAGTCATACTAGGGCCCATGCCCTTGGTCATGGCATATTGCTAGAGATGTTGTCATCCAGGTGGTTGCCATACCTACCATAGGGTAGGTATGACATGTCACATCTATGGATGCTGAGGCCTAGGCCATGTAGTATGATGTAGTTGGTAGCCACTACAACCTTTTGTACTTGATATGACTTCATGGTACACATCACATGCACATGTATGGCTACATGATCGATGCACATTCTATATAGTGGTTTGGAATATCCTACAACCTACGTCATCACAATAGTACGCTTGTTAGGCATGTAATGTTGCATATCACATATTTAATGTGTTGTACTCGAGACTTATGTTATAAGCCAACATAATGGACTCATCACTAGAGGTTTTTGAGATGTGGGGCTGTGACCTCAGTGCCATACTACCCTTGGTAGGCCTTGGCACATCCTTCTATCTTGACTCTCGAGACAGGATTACATTTAGTTGCATTAAGTCCCTGGTTCCCGTGAGCCTTCAAGGCTTAGTGACCCTCACAATACGAGGTTGGGCACCTTAAGGACCTTAGTGTCTAGTGTTGTTGACTTGTTGAGTCTCGAAGGACTAAACTGCCCTAAGCACATGTACTTTCCATAGCACCTTGGGCCCGAGAGGCTATGTTAGACCGTCTCCAGCAACATCCTCTAAATTTCATCCTCTAAAGGAATATTCTTTGTCCTTTACAGTACACTCTAAAAGATTTCATCCTCTATATCTTCTTTATCTCCAACAACGTTCTCTAAATTTCGTTCTCTATATCTCATACTCCATTTTTCAGTATTTATATTAATAAAAAAATCAAACATACTTCGTACCGGACTGTACCATGTCATGTCAGAGGCAGCGCGTTGGCCAATCACCGATGGCACATCGTACTGTAGCACACTGTAGCAGCGCGGGAGGCAGGGCATCAACCAATCACCGATGACCTGGTACCGGATAGCATAAGCGCCATATTTGGCGGACGAGAAGCAGACTCTAAAATTTAGAGGACGTTGTACCGGACATTATTGGACGCATAGAGGAGATGTCGAATCGCTATATTTAGCGGAGAGAACCGTTTACCGGCGGCTGTTGCTGGAGAAAGTCTTAGACTCATGAGCACCGTAGGGAACGAGGGGCTCCAAGGATTTGTATTTGTTCATCAGTGCCCTGGGGGACAAGAGGTCCGACACTCTAGTACGTACGCGGAAATGCCAATCGATACAGTGGATCAGAGAGCCAGCCGGGCAGCCAGCAGCGCCAACGGCGCCGTGGCATGGGACGGCGCGCACCGGCACCGTCCGCGCGCCTGTGCGTACGTGTGACGATGCGTGCACATCCGTCACTTAAGTACAGGATGCAAGCATATGCTCTGCCCAGCTAGCCATGTACACAGTACACGACGTACGTGCAGGCACGTGCCAC
The DNA here is from genome assembly GCA_029449295.1 of Zea luxurians. Taxonomy (NCBI): domain Eukaryota; kingdom Viridiplantae; phylum Streptophyta; class Magnoliopsida; order Poales; family Poaceae; genus Zea; species Zea luxurians. The sequence goes on from JAOPSE010000077.1 coordinate 8,606,637, forward strand.
GTACGGCATATATTTGCATAGAGATATGCGCTTTATCTTGCCCATGCATGCATAGTTGCATACATATATGACGACGACGTACATACTACACACTTACATTACACACCTGTGCGTGGTTCACAATTTTTATTCTACAGTTAATAGGTGATCTGGCTAGCTATAGGCTATACATATAGGACGACGATGTTGGATTAATGTGGGCTTGGCCCAAATTAATATTCAATAATAGTCAATGCTAATGGCCCACTTTAATGCTATGGTGTACTAATTATTTAGTACCATATTGGAAGTTCAAAGGACAAATCAATCAACTTAAATAGGTGGACCATTGGTGCATCTATTGAGAAGTTGAGAAAAGGATGAAGGACTGCCACACGCGCGCGCGCGCCGCCGCCGTCGGCCGGGCCGTGGCTCGTGGTAGATTGGACCTTGGTCCGAATATTTCTTTCAAACGGTTGCGCGTTTTGCCTGGAGCGATGACCGTCATAATAACCGTCCGTTTCACGTCATTATGGCTAGTAACGGACGTCATAATAACCGTCCGTTTCACGTCATTATGGCTAGTAACGGACGTCATAATAACCGTCCGTTTCCTGTCTTATGGCTAGTAACGGACGTCATTACTGTCGTCAGTTTCCAGTTCTAATGCGCGACCGTTTCTGTCCGTTGGTCTTCTCCCTCCTTCTGACCGCCTATAAGAATGGAGAGGGAGGGCTCTTCCAGGCACGCGGAATCACCTCACGCGAATTGCAAGCAACATATTCCCGTCCCACCTTCTGCGAGCACAGAGAGAGTGGGAGAGCAGGCCTCCGAAATCACCGACCGCAGAGATACACTTGCACGGGTGTGCGGGCGATCAGATTTTTGGGGAGCGTCTTCGCGACTGCTCGCGTGATCTGCTTCGTCTTCTTCCCGGCGACCGTTCGAGGGACTGCACTGCGTACACCTTCCTGCATCGACTTCGTACGGCTACATCGAACAAACACACGAGATGACTCGTGTGAATGGAGCCACTGATGCCTTGAGCATCGGTCCCTCTGCTGGGTACACTCTATTCTTCGTATTTGTGCATGTTTTATTGCTATTTACTGCTTATGCGAGTAGTTATACACACATGCACATACATGTCATCACATATATCGCACTGTTTTCCTGGATTAAATTAAAACTAAAAATGCCTAACTTTCTAACAATCCAAAAATCTGATATTAGGCATTTTTCTGTTAGTGGTTTTGCTGCTGCGTTAAAACCAAGTGAACCTTTTGATGGGACGTTTTACAAGAGATGGCGTAGTAAGATGATACTGTGGTTGACCGCAATGAACTGCTATCACGCCGCACAGGGGAAACCCGAACAGTTCACTCCTGAAGAGGAGAGAATGTTCGACGTTGCCGATAACCTGTTTCGAGGCGCCGTGATTGGCGCTCTTGCCAACAAGTATGTTGATTCTTATCTAACGTGCACATCTGCAAAAGAGTTATGGGATGCATTAGATGAGAAGTTTGGTGTTTCTGATGCTGGTAGCGAGCTGTACATCATGGAGCAGCTGTTTGACTATAAGATGGTGGAAAACCGTCCTGTAGTTGAACAGGCTCATGAAATACAGGCACTGGCTAAAGAACTCGAACAATTCCCATGTGTCTTGCCTGACAAGTTCGTGGCCGGTGGTATTATCGCTAAACTGCCACCTTCTTGGACGGATTTTGCTACCACTCTAAAACATAAGAGACAAGAGTTTAGCGTGGCTGAGCTTATTGGTTCTCTTGATGTTGAGGAGAGGGCGAGAGCAAAAGACACTCGTGGAAAAGGAGTTGAGACTTCTAGTGCCAATATGGTACAAAAGAAGAACTCCAATGCATCACATAATATTAAAAAGAAAAACAAGCAACAGAATGCCACGAAGCCCAAGCACGCAGCCTCGTTCAAAAAGAAGAACAAAGGAGCTGGTTGCTTTGTTTGCGGGAGTACTGATCATTGGGCAAGCGCTTGTCCAGACCGCAAATTTAAGCAAGAGAAAAAACCAGCTCAAGAGAAGAAAACAGTAAACATGGTTGTTAGCGAGACTGCAGAAGGAACATCGGGGTATGGTAATCTTTTACCTACTGTTCTTTCAGTGTGTCAATCCCCTGAGTGGTGGGCTGATACCGGTGCTAATATTCATGTGTGTGCTGATATTTCTTTATTTTCTTCTTATCAGTGCAAAGGGACTGGAGCCTTGCTGATGGGGAACGGATCACATGCGCATGTTCTTGGTGTTGGTACAGTCATTCTGAAGTTTACTTCGGGAAAGACGGTGCTATTGAAGAACGTGCAGCATGTCCCCTCCATCAAAAAGAATCTAGTTAGTGGCTCTCAATTGTGCCGAGATGGCTACAAAATTGTCTTTGAGTCTAATAAATGTATACTGTCTAAGTATGGAACGTTTGTTGGAAAAGGCTATGACAGCGGAGGCTTGTTCCGCTTATCTTTGCATGATGCGTGTAATAAGTCTGTGAACAATGTTGTTTCGAATGAGTCGTATATTTGGCATTCACGACTTTGTCATATCAATTTTGGTTGTGTCTCGCGGTTAGCAGATTTAAATTTAATCCCGAAATTTGATTTAGTCAAAGGTTCTAAGTGCCAGGTGTGCGTGCAATCTAAGCAACCTCGCAAGCCTCACAAGGCTGCGGAGGCGAGGAATTTGGCACCACTAGACTTAATACATTCCGATTTATGTGAGATGAACGGAATATTGACTAAAGGAGGCAAGCGATATTTTATTACTTTTATCGATGACTCTACTAGATTTTGTTATGTGTATCTCTTAAAATCAAAAGATGAAGCTTTGCATTATTTTAAGACCTACAAAGCTGAAGTTGAAAATCAACTCGAGAGGAAAATTAAACGGTTAAGGTCTGATCGTGGTGGAGAATATTTTTCGGGGGATTTTTCTGATTTTTGTGTGGAACATGGTATTATTCATGAGAGGACACCGCCATACTCACCACAATCCAATGGGGTTGCTGAAAGAAAGAACCGTACTCTAACTGATTTGGTTAACGCCATGTTAGAGACTTCAGGGCTATCTAAGGAATGGTGGGGTGAGGCGATCTTGACGGCGTGTCATGTCCTGAATAAAGTTCCCACAAAGAACAAAGAAATCACACCATTCGAGGAATGGGAAAAGAAGAAATTAAATATCTCCTATTTGCGCACCTGGGGTTGTTTGGCTAAAGTGAATGTGCCAATTAACAAGAAGCGCAAATTAGGACCGAAAACTGTTGATTGTGTTTTCCTTGGGTATGCTTTCCACAGCATTGGATATAGGTTTTTAATTATAAACTCTGGAGTACCGGACATGTTGGTTGGTACAATTATGGAGTCCAGAGATGCTACGTTTTTTGAGGACGAATTTCCCATGAAAGCTACACATGATACGTCTAATGATGAACCAACGATACCCCATGAGCATTTTATTCCGGTAGAACACACTGAGGAATCCCATATACATAATCATGTGGAAAATGACAATGTATCAACTCGAAAGAGTAAGAGACCAAGGATTGCAAAGTCCTTTGGTGATGATTACATTGTATATCTTGTGGATGACACACCAAGTACCATTGAAGAGGCATATTCCTCTCCTGATGCTGACTTTTGGAAGGAAGCAATAAGGAGTGAGATGGATTCTATTATGTCTAATGCAACTTGGGAGGTAGTTGAGCGTCCTTATGGGTGTAAGCCCATTGGAAGTAAATGAGTGTTCTAGAAAAAACTTAGGCCTGATGGTACTATTGAAAGGTACAAGGCGAGGCTTGTAATTAAAGGCTATTCACAGAAGGAAGGTGAGGATTTCTTTGATACTTATTCACCTGTGGCTCGATTGACCACAATTCGTGTGCTACTTTCTTTGGCTGCCTCTCATGGTCTACTCGTCCATCAAATGGATGTTAAGACAGCATTCCTAAATGGAGAGCTAGATGAGGAAATTTACATGGAGCAGCCAACTGGGTTTGTAGCAAACGGTCAAGAAGGCATGGTGTGTAAATTATTGAAATCGTTATATGGCCTAAAACAAGCACCTAAGCAATGGCATGAAAAGTTCGATAGAACTTTGACATCTGCCGGTTTTGTTGTGAACGAAGCAGACAAGTGTGTATACTATCGGTATGGTGGGGGCGAGGGAGTAATTTTATGCCTATATGTTGATGACATTCTAATCTTGGGGACGAGTCTTGATGTGATTAAAGAGACAAAAGACTTTCTGTCTAATAATTTTGAAATGAAAGACTTGGGAGAAGCTGATGTTATTCTTAACATTAAGCTACTGAGAGAAGGCATTGGTGGGATCACACTTGTGCAATCCCATTATGTGGAAAAGGTTTTGAGTCGCTTTGGTTTTAGCGAATGTGAACCTGCTCCAACGCCTTATGATCCTAGTAAGCTATTAAAGAAAAATCGAAGGATAGCTAGGGATCAATTGAGATATTCCCAAATAATTGGTTCACTCATGTATTTAGCTAGCGCTACGAGGCCTGACATCTCATTTGCTGTGAGCAAACTTAGTCGATTTGTTTCAAATCCAGGAGATGATCACTGGCGTGCTCTTGAGAGAGTTTTGCGCTATCTAAAGGGTACTATGAGTTTAGGCATCCATTATACCGGGTACCCAACAGTTCTGGAGGGTTATTGTGATGCAAACTGGATATCTGATGCTGATGAGATATATGCCACAAGTGGATATGTGTTTTCACTTGGAGGTGGTGCTGTTTCATGGAAGTCTTGCAAGCAGACCATCTTAACGAGGTCGACTATGGAAGCAGAACTCACAGCATTAGATACCGCTTCAGTTGAGGCTGAGTGGCTTCGTGAACTCCTTATGGATTTACCGGTGGTTGAAAAACCTGTGCCGGCTATTTCCATGAATTGTGATAATCAGACTGTGATAATTAAGATAAACAGTTCTAAGGATAATATGAAGTCGACAAGGCACATAAAGAGGCGTTTGAAATCTGTCAGGAAACTGAGAAACTCCGGAGTAATAGCGTTGGATTATGTCCATACGTCTAAAAATCTGGCAGATCAATTTACTAAGGGGCTATCACGTAGTGTGATAGATAGTGCATCAAGTGAGATGGGCATGAGACCCACCTAAAGTTTATCATAGTGGTAACCTGTTCTATGTGATCGGAGATCCCGTGAATTAGAATGGTGAAACAAGCTAGTGGTAGACTGAGAGGAAAGACCCTTAATAAGGCTCATTTCAGATGCATATCTTTCCTTACTGTAAGGTAGGTTGGTGTTTACACCTTAATATGTTCCAAGTGGCTTTGTGAAGCAAAGATGTTGTCCTACAGAACATCTTTAGAGGAACATACCTATATGGGTTAACTGCTAGTCACAGTTTATGAGATCTGGGTGGTTTCTAGATACCCATGAAAGGCTATGGAGTTTGACTTATATGCTCCAACCAGAGGGGATGCGTTCAGCAATCTAGTACTGGTAAAGAGTTTAGATGAAACTCATTCCACGCAAAACTGCCAATTCAAGGCCTAGTCCATTGTGCAGTTGTGGTCAAGTGTAGTCTAAGTTCTAGGTGGATGTTCAACTTAACAGTCTCCATCGAAACACCAGTATATCAAACGTTTGAGGTGATGAGAGCTTTTTAGTGTGACTTAGCATTTGGTGGGGATTGTTGGATTAATGTGGGCTTGGCCCAAATTAATATTCAATAATAGTCAATGCTAATGGCCCACTTTAATGCTATGGTGTACTAATTATTTAGTACCATATTGGAAGTTCAAAGGACAAATCAATCAACTTAAATAGGTGGACCATTGGTGCATCTATTGAGAAGTTGAGAAAAGGATGAAGGACTGCCACACGCGCGCGCGCGCGCGCCGCCGCCGCCGCCGCCGGCCGGGCTGGGCCGTGGCCGTGGCCGTGGCTTGTGGCTCGTGGCTCGTGGTAGATCGGACCTTGGTCCGAATATTCCTTTCAAACGGTTGCGCGTTTTGCCTGGAGCGATGACCGTCATAATAACCGTCCGTTTCACGTCATTATGGCTAGTAACGGACGTCATAATAACCGTCCGTTTCCTGTCTTATGGCTAGTAACGGACGTCATTATGGCTAGTAACGGACGTCATTACTGTCGTCAGTTTCCAGTTCTAATGCGCGACCGTTTCTGTCCGTTGGTCTTCTCCCTCCTTCTGACCGCCTATAAGAATGGAGAGGGAGGGCTCTTCCAGGCACGCGGAATCACCTCACGCGAATTGCAAGCAACACATTCCCGTCCCACCTTCTGCGAGCACAGAGAGAGTGGGAGAGCAGGCCTCCGAAATCACCGACCGCAGAGATACACTTGCACGGGTGTGCGGGCGATCAGATTTTTGGGGAGCGTCTTCGCGACTGCTCGCGTGATCTGCTTCGTCTTCTTCCCGGCGACCGTTCGAGGGACTGCACTGCGTACACCTTCCTGCATCGACTTCGTACGGCTACATCGAACAAACACACGAGATGACTCGTGTGAATGGAGCCACTGATGCCTTGAGCATCGGTCCCTCCGCTGGGTACACTCTATTCTTCGTATTTGTGCATGTTTTATTGCTATTTACTGCTTATGCGAGTAGTTATACACACATGCACATACATGTCATCACATATATCGCACTGTTTTCCTGGATTAAATTAAAACTAAAAATGCCTAACTTTCTAACAGACGACGTCAGAAGCAGTGACCGCACTACCACGATCGACAGTATAGCAGCTGATCGATGGAGGCAATGACGACAGAGCGGCCGTGCTCTGCCGATCCATCCATGACGACCAATTGTAATGTTTACCCAGGCCAGCACGACTGCACACGCACGAACCCGATGGCATGCATGCACGTCTGCATGCATGGCAGGCGTGTTCAGCGCGTACCTACTCTAGCTATGCGGCAGGTAGTCAGGTATCGTCTCGTCGGCTCGTCGCTCTATATGCATGCAATGCATATGAGTGGAAGTCTGGAAGAGGTCGATCCGTCGTCGTCGCCCCGGTCACCTTCCCTGCTGCTGCTGTGCTTGTGTGCGTGCGTGCATGTACGGGGCGTGCGCGACGATGACGATGCACAAGCACAGCACGGCCCGCGGCATATGCCGCGCCGCAGTACCTGGCGCGGGCTAGCGCGAGGATAGATTGAGATCAGTGACATGAGTGTGCATGCATGGACCACGGCCGGGCCGCCGTGCAGCGCGGTGTTTCCGTACATATGTGTGTACTGTAGATTTTCGAGCGAGAGTCGTAGGAAGATGTTCCCTCTAGATTAAAACCAACGCATTGCTGCCGCTGTAATTTATAGAGATAAATTATTATAAAAATCGTTTTGGAGTAAAGCCAAGCGAGCAGATTGAGTTTCGGATCCATGCATGTGCGGAACTTGGGTACGATCGAGCTACCGTCTCTGCTCAGGGGTGGAGCCAAGGGGGGGCCGACAGGGGCTATGGCCCCTCCCAAGGCTGTAATATAGATAAATCTCTACTAACTATTAATACAATAGTGTAGACCATTCTCGTGCTCCGCCCTCCCCTACGAAAGCTGCCTCCGCGCATGCTGACTCCACGCATGCCCAGTGCCGCTCCGCCCTCCCTGCATGCATCGTCAGCCTTGCCTTGTGGGGCTCGCCCTCCCCGCATGTCGCGCTCACACAGCGTCAGAACGCAACCGCATGTCGCGCCCCCACACCGCCATCTAACGCAGCCTCATCCCCTTCTATCCTCGTATCTCTACTACTTCTTAAGAGCAGAGGTAGGCGTCCACACAGGTATAGTGCACGGTTCTGCCTCCCACCCCCGACATCCTCCGCTCCGATCCCGGATGGTGGTCGCGCTTTCATCGCCGCCATCAACGGTCTCATTCCCACGTCCGCGGCCGCCCCCACAATCAACTCCATTGCCCCCGCAATCCCTTTCCAATCCCGACGCTCACCTTCCATCGACGAAGCGGCTCTTCCTCGCACCTCGTTATGCCCACCCCGACCATGACAAGTGGGCCCTTAATGTCAGCGTCCCCCCTGCACTTCCTCGCGCTTGTGTCCCAGCAAACACCTCTCCGTCTAGGGTTGCCGCCGCCCGATCCAGCAGCCATGGTGACGCCCCTCTGCCCCACCCCTGCTGCTACGAGAACATTCAGGTTGTCGGTCGCACGGTTCCCCGTGCAACGTGTCCCTTCTCCTCCATCACCGCCCGACTCCCTCGCGTGGACAGCGCCGCGCAACACAGTAGAGCGGGCTGCTGCTTCGTCCTAGGTCAAGGTGAGCCTCCCTCTCCCTGATCCGACACGAAGTGCTGAGCGTCTCGTGGGCGTGCTCGTCGTCGTGGAGGTCGAGCCAGCACTCGAGCGGCTGTCCGGAGGCGACGCGCGCCGCGGTAACAGATCCGGCCCAGGTCAAGGTGAGCCCCCTCCCCCTGATCCAACACAAAGTGATGAGCGTCTCGTGGGCGTGCTCGTCGTCGTGGAGGTCGAGACAGCACTCGAGCGGTCATCTGGACTACAGTCCGAGCTGCTCAGAGCTCTCCTCGCGCGGGACTGTGCCCATTAGCATTTCATCGAGCACAGGAATGCTTATGGTCGCTTAACTGCTCTGATTTGTAGGTTGCGGTCCATATCCGGCCGCTTAGTAGCACTAATGTGTCGCTGCAGGGGAAGACGCAGTGCGTTAGATATGAATAGAATCAAAGCCTTGCCTAGATTGGACATCTGAGCCCCGATTCACTTTCGACCTTGACACGGCCGAACATGTCACGCAGGTCCTCTTGTTACTCTCGCTTCTCAGTTTAGCATTCGCCCTTTTTTCCTTCTGCTGACTTTTTTTTGTGTTAACTATGCAAAAATGTGCAACTTCTCGTTTTTGTGTTGTTCAGGATGATGGACTTAATTGGGAGATTATTTGACTGACTCAAAATTCAATCAAGAAGTTTATGTGAGCAGTTTAGTATCTGAAATTTGAGCAAGGATAACCATTAGGATGGCATGTTCAAGGTTGTCGCGGTGCCCATGGTGGAGAAATGCATAGTTAGCTATAACAGCCGCATTTTTGCTTACGGCCAACTAACTGCAGGTTTAAGTTGTTGATCGCTGTTGTAAATACTCAAGTTATAAGATTGCATGTTATGGGTTTACCTTTCAATCAATTACAAATTTGTCTACTTCTGCTAGACAGGGAAGCGAAAAAATACAATGCTTGGTGACATAGAAAATGGAACACGGAGGAACAACACACTAGACATCATCTACCTAGCGCATATTATAGTGATGTTTGTCGTTCCATATCTATGTTTCATACAAATTTTTTACTTCCGTCGCAACGCACGGGTACATACCTAGTAAATATATATATATATAGTTTAAATTTTATGTGTCTAAATATATATACTTTAAATTTTGTGCAGCATAATTAATCAAAGGTTTAATATATTGGTTAGTAATATATGATTCATAACTCTGTTGTAGTATGCCAACCAAAGTCCAAAGAAGGTGATCACGCGAAGCAGCAAAATGAGCACCAACAACTTATATACATACTACATTAGATCTCGTGGATAATAAAATCTATAAATTTCAACTAAAGTTGTCATCTTATAGTTGGTGTGTACACGATAAACTTGACATATACCTGCATAGTTTGACAAATTTTTATGGATTCTCAAGGACGATTTTTGAATTCTCTTAAAAAAATTGTTAGTTACCTTATTGTCAGGGACCGTAATTAGGGGTACCCCCAAGGCTCCTAATCTCAGCTGGTAACCCCCATCAGCACGAAGCTGCAAAGGCCTGATGGGCGCAATTTCGGTCAAAGACTCCATCCACTCAAGGGACACGATCTCGCCTCATCCGAGCCCAGCCTCGAGCAGGAACGATAGACCAAGGCAGATTCGCGCCTCGCCCGAGGGTCTCCTCAAGCAACGGACGCACCTTCGACTCGCTCGAGGCCCAGTTCGGGCAGGCTTCGCGGAGAAGCAACCTTGGCCAGATCGCCTCGCCAGCCGACCGGATCGCAGGAGCATTCAATGCAAGGATCGCCTGACACCTTATCCTGACGCGCGCTTTCTAGTCGATAAGGCCGAAGTGACCGCAGTCACTTCGCCGCTCCACTAACTGACCTGACAGGAAAATAGCACCGCCTGCGTTGCTCCGACTGCTGTGCCACCCGCCAGGGTGAGGCTGACAGCAGCTAAGTCCAGTCTCGGGCGCCATAGGAATCTCCGCCTCGCCCGACCCTAGGGCTCGGACTCCACCTTGACCTCGAACGATGGTCTCTGCCTCGCCCGACCCCAGGGCTCGGACTCAACCTCGACCTCGAACGACGGTCTCCGCCTCGCTCGACCCCCAGGCTCGGACTCAACCTCGACCTCGGAGGAGTCACCACCTCACTCGAGCCGACCACGCCACAAGGGGGGGGCCATCATTACCCTACCCCTAGCTAGCCCAGGCTAGCCCAGGCTACGGGGAACAAGACCGGCATCCCATCTGGCTCGCCCCGGTAAAACAAGTAATGATGGCACCCTGCATGCTCCATGACGACGGCGGTTCTCAGCCTCCTACGGAAGCAAGGAGACGTCAGCAAGGATCCGACAGCCCCGACAACTGTGCTTCTACAGGGCTCAAGCGCTCCTCCGACGGCCACGACGTCACATGAACAGGGCTCCAACACCTCTCCGACAGCCATGTCGGCATGTACATAGGGCTCTGGCTCCTCTCTGCTAGACACGTTAGCACACTGCTACACCCCCTGTTGTACACCTGGACCCTCTCCTTACGTCTATAAAAGGAAGGTCCAGGGCCCTCGTACGAGGAGGTGGCCGCGCGGGAGAATGGGCTGACGCGCAGTCTCACGCCCTCTGTCTCTCTCCCTCACGAACGCTTGTAACCCCCTACTGCAAGCGCATCCGCCCTGGGCGCAGGACAACACGAGGCTGTGGGTTCCCCTTACTATTTTCCCCCCTTGTGTCTCCATCTCGCGCCGACCCATCTAGGCTGGGACACGCAACGACAATTTACTCGTCGGTCCAGGGACCCCCCGGGGTCGAAACACCGACAGTTGGCGCGCCCGGTAGGGGCCTGCTGCGTGTTGACGAACAGCTTCCCGTCAAGCTCTAGATGGGGAGTCTCCAGCGACCTCTTCAACCCGGGACGAAGCTCCGTTTTGGGAGTCTCGAGTTCATGTCCCTCGATGGCAGCTACGACATGATACTCCTTCCTCCGCCGCGCGACAACGACAATGGCAGCCGGCAGCCCGCCCGCCGGCGGCGGAATCGACGACGTCTTCCCCGCGTGGCGGAAGAACAACACCCGAGTCTGTCCCGTCACCTTCTTCGTCGATGGGGAAGGAGGCGGGGCAACCATGGCCAAGCAGGAGGCGGCGCCTCGTCGGCTGTCGAGCGAGTCGACGGTGCCAGTGCCCCAGCGGGGGACACGTCGGGCGTTGACCTCGCGTCTAAGACAAAGACGAGCGTCGTTTCCCCGCAACACGCCAACCCTAAGCAGACAAACGACGCCAGCACGCTCGCGAAGGACTTGTTGGGCGTTAGCCTCGTACTTGAGATAACGGTGCAGTCCGTCCCCGACGCGACTTCGTCACCGTCCGTCGATCAAGAGGTACCGACAGTTTCCCATCCTGTGCCTTTTAGATTTAGCTTCGACCCACCAAGCGACCCCGCTTCGGTGGACGCTTTCATAAAGACATATCCAAACCTTCTGAGGTACCATATGTGGTCAACCTGGGACCGATTGACGGCTGTCTCAACCTACGGGCCCCCGGGTTCCGAGGAAGATGACGAGCCCGACTCTGGTTGGGATTTCTCCAGGCTCGATAACCCTAGTGTCATGCGGGACTTCATGACCGCATGCGACTACTGCCTCTCTGATTGCTCCGATGATAGCCACAGCCTCGGCGACGGAGACTGTGGCCCAAGTCGCGAATGTTTCCACGTCGATCTAGAGGGTCTCGATGAAGGCAACCACCTTGGTATACCGGAGAACGGTGATCCATCTGGGCCTGCGCCTCGCGTTGACATCCTTCGGGAGCTAGCTGTGGTCCCAGTTCCTGCGGGGGGTCAGGACACACAGCTCGAGCAAATCCGCGAGATGCAGGTTAGGCTCGACGAGGAAGCAGGACAACTTGTGCAGCTCCGGCAGAACATCGGGCAAGAGCGGGCAGGCCGAGCACCGGCCGGAGAAGCGCGACATCTGGCCCAGGACGTCCAGAACCGCATCACCGACAATGCCAGGGCAAGGCTGCCCCGGCTTCTAGTGGGGTTGGCCAGAACCTGGCTGCAGCAGCAATACTACTCCGAGCGATGTCGAAACCATCCACTACCAAGGGGCGGCGTATCCAGGGAGAACTCAAGAACCTCCCGGAGGATGCCGCGGTCCGACGGGCCGAAAGCTCTGCCTCCTAGAGGCCAGAGCATCGCGCCACGACTTCCCGATTCATGCGGGAACCTCGGTCCACACCGGGTGCACGCGGGACACAGCGCCTGCGGCCCCGGACCGCCTCGGCAACGAGCACCATCGCCGCGACCGTCAAGCCCACCTCGACGAGAAGGTGCGCCGAGGCTACCACCCTAGGCGTGGGGGACGCTACGACAGCGAGGAGGATCGGAGCCCTTCGCCCGAACCACCCGGTCCGTAAGCTTTTAGCCGGGCCATACGACGGGCGCCGTTCCCGACCCGGTTCCGAGCCCCGACTACCATCACCAAGTACTCGGGGGAGACGAGGCCGGAACTTTGGCTCACGGACTACCGGCTGGCCTGCCAGCTGGGTGGAACGGACGATGACAACCTCATCATCCGCAACCTCCCCCTGTTCCTCTCCGACGCCGCCCGAGCCTGGCTGGAGCATCTGCCTCCTGCGCAGATCTCCAACTGGGATGACCTGGTCAAAGCCTTCGCCAGCAACTTCCAGGGCACATATGTGCGCCCTGGGAACTCCTGGGATCTCCGAAGCTGCCGCCAGCAGCCGGGAGAATCCCTGCGGGACTACATCCGGCGATTCTCGAAGCAGCGCACCGAGCTGCCCAACATCACCGACTCAGATGTCATCAGCGCGTTCCTCGCCGGCACCACTTGCCACGACCTGGTGAGCAAGCTGGGTCGCAAGACTCCCACCAGGGCGAGCGAGCTAATGGACATCGCCACCAAGTTCGCCTCTGGCTAGGAGGCGGTCGAGGCCATCTTCCGGAAGGACAAGCAGCCTCAGGGGTGCCAGCCGGATGACGTCCCCGAGGCGTCTGCTCAGTGCGGCGCGAAGTAGAAGGGCAAGAAGAAGTCGCAAGCGAAATGCGACGCTGCCGACGCGGACCTTGTCGCCGCCGCCGAGCACAAGAACCCTCGGAAGCCTCCCGGAGGCGCCAACTTATTCGACAAGATGCTCAAGGAGTCGTGCCCCTATCATCAAGGTCCCGTTAAGCACACCCTTGAGGAGTGTGTCATGCTTCGGCGCTACTTCCACAAAGCCGGGCCACCGGCGGAAGGTGGCAGGGCCCCCGACAATGATAAGAAGGAAGCCCACAAGGCAGAGGAGTTCCCTGAGGTCCATGACTGCTTCATGATCTATCGTGGGCGGGTGGCGAACGCCTCGGCTCGGCACCGCAAGCAAGAGCGCCGGGAGGTCTGCTCGGTAAAGGTGGCGGCGCCAGTCTACCTAGACTGGTCCGACAAGCCCATCACCTTCGACCAAGGCAACCACCCCGACCGCGTGCCGAGCCCGGGGAAGCACCCGCTCGTTGTTGATCCTGTCATCGGCAACGTCAGGCTTACCAAGGTCCTCATGGACGGAGGCAGCAGCCTCAACATCATCTATGCCGACACCCTCGGGCTCCTGCAGATCGATCTGTCCTCGATCCGGGCTGGCGCGGTGCCCTTTCACGGGATCATTCCCGGGAAGCGCGTCCAGCCCCTTGGACAACTTGATCTGCCCGTCTGCTTCGGGACTCCCTCCAACTTCCGAAAGGAAACCCTCACGTTCGAGGTGGTCGGGTTCCGAGGAACCTACCACGCAGTGCTGGGGAGACCATGCTACGCCAAGTTCATGGCCGTCCCCAACTACACCTACCTCAAGCTCAAGATGTCGGGCCCCAACGGGGTCATCACCGTCGGCCCCACGTACTGACACGCGTACGAATGCGACGTGGAGTGCGTGGAATACGCCGAGGCCCTCGCCGAATCCGAGGCCCTCATCGCCGACCTAGAGAGCCTCCCCAAGGAGGTGCCAGATGCGAAGCACCACGCCGGCAACTTCGAACCAGCAGAGGCGGCTAAGTCCGTCCCTCTCGACCCCAGCAATGACACCTCCAAGCAGATCCAGATCGGCTTCGAGCTCGACCCCAAATAGGAAGTAGTGCTCGTCGACTTTCTCCGCACGAACGCCGAGGTTTTTGCGTGGAGTCCCTCAGACATGCCTAGCATACCGAGGGAAGTCGCCGAGCACTCACTGGATATCCGAGCTGGAGCCTGACCCGTGAAGCAGCCTCTACGCCGATTCGACGAAGAAAAGCGCAGAGCCATAGGCGAGGAGATCCACAAGCTAATGGCTGCAGGGGTTCATCAAAGAGGTATTCCATCCTGAATGGCTAGCCCACCCTGTGCTTGTGAGAAAGAAAGGTGGGAAATGGCGGATGTGTGTAGACTACACTGGTCTAAACAAAGCATGTCCGAAGGTTCCCTACCCCCCTGCCTCGCATCGATCAAATCGTGGATTCCACTGCTGGGTGTGAAACCCTGTCGTTCCTCGATGCCTACTCAGGGTATCACCAAATCAGGATGAAAGAATCCGACCAGCTCGCGACTTCTTTCATCACACCTTTTGGCATGTACTGCTACATTACTATGCCATTTGGTTTGAGGAATGCGGGTGCGACATACCAAAGGTGCATGAACCACGTGTTTGGACAGCACATTGGCCGAACGGTCGAGGCTTACGTCGATGACATCGTAGTCAAGACGAGGAAAGCCTCCGACCTCCTCTCCGACCTTGAAACGACATTCAAGTGTCTCAAAGCGAAAGGCGTAAAACTCAATCCAGAGAAGTGTGTCTTCGGAGTCCCCTGAGACATGCTCCTGGGGTTCATCGTCTCCGAGCGAGGCATCGAGGCCAACCCGGAGAAAATCACGGCCATCACCAACATGGGGCCTATCAAGGACTTGAAAGGAGTACAGAGGGTCATGGGATGCCTTGCGGCTCTGAGCCGCTTCATCTCGCGCCTCGGCGAAAGAGGCCTGCCCCTGTATCGCCTCTTAAGGAAGACCGAGTGCTTCACTTGGACCCCCGAGGCTGAGGAAGCCCTCGGGAACTTGAAGGCGCTCCATACAAGCGCGCCCATCCTGGTGCCCCCCGTTGCCGGAGAAGCCCTCTTGATCTACGTCGCCGCTACCACTCAGGTGGTCAGCGCCGCGATCGTGGTCGAGAGACGAGAAGAAGGGCACGCATTGCCCGTCTAGAGGCCGGTCTACTTCATCAGTGAGGTACTGTCTGAGACCAAAATCCGCTACCCGCAAATTCAGAAGCTACTGTACGCGGTAATTCTGACACGGCGAAAATTGCGACACTACTTCGAGTCCCATCCAGTGACTGTGGTGTCATCCTTCCCCTGGGGGAGATCATCCAGTGCCGAGAGGTCTCGGGTAGGATTGCAAAGTGGGCGGTGGAGATCATGGGCGAGACAATCTCGTTCGCCCCTCGGAAGGCTATCAAGTCCCAAGTCTTGGCGGACTTTGTGGTTGAATGGGTCGACACCCAGCTTCCAGCAGCTCCGATCCAACCGGAACTCTGGACCATGTTTTTCGACGAGTCGCTGATGAAAACAGGAGCGAGCGCGGGCCTGCTCTTCATCTCACCCCTCGGGAAGCACCTCCGCTACGTGTTGCGTCTCCATTTCCCGGCGTCCAACACCATGGCCGAGTATGAGGCTCTGGTTAACGGGTTGCGCATCGCCATCGAGCTAGGGGTCCGGCGCCTCGACGCTCGTGGCGACTCGTAGCTTGTCATCGACCAAGTCATGAAGAACTCCCACTGCCATGACCCGAAGATGGAAGCCTACTGCGACGAGGTTCGGTGCCTGAGCTCAACCACGTCGCTCGATGATACAACGAGACTGCAGACGAGCTGGCTAAGATAGCCTCGGGGCGGACAACGGTTCCTTTGGACGTCTTCTCCCGAGACCTACATCAACCCTTTGTCAAGACCGACGACACGTCCGTGCCCGAGAAGGCCTTGGCTCTGCCCGAGGCACCCTCAGCTCAGCCCGAGGCAGCCTCGGCCCCGCCCGAGGCACCCTTGGCCCCCGAGGGTGAGGCACTGCGCGTCGAGGAAGAGCAGAATGGGGTCACGCCTAATCGAAACTGGCAGACCCCATACCTGCAATATCTCACCGAGGAGAGCTACCCCTCGACAGAGCCGAAGCTCGGCGACTGGCGCGGCGCGCCAAGTCATTCGTCTTGCTGGGTGACGAAAAGGAGCTCTACCACCGCAGCCCCTCAGGCATCCTCCAGCGATGCATATCCATTGCCAGGTCAGGAGTTATTGCAAGAAATACACTCGGGGGCTTGCGGTCACCACGCAGCACCTCGAGCCCTCGTGGGAAACGCCTTCCGACAAGGTTTCTACTGGCCAACCACGGTGGCCGACGCCACTAGGATTGTACGCACCTGCCAAGGGTGTCAATTCTACGCAAGGCAGACGCACCTACCCGCTTAGGCCTTGCAAACAATACCCATCACCTGGCCGTTTGCTGTGTGGGGTCTAGACCTTGTCGGTCCCTTGTAGAAGGCACCCGGGGGCTTCACGCACCTGCTGCTCGCCATCGACAAATTCTCCATGTGGATCGAGGTCCGACCCCTAAACAGCATCAGGTCCGAACAGGTGGTGGCGTTCTTCACCAACATCATCCATCGCTTCGGGGTCCCGAACTCCATCATCACCGACAACGGCACCCAGTTCACTGGCAGAAAGTTCCTGGACTTCTGCGAAGACCACCACATCCGGGTAGATTGGGCCGCCACAGCTCACCCCATGACGAATGGGTAGGTAGAGCGTGCCAACGGCATGATTCTGCAAGGACTCAAGCCAAGGATCTACAATGACCTCAACAAGTTCGGCAGGCATTGGATGAAGGAACTCCCCTCGGTGGTCTGGAGTCTGAGGACGACGCCAAGCCAAGCCACGGGCTTCACGCCATTTTTTCTAGTCTATGGAGCCGAGGCTATCTTGCCCACAGACTTAGAATACGGCTCCCCGAGGACAAGGGCATACGACGCCCGAAGCAACCAGACAAGCCAAGAAGACTCTCTGGACCAGCTGGAAGAGGCTCGACACATGGCCTTACTACACTCGTCGCGGTATCAGTGGTCCCTGCTACGCTACCACGCCCGAGGGGTCCGGTCCCGAGACCTCCAGGTGGGCGACTTGGTGCTTCGGCTACGACAAGATGCCCGAGGGCGCCATAAGCTCACGCCTCCCTGGGAAGGGCCGTTCATCATCGCCAAGATTCTGAAGCCCGAGACATACAAGTTGGCCAACAGTCAAGGCGAGGTCTACAGCAACGCTTGGAACATCCGACAGCTACGTCGCTTCTACCCTTAAGATGTTTTCAAGTCATTCACGTACCTCGTTTACATACATAAGCAAAGTCTAACCTTCAAGGAAGGGTCAGCCTTGCCTCGGCAAAGCCCGACCCTCCCTCGGGGGCTAGAAGGGGAGTACCCCCTCTGCGTCAAAATTTTCCTCGGAAAAAAGCCTTCCGCCAAAACGACTTTCGTGTCTCCTGGCTATATCAGTAACAAAACCCCGAGAAACGAATAAGAGTGCATGTAAGCGGCAAGGCCGACCGAGCCGAGGGACTCTTACGCCTCCGGGATACGGATACCTCACTCGTCACTTACCGTGAAAAATAACTCTTACATGGGTAAGCAATCCTGCTACTGACGAACAAGTCCGGGTACGCGAAACAGGAAGAAAAAGACACATCTTTATATCACGACGACAAAGTGTTTAGGCCTCGGCGGTCGCGAAAGACACACATGTGTTCAAAACAAACTGCTCCGGCAGAATCAAGCATCGCCCGGGGGAGGAGCGGCACCCTCGGCTTCATCTCCAACCTTAGCGCCGTCTCCACCCTCGGCATGATCCGCCCCGGCCTCGGACGGCGGCGCAGGTGGAAGGATCTCCACCTCGAAGGTGGACGCCAGCACCGCACTTGGGCCCGCGGCGGCCGCGTCAAGCCTCTGAACTTCGGCCAGGGCAGCTTCATCTTCGTCGGGAAGGCAATACCCCTCGCTGACTCGCTCCAGATCCACATCATAGTGGGAAGCGAGCACGACGAAGGCCCGCCTAACGCCGTGATGCAGCGCCTCGTGGAGTCTACCGTGCGCGTGGTTGCCCAAGGCCTACAGGCGACTCTGAGGGGAGCTTCCCGAGGGGACGTCGTCAAGGCCAAAGATCTGGCAAAAGGCTGAGATCACCTCGGACATGGCCGTGCGGTCGGCCTCCTTCTGCTCAACCGCCTGGGCAAGTGCCTTGGTGGACTCGCTGAGGGCAAACTCGAGCTCTGCAAACAGCCAAAGCAGAAGTCTTCAAACGCAAGTTGAAGAATGAAGCTGACTCAAAATCTCAAAACAGCCAAGACATACCTTCCGCCCGGATACGCTGCTCCGAGGCTGCGGCTTGGGCGGACTGAGCAGACCCGATGGCCACGGCCAGGTCCGCCGCAAGGGCTCCGGCCCGAGCGGATGCCTCGACTAGCTGGCCTCCAAGGGCCTCAGCCCGGCTTTCAGCCTCGGCGGCCCGGCCCCGAGATTGATCCCGCTCACCGATGACCTAGCCAAGCTCCAACTGCCACCGTTGCGCCTCTGCGCGTGCCGCCGCTGCCTCTGCCCCCAGCTCGTCACGGAGCAAACGAGGGTCCACCACCTCAGCGCTCCGTTGGGAGAGGCGCTCGGTAGCCTCAGCAAGCGCGGTCCTCAGAAACCGCAGCGAACCCCAGACATTGGCCTCGCGGTGAATGAACGATGACTTGGCGGCGCTCAGATCCGTCAGATCCTGAGGAAGGGAAGCGGGGCGTCACGAAGAATGCCTTGATCACGTGAAAGGTATGCCTGAAATCCTTACCTGGAGGATCCTGGGAACGTCCCTAGAAAGGACCTCCAGGGTCGACCGAAGCGACCCCACCGTTGCCTCGGCACGCTCACGAAGCTCGTCCCAAGACTGCTCCTCTCGCTCATCGTCAAGAACGAAGAGGGGTTTCTAAGCACCATGGGCCCAGAACCGGAGCGGCTGACGCCGCTCGCTGGGACTGCGCCGCGCGAGGATGAGGCCGCCGCTCCCTAGGACGGGCCGCGGTTCTGCGCCCCCCTTCTCCAAGGCGTCGACACCCCCTGCAGTCGGCGCATAAGGAACCTCCTTGGCTAAGGGGGCAGGTTTCCGATCACCGGCCTCGAGTAGCAGCGCCTCGGCCATCTCAGCATCGACGGTGATGGGTGGCTCCACAGCCAGAGCAGCAACAGCCTCGGCAAAAGCCGGTGCCAGCACCGGCAACACGACTGGTGGGCTCAAGGCCGCGGCCGCGCTAACAGTCTCCCTCGACTCAACGGCCGCCTCGACAGAGGGGTCAGCCTCGGGAGCTCGCCCCACGACAACTTGTGCCGCCTGAACCCCCTGCTCGGGGGCACCTTGTGCAGAGGCCAGCCGGCCGGCGAGGCCCGGTGCGGCACCAGCTGCAGAAGCTGGCGCCGTCTTAAGGGCCTTCCGGGGAGCCAGACCGGTCGAACCGTGCCTCCGTTTGCTGGGAAGAAAGGGAAGAGCAGGATCAGGACACACGAAGAAGACATCGGGACAGAAGTATCCTTAGATACTTACCCACTCCGGCCCACGACCAATCATGCCTGCGGGGAGGCCCCTAGAGCCTCGATCCCCGCGGGCACCACCAATGTTTGCCCCGCTGCCGGCTTCGGCACCATCCCTGCCTCGGGCGCCCGGGGCGCCGAAGGGACGGTCCGCCCAGGCGCGGACACGGCGACCCAAGGATTGGCCTCCTCTGCTGCCGGCACGGGCAACGGCTCTGGGGGAACAGGCGGGACGACCTGACTCCCCGAGGTCACCTCAGCTACCTTGGCCAAGGGGTCAAGTACCCCCTCGGCCTGCCCCTATTCTTCGGGTCGGGACCCTGATGCCTCGGCCCCGGATACCGACAGCGCCGGCCCACTCGGGGGCTGACTCGACGACCCCTGGCCCAGCCTCAGATCCGGGCTGAGGCCAAGGCGGGCAGCCATGTCATCGTCTTCATCATCATCGTCGTCGTCGTCGTCAGGCGTCTCTAGCGACGGCTCCCTCGGGAGCCCGTCCCTCTCCTGTCGACGACGACGCTTCTCCAAAGCGTCCCGAGCCCGCGTCCGCTCGCGGGCCCGAGCCTTCTTCGCGTCCTTCTTCTCCTTCTTCTCCGTAGCAACCCTCCGCGCGGCTCGGTCCACCGCGTCCTCCAGGACCGGTGGCAGGGAAGGCTTGTGAGACCCCAGCTCCTGAAGACGAACGAAAAGTCTTGACTGTGAGAACCAAGGGCAATCAGACACAAGAAAGAAGAAGGATCGGACACTCACCAGGGACATGCACCCGCGCTCGGGACGCATCGGGAGCTGGATAAGGGCGCCGGCGTCTAGCCTCCCTACCGTGCTGGCTACCCGCCTGTGGAGGCGGGGAGGGGGACCGAGGACATCTGCGAACCCTCCAAGTCAACCCCCGGCGTCATCTCCGAAAGCAGCACCCGCCGCTCCGTCAAGGGGAGCACCCTCCGGCGATGGATGGCAGCAACCACCCACGCGGCGGTGAGCCCTCCCCCTCGCAGCTTCTCCAAGGCCCCCAGAAGGGGCTAGAGATTCTTCTGCCTCTCGCGCGGGGCCCCATAGCGCCAATTGCTGCCGGTGGCGGTCACCACTCATTGAGAAAACAACGGGAGCCTCCCATCGTCATTCTGGAGGTAAAACCACCAGCGCTGCCACCCCTTGTTCGAAGACACAAGGATGGCGGGGATGTACTGTTGCGCACGCGCCTGCCTCAACTGGAGGATGTAGCCACCGGCCCGCACCACCATGCGGACTCTCTTCTCCCCGGTCGTCGAGGCAAAAGGCTCCACGGAGAAGAGATGGGTCCACAGATCCCAGTGGGGGGTCAATCCCCAAAAATCCTTCGCAAACCACTGCGAAGATGGCCGCTTGCGCGATGGAGTTGGGGCTAAGGTTGTGCAACTCCACCCCATAGTGATGCAGGAGCGCCCGCATAAAACGGCTTGCTGGCACACCAAACCCCCGCTCATAGAAGGAGACGAAACTCAGCACATACCCCGGCGGCGGGTTCGGGTCGGCCCCGCTCGGAGGGACCATCCACTCCGGCCGCAGGACATCAGAGAGGGGGCGGAGCAAGCCATCGGCAACAAGGGCCTCCAGGTCATCCACCGTGACAGTGGAGAAAGGCCATGGGTCGCGCAACTGATAGTCGCCTAGAGGGGGGGGGGTGAATAGGGCGAAACTGAAATTTACAAAAATAATCACAACTACAAGCCGGGTTAGCGTTAGTAATAAAGAAACGAGTCCGCGAGAGAGGGCGCAAAACAAATCGCAAGCAAATAAGAGTGTGACACGAGGATTTGTTTTACCGAGGTTCGGTTCTCGCAAACCTACTCCCCGTTGAGGAGGCCACAAAGGCCGGGTCTCTTTCAACCCTTCCCTCTCTCAAACGATCCCACGGATCGAGTGAGCTTTCTCTTCTTCTCAATCAAACGGGAACAAAGCTTCCCCGCAAGGGCCACCACACAATTGGTGCCTCTTGCCTTGGTTACAATTGAGATTGATCACAAGAACAAGTGAGAAAGAAAAGAATGCGATCCAAGCGCAAGAGCTCGAAAGAACACAAGCAAATCACTCTCTCTAGTCACTATGGTGTTGTGTGGAATTTGGAGAGGACTTGATCTATTTGGTGTGTCTAGAATTGAATGCTAGAGCTCTTGTAGTAGTTGAGAAGTGGAAAACTTGGATGGCAATGAATGTGGGGTGGTTGGGGTATTTATAGCCCCAACCACCAAAAGTGACCGTTGCTGGAACCTGTCTGTTCGATGGCACACCGGACAGTCCGGTGCACACCGGACAGTCCGGTGCCCCTGCCACGTCACCATTGCCGTTGGATTCTGACCGTTGGAGCTTCTGACTTCTGGGCCTGCCTGGGTGTCCGGTGCACACCGGACATGTACTGTTTGATGTCCGGTGCACCGGTATGGGCGATCCTGACGTCTGCGCTCGCTGCGCGCGCATTAAATGCACCGCAGGGAGCCGTTGGCGCCGCAGGGAGCCGTTGCTCCGCTGGCACACCGGACAGTCCGGTGCACACCGGACAGTCCGGTGAATTTTAGCGGAGCGGCTGCTGCGCGAACCCGAGGCTGGCGAGTTCTGGAGACCGCGCTTCCTTGGAGCACCGGACATGTCCGGTGCACACCGGACAGTCCGGTGAATTATAGCGCGCCGGCTTCCGAGAATTCCCGAGGGCGAAGAGTTTGAGTTGGAGACCTCTGGGCGCACCGGACACTGTCCGGTGCACACCGGACAGTCCGGTGCCTTCAGCCAGAGATGCCTTCGGTTGCCTCGTTGCTCCTATGTTGAATCCAACACTTGGTCTTTTTATTGGCTGAATGTGAACCTTTTGCACCTGTATAACTTATGTACTAGAGCAAACTAGTTAGTCCAATATTTGTGTTGGGCAATTCAACCACCAAAATTATTTAGGAACTAGGTGTAAGCCTAATTCCCTTTCAATCTCCCCCTTTTTGGTGATTGATGCCAACACAAACCAAAGCAAATATAGAAGTGCATAATTGAACTAGCTTACATAAAGTAAGTGCAAAGGTTGCTTGGGATTGAGCCAATATATACTTACATGATGCGCATGGATTGTTTTCTTTGTTTTTGACATATTGGACCACACTTGCACCATAAGTTTTGTTTTTGCAAATTCTTTTGTAAATTCTTTTTCAAAGTCATTTTGCAAGATAGTCAAAGGTAAATGAATAAGATTTGCAAAGCATTTTTTAAGTTTTGGAATTTTCTTCCTTTGTTCAAATGCTTTTCCTTTGACTAAACAAAACTCCCCCTCAAATAAGGTGTCCTCTTAAAGTTCAAGAGGGTTTTAAGACATCAATTTTTGAAAATACTAGTTGCTCCCCCTTTAGAACACAAAGAGATACCAATTTTGTAATTTACCAATTTAAAATCATCAAATTTATAAAATTAGGTGGTGGTGCGGTCCTTTTGCTTTGGGCTCATATTTTCTCCCCCTTTGGCATGAATCGCCAAAAACGGAATCATTAGAGCCCAAGAAGTACTTTCTCCCCCTTTGGTCATGAAATGAATGAGTGAAGATTATACCAAAGTTGGAGAGATGATGCGGAGCGACGGCGAAGGATGAGTAGTAGAGCGGAGTGGAAGCCTTTGTCTTCGCCGAAGACTCCAATTCCCTTTCAATATACCTATGACTTGATTTGAAATATACTTGAAAACACATTAGTCATAGCATATATAAAAGAGACATGATCAAAGGTATATTTATGAGCTATGTGTGCAAGACTAGCAAAAGAAATTCCTAGAATCAAGAATATTGAGCTCATGCCTAAGTCGGGTAAAAGATTGTTCATCAAGTGGCTTGGTAAAGATATCGGCTAATTGATCTTTAGTGTTAATTTAAGAAATCTCGATATCCCCCTTTTGTTGGTGATCCCGAAGAAAATGATACCGAATGGCTATGTGCTTAGTGCGGCTGTGCTCGACGGGATTGTCGGCCATTTTGATTGCACTCTCATTGTCACATAGCAAAGGGACTTTGGTTAATTTGTAACCGTAGTCCCGCAGGGTTTGCCTCATCCAAAGCAATTGCGCGCAACAATGGCCTGCGGCAATATACTCGGCTTCGGCGGTAGAAAGAGCGACCGAATTTTGCTTCTTTGAAGCCCAAGACACCAAGGATCTTCCCAAGAACTGGCAAGTCCCCGATGTGCTCTTCCTATTAATCCTACACCCCGCCCAATCGGCATCCGAATACCCAATCAAATCAAAAGTGGATCCCCGAGGGTACCAAAGCCCAAACTTAGGAGTAAAAGCCAAATATCTCAAGATTCGTTTTACGGCCGTAAGGTGTGATTCCTTAGGGTCGGCTTGGAATCTTGCACACATGCATACGGAAAGCATTATGTCCGGTCGAGATGCACATAAGTAAAGTAATGAACCAATCATCGACCGGTATACCTTTTGATCCACGGACTTACCTCCCGTGTCGAGGTCGAGATGCCCATTGGTTCCCATGGGTGTCTTGATGGGCTTGGCATCCTTCATTCCAAACTTGCTTAGAATGTCTTGAGTATACTTCGTTTGGCTAATGAAGGTGCCCTCTTGGAGTTGCTTGACTTGGAATCCTAGAAAATACTTCAACTCCCCCATCATCGACATCTCGAATTTTTGTGTCATGATCCTACTAAATTATTCACATGTAGATTTGTTAGTAGACCCAAATATGATATCATCAACATAAATTTGGCATACAAACAAATCATTGTCAAGAGTCTTAGTGAATAAAGTAGGATCAGCCTTGCCGACTTTGAAGCCATTTACAATAAGGAAATCTCTAAGGCATTCATACCATGCTCTTGGGGCTTGCTTGAGCCCATAAAGCGCCTTAGAGAGCCTATAAACATGGTTAGGATACTCACTGTCTTCAAAGCCGGGAGGTTGCTCAACGTAGACCTCCTCCTTGATCGGTCCATTGAGGAAGGCACTCTTCACGTCCATTTGATAGAGCTTGAAGCCATGGTAAGTAGCATAGGCTAATAATATGCGAATTGACTCAAGCCTAGCTACGGGTGCATAGGTTTCACCAAAATCCAAACCTTCGACTTGTGAATACCCCTTGGCCACGAGTCGAGCTTTGTTCCTAGTCACCACACCATGCTCGTCTTGCTTGTTGCGGAAGACCCACTTGGTTCCTACAACATTTTGGTTAGGACGTGGAACTAAGTGCCATACCTCGTTCCTCGTGAAATTGTTGAGCTCCTCCTGCATCGCCATCACCCAATCCGAATCTTGAAGAGCTTCCTCTACCCTGTGTGGCTCAATAGAGGAGACAAAAGAGTAATGTTCACAAAAATGAGCAACACGAGATCGAGTAGTTACCCCCTTATGAATATCGCCGAGGATGGTGTCGACGGGGTGATCTCGTTGGATTGCTTGGTGGACTCTTGGGTGTGGCGGTCTTGGTTGTTCATCCTCCTTGTCTTCATCATTTGAATCTCCCCCTTGATCGTTGCCGTCATTTTGAGGTGGCTCATCTTCTTGATCTTCTTGGTCAACATCTTGAGCCTCATCCTCAACTTGAGTTGGTGGAGATGCTTGCATGGAGGAGGATGGTTGATCTTGTGCATTTGGAGGCTCTTCGGATTCCTTAGGACACACATCCCCGATGGACATGTTCCTTAGTGCTATGCATGGAGCCTGTTCTTCACCTGTTTCATCAAGATCAACTTGCTCTACTTGAGAGCCGTTAGTCTCATCAAACACAACGTCACAAGAAACTTCAACAAGTCCTGAGAACTTGTTAAAGACTCTATATGCCCTTGTGTTTGAGTCATATCCTAGTAAAAAGCCTTCTACAGTTTTAGGAGCAAATTTAGATTTTCTACCTCTTTTGACAAGAATAAAACATTTGGTACCAAAAACTCTAAAATATGAAATATTTGGCTTTTTACCGGTAAGGAGTTCATAAGATGTCTTCTTGAGGATTCGGTGAAGATATAACCGGTTGATGGCGTAGCAGGCGGTGTTGACCGCCTCGGCCCAAAACCGATCCGGTGTCTTGTACTCATCAAGCATGGTTCTTGCCATGTCCAATAGAGTTCGATTCTTCCTCTCCACTACACCATTTTGTTGAGGAGTGTAGGGAGAAGAGAACTCATGCTTGATGCCCTCCTCCTCAAGGAAACCTTCGATTTGAGAGTTCTTGAACTCCGTTCCATTGTCGCTTCTAATTTTCTTGATCCTTAAGCCGAACTCATTTTGAGCTCGTCTCAAGAATCCTTTTAATGTTTCTTGGGTATGAGATTTGTCCTGTAAAAAGAACACCCAAGTGAAGCGAGAATAATCATCCACAATTACAAGACAATACTTACTACCGCCGATGCTTATGTAAGCGATCGGGCCGAACAAATCCATGTGAAGGAGCTCCAGTGGCCTGTCGGTAGTCATGATGTTTTTGTGTGGATGATGGATGCCAACTTGCTTCCCGGCTTGGCATGCGCTACAAATCCTGTCTTTCTCAAAATGAACATCGGTTAGTCCCAAAATGTGTTCTCCCTTTAGAAGCTTGTGAAGATTCTTCATTCCAACATGGGCTAGTCGGCGGTGCCAGAGCCAACCCAAGTTAGTCTTAGCAATCAAGCAAGTGTCGAGTTCAGCTCTATTAAAATCTACTAAGTATAGCTGACCCTCTAACACTCCCTTAAAAGCTATTGAATCATCACTTCTTCTAAAGACAGTAACACCAATATCAGTAAAAAGACAGTTGTAGCCCATTTGACACAACTGGGATACGGAAAGCAAATTGTAATCTAAGGAATCTACAAGAAAAACATTTGAAATAGTATGGTCAGAAGATATAGCAATTTTACCCAAACCTTTGACCAAACCTTGATTTCCATCCCCGAATGTGATAGCTCGTTGGGGATCTTGGTTTTTCTCATATGAGGAGAACATCCTTTTCTCCCCTGTCATATGGTTTGTGCACCCGCTATCGAGTATCCAACTTGAGCCCCCGGATGCATAAACCTACAAAACAAGTTTAGTTCTTTGTTTTAGGTACCCAAACGGTTTTGGGTCCTTTGGCATTAGATACAAGAACTTTGGGTACCCAAACACAAGTCTTGGAGCCCTTGTGTTTGCCCCCAACAATTTTGGCAACTACCTTGCCGGATTTGCTAGTCAAAACATAAGATGCATCAAAAGTTTTAAATGAAATGGCATGATCATTTGATGCATTTGGAATTTTCTTTCTAGGCAACTTGGCATGGGTTGGTTGCCTAGATCTAGATGTCTCACCCTTATACATAAAAGCATGATTAGGTCCAGAGTGAGACTTCCTAGAATGAATTTTCCTAATCTTGCTCTCAGGATAGCCGGCAGGGTACAAAATGTAACCCTCGTTATCCTGAGGCATGGGAGCCTTGCCCTTAACAAAGTTAGACAAGTTCTTTGGAGGGGCATTAATTTTAACATTGTCTCCCCTTTGGAAGCCAATGCCATCCTTAATGCCAGGGCGTCTCCCATTATAGAGCATGCTTCTAGCAAGTTTAAATTTTTCATTTTCTAAGTCATGCTCTCTAATCTTAGCATTAAGTTGTGCTATGTGATCATTTTGTTTTTTAATTAAGGCTAGGTGATCATGGATAGCATCAATATTAATATCTCTACATCTAGTACAAATGGAAATATGCTCAGTAGATGTAGATGGTTTGCAAGATTTTAATTCAATGACCTTAGCATGCAATAAATCATTTTTAGTTCTAAGGTCGGAAATAGTAGCATTGCAAACATCAAAATCCTTAGCCTTAGCAATTAATTTCTCATTCTCATTTCTAAGGCTAGCAATAGAACAGTTCAATTTTTCAATCCTAGCAATCAAATCATCATTATCATTTCTAGGAATTGAAACATTGCAAATATGAGAATCAACCTTAGCTAACAAATTTGCATTTTCATTTCTAAGGTTGTCTAAAGTCTCATGACAAGTGCTTAGCTCACTAGACAATTTTTCACATTTTTCTCTTTCTAGAGCATAAGCATTTTTAACCTTAACATGCTTCTTATTTTCTTTAATAAGGAAGTCCTCTTGAGAATCCAAGAGATCATCCTTCTCATGTATAGCACTAATCAATTCATTTAATTTTTCCTTTTATTGCATGTTGAGGTTAGCAAAAAGAATGCGCAAATTATCCTCTTCATTTTTATCATCATCCTCATCACTAGATGTTTCATATTTAGTGGAGGACTTTGATTTTACCTTCTTTTTGCCGTCCTTGGCCATGAGACACTTGTGGCCGATGTTGGGGAAGAGGAGGCCCTTGGTGACAGCGATGTTGGCGGCGTCCTCGTCGTCGGAGGAGTCGCTTGAGCTTTCGTCGGAGTCCCACTCCCGACAAACATGGGCATCGCCGCCCTTCTTCTTGTAGTATCTCTTCTTCTCCTTCCTCTTACCCTTCTTGTCGTCGCCCCTGTCACTATCACTAGACATAGGACATTTTGCAATAAAATGACCGGGCTTACCACACTTGTAGCAAACCTTCTTGGAACGGGATTTGTAATCCTTCCCCTTCCGTTGCCTGAGGATTTGCCGAAAACTCTTGATGATTAGGGCCATCTCTTCGTTGTCGAGCTTGGAGGCGTCAATTGGTTGTCTACTTGGTGTAGACTCCTCCTTCTTCTCCTCCGTTGCCTTGAAGGCCACCGGTTGCGCCTCGGATGTGGAAGGCTCGTCAAGCTCGTTGATCTTCTTGGAGCCCTTAATCATGCATTCAAAACTCACAAAATTCCCGATAACTTCCTCGGGGGTCATTTGTGGATATCTAGGATTGCCACGAATTAATTGAACTTGTGTGGGGTTAAGGAAAATAAGGGCTCTTAGAATAACCTTAACCACTTCGTGGTCATCCCATTTTGCGCTTCCGAGGTTGCGCACTTGGTTCACCAAGGTCTTGAGCCGGTTGTACATGTATTGTGGCTCCTCCCCTTGGCGAAGACGGAAGCGACCGAGCTCCCCCTCGATCGTTTCCCGCTTGGTGATCTTGGTGAGTTCATCACCCTCGTGCGCCGTCTTGAGTAGGTCCCAAATCTCCTTGGCGTTCTTCAACCCTTGTACTTTGTTGTATTCCTCCTTGCTTAGAGAGGCAAGGAGGATGGTTGTGGCTTGGGAGTTGAAGTGCTCGATTTGGGCCACTTCATCCGTGTCATAGTCCTCATCCCCTACGGATGGTACCTGTACACCATACTCAACAACATCCCATAATCTTTTGTGGAGAGAGGTTAGATGAAATCGCATCAAATTACTCCACATAGCATAATCTTCACCATTAAAAGTTGGTGGTTTGCCTAATGGGACGGATAGTAAAGGTGTATGTTTAGGAATGCGAGGGTAGCGTAGGGGAATCTTACTATACTTCTTACGCTCTTGGCGTTTAGAAGTGACGGATGCCGCGTCGGAGCCGGAGGTAGATGTCGATGAAGTGTCGGTCTCGTAGTAGACCACCTTCCTCATCCTCTTGTGCTTATCCCCACTCCGATGCGGCTTGTGAGAAGAAGATTTTTCCTTCTTCTCCTTGTGGTGAGAAGAGGAAGATCTTTTCTCCTTCCGCTTGGAGGAGTTCTTCTTCTTCTCCCTTCTCTTGGTGCGGGACTCTTCCGATGAAGTGCTCCCTTGGCTTGTAGTGGGCTTGTTATCGCCGGTCTCCATCTCCCTCTTGGTGTGATCTCCCGACATCACTTCGAGCGGTTAGGCTCTAATGAAGAACCGGGCTCTGATACCAATTGATAGTCGCCTAGAGGGGGGGGTGAATAGGGCGAAACTGAAATTTACAAAAATAATCACAACTACAAGCCGGGTTAGCGTTAGTAATAAAGAAACGAGTCCGCGAGAGAGGGCGCAAAACAAATCGCAAGCAAATAAGAGTGTGACACGAGGATTTGTTTTACCGAGGTTCGGTTCTCGCAAACCTACTCCCCGTTGAGGAGGCCACAAAGGCCGGGTCTCTTTCAACCCTTCCCTCTCTCAAACGATCCCACGGATCGAGTGAGCTTTCTCTTCTTCTCAATCAAACGGGAACAAAGCTTCCCCGCAAGGGCCACCACACAATTGGTGCCTCTTGCCTTGGTTACAATTGAGATTGATCACAAGAACAAGTGAGAAAGAAAAGAATGCGATCCAAGCGCAAGAGCTCGAAAGAACACAAGCAAATCACTCTCTCTAGTCACTATGGTGTTGTGTGGAATTTGGAGAGGACTTGATCTATTTGGTGTGTCTAGAATTGAATGCTAGAGCTCTTGTAGTAGTTGAGAAGTGGAAAACTTGGATGGCAATGAATGTGGGGTGGTTGGGGTATTTATAGCCCCAACCACCAAAAGTGACCGTTGCTGGAACCTGTCTGTTCGATGGCACACCGGACAGTCCGGTGCACACCGGACAGTCCGGTGCCCCTGCCACGTCACCATTGCCGTTGGATTCTGACCGTTGGAGCTTCTGACTTCTAGGCCTGCCTGGGTGTCCGGTGCACACCGGACATGTACTGTTTGATGTCCGGTGCACCGGTATGGGCGATCCTGACGTCTGCGCTCGCTGCGCGCGCATTAAATGCACCGCAGGGAGCCGTTGGCGCCGCAGGGAGCCGTTGCTCCGCTGGCACACCGGACAGTCCGGTGCACACCGGACAGTCCGGTGAATTTTAGCGGAGCGGCTGCCGCGCGAACCCGAGGCTGGCGAGTTCTGGAGACCGCGCTTCCTTGGAGCACCGGACATGTCCGGTGCACACCGGACAGTCCGGTGAATTATAGCGCGCCGGCTTCCGAGAATTCCCGAGGGCGAAGAGTTTGAGTTGGAGACCTCTGGGCGCACCGGACACTGTCCGGTGCACACCGGACAGTCCGGTGCCTTCAGCCAGAGATGCCTTCGGTTGCCTCGTTGCTCCTATGTTGAATCCAACACTTGGTCTTTTTATTGGCTGAATGTGAACCTTTTGCACCTGTATAACTTATGCACTAGAGCAAACTAGTTAGTCCAATATTTGTGTTGGGCAATTCAACCACCAAAATTATTTAGGAACTAGGTGTAAGCCTAATTCCCTTTCAGCAACGGAACGATGGTTACCCGGTCGGCCATCGCCAAGCGAAGGAGGTGGCGACGGGGCGGACAAGGTGCGCGGTTTTCTTTCTCTGGCTATTCCCTCAGATTGTGGAAACCTAAGCGGAGGCGAGCAGCAGAGCAAAAAGCCACCATCGGTCCCTCTTCCGGATATATAAAGGCTCGGGCAAGACCCGTTCAACACTTCGCCTGAACCCACCGCGAGATCCAAAACTCGAAGGCGAAACGACCGTTCCTCGAACGGCCCGCGCAACGGCTGCCCCGCGAACCACTCGTCCCGTCGCATTAACTCTGCGGCAGGACAGGCGACACCTTTGGCAGGCGAAGCGGGCGACGCTTCACCTCCGCCATAATGACCGCGTCAAAAAAGGTGCGCCACGTCGATCAATTTTGTATCCTTTTCCTCTTCCCCTTTCTCTCTCTTACTACAGGGACCGGGAAAGGGGGATACTCCGAAAGGGATCCTTCTCCACGAAGGAAGCGGGCCCCGAGCCCCCTACTGATCAGAGGTTCGAAGGTTGGCCCCTCAAAAGGGTTCGACAGCCGCCTCAGAGCACTCGGGCTCCGCGCCCACTACTGGTCAGAGGTTCGAAGGATGGCCCCTCGGAAGGGCTCGACAGCCGCCTCAGGCCACTCGGGCTCCGCGCCCACTACTGATCAGGGGTTCGTAGGCTGGCCCCACGACGGGTTCGACAGTCGCCCCAGAGCACGCAGAGTGAGGGATGACTCTGGGTACGTTCGATACATAACCAAGGCTCGGGCTACGCTCCCAAGGTACCCTACGACATTTCCGAGACCAGCAGGAGCGATTCTGTAACGGAATCCCATCAGAGGGAGGCATCGAGCCCTCGAACCCTATCAAACGGGACCAGGTCCGGCAAATCACCTGCAGGTACTTTTGGAGCGCGCCTCTGGGCCACTAGCTGACCCTTATCAAACGGGGCACGGGCGTCCACTCGGATCACCCGTTAGCAACTCACTGGAGACACCATGTTCGGCGCCCTCCGAAGGCAACATGGCGCTTTCCCCCCTCCTCCTTGCGGAAAGGCGACGCAGGGGCATATGAAAAAAGCCGAGTCTGTCCTTGACCGTCCTCTCGCCCTGTGTAGAGGCTCGAGGGCTGCTCTCGCAAACCCGGCTCCGGCCAAACCATTGACAGCGTCAACATACCAGCCCGAGAACTCGGAACCTGACTATGCACCCAGGCAACGACCAGTTCGCATGAGGGAACAACCAGACCGGCCGAGCCATCACGAAAGGCACTAAGACCTCGAAGGAGTCAAACCACTCCTCTGAGGCCTCGGGGGCTACACCCGGCGGATGCGCTCGCGCGCACCCACCGGAACAAAATGCAACCGAGAAAGGCCGGTCCCCTTGCAAAAAAGTGCGGCAAAGCCTCCAAGCGAGTACCCACACTCCCTTTGAGGCTCGGGGACTACTGTCGGGGACCGTAATTAGGGGTACCCCCAAGGCTCCTAATCTCAGCTGGTAACCCCCATCAGCACGAAGCTACAAAGACCTGATGGGCACAATTCCGGTCAAAGACTTCGTCCACTCAAGGGACACAATCTCGCCTCATCCGAGCCTAGCCTCGAGCAAGAACGGTAGACTAAGGCAGATTCGCGCCTCGCCCGAGGGTCTCCTCAAGCAACGGACGCACCTTCGACTCACCCGAGGCCCAGTTCGGGTAGGCTTCGCGGAGAAGCAACCTTGGCCAGATCGCCTCGCCAGCCGACCGGATCGCAGGAGCATTCGTAGCAAGGATCGCCTGACACCTTATCCTGACGCGCGCTTTCCAGTCGACAAGGCCGAAGTGACCGCAGTCACTTTGCCCCTACACTGACTGACCTAACAGGAAAACAGCGCCGCCTGCGCTGCTCTGACTGCTGTGCCACCCGCCACGTTGAGGCTGACAGCAGCCATGTCCAGCCTCGGGCGCCATAGGAATCTCCGTCTCGCCCGACCCCAGGGCTCGGACTCCACCTCGACCTCGGACGATGGTCTCCGCCTCGCCCGACCCCAGGGCTCGGACTCAACCTCGACCTTGGACGACGGTCTCCGCCTCGCCCGACCCCCGGGCTCGGACTCAACCTCGACCTCCGGACGATGGTCTCCGCCTCGCCCGACCCCCGGGCTCGGACTCAACCTCGACCTCGGAGGAGTCACCACCTCGCTCGGGCCGACCACGCCACAAGGGGGGGCCATAATTACCCTACCCCTAGCTAGCCCAGGCTACGGGGAACAAGACCGGCGTCCCATCTGGCTCGTCCCGGTAAAACAAGTAATGATGGCACCCCGCGTGCTCCATGACGACGGCGGTTCTCAGCCCCCTACGGAAGCAAGGAGACGTCAGCAAGGATCTGACAGCCCCGACAGCTGTGCTTCTACAGGGCTCAAGCGCTCCTCCGACGGCCACGACGCCACATGAACAGGGCTCCAACACCTCTCCGACAGCCACGTCGGCATGTACATAGGGCTCTGGCTCCTCTCTGCTAGACACGTTAGCACACTGCTACACCCCCCGTTGTACACCTGGACCCTCTCCTTACGTCTATAAAAGGAAGGTCCAGGGCCCTCGTACGAGGAGGTGGCCGCGCGGGAGAACGGGCTGACGTGCAGTCTCACGCCCTCTCTCTCTCCCTCGCGAACGCTTGTAACCCCCTACTGCAAGCGCATCCGCCCTGGGCACAGGACAACACGAGGCCGCGGGTTTCCCTTACTGTTTTTTCCCCTTGTGTCTCCGTCTCGCGCCGACCCATCTGGGCTGGGACACGCAGCGATAATTTACTCGTCGGTCCAGGGACCCACCGGGGTCGAAACGCCGACACTTATGAATATTAGAGTCATTATATAAAAGTTGAATCTCATTAGTCAGATATTCATCGTTATATCGTCTTTATTATTTTAGTATTATACTTACATCACAACTTTAATTCAATATATCAATTAGTTAAAAAATGGACTCATTTATAAAGATCTAAAATTGTTATTTCATATTAAGTGCTTAAATTTGATAACATTATACAATAATTTTTTTATCAGATAGTATAGATGAATTAATTGACCCCCTTATATCATAATCCTGGCTCCGCCCTTGTCTCTGCTAGCTACAGGTCTACCGTGATACACTCGTTCTCGTCGTCCTGTTGAGTTGTTGAGCCGTTTGCCACCGATTCAACACGGTCCAACACGTCCTATATGTTTGCAAAATGGAGCTTTGGGCTAGCGCTTTCGTTCCACGATGAGGAATTTTGTCAAATTAGGTCAGTCTTCGGTGGCGTTTATCAAAATGAGACAGCTCTCGTAGACCTTGTAAAAATCGGTCGCTCGAGTGGAGTCTCACACCCAACCATGTAATTAAGCCTTTTTACAACCGGGTGGTGGGCCTGTGGTGGGCCTTATCGGGCAGTGTATATTCATGTTGTGCTTAATAGATCGGCCCAAAGCATATAATTCCAGGCACGGCTAGGCCTAACATATCCCAATCTACTTGTGGGTCTGGCCCGTCACGGCCTAATATATGGACCATGCCTAGGGCTCAAGTCATGTCCATGAGTTGGTCTGGCACGACCCATTTAACTAAGGCCCATCGAGACCCACTAAACATAGACTCAATATTTAACTAAGGTCCGTCAAAGCCTACAGGATCAGCACAACTTAGAAAACCCAGAGCTTCAACAGACCTTCGAGAACCAGTACCTATATGGGGATAGTGAATAGTGCATAGTACTCAACTAAACACTGAACATAGTACTGAATATTATTTCTGAGCTATTTGTACTATTTTTTTTCTTTCTGACCAAAGATTTTTAATGTGCGGCCACAAAACATCTTAGTTTTATTTTGTTCATATATATCCTATACTTTCTGTTTATGTATTACTGTTGTATGTATATGGGCCGGTCTGGCACACTAAGACATTCTAGGCT
Source organism: Zea luxurians (assembly GCA_029449295.1). Taxonomy (NCBI): domain Eukaryota; kingdom Viridiplantae; phylum Streptophyta; class Magnoliopsida; order Poales; family Poaceae; genus Zea; species Zea luxurians. The sequence goes on from JAOPSE010000077.1 coordinate 8,641,508, forward strand.
ATTTGGATTGGTCTGGCACACATCTCTACTAACTATTAAGACGACAGTGTAGACCGTGAGGATGCCCCCGCCTCCCCTCCGTGCTCCACCCGTCCTGTTCCCCTCGCCCGCACAAACCGTCCCATATGCCCCATCCGCGAGCCCTACAACCTGGGCCAGCACGGCAGGGCCTCCTCACCGATAAGGTGGCACGCGGCGGTGAGCACTGCGCAGATGACGAGGTAATTGTCCGACCTGAGGTCCTTCTGGATGGTGTTGACCACGAGGATGACGAGGTCGTGGCGTTCGTCGAGAAAGAGCACGACGGCGCGGTAACCGGTCCGCTTGAGCGGGAGCGACTCGTCGTGAGTTTAACAGCGTGGATGTGGCAGAAGGAGGCGTCGTGGCTGAGCATCTCGACGTAGACGAGGCGGAGGAGGAGCTCCTTCATCTTGCGGCGCGTGGCACGTCAGGGTCGGCGAGGCGGCGCTTGAGGTGCTCAAGCTCGCGCGCAATGATGCGGTCCTCCTCCGCCTTGGAGCGCGCCTCGTCGATGGACTTGACGAGGTCGAGGAACTCCTTGGACTGCCCCCACCCGCCCTGCGACCCCATCGCCAGCTCTCGCCCGATCGTCCACAGCTGCTCCATTGCCGGCGCCCGCTCCGGGTTCCTCAGCAGCGTGCGCGTGTGGCTCGACCTATGCCAGCGGCAGCGGAGGCGTCCGGTTGGAGTGGAAGATATCTGGATCGGCGAGTGGGGGACAGCCGGGGAGGTGGGTTTTCTTGGAGATCGGGATCGGGATTAGCGACGGACGGGAGGGCCTTTTTCCTATTTTTTTCTTTTCTTTTCCGTCGTTTTACTGATTTTGATCTGTTTTGCAAGGGATGTTGGAACAAGTCTGTTTTTCACTCCTCGGTTGCACAAAAATTTTAAGCCGTGTACTAATATGTTTCAAAATAATGTAAGTAGGTGTTTAGTTTCTTCAGCCATCCTCTTATATTTTAAGGAGAAACTTTAGTTCCTAAAAATTTTATTTGGAAGACCTATTTTAATCACTTCATTTAGGAGTGTTTGGTTTATAAAGACTAAACTTTAGTCCATCCATTTTATTTTGTTGAATTCGTAAATTATCAAATAAAGAAACTAAAATATAATTTTATTTTCCGTATTTAGCGATTTATGGACTAAAATAAATAAAATGAAAGGACTAAAAATTAGTGCCTATAAACCAAACACCTACTTAGTATTTTAGGAACTAAAGAGGTGTTTGGTTTTTATGGACTAATGTTTAGTCCCTCAATTTTATTCTATTTTAATTCCTAAATTGCTCAATTCGATAACTAAAATAAAGTCTTAATTTCTGTATTTGGTAATTTAGAGACTAGAATGTAATAAAATGTAGGGACTAAGATTTAGTCCATATAAACCAAACACCCTTAAAAGTAACTAAACTTTAGTCACTAAGATAGAAATCAAACACCCCTAACACTTTAGTTTTTAATGTTCACAAGCTAAAGAATAATATTTATTTACTACTCTCTTTGTCCTAAATTAACATTAGTCTTAGATTTAGATAAAGCTTTCTTTCACGCGCTTGTAGCTGTATTGTATACATGTACGTTCGGTTGGGTGACGTTGCAACTAATAAAAACTAATTTTATCGAGTATGATGCAATCAAATGTCTTACTATTTTGTTTTGATAAGGAATTAAGAATTGTATCGTGCCAGACTACCAGCTCGCATGTTTGGCTTCCGAGCAAACTTTCTCCAGACCCCAAAGGAATATAAGATCCGATAATATATGTGTCGATGCTCATCCCAACGTACTCTCGTTGCAACGCACGGGCACACGGCTAGTAACTAATTATGGGTCGTACCGTAGGCCGGTGACTGGGCCCATATGTTGGCATGACACGACCCATAATTAATGACATGCTTTTGCGGACCGTATTTTTGTAGACCTATGCTGGACCAGGTCAGCTCACATGTACATGTGTAAGACAGAGCGTAAGGTAGAGCGCGCGCTAGGTAACTGGGTTCGTGGCGAGGTTGCGGATGACGCGAGGGATTTATAGCGGGATTAGTTTCGCTTCTTGCGAGATAAGTCTTATCTAGGTGATAGCATTATTATTTCTTCCTGTTTGTTAGACGAGACATAGATTAAGGAATAAAGCTACACGTTTCTGTGTGCGCAGACGCACGGTGCAAACTTGTGCAGTTAAAGGAGTAGAGAAGAGGTTGGTGCTCGGCAAACAAACAATGCAAGAGTATGCCAGCCGATGCCACTGCTGCCCCCACGATATTCTATATTCTCCCTTCTGTGTCCTAACTGTCAATTGTACCGATAAACAGAGAACTGTGAACATGATCTCCTTCTCTTTGTTGTTTTAGATTAGGTTTATTGATCCTTATGATTTAGGATTTGGATTCGTAACAAAGTACTGGCGATCATAGTGCTTTGGAATAAGGTCTCTCCGACCTCTTCTAGGGTGTTTGGTTTCAGGAATGAGCTAGTCCATCATCTTCTCACTCCTCACTATTTTTGTTTGGTTTGTGGAATAGAATAAGTTGATCCATCACCATCTCATTACTCATAGTTAGTTAATACTAATATGAGAAATGGAGTCATCCCACCAAATTTAAGGAATGAACCCATAATGCACCATCTCAATTTGGATGTAGTGATTCCTTAAACTAAACACCCCCTTCGTATCTCAATGACGCTCGATCGGTTGTCAGCGAAGGGCCAATAAAAATTTGGCGTGTCAGATTTATTGTTTCTTTTCAAATCTTTGCTTTCGATATACTTGTTACAGCATCTTCAAGATTTTGTTCTAATGGCCAATCGAGGTGTACCGGCAGCGGTGCTCCCTGCGGAGGTGTGGACGGTCAGCGACCTGGGGCTAGACGGTCCACGACCTAGCAGCAGGAGCAGGGTTCCCTGCTGTCGGCGTTCCGAGACCGGGGGGTCCCTGAGCCGACGAGTGAATGTCGCCGCGTGCCCCAGCCCAGATGGATCGAGCGCGAGGGCGAGCGCGAAGGGAGGAGAGCGAGGCGGCCGGAGACCGGCATGAGAGAGGTGGGAATCCCGCGGCCTTCGTGTTCGTCCCGCGCCCAGGTCGAGTGCGCTTGCAGTAGGGGGTTACAAGCGTCCACGCGGGAGAGGGAGCGAGCGGCTTCGAGCGAGCGCGTATCTCGTCCTCGCCCCCGCGCGGCCAACCCTCTCTAAGAGGGCCCTGGTCCTTCCTTTTATAGGCGTAAGGAGAGGATCCAAGTGTATAATGGGGGGTATAGCAGAGTGCTACGTGTCTAGCGGAGGAGAGCTAACGCCCTAAGTACATGCCGTTGTGGCAGCCGGAGAGATCTTGGCACCCAGCTGGTGTGATGTCGTGGCCGTCGGAGGAGCGATGGAGCCTGGCGGAGGGACAGCTGTCGGAGCGGTTGAGTCCTTGCTGACGTCCTCTTGCTTCCGTAAGGGGGCTGAGAGCCGCCGTCGTCACAGAGTATGCGGGGCGCCATCATTGCCTATCTGGCGGAGCGAGCCAGATGGGACGCCGGTCTTGTTCCCTGCGGCCCGAGTCAGCTCGGGGTAGGGTGATGATGGCGCCTCCTGTTGACGTGGCTGGTCTGCGCCCTAGGTTGGGCGATGTGGAAGCTCCTCCGAAGCCGAGGTCGAGTCTGTCTTCCGTGGCCGAGGTCGAGTCCGAGCCCCCGGGTCGGGCGAGGCGGAGACCGTCGGCTGAGGCCAGGGCATAGTCCGAGCCCTGGGGTCGGGCGAAGCGGGGTTCGTCGTCTTCCGGGATTTAGCCCGTGTCCGAGCCCTAGGTCGGGCGGAGCGGAGTTCGCCGTCTTCCGGGACTTAGCCCGTGTCCGAGCCCTGGGTCGGGCGGAGCGGAGTTCGCCGTCTTCCGGGTCTTAGCCCGTGTCCGAGCCCTGGGTCGGGCGGAGCGGAGTTCGCCGTCTTCCGGGTCTTAGCCCGTGTCCGAGCCCTGGGTCGGGCGGAGCGGAGTTCGCCGTCTTCCGGGACTTAGCCCGTGTCCGAGCCCTGGGTCGGGCGGAGCGGAGTTCGCCGTCTTCCGGGTCTTAGCCCGTGTCCGAGCCCTGGGTCGGGCGGAGCGGAGTTCGCCGTCTTCCGGGACTTAGCCCGTGTCCGAGCCCCGGGTCGGGCGGAGCGGAGTTTCCTATGGAGCCTTCGGCCGGGCCTGACTGCCTGTCAGTCTCACTCTGTCAAGTGGCACCGCAGCCGGAGTGGCGCAGGCGGCGCTGTCCTTCTGTCAGGCCGGTCAGTGGAGCGGCGAAGTGACGGCGGTCACTTTGGCTCTGCCGGCTGGGGGGCGCGCGTCAGGATAAAGGTGTCAGGCCACCTTTGCATTAAATGCTCCTGCGGTTTGGTCGGTCGGTGCGACGATTTGGTCAGGGTTGCTTCTTGGCGAAGACAGGGCCTCGGGCAAGCTGGAAATATGTTCGCCGCTGGAGGGGGGCCTCGGGCGAGACGGAAATCCTCCGGGGTCGGCTGCCCTTGTCCGAGGCTAGGCTCGGGCGAGGCGTGATCGAGTCCCTCGAATGGACTGATCCCTGACTTAATCGCACCCATCAGGCCTTTGCAGCTTTATGCTGATGGGGGTTACCAGCTGAGAATTAGGAGCCTTGAGGGTACCCCTAATTATGGTCCCCGACAGTAGCCCCCGAGCCTCGAAGGGAGTGTTAGCACTCGCTTGGAGGCTTTCGTCGCACTTTTTTGCATGGGGACCAGCCTTTCTCGGTTGCATTTTGTTCCGGTGGGTGCGCGCGAGCGCACCCGCCGGGTGTAGCCCCCGAGGCCTCGGAGGAGTGGTTTCACTCCTTCGAGGTCTTAATGCCTCGCGTAACGCTTCGGCTGGTCTGGTCGTTCCCTCATGCGAGCAGGCCGTAGCCTGGGTGTACGGTCGGGTCCCAAGTTCTCGGGCTGGTATGTTGACGCTGTCAACGGTTCGGCCGGAGCCGGGTTTGCGAGAGCAGCCCCCGAGCCTCTGCACCGGGCGAGAGGGCGATCAGGGACAGACTCGGCTTTTTTACATACGCCCCTGCGTCGCCTTTCCGCAAGGAGGAGGGGGGGAAAGCGCCATGTTGCCCTCGATGGGCGCCGAACATGGTGTCTCCGGTGAGCTGCAAGCGGGTGATCCGAGTGGACGTCCGTGCCCCGTTCGTTAGGGGTCGGCTAGGGGCCCAGAGGCACGCCCAAAAGTACCTGCGGGTGATCTGCCGGACCCGGTCCCCTGGCGACGGGGTCCGAGGGCTCGATGCCTCCCTCTGATGGGATTCCGTTACAAGATCGTTCCCGCCGGTCTCGAAAATGTCCTAGGGTACCTCGGGAGCGCAGCCCGAGCCTTGGTTATGTATCGAACGTACCCATGGTCATCCCTCGCTCGGCGTCTGAGGCGGCTGTGAACCCTTCGGGGGCCAACCTTCGAACCCCTGATCAGTAGTGGGCGCGAAGCCCGAGTAGCCTGAGGCGGTTGTTGAACCCTTCCGAGGGGCTGGCCTTCGAACCTCTGACTAGTAGTGGGTGTAGGACCCACATGATCTGAGGCGGCTGTCGAACCCTTCCGAGGGGCCAGCCTTCGAACCTCTGATCAGTAGGGAGGCTCGGGGCCTGGTTCCTTCACGAGGAAGGATCTTTTTCGGGGCACCCCCTTTCCCGGTCCCTGTTGCAAGAGAGAGAAAGAGGAAAAAAGGAAAAGGATACGAAATCGAACGACGCGACATACCTCTTTTGACGCGGTCATTACGGCGAAGGCGAAGCGTCGCTCGCTTCTCCTGCCAAAGACGCCGCCTGTCCCGCCGCGGAGTTAATGCGATGGGGCGAGTGGTTGGAGGAGCGACCGTTGCGTGTGCGCGAGCTGTTCGAGAGGGTTCTCTCGCTGCCCCCGGACGGGACGTGAGCTTGGCTGACGACGTGGCCGCTGCTCCTGCCCACCTGCCACCGCCATTACTGCCGGCCCATTTTTGGTCGCATTGACCGTCGCGCCAGGCTGGCGCTGCTAGGTCGCGCGCTGGGTCGCCTCGAGTCGCGGTATTGGTTCCGCAGTCGAGGAGGCGCGGTAGTGGCGCAAGTGGCGGTGCAGTTGCATGCACGAAGCATTCGGTGCGCCGGTTGCATGACGCGTGGGCCTGGGCCTCCATGCTGGGCGTGTTGGGAGTCAGAGAAGTGCGCCCACTTGGCGCGGTTGCATGCCGCCTGCACGGCTGCCTGCCCTTTCGCCCGTTGGTCTGGGCAAAAGTGGAGAGTCGCTTGTAACCGCTGGGCGGTTGTACGCACCGTGCACGGCGGTTTGGCTTCTTCTGCTCTGAGCCGGCTTGCATGACGTGTGGGACCCAGCCCCCGCGCCGCAGGGGAGGACCTGGGAGTGTGTTGGAGAAGACTCAGCCCGTGACGGCTGGGGACGCAAGTAGGGAGAGCCGCCTTTAAAAGGAGGGTGACCCCCTTGGGAGGCGACCATGTCTTCGCGCTCCCTTATGCATCATGTCTTTGCACCTTCCAAGCCCCCGGATGGGGGATATCTGCCGTCTTTCCGCCTCGTCGTTGGAGGAACGCAACTCTGCGGGAGTTGGTACCTTTCAGCCATCGTTCGGCTTCAAGGATTTTCATCAGCCAGCCCGGCTGCTCCCTCTCGCCGGGGGTCACCCAAGACGGTGACCACCAGCCCCTGGATGGGGAGGAGCAAGCTGGGCTGTGATCTTGGCCCCGCCCCCAGCTGGTCTTCATCATCCTCGCTGGGGCGGGGCCCGGGCTGAGCCGGTGCTCTGCCCCCCGCGCGGGTCGGCCGACCGCCTCCTCTTCCAGCTTCTTGTGGTGGAGACCATCCTCCAGTTCTACGGAGGAGACGTCCTCCAGCCATGCTGGGGGAGGCGGGCTGTTGCTGTCCAGCTAGGATGCAACATTCTGTCCTCTTCCTCGCTTGCGTGGCGAGGACAGGAGTGAGGACCTGCCGATGCGCTTTGGGGCGACCCGCGTTTGCTGGTGGTTTGCCCAGAGCTTGTCGCTCCACGGGCTTCCCCGGCGTGGAGGTTGTCCATACCCGCGGGGACGGAACCGGAGTTCCGTTTGTAATGGCACTTTGAATGCCAGTGTTTTTGTTCATTGTGGCTGTCGGGGCCTGAACATGTATGTAATTTTGGCACGGAGCCATGTTTTTTCCTCCTTTTCGAGCACTAAGACTCGCCTGTTGGTTGTCTAAACCGCTTCACCAAGCGTGAGTCGCCCCATGTAAAGGTGACGAGTGAGGTATCCGTATCCCGGAGGCGTGGGAGTCCCTCGGCTCGGTCGACCTTGTTGTCCGAGGCTTCTCTAGCTCAATTAAAGGAACCCCTCGGCCGCTCTTCGATGAGCCGAGGCCAGGGGTAGCGGTGTCAGCATGAACAACGGTGGAGTTGGCTCGAAAAGAAGACCAGGTCGGCCGGAGCCTGGCCGGGCCGTCCGTTAGCGGGGCCGACGCCGGAATTGACCAGCCGAGGCCTCGGGTCGGGCTGACGTCCTTGGAGGGCAACTGGCCGAGGCCCCGGGGTGACCGGCCGAGCCGCCTGCTCGGGTCGGATTCCCGGAGAAGGCCCTGGCAGCGATGGCCCGGGCGTAGCGATGACGTCGTCCTTCGGAGTGGAGATCTTCGGACCGCGTCGCCGTCCGAGGCTAGGTCAGACCTCGCCGAAAGTGTTGTCGATGCCGAGGGTGCTGCTGCTCCCTTCAGCCGTCAAGATCCGAGCCTGCAGGATCGGATTGTCTTGTAGCGTGTGTTTTCTGCGGCCGCCGAGGCCTAAACACACCCTCGCCGTGTTGTAAAGCTGCGTCTCTTTTCCTCTTGTTTCGAGTATCTGGACTTTTTTGTCGGTAACAGAAATGTTTGTGCGAGCGAGAGTTGCTTCTCGCGGAAGGTGATGAGTGAGGTATCCGTATCCTGGAGGCGTAGGAGTCCCTCGGCTCGGTCGGCCTTGCCGCTTACGCGCACTCTTACCCGTCCATGGGGCTCTGTCACCGACGCAGTCGAGAAGGCTCGAAGGATCGCTTCGGCAGAAGAGCTTTCGAATGTGAAGACTTGTTCGGTCCGCAGAATCACTTATCCGAACGTGAGTTACTTATCGCAGAAGGTGATGAGTGAGGTATCCGTATCCCGGAGGCGTAGGAGTCCCTCGGCTCGGTCAGCCTTGGCTGCTTACGTGTACTCCGTCGTTTTCAGGATCCACTTTCGAAGTAGCCAAAAAGCGCGAAAGACATTCTGGCAGAAAAGATCTTTTTTCGAGGAAAATTTCGATGCAGAGGGGGTTCCCCCCTTTTAGCCCCCGAGGGAGGGTCGGGCTTTGCCGAGGCGAGGCCAACCCTTCCTTGATGACTAAACTTTGCATGGGTGCGAGGTATATGATCAACTTGAAAACATCTTAAGGGTAGAAGCGACGTAGCTGTTGGATGTTCCAGGCATTGCCGTAGACCTCACCTTGACTGTTGGCCAGCTTGTACGTTCCGGGCTTCAGAACCTTGGCGATGACGAATGGCCCCTCCCAGGGGGGCGTGAGCTTGTGCCACCCACGGGCGTCTTGTCGCAGCCGAAGCACCAGGTCGCCCACCTGGAGGTCTCGGGACCGGACCCCTCGGGCGTGGTAGCGTCGCAGGGACTGCTGGTACCGCGTCGAGTGTAGCAAGGCCTTGTCCCGAGCCTCCTCCAGCTGGTCCAGCGAGTCTTCTCGGCTAACTTGGTTGCTTTGGTCGGTGTAGGCCCTCGTCCTCGGGGAACCATATTCTAAGTCTGTGGGCAAGATGGCTTCGGCCCCATAGACTAGAAAGAACGGCGTGAAGCCCGTGGCTTGGCTCGGCGTTGTCCTCAGACTCCAGACCACCGAGGGGAGTTCCTTTATCCACCGCTTGCCGAACTTGTTGAGGTCGTTGTAGATCTGAGGCTTGAGCCCTTGTAGAATCATGCCGTTGGCACGCTCTACCTGCCCATTCGTCATGGGATGAGCCACGGCGGCCCAGTCCACCCGGATGTGGTGATCCTCGCAGAAGTCTAGGAACTTTCTGCCGGTGAACTGGGTGCTGTTGTCGGTGATGATGGAGTTCGGGACCCCGAAGCGATGGATGATGTTGGTGAAGAACGCCAAAGCCTGCTCAGACCTGATGCTGTTCAGGGGTCGGACCTTGATCCACTTGTAGAATTTGTCGATGGCGACCAGTAGGTGCGTGTAGCCCCCGGGTGCCTTCTGCAAAGGGCCAACGAGATCCAGACCCCACACAGCAAAAGGCCAGGTGATGGGTATCGTCTGTAGAGCCTGAGCGGGCAGGTGGGTCTGCCTCGCGTAGAATTGACACCCTTCGCAGGTGCGGACAATTCTGGTAGCGTCGGCCACCACCGTCGGCCAGTAGAAACCTTGTCGGAAGGCGTTTCCAACGAGGGCTCGAGGTGCTGCGTGATGGCCGCAAGCCCTCGAGTGTATCTCTCGTAGGAGCTCCTGACCTTCGGCGATGGAAATGCATCGCTGGAGGATGCCTGAGGGGCTGCGGTGGTAGAGCTCCTTTCCATCTCACAGCAAGACGAACGACTTGGCCCGCCGCGCCAACCGCCGAGCCTCGGCTCGGTCGAGGGGTAGTTCTCCTCGGTGGAGATATTGCAGGTACGGGGTCTGCCAGTTCCGATTAGGCGTGACCCCGCTTCGCTCCTCCTCAACGCGCAGTGCCTCACCCTCGGGGGCCGAGGGTACCTCGGACTGAACCGAGGGTGCCTCGGGCCGAGCTGAGGGTGCCTCGGGTTGAGCCGAGGGTGCCTCGGACTGAGCCGAGGCCGCCTCGGGTTGAGCCGAGGGTACCTCGGACTGAGCCGAGGGTACCTCGGGCTCGGACGTGTCGTCGATCTTGACGGAGGGTTGATGCAGGTCTCGGGAGAAGACGTCCGGGGGAACCGTTGTTCGCCCCGAGGCTATTTTAGCCAGCTCGTCCGCAGTCTCGTTGTAGCGCCGGGCGATGTGGTTGAGCTCGAGCCCGTAGAACTTGTCTTCCAGGCGCCGAACCTCATCGCAGTAGGCCTCCATCTTCGGGTCGCGGTAATGGGAGTTCTTCATGACTTGGTCGATGACGAGCTGCGAGTCACCGCGAGCGTCGAGGCGTCGGACCCCTAGCTCGATGGCGATCCGCAACCCGTTGACCAGAGCCTCATACTCGGCCACATTGTTGGACGCCGGGAAATGGAGGCGTAGCACATAGCATAGGTGCTTCCCGAGGGGCGAGATGAAGAGTAGGCCTGCGCCGGCTCCTGTCTTCATCAGCGACCCGTCGAAGAACATAGTCCAGAGTTCCGGCTGGATCGGAACTGTTGGGAGCTGGGTGTCGACCCATTCAGCCACGAAGTCCGCCAAGACCTGGGACTTGATGGCCTTCCGAGGAGCGAACGAGATTGTTTCGCCCATGATTTCCACCGCCCACTTTGCAATCCTACCCGAGGCCTCACGGCACTGGATGATCTCCCCCAGGGGGAAGGATGACACCACAGTTACCGAATGAGACTCGAAGTAGTGTCGCAACTTTCACCATATCAGGATCACCGCATACAGCAGTTTCTGCACTTGTGGGTAGCGGATTTTGGTCTCGGACAGTACCTCGCTGACGAAGTAGACTGGCCTCTGAACGGGCAATGCATGCCCCCTTCTTGCCTCTCGACCACAATCGCGGCGCTAACCACCTGAGTGGTCGTGGCGACGTAGACCAAGAGGGCTTCTCCGGCAGCTGGGGGCACCAAGATAGGCGCCTTCGTGAGGAGCGCCTTCAGGTTCCCAAGGGCTTCCTCGGCCTCAGGGGTCCAAGTGAAGCACTCGGCCTTCCTCAAGAGGTGGTACAGAGGTAGACCTCTTTCGCCGAGGCGTGAGATGAAGCAGCTCAGAGCCGCGAGACATCCCATGACCCTCTGTACGCCTTTCAAGTCCTTGATGGGCCCCATGCTGGTGATAGGGGCACGACTCTTTGAGCATCTTGTCGAAGAGGTTGGCACCTCCGGGGGGTTTCCGAGGGTTCTTGTACTCGGCGGCGGCGACAAGGTCCGCGTCGGCGTCGTCGCGTTTCGCTTGCGACTTCTTCTTGCCCTTCTTCTTGGCGCCACGCTGAGTTGACCTCTCGGGAGCATCTTCCGATGGGCGGCCCTGGGGCTGCTTGTCCTTTCGGAAGATAGCCTCGACCGCCTCCTGGCCGGAGGCGAACTTGATGGCGATATCCATCAGCTCGCTTGCCCTAGTGGGGGTCTTGCGACCCAGCTTGCTCACCAGGTCGCGGCAGGTGGTGCCGGCGAGGAACGCGCCGATGACATCCGAGTCGGTGATGTTGGGCAGCTCGGTGTGCTGCTTCGAGAATCGCCGGATGTAGTCCCGGAGAGACTCTTCCGGCTGCTGCCGGCAGCTTCGGAGGTCCCAGGAATTCCCGGGGCGCACGTAAGTGCCCTGGAAATTGCCGGCGAAAGCTTGGACTAGGTCGTCCCAGTTGGAGATCTGCCCCGGAGGCAGGTGCTCCAACCAGGCGCGAGCAGTGTCGGAGAGGAACAGGGGGAGGTTGCGGATGATGAGGTTGTCGTCGTCCGTTCCACCCAGTTGGTAGGCCAGACGGTAGTCCGCGAGCCACAGTTCCGGTCTCGTCTCCCCTGAGTACTTTGTGATAGTAGTCGGGGGTCGGAACCGGGTCGAGAACGGCGCCCGTCGTATGGCCCGGCTGAAGGCCTGCGGACCGGGTGGTTCAGGCGAGGGACTCCGATCCTCCCCGCTGTCGTAGCGTCCCCCACGCCTGGGGTGGTAGCCTCGGCGCACCCTCTTGTCGAGGTGGGCTCGACGGTCGCGGTGATGGTGCTCGTTGCCGAGGCGACCCAGGGCCGCAGGCGCTGTGTTGCGCGTGCGCCCGGTGTAGACCGGGGCTTCCCGCATGAATCGGGAAGTCGCGGCATGAGGTTCCGAGGGGTACCCCTGCCTTCGGGAGGCAGAGCTCTCGGCCCGTCGGACCGCGGCACCTTCCAGGAGATTCTTGAGCTCCCCCTGGATTCGCCGCCCCTCGGTGGTTGATGGCTCCGGCATCGCGCGGAGAAGCATCGCTGCTGCAGCCAGGTTCTGGCCGACCCCACTAGATGCGGGTGGTGGCCTGACCCTGACGTCATCGGCGACGCGGTGCTGGAAGCCCTGGGGTAGATGACGTATTTCTCCGGCCGGGGGTTGGCCCGCCCATGCCTGCCCGACGTCCCGGCGGATCGGCTCAAGCGCTCCTGCTCCCCCGTCGAGCCTGGCCTGCACCCCGCGAATTTGCTCGAGCTATGGGTCATGGTCCCCCGCCTGAATGGGGACCACAGCTAGCTCCCGTGGGATGTCAACGCGAGGCATCGGCCTAGGGAGATCACCGTCCTCCGGCATGCCGAGATGGTTGCCTTCGGAGGGACCCCCCAAATCGACGTGGAAGCATTCGCGACTTGGGCCGCAGTCCTCGTCGCCGAGGCTACGGCTACCATCGGAACAGTCGAAAAGGCAGCAGTCACATGCGGTCATGAAGTCCCGCACGGCGCTGGGGTTGCCAAGTCCAGAGAAATCCCAACAGATGCTGGGCTCGTCGTCTTCCTCGGACCCAGAGGACCCGTAGGTCGAGACGTCCGTTAGCCGGTCCCAAGGTGACCGCGTACGAAACCCCAGAGGGTTTGGACTTGCCTCTACGAGAGCACCCGCCAAAGCGAAGCCGCTAGGCGGGTCGAGGCTGAATCCGAAAGACGTGGGATGGGAATCGGTCGGTACCTTTTGGTCGACGAGCGGTGATAATGTCATGTCGGGGGCTGACTGCACCGTCGTCTCAGGTACGAGGGTGACGTCCAGCAAGCTTTTCGCGAGCGTGCTGGCGTCATCCGCTTGCTCGGGTTTGGCGTGTCGCGGGGAGACGACGCTCGTCTTCATCTCAAGCGCGAAGTCGATACCCGGTGCGCCCCTCGTTGGGGTGCCGGCGCGATCGACTCGCTCGACAGCCGACGAGGCGCTGCCTCCTGCTTGGCCTTGGTTGCCCCGTCTTCCCCTCCGTCGGCGGGGAAGAGGGCGGGATGAGCTCGAAGGTTGTTCTTCCACCACGCGGGGAAGACGTCGTCGATTCCGCCGCCGGCGGGCGGGCTGTCGGCCGCCACTATCGTTGTCACGCGGCGGTGGAAGGAGTATCATGTCGTAGCTGCCGTCGAGGGACATGAACTCAAGACTCCCGAAACGGAGCACCGTCCCGGGTTGGAGAGGTTGCTGGAGACTGCCCATCTGGAGCTTGACGGGAAGCTGTTCGTCAACACGCAGCAGGCCCCTACCTGGCGCGCCAACTGTCGGCGTTCTGAGACCGGGGGGTCCCTGAGCCGACGAGTGAATGTCGCCGCGTGCCCCAGCCCAGATGGGTCGAGCGCGAGGGCGAGCGCGAAGGGGGGAGAGCGAGGCGCCCGGAGACCAGCGTGAGAGAGGTGGGAATCCCGCGGCCTTCGTGTTCGTCCCGCGCCCAGGTCGGGTGCACTTGCAGTAGGGGGTTACAAGCGTCCACGCGGGAGAGGGAGCAAGCGGCTTAAAGCGAGCGCGTATCTCGTCCTCGTCCCCGCGCGGCCAACCCTCTCTAAGAGGGCCCTGGTCCTTCCTTTTATAGGCGTAAGGAGAGGATCCAGGTGTACAATGGGGGCTATAGCAGAGTGCTACGTGTCTAGCGGAGGAGAGCTAGCGCCCTAAGTACATGCCGTTGTGGCAGCCGGAGAGATCTTGGCACCCAGCTGGTGTGATGTCGTGGCCGTCGAAGGAGCGATGGAGCCTGGCGGAGGGACAACTGTCGGAGTGGTTGAGTCCTTGCTGACGTCCTCTTGCTTCCGTAAGGGGGCTGAGAGTCACCGTCGTCACAGAGTATACGGGGCGCCATCATTGCCTATCTGGCGGAGCGAGCCAGATGGGACGCCGGTCTTGTTCCCTGCGGCCCGAGTCAGCTCGGGGTAGGGTGATGATGGCGCCTCCTGTTGACGTGGCTAGTCTGCGCCCTAGGTTGGGCGATGTGGAAGCTCCTCCAAAGCCGAGGTCGAGTCTGTCTTCCGTGGCCGAGGTCGAGTCCGAGCCCCCGGGTCGGGCGAGGCGGAGACCGTCGGCTGAGGCCAGGGCGTAGTCCGAGCCCTGGGGTCGGGCGAAGCGGGGTTCGTCGTCTTCCGGGATTTAGCCCGTGTCCGAGCCCTAGGTCGGGCGGAGCGGAGTTCGCCATCTTCCGGGACTTAGCCCGTGTCCGAGCCCTGGGTCGGGCGGAGCGGAGTTCGCCGTCTTCCGGGTCTTAGCCTGTGTCCGAGCCCTGGGTCGGGCGGAGCGGAGTTCGCCGTCTTCCGGGTCTTAGCCCGTGTCCGAGCCCTGGGTCGGGCGGAGCGGAGTTCGCCGTCTTCCGGGACTTAGCCCGTGTCCGAGCCCTGGGTCGGGCGGAGCGGAGTTCGCCGTCTTCCGGGTCTTAGCCCGTGTCCGAGCCCTGGGTCGGGCGGAGCGGAGTTCGCCGTCTTCCGGGACTTAGCCCGTGTCCGAGCCCTGGGTCGGGCGGAGCGGAGTTTCCTATGGAGCCTTCGGCCGGGCCTGACTGCATGTCAGTCTCACTCTGTCAAGTGGCACCGCAGTCGGAGTGGCGCAGGCGGCGCAGTCCTTCTGTCAGGCCGGTCAGTGGAGCGGCGAAGTGACGGCGGTCACTTCGGCTCTGCCGGCTGGGGGGCGCGCGTGAGGATAAAGGTGTCAGGCCACCTTTGCATTAAATGCTCCTGCGGTTTGGTCGGTCGGTGCGGCGATTTGGTCAAGGTTGCTTCTTGGCGAAGACAGGGCCTCGTGCAAGCCGGAAATATGTTCGCCGCTGGAGGGGGGCCTCGGGCGAGACGGAAATCCTCCGGGGTCGGCTGCCCTTGTCCGAGGCTAGGCTCGGGCGAGGCGTGATCGAGTCCCTCGAATGGACTGATCCCTGACTTAATCGCACCCATCAGGCCTTTGCAGCTTTATGCTGATGGGGGTTACCAGCTGAGAATTAGGAGCCTTGAGGGTACCCCTAATTATGGTCCCCGACACCTGCGCTGAGCCGGACGGTCCGCGCCTGATGGTTAGACGATCCCTACGTGCGCAGAGGTGACGACATTCGCCAATAGCATCTAGACTATCCCTAGGACTCCGGGAGGGATCTCGTCAGGGAGGAGGGATCCTAGGGTTTGTCTTGGGATCGACAGACCACCCAAGATGCCTTCAGACGACGTAGAGTCGAAGAGAGGTGAAGAAGGCTATGTTACTGTCTACTCTTAGGGCAAAAGTAAAGGAATAGAAGATATATTGATTTGATTCGATCGCTGGTGTTTCAATTGGTCGTACCCCTTCAAATATAAAAGGGGATATGAGTTAATTTTCCTGATCTGATCTAATCATAGACTATCCGTGCCTAACACTACGGGACACAGCTGCTTTGCCGAGTGCCTGAAACACTTGATAAAGCCTAAAAAACACTCGACAAAGCTTTACCGAGTGTGAGTCTCGATGAACTGTACATCGGCAACAGCTTCTTTGCCAAGTGCTTTTTGTCGGGCACTCGGCAAAGACTTTGCCAAGTGCCACCTGGTTCTCGGCAAAGAAAAGTCGTTGTCACGACGCCAGGTGATGGTAACTTTGCTGAGTGCCACCCTGACACTCGGCAAAGGCTCCCTCTTTGCTGAGTATCTTCTGTACCGACCCTTGGCAAAGAAGCCCGTTGTGGGCCCCTTTGCCAGTTCCTTTACTGAGTGTATTAGGTGTCACTTGACAAAAATGGCTTGTTTTGTCGAGTGTCTCAGCCACAACACTTGGCAAAGAAGCTTTACAGGTTCCCAGGTGTGCCTTCTTTGCCAAGTGCTATGGCCATGACACTCGGCAAAGTGTCCTTCACATGAAATCATAGAGCTTCAATGTAGACCGGCTAGGTTTCTAAACATAGTGCATGATAACTTTCACGAAACATTTTCAAATTTTTATCACAGACTCTACATATGATATCATGACATGTCGCCAAGTTTCATATTTTCTGACTCTATTTGTGTTTTATACAATTTTAAAACAACTGGATGACAAGTTCACGATCTTGTTTCCTGGGCATGGTGCTCGAAAATTCCGGTCTGCTCTTGAAATAGGTCGTAACTTGTGCTAAATAACATGAATATCATTTTTTGCATTCATTGTTTTTCTTTTTTCGAGTGACTTGCAGTTCAAATCTGAATTATCCGAGAAAATTCAATTAAACGAACAAAATCTAATAGTTATATCAGACACTTTTATAATTGTGCCAAAATCGAACATGTAGGTCTACATAGTGTAGGAACACACCACAAAGGTTTGGTGGGAAAAAGAAAAAAATGAAAACATACTTTGCCGAGTTTTAAGAAAGACACTCGGCAAAATATGGATTTACCGAGTGTCAATGCGTGGCGCTCGGCAAAGTTAACGGCCGTCAGCTATAGACGGCTGCCGACGACCCTTTGCCGAGTGTTGCATTTTGCCGAGACTCTGACATTCGGCAAATCCTTCTTTGTCGAGTGTCCTTTTACGCCTAGAGTTTCGCCCTCAGTATACGAGGTCGTTGCCGAGAGTCTTATTTCGCCGAGAGTGGCACTCGACAAAGAATGCTTTGCCGAGTGCCCGACAAAATGCACTCGATAAAGCATCGAGCACTTGGCAAAGAGCCGGATTTCGGTAGTGTAAGGGCGGATCGTCCGCAAGCCAAACTGTCCGGGCTTCAGGCCCGGACCGTCCAGCCGTGCATAAGGCCACAAACGGTGCTCAACACATGCCCCCTGCCTTTTGGGGAAGCTGAGTGTAGAACCCCGGTTTTTGGCTCCAAGGTTAGAAACCCTAAACTCCTTAAACCCCCCTTGAACCTTAAGCCTCATAAGCATTTTATAACTCATATGCATAAACCATGGTTGCTAGCAGCACTTCACTCATGTAGCCTCACCTAGCATCTCATGTTACACCTAGAAAATCTCTTATATATGTGCATATATGAATAAAAGAGAAAGGTAATGGGAAAAGAATTGAGAAAAAAGAAAATAAAAAAAGAAAAACCCTCCCTCTCTCCCTCGGCCCATCACCGTGCACGTCGTCCTCGCGCCAACGCTCGCTCTCTCTCTCTCTCACTGCCCGCTCAGCCCCACTCGCCAGTGCCTCGTCCCAGTGCCCGCACACCCGTCCTCCCTCTGCCAAGTGGGTCTCGATCGTCAGCCCCTTCTTCCTTACCCGCGCACAGCATCGACGTGATCACCACCGGCTGCCGTCCTTCCCTCAACCCCCGCCATCCCTCCTATGACAGTAAAGTTGGCACCATTTCGTCCCCCGCCCACTGTGCCTGCGCCCTCGCACGACACTTCACCAAGCCATCTCGCCCCCGACGTTGTGCGCCATTACCGCCGTCGTTGTGCACCTCACCGGCACCAGCCAGCCTCCGCCGCTCCCCTCCTTTGGGCGCCTATAAAAAGGCCTCCTCGAGCTCCCTTTCTCCCCGCACCGGCCTCGACCACTCTCCCTCCCCTCCCCTAGGCTCAATCAAGCTAGCGTCGTCACCCCCCTTCGCTCTGGTGAGCTCTCCCCTCCCCATCTAGTGGCCTAGTATCAAATCAAAGTAGCTCACGAACTTCACCACATCGCCACGAACACAGAACACCGCATTCCACCCCCAATCATACCTCGTGGCCTCGTCGACGACCTCACCGCCACGAGAGCCCTGCTAACTCGTCGTGGTCGACCTCTTCTAGACCGCCACCGGTGAAATTAACCCCACCGCCGTGATCGCCCCCTTGCTCATGCTAACCGATCTCCCTGACCACCAGGAACTGGGCCACCGGTGGAGAACCGCTGTCGAACCCGCCGGCGACCGGTTCTTCTCCCCGGTCGGACGGTTCGCCCCACTAACGTTGTCTTCCCCTCCCTCTCGCTGGCACGTGGGCCCGTGCTCACGGCGTCGTCCCCGCGCCTGCCCGTGCCGTGCCCCGCCCGTGGGCCGTGCTGGGCCAGCTCGCCCGCGTGGCCGCGCGCCCGCGCTCGGCTTGGGCCAAAATCCCCTCCCTGGCCCACTAGAGCCGAGAACCCCATTTCTTTTTCCTTTTCTCATATATATATATGTTGATATTTTATGCACCAAAAATAGTTCAAACACTTTCTAAGTCACATAAAATGATAATATTAGAAACTTATCACACTTCACTTAGCATGACCAATGCTTGATGTATTGTTTGTTGCCTCTTTTGTTAGAAGAAGCGAGGACCGATGATCCAGAACCCATAGCCCCAGAAGAAGGGCAGGAGCCCGACCTCCTAGAAATAGAACTTTCATGCCACGAGAGCTTCGATGAAGGCAAGTTCATTCTACTCTTGATGCATAAATTATCTATTCTTTCTACCACTACCTAAGCCTGGGGTATGGAATGGTTATTATGCATTGTGAGTTGAGTGTCAGCCTACATTAAATAACACTTTTTTGCTACAAAGAAGATGTGAGTTTGGGTTATGGTTTGAAAATAAAATGTTTTTCAAAATATGTATGATGAAGGGTTATCACCCTTATCACCTTTTGAGTGGGATGATCAGGGACTCTTGTATACCCAAAAATGTATACAATGAGAATATAGTTGATCTCCTTATTTTGTGTGCCATATATTCATCATAACAAGAGCTTACCTATAATTAAGAGTGATTAGTTAAAATGAATGATGCTAAAATGGAATATACGTCATGATGAGGTTTTATTTTCTGTGCATTTTGTGATAATATAAAAATAATGTAAAAAGAAAATATGTTAATAGCCAAATTAGAATTTAAGTTCTAAAGGAAATTCTAGAATTTAGAAAAGAGAAGGAAGAAAATATTATGTGAATAAAAAATATAAAAATATGTAAATAAAAATATATTATTCCTACACTAGGATTTGAATTTGTATATTTGACTCAAAGATGAAACTCATAACAAGATTCAAAATTCAAATTGGAGATTCAAATGATAAGGAAAAGAAAATACAAAAGAAAAAGGGAAAAACAGTATCTGGGCTCACTCGGTCTCAATTCGGCCCACCAGGGCAACCCGTCCGCGCAGCCCAATTCCATCCCGCAGCGCCGATAAGTGGGCCAGCCAGGTCAGTTGCGCGCGTGTCTCCTTTCTCCCTGTTACACTGCCCCGTGGGTCCGCCTGCTCGTCCGCAGACTCACGCCCATGTTGAACCAGTTCCTTCACTGCACTTAGGGGCCCACCTGTCACCAACCGCCACGCAGCCACGACAAAGGCAGGCGCGAGATCTGCGACGAGCGCCGCCATGGAATCCGCCAACGCTGTTACTGGCGAGGCCATTCCCCGCGGACCATAAAACGTTCATGCGCCCTTTTTCTCCTCCCCTCTTCCAACCTCTCGCACAGACCCGAGCACCGGAGCCAGTCACCGCAGCCGTGCGCTATCAGCTGGGTGAGAGAAGTTTCGCCGCCGAGGCTTAATCTGCATCATTGCCGTGCTAGGTTTAGTGCACCTACGTGTGGAGCCTCGTTGTGTCTCCGGGGAGCTGTCGACTGTCGTCACGGAGGAAACGAACCATTGGATGACCCGGAATTTCTTGCCGGAGTGGAGTTCTCCGCTGAGCTCGCGTCCTACCGTGGCCACCACCGACCCAACGTCGATTCACAGTATGGAGCACCCCGCTCAGTTCAGCTTGAATTTCCACGCATGTAGCGCCAGTCGGGAGTTAGGTTAGGGGCTAAGAATTGTCGATGACCTCCTTCGGTGGGGAGTGCGGCCGCAGAGCTGACCGCCGCCATGCTCGGATTTGGCGGAGGAAAGGGATGAAGTTGGGCCGTTGATCGGACAAGGAACAATCCTGATTAGGTCGCGCGTGCCGATTGGGGGGAAAGGCGGTGGATCGTCCGATCGGAATCTAGCGGTTTGGATTAGATCGCATGGCATTGTATACTAACTGTAGATCTGTGATCCCTTGGCTTAGATTGGATCTTGTTTCATTAAATCATGGTCGTAGGATCGCTGGCAGACGGCCTTGATCAAATTCCAGTGTACCCTTTTAGGTGATCAAATCTAGACCATGGGATTCGGATCCGGTGGTCCGCGCGGTATACCGCTTCGCCCCTGTTGGCGATTTAATCTGAACGCTCAAATTCTAATCCGATGGCCCAGATCCATAGATACCCCTTCGGCCTCGGCAATTTTATTAAAGAACCCCTGGGTTTATTGAGTATCAACCCGCAATCCACAGGATTGTTCATTGAGTCTTAGGAAGCTTGCGCAAAGGCCCCTGCCCTTCTCGGGAACTATGCGCGCAGACCAGGGAGTTAGTAAATCAGAGAAATTGATTTGAAAATAGATTTTTAATGTAAAAATAAATGCTAGAACTTGTTTAATTCATATAAAATTCATACTTAGTCCAAATTGATCCATTCTAGTTTCTATAATTTTGTAATATTATTGTTTATAAAATAGTGGCACTGTTTTGACACGAAAGCCACATTAAAATTGATATCCTAATTAATCTTAAACCAAGCACATAAAACCTTTGGAAATTCATAACTTAAAATCTATAACTCCAAAATTAATGATTCATGTTCATGTGATCTTATTTTAATATGTAGATATTAATGTGTATTTTGTTTATATGTTTGGTGTGATGTTAATTTCTCCTTTATACTATGCTTGTTTGTATTGTGGCGAGTAGAAGAGCTTGTGGCTGAGGATCCTGGTGTTCAGCAGATAGAAGTTGCTGAGCAGGTGCTCATTGAAGGCAAGTTGTGCCCTTGACCACTTTTTACCCAATAATGTTCTTTATTATCACCTATGTCACACCCGGTTTTAGAAGACAAACCGAATGCGAACCATGTACGTGCCAGGATCAGCAATTCACTTACACAGCAGTTACATAACTGGACATCATCACACAGTGCTCAAATAATAACATAAAAGAAGATATAATAGTCGATTACATCATGATGTCCGAGACAACCACATAGTCTTTAACAATTATCAAAGTGTGGAAAAGAAACGTAGATAAACACGGCCTTCACAAGCAGCCGACTGGGGGGTTTGCCGCTAACCCATGCCTAGAACTCATCGTACTCTTGGAACTCCTGGAAGTCTTCCTTCGCGACTTCATCTTCTCCTGAGCAGTGGTTGCAACGCGGACAACCTGGGGGGTTGGTGTGTAAAGCAAGGGTGAGTACACATCAACATACTCAGTAAAATGTCCTGTTTGGCTATAGTGGACTAGCCTTATGTGGGGTTAAGTAAAGCAGTTGCTTTTAGTTGGTCAGGTTGTTATTTACTAGTAGAGAGATAGGTTTTAGCATTAACCCAAGTTGTTAACCCAAAGTACCCTTCCCATACAAAAAGGATACCACTTACCATTACCATAAGCATGAACATAACCACCATCCTCATCACCACCTGTAAACCAAACATCTCTGATCAAAGTATCTCTAATCAATGGAGCTCCCTTGGCCGCTCATAACCGCGAGCACGGCTGATATATCAGTTTCATAACAATCTGCAGAGGTTGCACACTTTACCCACAAGCCGTGATTCCCTCTTGCCTCGGGCTGATCAAACCCTTAAACACTACCAAGGTGAACATGCAGGGTTTCACTATGTAGCCTTTACAAAGATTCCCTGAGGCTGTAGCCGCCCATTAGGTTTCATAAATGTACCGCACTCCTCCCCAAGGGGCAAACCACCCTTGGCAGAGCGAGCCACATACACCGAGCCCCATTGACGGCACGACAGCGAAGCAAACTACACCCCAGTTCCTCTAATTATTCAGCTAAGGGCATCCCATTCCACCCTCATGGTTGCACTGTTTTCCCAGGCGGTCATCCAACGAATCAGTCCTTACGGAGAGGCACTCGAGAAACAGCTCGAGTCCCCTTAAATGCCACAAGTATATCATCATAATCAAAAGGGGAAAACAACGTATCATAGGTGATCTCATCATGTTCATTGATTAATGTGGAGCACTAGCATATAGCTAAACCAAATAACACAACCAGAATAGGTAAGCAAGGACAAGATAAACCAAAAGCTAGTCAATCCTTAGGTATAAATTGTGTAAATGCGGGAAGTGAATTATAAGAATGAATAGGACATAGATGGGTCAAGGGACACTTGCCTTCACCAACCGACTTCTGCTCAGGGTCTTCACCTGCAACTCCTTCGGACTCCACCAACTGACCGTTATCTATACGAGTTCAAACATACATTCCACAAATTTAATACAACAGAACAGTACACCATACAATAGAATGTAATAAATAAACAGACGCTCGACGGAGGGTTCACACCTATGCCTAAGCGAGAAAGAGGGAATAACGGTCGAGGCTATGGTCGAAGAGCGATCACGTTACGCGATTATAAATTAGAGTACTCCTCTAAACAGAATAGTATTAATTTGGCCATCGTGTTATGTATAGGGTAAAGTCATGTTCCATGTTTAATCATTATGAACAGATCAAAGTAAATTTAAAAGGATTATCGCACGATGAAGTGCGCGACACAGCACTTAGACTGAATTAAGAACAAAACGACTCGTCGCGCGACAGGGCGCGCCACGAGACACTTCAACTAATTATGAAAATAACGTCAAACGTAGCGCGACGAAGCGCACGACGGCATACGTCATCCAAACTGAATTTAAAACGAAGCGTCGCGCGACTGGACGCGCGACGCCACACCTTAAATAATCTGAAATTAAAATAGATCATCGTGTGACAAAGCGCGCGACGCAACACATTAATAGAATCTGAAATCAAATTAATTAGCCGCGCGACGAAGTGCGCGACGTAGCATGTTGATTGAATAACATTTAAAATTAATTAAAACCAAAATCAATCACCGCGCGTGTGGGGCTGTGCGCGCGGGATCACGCTGCGTGTGCCGGGGACGCGTGAGGCCGTGCCGGGGACGCCGGGGGCCATGCGAGTCACGCCGGGGGCGCGCAGCCGCGCCGGGGATAGGGCGGGCGCCACCGAGAAGGGGCCGGGCAGGGGGCGCCGACGGGGAGCCGCGCAGGGGCATGCCGGGGCAGGGGAGCAGGGGGCGCGCGAGGGGCCGAGCCGGGGGCCGCGCGGGGCCGGACTGGGGCGCCGCCGGGGGAGGCCGTGAGGGGCACGCGGGGGAGCCGCGGGGGCCGCCAGGGGGCGCGCAGGGGAGGCCAGGAGGGGGCCATGGGGGCGCCGCTGGGGAGCCGCCAGGGGCGCGCACAGGGGGCGAGGGGTGCGCAGGGGGAGGCCACGAGGGGCGCGCGCAGGGAGGGCGCGCGGGGGAAGAAGGAAGTGGAGGGGGAGGGGAAGAGAGAGAGAGGGAGAGGGGAGGGGAGCTCACCTTGGGGTCCAAAACCGGCAATCACCGTCTCCAAAACCTAGGGCACAACGGGGGAGGGAGAGGTGGAGGAGAGGAAGTTGCTGCGCGGGAAAAATTGAATGAGGAGAAAGGGAGAGAAGGGAGGGGGCGCGCGCACATGGGGAGGGGCAG
Organism: Zea luxurians; assembly: GCA_029449295.1. NCBI lineage: Eukaryota > Viridiplantae > Streptophyta > Magnoliopsida > Poales > Poaceae > Zea > Zea luxurians. Next base: position 8,664,998 of record JAOPSE010000077.1, read on the forward strand.
GGCGCTAGGGGCGCGCAGGCCAAGACCGGGCCAGGCCTGGCCGGGTTGGGCCGCACCGCAGGTCAAAATCCCGCGGCACGCACAACCACAGATCGGAAACCAAACGCGAAACAAAATCCACAACGAGACAAGACGAACGCGCGATTAAACACGACATCAGACAAAAGAAATATGCTTCGGCATGATGCAACACCCATGACAACTTAGGTTTTTGTTTACACATGATCCGAACACCAGTCGCTATACTGCTTTGAAATTGGGAAGAAGGAGCGAAACAAAAGAGAAAAGAGAGTAACGCCTGAATTTGGTGAGTATAAAGAAAAAAATTCTACCCCCAAATTCAGTGTGTTACAAACCTATCCCCCTTAAAAGAATCTCGCCCTCGAGATTCAAGGTTGGCTAGCAAAGAGTTCGGGATACTTGGCCATCAGATCTTCACGCTCCCGGGTTGCTTCTTCCTCAGAGTGGTGATCCCATCTGACTTTGCACATTCTAATAGTTTTCCTTCGGGTGACTCTGTCTGCAGTCTTAAGAATCTGCACTGGCTTCTCTATGTAGGTCAAGCCTTCTTGGACTTCGAGACCTTCCACTAGCAACTGCTCTTCTGGCACACGCAGACACTTCTTCAACTGAGACACATGAAAGACATCATGCACCGCTGATAAACCTTCTCGTAGACTAAGTTGATAGGCCACTTCTCCATGCTTTGTGCGAATCTGATACGGACCAACATACCGGGGCGCTAGCTTGCCTCTGACTCCTCTGATAGGCGATACCTTCAGGTAGACAAAATCTCCAACTTCAAAACTAAGCTCTCTCCTTCTTGTGTCTGCATAGCTTCGCTGCCTTGATTGCGCTATCTTTAGGTTCTCCCGAACCATCTTGATGTTCTCTTCAGTTTCGAGCAAAATGTCTGGCCCAAACACTTGCTTTTCTCCAAGCTGATCCCATTGCAGTGGAGTTCTACAACTTCTTCCATAAAGTGACTAAAATGGTGACATCTTAAAGCTGGCCTGGTAACTGTTGTTATAGGAGAACTCTGTATAAGGTAATCTCTTGTCCAATCCAAACTGATCTTGCAACGCACAGGCTCTCAACATGTCTTCGAGGATTTGATTAGTTCTTTCAGTTTGACCGTCTATCTGTGGATGGTAAGCTGAACTGAAATTCAGATGTGTACCCAAGGCTTCATGCAACTGCTGTCAGAAATGAGAGGTGAACTGCGTTCCTCTGTCTGACACTATCTTCTTTGGCACACCATGAAGACAAACGATCCGGGACATTTACAGCTCCGCCAATAATGCACTGTTGTAGCTAGTCTTGACAGGTATGAAGTGGGCTGACTTGGTTCAGCGGTCCACCACTACCCAAATGGAATCGTAGCTGGCTCGAGTGCGAGGCAATCCGACTATGAAGTCCATTCTGATTTCATCCCATTTCCACTGAGGAATCTGCAACGGCTGCAACAATCTAGCTGGCTTCTGATGCTCTGCCTTGATCCTCTTATAACTATCACATATGGCCACATGCTCTGCGATCTCCCTTTTCATTCTGTACCACCAGAATTTCCTCTTCAGATCCTGATACATATTCTCACTTCCAGGGTGTATAGAATAAGCTGTCTCATGGGCTTCCTTGAGGATCAACTCTCGAATGGACTGGACATTGGGAACACACAAGCGGTCCTTGAACCATACCACACCTTCTGCATCCTCTCGAAAATCTTTACCTCTTCCTTCTAGAATCAATTGCCGGATTTCACTGATCTTCTCATCATTCTTCTGTGCTTCTTTGATCTCCCGCTCTAAGGTGGTCTCTAACTCAACTATTACTCCTCGCATGATGTTCAGAAATCCGAGGCTCAACCTGTCAAACTCCTTGGCCAACTCATAAGGCATCGGATGAGCGACCATCATATTGACTTGACTTTTCCTGCTCAAAGCATCTGCAACCACGTTCGCTTTGCCTGGATGGTAATGAATCTCCAATTCATAGTCTTTGATCAACTCTAACCATCTTTGTTGCCTCATATTCAGCTCCGATTGAGTGAATATGTGTTTCAGACTCTTGTGGTCTGTGTAGACATCACACTTCTGCCCGTACAGATAGTGCCTCCATGTCTTCAGTGCATGAACCACTGCTGCCAATTCTAGGTCATGGATTGGGTAATTCTTCTCATGAACCTTCAGCTGTCAGGACGAGTAAGCTATGCATCCCAAACCAGTGTAACAAGCGACACAATACACTGAGAAGGGCTTGTGCACATCAGGCAAGACTAGGACTGGCGCTGTAGTCAGCTTCTCTTTCAGCGCTTCAAAGGCCTCTTGGCACTTCTGGGTCCACTTGAACTCAACTTTGTTGGCTAGCAAAGCTATCATCGGTTTCGCAATCTTTGAAAACCCTTCAATGAATTGCCGATAATATTCGGCCATTCCAATGAAGCTCTTGATTCCTCAGGCATCTATTGGCGCTTTCTAGTTCAGAATGTCTGCCACTTTCTTCGGATCCACAGCTAACCCGTCTTTGTTTATCATATGACCCAAGAACAGGACTTCATTGATCCAGAACTCGCACTTACTCAACTTTGCAAATAGCTAGTGTTCTCGCAATCTCTGCAATACCATCCTCAAATGATTCACATGCTCCTCCTCACTTTGAGAATATATAAGAATATCATCAATAAATACCACCACAAACTTGTCAAGATAATATATGAATACACTGTTCATCAGATTCATGAAGAAGGCTGGTGCATTTGTTAAACCAAAGGACATAACAGTGAACTCATACTTGGTAATAAATGTCGTCTTCGGAATGTCTGAAGGTCGAATCATGAGCTGGTGATAACCTGACCTCAGATCTATCTTTGAGAACACGCTGGCTCCTCTTAATTGTTCGAACAGATCTTCTATTCTGGGCAAGGGGTACTTGTTCTTGATTGTGACCTCATTCAGAGCTCGATAATCGATGCATATCCTCCTAGTGCTGTCTTTCTTCTCCACAAACAGGACAGGGGTGGCCCAAGGCGAGGTGCTTGGCCTGATATAACCTTTCTCTGACAACTCATCGATCTGCTTCTTGAGTTCAACCAACTCTGGTCCAGATACTCTGTAGGCTCTTTTAGAAATGGGGGCGGTGCCAGGAAGAAGCTCTATGGCAAACTCAACTTTCCGCTTAGGTGGCATACCTGGTAAATCTTTCGGGAACACATCCGGAAACTCTGACACAACCTTGATAGTCTCGAGTGAATCTGACTCCTTGCTATCAATAGCCATCTGATGACAACCTCCTTTCCTTGGCTCAGGTGAGACTAACTCGGCTACCACTTCTTCTCCTAGTGGGGACACCAACTTAATTATTGTCTTATCACAACTGATAATTGCTTGGTACTTATCTAGCCAATTCATCCCTAGGATGACATCTATTCCCTGAGTACCCATTACTATGAGATTAGCGGGAAACGCTATCCCCCTTATTTCCACACTTACATTCAAGCAAACACTATCGGCTCGAACTTTACCATCGGCTGAATCAATTTGAAGGGGTGTTGACATGGTAGTTATTGGAAGATTATGTGCTTCTACCCATGATGCAGTAATGAATGAATGGCGTTGCTCCAATATCAAATAACACTTCTGCAATATAGGAATCGACTGGAAACATACCTACTATCATGTCGGGTGTTTCCTGAACTGCTTCTGCTTTCAAGTGGTTTAGTCTCCCATGGTTGTAGCGTGTCTGGGCACGGTTGCCTGCTCCAGGCTGAGACACATTCTGCTTCGCTGGGGCACTTGGGCCTGACTGTTGCTGGGCTGCCTTCTTCGGACATTGCATCACCCAATGGCCTTGCTCTCCACAATGGAAACATGCTCTGCTTCCGCCTTGAACTGGGGCTGCTTGACTGCTCTAGTTGGTTGTTGGGGTGGGGAGGCGAGGTGCCTGCTGATTCTGCCTCTAGAACTGACCTCCTCCTGACTGATTGTTCTGGCAATTCTGCTGCTTATGCTAAGGGTACTGCCTCTGAAACTGCTGCTGAGACGACCGTTGATTCTGCTTGAACTGCTGAGGCGAGTTGCCTGAGAAACGGGGGTGATTGCTGCTGCTACTGCATAGCAGCCAGAGTCTGACCAATGGCTTGAACTGCATGAGTCTACATCAAGAACATCTGCTCTATCGTCATCGAGGGCAGGGGTGGTAGCTGCTACTGGTGTGCCTCATCTTGTGATGCTGCTTGCTCCTGCTGAGCACGCCTTCCTCCTCTGCACCTGTTGTCTGACATCTGCAGAATGCAATCACACATCAGAACTGATCTTGCAACTTGCAGCATAAGGAACGACAGTCATTACAAAGATCCAAATCCATCATTGTTCATCATGACAAACATAACAACACAAGATAAGCAAACTACCCTATCTAACTAAAACTAACTAAGAGTAAGACTAAGACTATAACTTCTATTTTTAAGAATTAATTACAAGATCCGATGCTGACGATCTATGGTTCTAAATTTATCTTGGTCCTGCAGTCGGGGTTACCATAAGCATGGTGTCCACGCTGAGGTGAGCGGTACGGGTGCTGAGTCCCAACGGGGGCGGGGGAACCATCCTCTAGGTGATGACGCTCCGCGCGCTCAACCCATAGCTGGGCGATCTCAGCACGAGCCCTACTCAGCTCATCTAAAGCGTGGTCCAGCTCCGTGTTTAGCATGGCGGCTAGGTTGACTGTGCTGCTCAACCTAGGATTGTCCTCACCAACAGGTGAGACAACCACGCCTCCTGTGCTGCCAGATGGATGGCGGCGGTAATACCTCAGGTTAAGACCATCGGCCACCCCACCGAACACTAAGCAGTAGTGCGAAAGCGCATGCCCTGCGGCATCTTGCATGGCCGCCTCAGCTGAGTCCCACTCAGAAATAGAGTAATGCTCTGAGCAAACCTCTGCACCCCGAAGACTGTTCTCCAGACGGCGCACCAAGCAAGTCACCTCCCAGTGGTCCGGGTAAACCCTGCGACTGTGCTGGAAGACAACACAGCGATACTCAATGGACCAAGTGCACCGGTCGAGTGCCTGGCACAGCAGGGTGTCAAGCGCATCGTGGAAGTGACACCCGCGAGCGGCGTCACGAGTGATGGGTCGAGCAACCCATCCCTCCGGCTCCTGCTCCTCTGAAAGGTCGGTGCTGTAGCTCGAGCTGCTGTTGTCATCTCTATTGTCGGGGTCTCCTCCAACAGCTACTCCAGTGGCCGGGACGCCCAGTAGTGGTGCAGGGGGCGCCTCCAGCGGGGGCACAGGGGAGCAGCTCCTCACAGACTCTATCTCTTGCTAAAGCGAGGAAGAAGAGCCCTGCTGCTCCAGCTCCTGTCGCCGACGCTCCTGCTCCTCGTGCAGACGGTGGTGCAGCCTCTCCAAATGGCTAGACTGACTAGTCACCGGACGGTGAAGCGGACACTCCGCAAGACGAGAAGGCAAGAAGGGAATGACTGACTTCCGTGTCGTGTGTCTAAGACGAGCCATCTACAAAAGACACCGTAAGCATAAGAGTGAGAACAGAGCTAATATGACCAGCAAGTAAACCATAAAATTAGGAATTAGAATAAGATAATTTCTTTGCAAGGTATAATATATATATATATAGTAAAACATAGATTTGGTCGATATGACCAACTTTTGAAGGGATACCAAAGTCAAGGTGATAGTAGGGGTCTATAATCCTTAGAACGACCATTCTATTCTAGGTTAGCGGTCTGTTGGGACCACAAGGCTCAAAAACGGTATGTGTGTAAATTTCATGCATCGCAAAGAAACAAATTACAATAATTTACATATTCGATTCAATGTTACATACATCAAATGTTACATAGTTTCATTACAAAAGAGGTCTAATCTCCCTTCATTAGTTCTATACATCAAACTTTTCAAAATGATTATTACAATAAAACCTATTCCTCTCTAAGGACTTTCTCTGCAACTTCGTTCAGTAATTTGTTGACGACTTCGTCGATAATGGATTCAGCCATGTTTATGATGTCCAATGATTCCTTCATCTCTGGATCAGCTAAGGGATCGTACGGCTCCGGTGATGGGGATAGTTCAGCTGAAGTAGGTAAATAGATTAGTTCAAAGCCATAAAGCAAGTACCGAAGCTAAATAATTAAGGAATAGTACCTATACGCCTTTCGCGTTCTGCAGCTTCTTCAGCTCGCTTTGCTTCTGCCCGGGCATCGTGGGTGTCTTTTTCACTTTTTTTATAATCTTGTGGGCTAGCTCTCGGCCACCGTTCACCCAGACATCATTATAAAATTTCCCGCCCATTAAAGTTGCCTCGGCTGAAGGATCCTTCATATCTTTTACGGAGAAGGCAGCTTCGGCCTGAGCTATGGCCTTAACGTGATCACATTCGGCCTTCTCTAGAATAGCTGAGATTCCCCGCACACTGGAAAATGCGCAAATGTTCCCGCGATCACTCAAAATTTCCTCGAAGGCTTCGGCTTCTCCACTTATCCATTCAACAACGCCCTCGGGGTCGCCTCGTATGAAGTTTTCTTCAACAGAGTAGGCGCCCACTTTGGCGAAGCTAGTTTTTAATTTCTTCACATAATCCAAGGACTTCCCAAAGCACCTTTCCTTAGATTCGCGAAGTTCTTCAACATTTTTCTCTAGTTTATTTTTCCAATATTCACTGATTTCTTGATTAGCCTGTGCAAGCGCGCAGTTTTCCTTAGCTTCGGCCAGTTGTCTCCGAAGGTCTTCAATTTCGTTTTTCTAGGCTTCGGTCTTAGCTTTGTAATTAGCTTCGTCCTCCTTTACTTTGTTCACCAATAAAATCAAAATTTTATCTTTTTCCAAGCCTTCGTTTCTCAACTCAATCACCTCTGAACTAAGGTTGTTGAGAGCTATGGTACAGCCCTCGTCTTCAACATTCTTTTGTGCCCTCAAGGCATTACTAAGAATTAAGCCCTACAAAAGAAGAAAGAGTTAAGTATGACAATAAAATACTTTGTTTCTAACTTCAAAGTCAACTTTTATACCTTTATGCTATTATACGCGAGGCTATCAGCAAGTTCATCTTTTGATAGAACCGAAAGACCTTCTTCCAGTTTAGGAAATCCCATATTCCTAGCTATCTCCCGGCACACGGATATTTCTTTGTTATCCGGGAGACAGTATAGGAAATCATCTTCGTTGGCACCATTGTACACTAAGGCCCCTTTTGGATATTTTAGTCTTTGGGCATAGTGTCTGGCCTCCAAGATTTCTTCCTGGGATAATTTCTTCCCCGAAACATGCCGAATAATGTAGTCAACATCTTCGTTTGGAGCTTCGAGAGCAGGAGCTTCGGTCTTCTCTGGTACAATCTGCCCTGCTGTTTTGTCCTCAGGCGCGGCAGGCTCCGTCTCGGTGGGCACTGAAGGCCCAGCTTCGGCTTCGGCCTAAACTTTTGTAGCTTCGACAACTTTCTTAGGAGCAGGGCTCAAGGCCTTCGTAATCTCTATAACAGCGTCTAATACGTTGGCCATCCTCCTCCTTTTGGGAGTGTGGCAGGAATTTTTTGCATCTTTGGCAAATCTGCCTCTGTCGGTGGGCTCAAGATTTCTGGCGTTTTTATCACCTTTTCCACCTGTGGCTCTTTAGCCTTGTCATCTCTAGCTTCGACCGGCCCGACTGTAGGCATCTTCGGCACTACAATCGGCTCTTTAGTACTCTGCATAATCAGAGTAGCGTGCTTTGCTTCGGCAGCTGAAGAGGTCCCCGTGCCAAATTTAGGTACCGCGGCTAGTTCAATGTAACGCGGCCGGTGAGTTAGAACCTTCATCTTTTGCCCTTCGCTCAGTTGCAATAGCCGAAGCGGCAGTCTTTCTCTTTTTCTTTTGCCCTCATAACGGGTAATGGTAATCAGGGTATACGAAGCCAATAGCATCAAATACCCTGTTCAATCTTTTCTTGCCCCAGCCCCCGAAAGCTGCAGATAGAGCATTATCTTCGGTCTTGGAGTATGCCTCAAGTAACTCATCACTGTAGCTTTAATACACTTTAGCCAGTCATCGTCTGGCTCATCAAATTTCTCCCTAAACCTGAAGGTATACTTCAATCGGACCAGACCACCGTCACTGGAATCGGCGGTGGTCTCCTTCGGCTTATCCTAGCTCTCCACAAGTGGCCATACCCTGAAGGCTATATGCTCTTGAATTAAATCCCTTGTGCCAATGAAGGCACACACAGTGCTGAAGGCCTTCTAACATGCTTCAACATTGCCATCAATTTCCACCTTCGTCCTTCGGAGGCCAAAGCGAGACTAGATGGGGCGCTGAATGATTCCTTTGATGTCTTCCCTTGCCTTTAAATCATTTTAAACGTAAAACCACTCCTCCATCCAGGCCCTGGGTCACCTTTTCCTAAATTTTGGCACTGGGTGGCTTGCATTGGGGCGAGCAATAAATCCATAACAACCAAAGTTGTTGTGGTACTGTTCTTTGCCAGTAGCCTTCGTCTCATATAAAAGCTCATGCATACTGCAGAAGCACTTCGCGCTTGGCTCTAGCCCCTGATTCCTTACAGCCCAGACAAAAATCCCCATCCTAATTATAGCTTCGAGGGTAATCTGATGAAGGAAGATCTGGTATATCTTCAGCACTTCAACCACAAACTTGCTCAGCGGGATCCGAAGACCTGCCTTTAAGAAGCTTCGGTATATAACAACTTCGTTTTCCTCCGGAGCAGGGGCAGTACTGTCTCCTCCAACTCTGACAATAGACATGTCACGAAAATACCTCCCCCTCATGGCATTGATATGACTCCGCTTGATAGTCGATTTTCTGAAGATAGTATGGCTTGGGCGCCACGGCCGATCCTTAGAATCTTCATCCCCACTTTCTACGTCATAACTATTACTGTCATCAGAATCTTTGGATAAACCCTCCATGATCTCCTTAGTAATCTTCTCTGTATTTGTTTTTGCCATGGACTCAATAAATCCAGCAATGAAAGGTTCTGCAGCTTTTTTTCTCTTCAAACAGCTTTGTCTCCTCGGTTGTTTTCTTCTCTTCAGTCATCTTCTTCTCGCCACTCATCTTCTTCTTTTTAAATTTGGAGCAAACATGTCTTTAAACCAAAGCTCTAAAAACTCGAAAATCAGGCAAGAGCTAATGAGCAAGAGCTAAAAGTTTGAGAAAATAACGCAAATGGCAGAAGTGGCGTATCAGATGCTGCCACTATGGTTCATATTTATACACCAGTGCTTTGCAACTTGGTGGACCCCATTTGTCATTGACTGTTGCTATTTTAGCAAAGGGAAGGTGTTTTTTCGGACCTTTGGCTTAAGGCCTTCGTTCACGTCGCAGTCTAAATTCGTTGTTATAACAAATTAATACTGTGAGGGGCTACTGTTGGGGGCCTTCGTCTTCCGAAGGTCCTCAAAAACATGATTAACAATGTTTTGCAAGTGTAATATATGTATAGGAACCTTCGGACTCAGAATGAAGTTGTACATAATATGAAAATCATGGTTGGGACAAAGGTTGAACCAGCTCCGAAGCTATGTGCAAGGAAGCTTCGGCTCAGCAGCAGAAAAAGGAACCGACTTAAAGAGGAAAAGGCTATTTAGCCCTCGATAGATTATCCTTAAGTCAATAGTGAACATGAAGGGCACAAATGTAATTTTACATAGGCTGCGTCCTGTGCCTATAAATAGATGAACAATAGCACCGTACTGTTCACGCTGACTTATATTCACTCGTGCGTCACACTTGGACTTTTGCCTTCTGTCAAGCCGAAGGTACAAATGTAATTCAACATTGTTCATGTTCATTAATGATGATATAAAAAGATATATTAACGATGTCATATGGTTGTTCATGTCATTTCTCATGTTTCATATGCTTCTTCTTTCATTAATATATGCCGCGATGATGAAGGTACATCCTTCATGACCTTCATCTGAAGATCATTATATCCTAAGAGAGATAATGCTTCAAACGATGAAGGACCTTAACCATTAACATTTTGTGTTGCCCTGTTCTTAACTCATAGCATTTGAGAACAACTCCCCAACATTGGCGCCCACCATGGGGCTCGAACCCACGACCACAATACAGTTAGCACGGATTTGATACCACCTATGTCACACCTGGTTTTAGAAGGCAAACCGAATGCGAACCATGTACGTTCCAGGATCACCAATTCACGTACATAACAGTTACATAACTGGACATCATCACACATTGCTCAAATAATAACATAAAAGAAGATATAATAGTCGATTACATCATGATGTCTGAGACATCCACTTAGTCTTTAACAATTATCAAAGTGCGGAAAAGAAACATAGATAAACACGGCCTTCATAGGCAGCCGACTGGGGGTTTGCCGCTAAGCCATGCCTAGAACTCATCGTACTCTTGGAACTCCTGGAAGTCTTCCTCCGCGACTTCATCTTCTCCTGAGCAGTGGTTGCAACGCGGACAACCTGGGGGGGGGGTTTGGTGTGTAAAGCAAGGGTGAGTACACATCAACATACTCAGCAAAATGTCTCGTTTGACTGTAGTGGACTAGCCTTATGTGGGGTTAAGTCAAGCAGTTGCTTTTAGTTGGTCAGGTTGTTATTTACTAGTAGAGAGCCAGGTTTTAGCATTAACCCAAATTGTTAACCCAAAGTACCCTTCTGTCACCCCTGAGTTTTAGGGGCACCAAGACCCGGTTGCGAACATAATCACCAGGTGTGCTGAGACCAAGTGTCACACATATGATGAATCATGGCATAGGATCGAATGTCACATCTTTACTACATAACAGGAGTTCTATACAAAATAAATAAATATTTACATCATATGAAGACAATGGTCCAGCAACCCAAAGTTGACTGGGAGACGACGACCTAGACCTCTCACGAACACATCACAGCATCCTCCATACACCTCATCATGTGGTACCTGTTCTTGACCTATGGGGGTGTGAGACAGCAAGAGTGAGCTCACATACGTTCATAGCTCAACAAATTGTGGGAAATAATGTGTACGAACTCGCCAAAGGTGGGAGCTCATGTGTAGTGTAAGGCTTACCAAAGGGGATGGTTAAAGCTGAGCATTGCTTTAAAAGTTGGTCAAAATTTTATTAGCAATTACTAAGTATAAGTAAATACCAATCCAATTAAGTATTAGAACAAAAGTAATAACAACACCTGCGATGCAATGCATATGACAAATTAAATTTAAGTTCCATAAATTAATCATGTGAGTGTCCGAGCTGCTCATGACCGTGAGCACGGCTAGTATACCAGTTTTACACTCTGCAGAGGTTGCGCATCTTTACCCACAAGTCACGTTACCCATCTGCCAAGAGACGGCCAATCCCATACACCTCTACCGAGGAGGCGAGGCAGGGTAACACTACGAGGCCTTTACAAAGTTCCACTAGCTTCTGAAAACCCGCTACAGTTTATAGGAAGCTCCAATGCAGGAATCCCTCGTCTGACCGCCATCGCAGCAAAATCAACCCGAGGACCTCCCTACACTGACCACTCCCCTACTACCCTTGCCCCTTTCGGGTAAGGTAGTCCTCCACTAGCTTTTCTAATTAGTCAGCCAAGGGCGTCCCATTCCACCCTTGTGGTAGCACTATTTTCCCGGGTGGTTCTCCATGTTCCAATTAACATAATAATCTTAACATGAACAATAAATAACAACTGATAATAATATATAATCATGAATAATATGTATCTCTATACCCAAAACCATATAAAGCGATAGCAGGTACTACCCAAAAATTCAGTGGTGAACAAGGTATAAAGATAGTCAAACTAGGGCAACCTATTGGGTCCCATCAAAATTAACCTATGCAGATCATTATGATTAATCAGAACATGATTGGGTAAAAAGAAGTGATCAAGGGCACAACTTGCCTGGGACTTGGGATTCCAGGTACCAACTTGCTCTTTAGGTGACTTGTAACCTCGCTGCTAGTCGTAGCAATAGAAACAAACATGGTATAGGCAAAATTAACATTACACCAAACATAAGAACAAACTGTATAATAATAATCTACACGTTGCTACGAGATCGTAGGTTCGAGAACCACTAAAATTGGAGTTATGGTTATAAAGATATGATTTTCTGAAGTTTTAGGTGATTAAATGATAATAATATATTCTGTGCTAAAATCATGTGAGAAACATATAAAAAATAACTGATTCAACTTTAGGCTAAGTTATAACATAATCCTGTTCCAGTAAGATTATAGATACTCCGAATTAAAATACTATATTAACATGTTAACCCAATAAATATAGGTTGAACAAATTAGTTCACTATTTTTGAGAACATGTTATATGATAAAATAATATTACTAAAGTGTAGACAATTTTATTATGAGGATAGCACAACTGGAACGTGTCAATTCAGAGTTAAAACGTGAAAGATATGCATTAAATAAGATTTAGGATCACTTAATACTAATTTTACTAGCTCTAGGGATCAATTTGTAAATTTCCAGGGCCTAAACTGAATTACTTTTACACTCCCCTGGACGGTGGGTTGATTTTGATAAAATAGAGGGGCTCTTTAGCGAATTACCAAGGTCGAAGGGGTATCCATCACCAGGGTCGTTTGATCTGTTTTTAACGCCCGAGATTAGATCCACAAAGTTGTGAACCGGAATCCAGTGTCAGCGGTCAGATCCCGATCCCACGCTCGAGATTAAAGGATCCCTCGATCTGATCTCGGCCAACAGATGCGAGGTCAATGGCTACAATTTTGGATCACGATGGAGTATTTGAGATTCAATCGTGCGCTCATCACCGGATCAACGGCCAGGGCCGTTTCTCCCCCGCACGATTCTGTTCACGCTGGAACAGGGCTGCGGCATCCTGCTCGCGGTGGCAGGCCCACCGGCGAGCGGTGGCTGCTGCGAGGCTATGGATGAGATGAGTCTTTGATTGATGGCTTGAGGTGTTATGGTGGCATGTATTTATATAGGCTAGGAGGTGGGTGGTTACATGATAGATCTAATCTAGTACTTATCTGTTACAACCATATCCTATATATTAGGAACTCTAACAAACTCGAACCCAAATCTGTGTCATAATAGATCTAATCTCGTACTTATCAGTTACAACCATATCCTATATATTAGGAACTCTAACAAACTCGAATCCAAATCTGTTACATGATAGATCTAATCAGTTATTTATTTGTTACAATCATATCCTATTTATTAGGAACTCTAACTTATCTTTTTTATTTCAATAATATCGTTGATAAATTATAATAATCATATTAGTCCTTCAATTTAAATAAATCTTAGAATATATTTTAATTTTAATTTTTAAATTAATTTTTTGGGTGTTACACGCGAGCTGAAAAGGAGTATTTTCTTAAATATCTTATTGCGATACCCTAATTTGTATCAACTTTACCTAAAGGACGTCGTATACAAACAAACCAACCAACATACATCAATCCATTATATTAGCTTGTATTTCTAATTTCTGCTTTCTATTTTAAATTTAAAATTTAAGTCTAATTTAGAGCTAAGTTAAATTTTCTATTTCAAGCATAAATTGCAACAAACAAAAACTCAAAATAATTTATGCAAAACATTTTTATTAATTAATTTATCCATTTAAGCAAATGAAAATCAGTAGGAATAATTCATATAAGTTTTTTACAATAATAATTATTAAAGAAAATAATTCAAACACATAGCCATATTTTATAAGTATAATAAAATAAATTTATAATCTTCACATATTTATTTAAAATAATATAATTTCTAATGTAAAATCTATATTAAGAGATAGTTTAACTTAATTTTTTTTGGCGAATAAATCTTTAACACAAAGGATAGTTCACATAATAATCTTTTAGGTAATCTATTATTTAAAAACACATTTATTTAAATCATGAAATTAGTTTTCCTAATTTATCCAGAATAGGATTTTGGAGTGTTACACCTTCCCAAACGGAAAGGACACCACCTACCATTACCATAAGCATGAACATAACCATCATCCTCATCACCACCTGTAAACCAAACATCTCTGATCAAAGTATCTCTAATCAATGGAGCTCCCTTGGCCGCTCATAACCACGAGCACGGCTGATATATCAGTTTCATAACACTCTGCACAGGTTGCACACTTTACCCACAAGCCGTGATTCCCTCTTGCCTCGGGCTGATCAAACCCTTAAACACTACCAAAGATTCCCTACGTAGCCTTTACAATCCCTAAGGCTGTAGCTACCCGTTAGGTTTCCTAAATGTACCGCACTCCTCCCCAAGGGGCAAACCACCCTTGGCAAAGCGAGCCGTATACACCGAGCCCCATTGACGGCACGACGGCGAAACGAACTACACCCCAGTTCCTCTAATTATTCAGCTAAGGGTGTCCCAATCCACCCTCATGGTTGCACTGTTTCCCAGGCGGTCATCCAACGAACCAGTCCTTACGGAGAGGCACTTGAGAAACAGCTCGAGTCCCCTTAAATGCCACAAGTATATCATCATAATCAAAATGGGAAAACAGTGTATCATAGATAATCTCATCATGTTCATTGATTAATGTGGAGCACTAGCATATAGCTAAACCAAATAACCCAACCAGAATAGGTAAGCAAGGACAAGATAAACCAAAGGCTAGTCAATCCTTAGGTATAAATTGTGTAAATGCGGGGAGTGAATTATAAGAATGAATCGGACATAGATGGGTCAAGGGACACTTGCCGTCACCAACGGACTGCTGCTTAGGGTCTTCACCTGCAACTCCTTCGGACTCCACCAACTGACCGTTATCTATACGAGTTTAAACATACATTCCACAAATTTAATCCAAAAGAACAGTACACCATACAATAGAATGTAATAAAAAAACAGACGCTCGATACAGGGCTCACACCTACGCCTAAGCGAGAAAGAGGGAATAACGGTCGAGGCTACGGTCGAAGAGCGATCACGTTACGCGATTATAAATTAGAGTACTCATCTAAACAGAATAGTATTAATTTGGCCATCGCGTTATGCATAGGGTAAAGTCATGTTCCATGTTTAATCATTATGAATAGATCAAAGTAAATTTAAAAGGATTGTCGCACGGCAAAGCGCGCGACACGACACTTAGACTGAATTAAGAACAAAACGACTCGTCGCGCGACGGGGCGCGCCACAAGACACTTGAACTAATTATGAAAATAACGTCAAACATCGCGCGATGAAGCGCACGACGGCATACGTCATCCAAACTGAATTTAAAACGAAGCATCGCGCGACTAGACGCGCGACGCCACACCTTAAATAATCAGAAATTAAAATGGATCGTCGCGCGACGCAGCACATTAATAGAATCTGAAATCAAATTAATTAGCCGCGCGACGAAGCGCGTGACACAGCACGTTGATTGAACAACGTTTAAAATTAATTAAAACCAAAATCAATCACCGCGCGCCTGGGGCTGCGCGTGGGATCACGTTGCGCGTGTCGGGGACGCGCGAGGCCACGCCGGGGGCCACGTGAGTCACGCCGGGGGCACGCAGCCGCGCCGGGGACAGGGCGGGCGCCACCGAGAAGGGGCCAAGCAGGGGGCCACCGCTGGGGCCAAGCAGGGGTGCGCGGGACCGCGCGAGGGGCCAGGCAGGGGGCGCCACCGGGGAGCCGTGTAGGGGCACACCGGGGCGGGGGAGCAGGGGGCGCGTGGGGGGCCGCGTAGGGGCCGCCACCGATGGCCGAGCAGGGAGCCGCGCGGGGCCGGACCGGGGCGCCGCCGGGGGCCACGAGGGGCGCCGCCGGGGGAGGCCACGAGGGGGCGCGCGGGGGAGCCGCCAGGGGCGCCGCGGGGGCCGCCAGGGGGCGCGTAGGGGAGGCCGCGAGGGGGCCGTGAGGGGCGCCGCCAGGGAGGCCGCGAGGGGCGCGCGCGGGGGCCACCAGGGGCGCACGCAGGGAGGGCGCGCGGGGGAAGAAGGAAGGGGAGGGTGAGGGGAAGAGAGAGAGAGGGAGAGGGGAGGGGAGCTCACCTTGGGGTCCAAAACCGACGATCACCATCTCCAAAACCTAGGGCACAACGGGGGAGAGAGGGAGGTTGAGGAGAGGTAGTTGCTGCGTGGGAAAAATTGAATGAGGAGAAAGGGAGAGAAGGGAGGGGGCGTGCACATGGGGAGGGGCAGGGCGCCAGGGGCACGCGGGCCAAGGCTGGGCCGAGCTGGGCCAGGCCAGGCCGGGTTGGGTGGGGCTGGGCTGGGCCACACCGCGGGTCAAAATCCCGCGGCACGCACAACCACAGATCAAAAACCAAACGCGAAACAAAATCCGCAACGAGACAAGACGAATGCGTGATTAAACACGACATCAGACAAAAGAAATATGCTTCGACATGATGCAACACCCATGACAACTTAGGTTTTTATTTACACACGATATGGACACCGGTCGCTATACTGCTTTGAAATTGGGAAGAAGGAGCGAAACAAAAGAGAAAAGATTGTAACGACTGAATTTGGTGAGTATAAAGAAGAAAAATTCTACCCCCAAATTCAGGGCGTTACAACTTATCAATGCATAGGCTTAATTTTGATGGAACCCAATAGGTCACCCTAGACTTGTTATCCTTTTCACCTTGTTCACCCCTGAATCATTTGGGTAGTTTTGATATTGCTCTATATGGTTTTGGGTTTAATATTATATTATCTTCATGTTCCAATTACACTGTTATTTTATTTATGTTCATGTCAAGATCATTAATTTTAATTGGAACATGGAGCTTAACTTGAGAAACACGTGCCACCACAAGGGTGGAATGGGACCCCTTGACTAACTAACTAGGAAAGCTAGTGGAGGACTACCTTACCCGATAGAGGCAAGGGCAGTAGGGGAGTAGGAGTGTAGGGAGGTTCCCGGATTGATTTTGCTGCGATGGCGGTCAGACGGGGGATTCCTGCATTGCTCTTCCTAGAAACTGTAGCAGGTTTTCTGAAGCTAGTGGAACTAGGTAAAGGCCTCATAGTGTTGCCATGCCTCGCTTCCTTGGTAGAGGTGTATAGGAGTCGTGATCCCT
This sequence comes from Zea luxurians, assembly GCA_029449295.1. Lineage (NCBI taxonomy): Eukaryota > Viridiplantae > Streptophyta > Magnoliopsida > Poales > Poaceae > Zea > Zea luxurians. Next base: position 8,682,030 of record JAOPSE010000077.1, read on the forward strand.
TGGCAGATGGGTAACATGACTTGTGGGTAAAGGGTACAACCTCTGCAGAGTGTAAAACTGGTATACTAGCCGAGTTCACGGTCATAAGCAGCTCAGGACTCTCGCATGATTAATTTATGGAACTAAATTCAATTTGTCATTTGCATTGCATGGGATTTGTTATTAATTTTGTTCTACTTTTAGTTCTGGTATGGTATTTACTTACATTTAGTAATTGCTAATAAAATTTGACCAACTTATTAAAAGCAATGCTCAGCTTTAACCCCTATTATTGATTAGCCTTACACATCACATGAACTCCCACCTTTGGTGAGTTCATGCACATTATTCCCCACAACTTGTTGAGCGATGAACATGTGTGAGCTCACCCTTGCTGTCTCACACCCCCCACAGGAGAAGAACAGGTGGTTCAAGAGGAGCCACACAATGAGGAGTTCGACTTGATCTAGGTGGTGTCTCCCAATTGACTTTATGGCGCCAAGGATGAACTTTAGTTCATTTTATATTTATCTTTTATTTTGTAAGACTTCCGCTATGTAATAAGTAGTCTGATGTTATTGTGACATTTATCTCTATACACTCTGTTATTATATGTGTTGTCTTCTTTGGCACATATATGAGATGCACCTGGGTTTATCCCTTATATCCGGGTGTGACAACTCCCTAGTTTGGGAGGGCCTTAAGGTGATGGCTCAAATGGGTTAGGTGTGAGCATGAAGGATTGTCCCTCTCGTATAAGGACTGATTTGTCATCCTGCACTACATGTACTCATAACATGTCTAACCACTCGGGACTGTATGGACAGTCACTCAATCTGAACTTGCATGGTCCGAATCCAGGGTTATGGTGGCTGGGGAGCACCGAGAGGACAAGGAGGGGGAATGTTTTGTCCTAGTTTTGGCATGGAGGTGGCCTTGTTCCTTCCGGTATAATCGCCAAGGTAAGGTTGTGCAAGGAAGGAAAGAGCTTTGGTGTCGGGTCTCATGGCAGTGAGAACGCACAGCCGGACTAGTGGGTAAAGTGTACCCCTCTGCGCAGTGTTTTGAAACCTATTCAAATAGTTCGTGTCCACTAGTATGGACGAATCTTGTGTGGTATGACAATTAGTGTTTTTATTTTAAGAAAGGGGAAATGTGTGAGTATTTTTGGAAATAAAGATGAGGCCACGGGAGCGAGAAGCTCAGTGGTGGTTGAATATGAAAAAGTGCTACTCCTCTCTTTTCTGGGTAAAAACACCAAAGTGACGCCCTTTTCTAAAAGAAAAATAAAGAGTGACTATAATTCCACCATACCAAGCATGTACTACATAGGTCTCTCACTCTTTACGTGATTGGATGGGCTTGCAGAATACGTAAGTATTCACCCAGCTTTATTTATGTTTTCAGCTACCGAAGACTTCCTTTTTGCTCTATTCAACTAAAAAGGGGGATGTGTTTGCGCCCAGTCTGCCTGTGGCTCGGGCTGGTTTCCTGCTATGCTATTTTCCCAAGCTCGCTAGAGCTTGCTTTTGGTATTGTATTAGCTACTATATAAAACTCTGTACTATCTAATGAAATGAATGTGTTTACTAGCCTCCTAGGACTAGTAATTGTATCACATTTGAGTCCCAAAGGATCGGGACGCTTCACTGAACGAACCAAAAGCACTGGTGCAGGCTAGAAACAACTCGATGCGATAACTTCAGTTTTTCTAAGCATCTTGCCACATACTAGGATGATATTGCTTCAAGAAATGACCCTTCAGCGCCTTGGGTAGATCCTTGCCTTGCAAAGTTTGCAACATGTAGGCATTACTTGCTATCACCTGTGTGATTCTATAAGGGCCTTATTAGTTTGGTGACCATTTACCAAATTTCCGGTCTCTGCTTCTTAGTGGCAAGACAGTCTTCCATACTAGATCTCCAACTTGAAATGACTTAGCCTTGACCTTCTTGTTGTAAGCTTTGGTAACCATGATCTTGTCTTTCTCGATCTCTCTTAGAGCCACCAATATTTTGTCGGTTACTTCATTAATATTGTCCATCGTTAAATTATAATAATCCCTCATAGCTAGATCGTTTTGTCTGGCAAACCTGATAGCGTTTAGGCTTATCTCCAAAGGCAAGACAACCTCATGTCTATAAACAAGCTCAAAAGGAGAGACCTTAGTAGCACGTTGTTTAGATATTCTATGAGACCAGAAAGCCTTAGAAAAACCTTATGCCAATGCCTAGGATGATTAGATATCTTCTTCTTTATAAAGCTAATCAATGTCCTGTTACTAGACTTGGCTCGTCCATTGGTCTGAGCATAATATGGAGAAAAATTGAGCAATTTGATCTTATATAATTCAGCAAACTCATGTACCTCCTTTGACATAAAAGAAGTCCCTTGGTCCATAGTCAAAGTTTGGAGAATGACGAATTTATGAATGACATGCTTAATGATAAACTCAATTACCTCCTTATGTGTCATGTTCTTCAAAGCAACGATTTCAGTCCATTTGGTGAAGTAGTCTGTGGCCACCAACACAAACTGTTGTCCTTTGATGATGAAGGATGAATCTCTTCTACAAAGTCCAACCCCACCCCCTAAAGGGCCAATGATTGATAATAGGATGTAGTTCAACTGCGGGGACTTACTGCAGATCATCGAACTTCTGCCATACTTGACATCCATTGTAGTATTTAAAGCAATCGGCTATCATGTCGGGCCAATAGAAGCTGGATCTTCTTAATAGCCACTTCATCTTTGTAGCCGATTGATGAGTACCATAAATCCCTTCATGCACTTCGACCATAACTAATATAGCATCATCAGGGCCCAAGCATTTAAGCAAGACATCACCATTTGTTTGACGGTAATGTTCATTATCAATTACGGTATACTTGAAAGTTGTACGCCAAACGTTCCTGTCTCCCCTACCACTAGGATTACGTAGGCAATTAATTATAGGCACTCTCCAATCAGTTGCATTAGCTGTGTTGTCAACCAAATTAATTAGAGAGACGTCTTTGGTACCGTCGGACAATCCATACTCCTTGCCCGAACGATCCGAGGCCACCACAGACGGTCCGCTATGTAGCCCGGACGGTCCGCGACTTGGGAATTTAGCGCAATACCGGTTATCGGAACATTGTGAAATCTCCCTCGCTTTATTTGGTAACCTGATGCATATTGCACCAAATTATTAGCTCTACAATTCTCACTCCTGGATATATGACAAATATCAAATTCGTTAAAAGGACAGATTGTGTCCCAACATTTTTCATGATAACTATTCAAAGTGCCATCTAAATATTGACATTCCTCTAAAATTTGCTGGACAACTAGTTGAGAATCACCAAATGCCCTCACATGTTTCACTTCCATATAATCTAGAAGTTCTAAACCGAATAAGAGGGCCTCATATTCGGCTTGATTGTTAGTGCAATAAGTTTCAATCGGTTAGAAAAGTCAAAAGAGGCATTCCTTGGTGAAACAAGCACGGTGTCAATCCCTTGTCCTTCATTACAAATTGATCCATCAAAATACAGAGTCCGGGGAGTAATAGTGAGGTATAATATGTCTGGTTACTGAGTATCACTAATCCAATGTTATACAATAAAATATGGTACAACCTGACCTTTCATAGATTTTAATGATTCATAAGCCACATATTCTATGAGTGCATAAGCCCATTTACCAATTCTACCACTCATAATTGGTTTTTGCAACATATATTTAATCACATCGATTTGACCAGAAACAATGCAAGGACTAGACAATAGATAACACCTAAGCTTGGTGCATGCATAAAACAAGCATATGTATAATTTCTCAACAAAGGTGTACCTTGTTTCAGCATCCACTAGCCTTGGACTTAAGTGGTCACAACATGCTCCTTTGCTTCAGTCTCCTGAGTCAGAATGGCTCCGGTATCTTTATCTTTGAATGCAATTTATAACCTGAATGTGTAACACCCTGAATTTGGGGGTATAAAATTTCTTTTCTAATACTCACCAAATTCAGGTGTTACTCTTACTTTTCCTACTTTTCTTTTCTTTTTCCTAAATAGTGAGGAATTATTTTGTTGTATATCTATGTGTAAGCCTAGTAAATTAAAACCGAAGTGCTTTGATTGTCGCATCATGCTAGAGCATACTTTCATTTTGTTTGATGAGTGATTTTGTGGAGCATTCGTTTAATAAGAAATTCGATTTGAAATCATGGAGAAAATAGGAAAGAACAAAAGATAAAGAACTAGGAAAGAAAAAAACAGGAAAAGGCCCATCCCTTCCTTCCCTTCCTGGCTGGTCCACCTGGCTCCCCTCCCGCCCCCGCGGCCCACCCGGCGCCCCCCTCCTTCCCCGACCCATTCCCGCGGCCCACCCAACGCGCCTTTTCCCCACCCCAAACCCTAGCCGCCGCCACTGCCCGCGGGACCCGCGTGTTAGGCGGTCTTCTCCAACTGCCCTCCCGCGTCGGACGCCCACGTCGCGAGATCCTCGTCAACCACCCACCGTGGCCTCTGCTAGAACTGCACACGCCCAGTTTTCTTCCTTCTCCCCTAGCGCCCCACTTCCTCACGCACTCGCTCGTGCGCCCCACAACCATTACCGCCCTTGCGCCGAGCTTGTGGTCCACAGGTGTCGTCGCTGGTCGACGAAGCCCACTCGCGGCAAGCACCCTTAGGGCCTCTCGTCCCCTGCCCCTCCCTTGCTCCATGTGTGGCGTGCTGACCGAGCGTGGCTAGCACAGGCGCTGCGCAGCGGCCCGTGCCCAGGGCAGGCACGGCGCGTCCGCCGGCGCCCAGGCGAGCCTCCCAGCCCACGCCCCTACCGGCCGGCGAGCCACTCTATGGATGCAGGCTCGGCATGGCCGAGGAGGGCCACTGTCGAAGCCCCTGTGGCTCCCCTGCCGCCCTCACGCCAGAGCAGCCCGCGTCGTCTAGTGCCTCGTCACGCTCCGTCGCCCACCTTGTTGAGCGCAGCACCGCCCTCGACTCGATGCACGCGGTTCCTGTGCACTCGCCATCATCAGCGCCTTTGCCTTCTGGCCATGTTTAGAGTCCTCACTATCGTTTCGCTGAGCTTCGCCCTCGCGGTGCGATGTCCCGAGGTGAGCATGGAGGCTCGTCTACCCCCTTCTCTTGCGTGCATATAGCCTCGTCGTTGTGTTGTCGCGCGTTGCGCGCATCGTTTTGTGCGTCGCGCGCTTCGCTGCGCAACGCCAATCCGCTTCACCCCGTACCGCTCGTGTTAATTAGACCATTGTCCACGCAACAAAATAGTCAGAATTAAATAATTAATTTGTGGTTTAGTTGTCGGTTATTAAAATAGAAATTCAATCGAATCTAATTTATAAATTTACGTACGCGTGTGTAAATACCGATTATCGTGTTTATGTTGACTTTAAGGTTATATTTAACACTTGTTTAATATAAGAAAAACTGCATTATTCGTATGTCGCGACGTGTTTAGCCACAAATGGTTAGTCATCCAATATATATATATATATATATATATATATATATATATATATATATATATATATATATATATAACTTCCGTCGTAAACCCGTTACAGCTCGTTTTAGTCGTGTCAACTTCGTGACAACGTCAAATTTCGTATTAATAATGTTATTTTATCACATCATCAGTTTTAATTATTTAATTAGTGGTTTATTCGATACTTATGGCCTTCTAATTAAAACTAGTTTATAGTTCATTTCACGCTTTTATAAATAAATGTTAACTTAATTAATACCAACTTAAGCGCTTTTCATTTAATACTTGTTTATTATAAACTCGTTGTGGTTTAACGAGTATCGCGTATCACGTGCGTCGCTCGCGCGGGTCGCGCGTGCTGTTCGCACGCGTTGTCGCGCATCAATTGCACGTGGTCACACGTGCGCTCATTGTTGTCGTGTCGCATGTTATAGCTAAATAATTAATTATTGGTTTGTTCGTGGGTTAATAAAATAACAATTTAATTAGAGCGAGTATGTAGTTTTAACTCATGCTTTTATAAATATAAATGTTAATTAAATTGATTAATACCAGCTTAAATGCTTTTAACTAATTAATTGTTTGCGGTTGTTCGTGCATGACATCGTTTGCGCGTCATCGTGTCGTTCGTGCGCGTAGTCGTGTTGACTCGCGCATGTCGCGCGTTGTTTCGCGTACGCGCAGCGTGTTGTCGGGGTCCCGACGACATCCGTCTACCCCTAGACGACGTTCGTCTACCCACAGACAACGCCCATCTACCCCCCTCGAACCCGTTCGTCTACCTCGCGTGTTAGTAGCATTATTTTGTCGCGACACACGCTTTCGTTAATTATTTAGTTAATTGATAATTATTAAAATAGGAATCTAGTTAACCCTAACTAATAATTTTAATTGGCGCTTTGAAAATACCGATTGACATGATTAATGCCACCTCAAATATTTTGTGAATTAATATTTATTTAGTGTGTCGTCAGCGTGTTATGTCGTGCATGTCCGCGCGTCGTTCTGCACGCTGTCGTGTCGTTTCACGCATTGTAGACTCGCCTCACTTAGAATCTCTCGTGCTAACGATATTACTTATTTATTTGATAGCTGTTAGTGTAACAGATTTAATCAGAACTAAATAGCAATTATAATTTATATTTGATAATGTCTAATTAAATGTCTTGACTATTACTAGCGTAGCGTAAACGTTATAACTTCTCGACCGTAGCTTCGACCGTCGCATTTCTTTTCCTCGCATAACCGTAGAAGCGCTATCTTATTTTTATAATGCTTGTTTTGATAATATTTTGTCTTGTATGGTGTAATGTTCTTATGCAAGTATATGTTTGCTTGTGTCTGTTTGTATTCGTTGCGCGTCGCGAATAGATCGTGAGTTGTTCCCGAGCTTTGAGGAATCGACAGTCAAGCTTCGGTGACCAAGAGATCGAACTCTTCGAGTTCTACGAGGCTGAAGATCCTGAATATCTGTTTGGTGAAGGCAAGTGTCCTCTGACCTATTATATCCCATTTACTTTATAATTCATCAACTCGCATACCATGATCAACCTAAGGATTGACTAGCTTTGTATTTACCTTGTCCTTGATTACCTTTTGGGTTACTATGGTTAGATTCATACTATTGCTTTACTTTAATCAATGAACATGATATGAACACTTATGATACGATGTTGTCATTATGATTATGATGTTAGACTGGTGATACTTTAGCGGGCTCGAGCGGTTTCTTGAGTGCCTCTCCGTAAGGACCTGCTCGTTGGATGACCGCCCGGGAAAACAGTGCAACCATAAGGGTGGTATGGGACGCCCTTAGCTAATTAATTAGAGGAACTGAGGTGTAGTTTGCTTCGTCATGCCGTCAATGGGGCTCGGTGTATGCAGCTCGCTCTGCCGAGGGTGGATTGCCCCTTGGGGAGGAGTGCGGTACATTTAGAAAACCTAACAGGCGGCTACAGCCTCATGGAATCCTTGTAAAGGCTTTGTAGTGAATCCCTGGCCATTCACCTCGGGACTGAACAAGGGTCTTGCAAGCCCGGGCTAGAGAGGGAATCACGGCTCGTGGGTAAAGTGCGCAACCTCTGCAGAGTGTTATGAAACTGATATATCAGTCGTGCTCGTGGTTATGAGCGGCTAAGGGAGCTCCATTACTAATCCATTGTTGATACTAGGGCGAATCCAAATAATCCCACCCAAATCCTTGACTTGAGGATCTACTGGCTCTGGCTAATCCCAATCCTGCTTTCATGCTTTCTTTCTTTCTAGTCTACTTTCCTGCTTGACTGTTACACTCAGTGTAGTCTCTATTTCCTCTAGATAGCCTATTCCTGGCACCTTTTAGGAAGCAAGCTTTCCAATGACTAGCCGAAAGGAGAGAGAGAGGTAGGGATCATGGAAGCGCGAGCTCCTATCATTGGAACCGGAGAAATGGCTAGATGAGAACTAGCATCAAACAACTTGACTTGTCTGTCTCGATGGATAAAGCAAAGCCAGGAACCAGGATAGGGATAGTACGGATGCCTTGCCTACTTACTGGAGGAGTGATGATAGGATATATATGGATGGCCACCCAAACCATTCAACCTATGAATATTTCCAAGCAAAGATCTCAAGTCAAGGGTGAAACAGCTGTGAAGGAATGAATGGGATACTAGTACTTAAGGAAGGAGATAGAGGGTCTAGTATCGTTCTACTACTGCCTGCCTACAGGAAGAAAGCAAAGGGAAAGTCACTACTCCAAAAGCTAAAGAGAAGGTCAGATCCAAGGACATGGATTTGTAGAACGGCTTCCAATAACCGATCATCTAGATGAGATTAGACCTGAGTGAGCAGACTTCTCTGTATATGAGTCACCTTCCGAGATGGTATTGCCTTGACTCATTCCTTGAATTGACAAGAGAAGTATTTCTAGCCTCTAGTGGCACATGTTCCTTCCTCACGGATATGAGAGACGGTAAGTGCAACTCGAAAGTGTGCTAGCTGTTGTGCTAATTCTTGCTGAGTAGCTGGTTGAAGCCCAGAAGTGGAGGCGAGCCCAGTTCAATCGTGAAGTTCCTCCTTTCGTGGCTTGTCGGCATCATAAGTAAATGAGAGATGATTTCCGAGTGACTGGTGGAAAGGGAAGAACCCGAGAGGGCATATAGATTTCGATTCCTCCCCTCGGCACTAGTAGATACGATATTTCGAGATTGCTAGATAATCTCACTACGGTTCGAATCCTCTAGATTGCGAGTTCCAGAAAAAGAATTTATTTTTTGACTAAAACATCCAAGAAAACGGAATAAGAACGCGCTTACAACGCCGATGAAAGGAACCAGAACAAGTGTATTGCAAATTTCCTTTAGTAGATATTCCAGTGGATCAATAAAAAGAAGGTACTCGTCCTGGTGCACCCGTAGGTTTTGCCCTTTCTAGAATTCATCTACCGTTGTAGGAATCCTCATCCGATGTACGAATCCCGTGGAGGAAAGAAGCTGGTATTTATCGCCTTGATCCCGTGGAGGAAGAATGGAGGCACTTGGCCATAGCTCACGCTATGATCCCGAACCCCAAAAGCCAGATGTGTGCGACCGAGGCGTGATATCACTACGGTTCGAAACTGTTGAGCCCCTTCACCACCCCCTATACGGAACTCTCCCTCTGACTTCCTTCAATCCATCAAGTATTGCACATGTGTAGATTCTCGGGTAAAAAACAGCATTTTGGCTTAGAATGACACTTGCTGCTTCCCGGGTTTTGGCATTGACTCGAGTTAAGTAAGAGCTTACCATCTTTTTCAGATGATAAGTAAATAAGGCCCGTTCTGACACAGGTACTGGTTCGTTATCCAGTTTCGAAAAAAGGTGCTTACTAGTGTCTCGTCGTTATCCGGGGGGAGGGTTGTCTCCACTCTAAAGAATGTGCATTGATTTTATTGCTCTAAAGCTCGCCTAACTTATTTGACTTGACAAGAACAGTGGAAGAGAAAGATTATCAACGTCTAACAGCTGCTTTAGCTTGAATCGGGTTGCGCTGAGTTGATTGAGTGGAAATGAGTTGAAATATGGAAGCGAGAACAGCTCCGCCGCTTGAGAAGAGACCCATAATTGCTCATAAAACTCTGTTTCAACATTTTCTGGGTTTAGAGCACATTAGAAATATGGAGTAGGTAATCCGCTTGGTTTCCCTGATTTCTCTATCTTAGATCCGCATACCATACCCGGTTCAGATTGGAAAGCCAAGGTAGTGGCGCTGCTCTTTTAAAAAAAGTAGTGCAGGTCCGTTTGTTTCTGTTTGTGGTGTAGACTTATGGTGGGATACAGCCTCCGGGATGGGTGTGCCAGAGTAGAATGAGATCTTGAATAGCTTGCTTCTTACCATGAGCTTGAAGGGCAGGGATGCGTTCTCTAGATGCGAATAGTTAGAACCCGTTCATCTATCTATCTAACCTTGGTAATGTGAATGGGTTAGGGGTGACGGGCAAGCCAAAGCTGGTAAAGAAAAAGAAGTGGGATGTGTTTTTACCTGTCAATTCTCCTCTGGGGCTAAGGAATAGCCTTTTCTTCTTTTTTGTTTTGTTCGTGGGAGATTAGCAATGGAAATTTAGCTACGGCCGTCCCTGAACTCTTGCGACATTGCCAATGGGCATTCGCACTATGTATGGGCGATCCCTCCCTATATGGATACCTCAGATGTGTGCCTACAAAATAACCAGGGAATAGACTGATCGAGACGAGGTGACTCACAAACACAGACGAATATGCTTCCGCACTAGTAGCAAAAGCAGTCGTTGTAGTTTCGCCAGCACCACCCACCTGTGATGGCACGGAGAAAGAAGCATGATATTTCCCGGGAAGATGAACTTACTTATGGATTAGCGGGACTGGGGAAGCGGACGTAGAAAGCCTTTTCTCCCGGTAGGTCGGTCAGTATGTCCTTCCCTACCCTACCAGCATGAAATGACAAATGGTGGAGCCACACATTGGCCAGCAGCAAATAATGGTTTATTGGGCAGCGAGGGTCTTTCCTTTAGAATTTAGGCATTATTTTGCCCCTTGCTTCCGAAAAATAGTCAAGAAACACTAATGGCAACCCTTCGAGTCTCCTCTCATCTCTTTCCTTTTATGATGTGTATATAGATATTAAGCTATACCAACCGGGTGTGCGAAGTAGAGGAGAGGTGGCCCACGGGAATACAACCCAAGGAATAGTGCCGGTGCCAGTAGTCAAATAGCTCAGAGTTAGCTCTGTTCGACTCTCTTTGTTCGTAACATTAGTAGTTACTCACTGGGTGCAGCTACAGCTATGGGTCGGTTCGGTAGTGAAAAGAAGATATCGGTCCTGGCACCTTTGGCACGGGCACGCGTGGAATAGGTGATTCCGTGGTAAACAAATCCTTTGACCGGCAGGCCGAGGGATAATCACTGGCTAACCCTCTTCCTCATCCTTTAGAGCTGGAAATACCCGGCCTAGTGATAGTTAGAAAGAGTTGGCCATCGGGAGAAGAGATGGAAGTTTGCACTTGACGAGATAGAAGTTTTCTCAACTGAGTTCACTCATTAGCATGGATCCGATCCATTCAATAATCCAATTCAGAATTGCGTTTTCTATTCAATAATATCGATCGAACAATTTTGTAGTTAGGTGGCATTGGGAGCAGTAGATCATTTCTTTGTTGGGAGCCAAGTAGCTCATTTCTGTTGGGATCTGCCGTGATAGAAAATAAAATCCATTGTTCCTTTGACAACAGTGAGTTCCGGCATGATTGCTTACACAAGTGGTGGATTGGATGGCGGAAGAGAGAAGAGACCCGGTCCCGGTATGAAGCAAGCTAAGGTTCTCATCTCCCGAAAGAATAGAATGAATGGAACTGTTGAATCTCTTCTCTAGCAAGCATCGAAGAAAGTGTATTCATTCTCGGGTGTAGATCGGGGAATAGCTCAGGCTCTGGTTTCAGGTCTTGCATGAGGGAAGGTGCCGGGATAAAGGTCGGTTGAAAAGCACGGCTATACACGAGCTCAAGCTAGTGTGTTGGCCGGTTCGCAAGGATTGAGTTGAGTGAACTGGCTTTCCTATCGAATAGAAGGAAGTGGTGCACGGCGCTTCGGAATGTGAAATAATGTATCAAATCTCCGGGGAAAAACAGTTGATGTGAATGAATGAATTGGAATATGCATGCTGCATGCCACCGAGAAAATAGTTGATTGCGAATGCCAGTTGATAAATGCAGTTCCCTAGGTCACAAGAGATCGAAATGGATCTTCTCCGCGGCCACTCTATAGAGGTGAAGAGGTGAAATAGCGGGTAGTACTTTTGGCCCATAGTGGTGATCAACACCTTTCTAAATTAGTATTCGCTAGATTGATCGTTTCTGTTGATAGCAGTTGGGGCATCGGTAGAAGAGATGGAAGGTATCCGGTGGAAGTCTCATATTTCAGGACAGGACAGGGACAGGATGAGTTCACATCCTTATGGAATTGGAGGCCAGATTGGTATGACTTGACTTGGTTCTTATTGCGGTGCGGCAGGTTTCAAAGTGCCAGTGCCAGCAATGCCGTCCTCTTATCTATACTATACTATAGTGCCGCACAATGGGATCGATCTGTCTTGTGGAAAGAATCAGCTATTGGGAACGGAACAACAGGCATTCGCATTCTTTTATTTGAGAATTCCTACCGATGGTCGAAGACTGATATGGATTGGAGGGAATAGGCCAATCTAGAACTATTCTATTACAACATTTCTCAGATCTTCGGACTCGTTTCGAGGTAAATGGTCAAAACAACTTATGTGGTTTTTCCCCTGGGAATATGCACCTGCTGCTTCTTCTTCTGTTGCAAGGCATGATATCGGTATCGAAACTCTACTCGGATCTGGAGAAAAGGGCCCTGCTTTCGAAAGTGAGGGGAGTCAAGCTATTCGAAGAACGGGAACAGGACTACTTTCGGATCGGAAAGTGAGATGTTCTTGCTTTGCTCTAGCGTGAGTCACACCCTGCTCGTCATCAATCATTATCGGGATCTGGGCCTGAAATCACTGGTTTCGAATCAAATCTACTTCTTTGTCACAAGCTTCTACTGTACTGATTTAGGAACTACTTCTACACTTCGCCCTGCGTATGGTTTCGAATTGACTTCTTCTCCGGTTTTATAGGGCTATCGTTTTTAGAAGCTAAGTGAAGGTGCTGGATGGAAACTCACTCTTGACTCGCCATCTCCATATCATAGCTTGTGTTCTGCCGTGAGCAAAAGAGTTCTAGAAATGCATAGAGCAATGAAGTGACTCCGTAACAATAGATTCGTAATGAAGTGTTCCCCAATAGATTCGTATTTCTTCTAGCGCTCGTGATGTGAGATTCATGATATGAGATTATATACGCTTTACCCGAGGCAGATAGACCCAAAGTCCAGAATGAATGATTGGAGAAAGCAAGGTCAAGTCAAGAAGCTAAGTCTAGTATTGCAAGGGAACAAGTCCGTATTGGCACGATTGCTAGCTGCGGTAGCAGAAGTAGATGTGCGCCTTTTTCTAGAATCGAAAGTGAAACATCGGTGTAAAAGATTGAGTGGGTTTCCATAGAAATAGTCAGGGGCGGAACTACCGCGAATGGTGAAACTATTGCATGCCAACTGGAGTTAGGGGTTCTAGAAGGAACGACGGATAAAGCTTCCTCTAGTAGGCTTCTAGAGCGTCCGCCGGAAGGGAAAGAGGGTTACGTGCGCGTATTCATAGCTTATGTGCATATCCCTTTCTTTCTATTGGTACTAGTTCGCCGCTTTTGGTTGACAGTGAAGGCTTATTCCCTTGGGTCAAAGAGGGAGCTGCTTTGACTTATGGTCTAGTCTATCTGGTGGATTCCATTCCAAGGCCAAAACCGGCAGACTTACCAAAGGCAAACCTACGAAGAAGCACTTCCACTAGTGGCGAGCTTCTCTAGACAGAACTAGGGCTCAGCCTGCCGGGAGTCCGCTGACTTCGTTTTATTGAATAGCCAACCTCCATAGAAAGATTCGCATAACTACCTTGATGGCTATCAACCACAAGATCAGTAGACGAAGACCCCAACTTCTCTCTTTCTGCTTTTGGACTGGCCTAAGCGCCTGCCTGTCTCTTCTCTTGGATATGCTTCTTTCGATGAGACCGCTCTGCTTTGATCGGGATCTTACTCCACTAATGGTTCTGTTTTCGTACCAACTGCCGGGCCTACGCTTTTCGAGTGTAGCCTATCTTATCTGAAGAGCGGCAGAGAAAAGGATACCCGCAGGGCTGGGCTGGCTCGGGGGAAGAGATTGATACTGGTCTTTCGCTTCAGATCTGTCTAGAGTGTGATGTGGCCCTCTTCTCCAATCGACTACCTCAGTAAGTTAGACTAATACCAGATCTGGGAAATCTGATCCCCACGGAAGCATGTTTGCTTGATCTCTATTTGACATCTACAAGGCACTAAAGCTTCAACCATAGTCGATCACTAGATTCAGAACTACAGCCGTAAAGGATTGAGCAGCACCATTGTAGGAATAGCTCGCTTTAATTGGCGAAGGTTCGTATACAACTAGCAAATTCTACTTCTACTTAATGTAATGCCCATGCTGGACTATTTGCTTTGCCGAGGATATCGATAGGATTTCTGATCGGATAGGAAAGGTAGCTTGTCTCGCCCGGGCCTGGTCCCCAATGAATCCGAAGATCTTAGCCGAGTTCTATTCTAGGCTCGAGACAGGCAACTCTTTCTTATTGCTGGGTAGGGACTAGGGCTGCCAGGGTTTGAGCTATTTCAGGAAGGGCCATGCCTGTTTCAGAAGGCGATAAAGTTTACGCCGATCCATCTTCGAATGAAGAATTTAAACAAACGGGATGAGGAATACGCCTAGCGAATGAAGGACAAAACCAGGAAAGGAACCTACCCAACTCGATACGATTGAAGCACACTTCTTTTTTTTAAGTTGAGCCAGACTCAATTGCTTCTGTTCCTTCTGGGGCTGGCTTGGCTTCTTGAGTTTCCTAAAAGGCCTTCATAGAGATAGATCGCTTTTCCTTTTAATAATTCTTTCCCCGCAAGCTCAACAGCGGAACCGGACCCTGGCCTCAATGGATCCGAATCTGGCCTGCCCGAAGGAATGGACTGTACGAATTGGTCACTTGGCTGAGACTACCATATTTGGAAACCTGGCCTAGATTAGAAGGATGCGAACAAGGCTTAGTTCCGGCACTTTCTCTACTCCAATACCTGCTTCTTCGCCTGCCCAAAACTAATAGCTCTGTTGGAACGAGTGCTGGGATTCATCTTCCTCATCTTCATTCATCTACCTCGCGTCGGAGACCTTCACAAGCTCACTAGTATAGATCAGATCTATCTGGCCAAAGGATAAACTAGTAGCTATATGAAGACCTGCACCCGCCCCTGCTCTGAAATGTTTCCCGAGGAACTGGTTCCAGTATCGATAGAAGCTCGAGTGTTCACATACATACCACTACTATACAGCATCAACTGGACCTGCACCTAAAGAGAAAGAGAGGCACAGAATCACTCAACTAGACTCACTCCCCAGAAAGCAAGGAAGCTCAAAACAACCCGCACAAGAATGCTTCCTACACTTCCAATTCGATGACAGTCTAGTCCTGGGAGAAGGCAAGGCATCTCATCGATTCGCAGCACTTTCAAATGCTGGTCCGCTTGACATATAGCACGAAAAGGAAATCCATAGTGAAGCCATATCTTCCGTGTGCGTTCTAGTATGGGTGACTCTTAGGAAAAGTAACAAGTGAAAGAAGCCCGCTAACCCACTCTTCTTTCCCCCTACCTACCCTTAAGCTGAAGGAAAGTAGGGGCCTCGGTTTCCTATGAGAAACCTACACCAGGAAAGATATTTGCCCCACCCCATTTTGATTAGGTACGACTTTATAGTTTATTACTCAACTCCCGAAAAATGGGGCGGAGTGCCTCACAGGCCGCCGGGTCCCTCAAATCCTCCCTTAGTTGCAAAAGGTTTTCAAGAGAATGCTCCTTTCCTTGGCTTCGCAAAATAGTGGAAAAAAGCTTTTCCCGCTTGTTATCCTCGCGATCAGATTCTTTTTGTAAAATCATCAAGGGCATTCTTTGCCTAAAATGTTCACAACACATACTATAAAAATGGTGGTTTTCCTCTATAATTTGAGACTCAATGCCTCGCTTTTTCTCCTTGGTTTCTATTCCTGAAATAAGATCCCCCCACTCTTGGGCTTTTCGTTTTTTTCGGCAATCCTCCAACTTTTTATCCATATCCTCTACATATGGATGTGGATGCCTTTTTAAGGAACCCTCCCCAGAGTCGGATTTGTCTCAGGAAGTGGGGCCGGTTCCACCGCCACCGGTGGCGTGTTGTCATGGGGATGATCACCCCCTTCTGGCGAAGGGCCAGTGGTTGGGCTCAACCGTTCGCCCTCCGTAGGGCTGAGTGGCGGATCTATAAAATCTGGGGCGGACCGAACCTCCATTTCGAATTCAAAATCTAAAGGAGCCTTTCCTTTGCGCCCCTCTTGGGTGGATCCCTCCCCCGCTTCCATTAGAAGCGGTTTTTGCCCCCCCCCCCCACCTTTGAAGGCAGTTTATCGGAAGAACCCCAACTTTCTCCTTGGGTCATCCCTAGAGTAGCACTCTGGCCGCCCTCCCATAGGAACTGGAATAGAAAACAGAGCCACATTACGAGTGCATCAATGAGATCCTTCCGGAGCGCCAGAAAGAGTTCCGCGAGATCAAAAAAGCCAAAATACCATGGCAACCAACACGAGGCAGGAAGCAGAAGCATCAAACTAAATTTACGATTCATGACAATCCCATTTTTGAAGCGAAAAAACTTCTTCCACTTAGGAGAGGCGGCAGAGTAGGTGCGAATACCCAGAAGGGTACTCGCTCCTCGTGCTCCCGCTCTCGGCCCGTTGATTGCTGTTCTTTTTTGCCTCACAGTTTTCGTGATCGAATTACGAAATAGATATACGAGCAGCCGTAAAGGATCATTCACTGGGATGGTAAAAGTGAATCTTTTATGGGACGGGATCGTGGAATCCACTAAGTATGCAATCGGTATTTGTGATCGATCAGCTTCCAGTATGACCGATGACTTTCTATCTGGATGAAGAATAACCACACAATCAGGTTGTCGGTTCAACCCAAAATAGATTTTCTTGTTTCTTGAACGGAATTTCTTAGGATTAGCATAAGAATTGGTCAAAAAAGCCCCGATCTTCCATTGAGAATCATTGATACAGCTCCACATTTTTGCCATTATCGAATATATAAATAAATTCTTCGTCTTTAAAAAGAAGGAACAGCTTTTTTGACAAATGAGATATCCTACAAAATCAAGAGCGTTTCGTAAACAAATCAGTGTCTTGTCTGAATCGAGAATAGCAATTCCATTTCTGAAACAACGGATATAGACTTTGAAATGGTGAGTAGGTACCCGACGGCCGAGATGTGCATTCGTACAAAGTAATTTAGTACAGACAGTTGAAAGGATTGTCATTTCTGGTTTTCGTTTCCGGAGATACAGGTGGTAAGTTAGAAATGAAAATAGGTTAGCAGCTAGTCTTCTAACCAAAAAGAGTAAACATCAAAGAAAGGTGATGACATAACCAGTAGTTCGAAAGCGCGAAAGTGGGAAGAACAAAGATAGAAAGGTTTCGCAGGTTCAGATTTGGATGCACTGAACACTTTTAAAGATCTTGTTTTAGCGGATCCGCTATTCCCGCTCCACTCTCTCTGAAACCAAGTCAATTTAGACAGACGCCTCATGATGTCCCATTACCATTAGGGCCATCGATTCCAACAGAGGATAAACGCGTTAGGCGCTGGACACATGCTCTAGTCTAGTTACTCACTGACCGATACTATCTTTACTGCCGCTACTCGCTCACCTCCAACTATCTATCCATCCACTGGCGTCCAATGGACTTGAAGCCGATCTTAAGCTACGGGCCTGGGTTGGAGCGACTTCTGCATTTCCATTTTACCGTGTTTTTTGTCCTCAAGTAGATTTTCTTAGTGAAATGGGAATCCGGATTTGGACTTCTTCCGTTTCCAGGTTGGCTTTCTTTCTAGCTATAAGTTGAGGGAAAAGCTGCCTGCTCTTGATCGATCTCATTCTCTTCTCTGTCTTTGGATTGCCGAGTTCGAGGAAAGGCGTATTCGTTCGAGTCAAGCTACACAAACGGAATGCTGCTACTGCTATTGGTCGTATCGGTATCGAATTCTCTGCAGTGGAGGAAATAGCCGAAGAAGAAGAACTCGCAGATGGGATGCGAAGTGAGGTGAATCTAGTGGCACAGGTTGACTTGTATGATATGAATCAGTAGTCAGGATTGGTACGAAACTAGGATCATACGCAGTAGATCATTTCTGTTGGGATCCGTCGTGTCGTGGTGAAGTAAGTGTGCCAGCTCGTGAAATGAATAGTCTCGAGTGTGTATTAGTTTCCCGGTTGCAGGCTGGATCGGAGAAAAAAAAAGATTCACTGAATTATGATACGCAAATAGTCTTTAGTGCAGGAATGCAGGTAGTACTTTTTTTCCAGCTAAGTGAGCAGCACTTGTTCTTCTCTTCGGACTCCGAGGCGGACTTCCGTACTTGATTTTTCTAAAGCTAGGCCATCTTCTGCTGCTTCATTTAGGAAACCCTACCTAAACCCTTCAAGCGGCGGAATATGGGATAGGTAAGCTATGATTCAAGAAACCTGCCAGTCCTGAAGCAAGGTAACTCATCTAGATCCAGATCTGGTTCATCACTGGCTATATTCTCACCGACATGGCATCCTTTGTGGATCGAAATGGAAACTGATCACTGGTTCTATTCGAAATCATATACCCCTGCTGAGCCTGCCGCCTTACCCAAGACCAAGAAAGAGATCCGTAACATGAGAATAACCGGCACTTTCCCGGAGCATGCCTGCCTGCAAATCGAATCCTATCCTATGAAACAAGCTTCTACTATTCAAATCAAATCAAATCAAACACAGAAACCTCAGCCGGAGATGGCGAGTCAAGTATTGCACACCGGTTGGAAGTCAAGCTATCTGGAATGCGGAGACCCCACCCGTAGCTGGTTCTAGATCCGGATAATCAATCACAAGATCATGCGGAGAATTTCACAGAACAGCTGGCATGCGCACTCAACTACTTACAAATGCTCGTGTTTTTCGTCATCACTAGGATTTTGCCTCGACAAACCAGAAAATGGATTTGAACCAGTGCAGCTCGCCATGGGACAAAAGTATGCAACCCAATGGCACCCTCGAAACGAGTACGAAGATAAGAAAACTTGCTCTCGCCAAGTGGCAAAAGAAGGCCAGTTACCATTCCATTACCAGATCTATGCCCAGCCCTGGCCCTGAAACCAGACGACAAGAGCTTGACTCCGTTCTTCGTGTACCCTTCCTTCTGTTCTTCGTGTAGCTGCACTCCACTCACAGTTGGTTGACAATTAGGATTTTATCACTCAATCCAGTGAATTGAGACTTATCCGACATGGGGAAATGAGAGGTCGAAAGCGAGAAAGTCGATGATAACCCGATTCCCTTCGAAACTCTAATGCTGTTACTGGAACTTCTAGTACTAGAAGTGAGCGTTAAACCTTTCCTGGCGAGTCAATACAGCTCAGCTAAAATAGCAAGGAACATGGCGGGCACCAATACCATGCAAATTAGACACCAGAAGTAGTGGAGAAGGAACCATGCGGAAGTGGGAATAGGCCCACCCGAGAGAGATATGAACAATGCCATTCCAGCGTCGAACTGACCTGGCAAGACAAGGCTCAAGTGCAAACTTCCGCTTCCGTTTCTTTCATAGAGATGGAAAAGTGGACTGGCACTATTTCCTGGTAGCGGGTGGATTGGATCATTAATTACGCATTTAGACAACTAGCACGGAGAATCATGGCTTTGAAGATTCACGTCATTACGCTACGATTTGATCTACAGTCTACCTCTACTCCTTCCTTGGATTGGATTGGAAAAGCAGCAATTCAAATAGTAGCATGAGTGATATATCGGCCTACTCTCCCGACACCTTCCTTTCCTTGGGCCAGTGCTTACTCGAAAGAGGGAAAGATGCTAGCTCGGGAAAATAGGAGGAAAGAGATAGGGAAAAACAGGCAGCTGCATCCAAGAGATAGGGAAAAAAATACAGGAAACAGTGAAGTAGTCGGCGCACCTTCACTGAGAAGCACACGATCTAATCTACTCTTATTGTTAATCTCTCTATAAAGATGATCCATCACCTAAAGGGCGGACTCTGGACAGAAACGGAGGATTTGCTATAGGAAAGACCCTATAAGTTAAGACAATATGCTACATTCTATGATATCCTATTCAATCCCCCGGTTAGCATGCGATGCTCGTCGTGCTAATAAATCCTCTCTTCTTAAAGCCCAAGTAGGACAAAGAAATGCAAGTAAATACCCTCGATTCATTCCTTTTATGCGAGTGGGAAAGCTAGCTAGAAATCAATGACAAGGAGTAGAGCCTAGAGCAAAAGGGCCAGGCGTCAGGTTAGTTAAAGCAAGAAAGTCAATGCTGGTGCTCGCTTATTCAATCCTTTTTTCTCTCCTCCTTTGTGCTAATCACTAGTGCTAAGAACTAGGTCAAAAGGAAAGTCAGCCCTTAATACGGAGTTTTCTACTTGTTCTTACTTGTGTTAGTGAAGCCTGATAGTTCAACTTGCCTGTCCAAAGTTAATCTATGAAAAGTCTTCCTTTCCTTATAGGCGCACCCAGCTGTAAGAGAGTAGAAGCAATCGGAGTAAATAAATCCCATAGTGAAATGAGCGTTAGATGTTGACTAGACAAAACTAGCTAATACATGTAGTAGGGTAACTTTGCCTTTTTTCTCGGTTATGTGAAAAGGTAGAAAACTCGCTACACTTTATAGGAAATGAACTACTCTTAATGCAAGCTAGTCAAGCTGGATGAGTTGTTAGGAATGGCTCAACCCAGGCAGCGCTAACCCTGTCTTTCCCAAAAAGTATCGTCTTTCCCTAGGGAGGAGAAAGATTAACCAATAGTAGTCCCGAGGATTGTATGAGCAAGGTCCGAACTGTTTCTATTAGTAGCAACATGAGGAGCCCCGAAGGGAGAATAAGAAAGATTAACCGACGCTCAGAAGAAGCAATTGGATAAGAATCATACGCTGTGAATGAGCAGACGAATCGACCGAGGGCTTACACACAAGAACAGAACCTAACTCTACTTCTTTTTCCTCCTCTCCTCTTTACTGCCCCCGCTATCCAGGTCAGTAAAAAAATATATGTAGTGGAGAAAGAAGAGTAGTGTAACACCCTAAATATCATTTTGAGAATATAGTAAAATTTTTCAAAGAACTTGAATTAGATTTTTTTTGTCTTCTTTCCTTCTTCCTTGGAATTTCCATAACATTTGAATTCACAACTCCTTAGATAAAAGTTCTATAACAAAAATTCAATAAAAAGATTCTTATATGGACTAGCCTTTATTGAAGTTTACAAGTAATAATGTGAGAACATTTTTTATTGAGATCATACAATATAAATTATTTCTCTTAAAATAATTACATGTGTGCTACATATTCAAAAGCAATTATTTATGTACAATAATGAACGAATGAATAAAAAAAAGTATATATATAATGAATATCGCATCATGCTGGATTTTGATTGTGCATTATGGGTTTGAATATAAAAATTTAAACTCAGATTCAAAAGTGAATTCAATTGGAAATAGAATAGGAAAAATAAAATAAAATAGAAAAAAAGAAAGAATTCGGTTTGGGCCAGGCAGATCCTTTTTGGCCCACTTCTCATTATTGCGCAGACCTGCTCAGCCCAACTAGCACACGCGTGCGGCTGGCCTCATTTCCACTGTGTGTGGCGATGACATCTGGGCCCCACCAGTCATTTGGTATGCGCGCTTGAGTCACTGGGTCGCTAACCGTGGGCCCTCTCTGTCAGGCCTATCCTCTCCCCATAGATCCCGCTGGCCATGTGCAGCTTTCAGTTGGACTCCGTGCGATTCCTCAGGTGGCTCTGCTCGATCCTCGCCACCGCAAGACTCGTACCCCGCCCTATAAAGTCAACGCCAGCCGCGACCCTGCCGTCGCTTTCTCCAGCCGCGTCACCTCCACCGCATGTGCACGGACGCCATTGCCAGAAGGAATCAGAGAGATAGAAAACGCAGAGAGAGAGAAGGGAGATGGAGCCGGATGCCGCTACCGACGTCTTGCGCGTATGCCGCCGTCGGGCCCTTGGTGTGCACGCAGGATTGATCCCCGGAGGGCACCGAAGTGGGGAGCATGGGGCATCGTGGTGGATGGTGGTCGGTTATAGAGGAATTCATCGCCGGACTTGGATTACGGCATGGCAACCGCGGTGTCGCGTGGGCGGGGCCCCTGTTACTCCAATCGGAGGTGAGCTACCTACCACAACAATCGCCTTGTCCTATACCGTGCGTAGCACCCATAGTCCATGAAAATCGGGCACCAGGGCGCGTTAGCAGGGGAGGCCGACCATGGCGACCGCCGTGAGATTGGGGCGGCGGCGCCGTGCTCTGGGCAGTCGAGAGGTGGAGGATGGCTGTGTGCCATTGATTTTTTGTTGGACGATGTAGATTAGATGGTAGGATGGCCCTCGGATCTTGATCGTGTGGCTTGCGCGAGATTAGACATCATAAAATCAGTGCCGCCCATCTCGGATCGTGGGGCTATGGCTGCATACCGGTTGGCCGGAACCTAGATTTAATCTGGGCCGTCCGAATCAGATCGGATGGCTAGGATTCAAGGATACCCCTTCGCCGTGGACGTTTTGCTTAAGAGTCCCTGTTCTTTTTATGAATCAACCCGCAGTCCTAGCGCTAGTGGTTCTGAGTCTTAGAACTTTTTGCGCAGTGAACCCCGAACTTCCTAATTATAGCAGCGCAGTCCGGTTAGAGAATAAACTATGGAAATACGCTTAGAAAATGATTATTAGTGCAAAATGTATTCTAGAAACCTATTTAATGCCTAGAAAATTCATATTAAATCCTTTTTAGTCCATTTCAATTCCTATAATTTGGTAATAATATTGTCTATCACTGTGTAACAATGTTCTAGCATGAAAACCATGTTAAAATTTATCACACAATTATTTTTGTACCAAACACATAAATACTTCAGAAAATCATAACTTCGTCGTCCTAATTTCGATTTGATCCGTTCTAGTTGCATTAGTCTCATAATAATATTTATTATCATCTAGTAATTTTGTTTGGTCATGAAATCCAGGTTGAAATGTTGCGCTTAGTCTATTATATACTTAACCACGTGG
This sequence comes from Zea luxurians, assembly GCA_029449295.1. Lineage (NCBI taxonomy): Eukaryota > Viridiplantae > Streptophyta > Magnoliopsida > Poales > Poaceae > Zea > Zea luxurians. The sequence goes on from JAOPSE010000077.1 coordinate 8,704,778, forward strand.
ATCTTCGGAAAACCAAAACTCAGTAATCGTAACTCCGATCGTAGTAGTTCTCGATCCCGCGATCTCGTAGCATCGTGTAGATTATTATTATTCAGTTTGTTCTTATGTTTGGTGTGATGTTAATTTTATCTATACCATGTTTGTTTGTATTGCTACGACTAGCACGAGGACACGTGCCATCTGAAAAGCAAGTTGGTTCCTGGAATCTCAAGTGCCAGGCAAGTTGTGCCCTTGATTCACTTTTGTTACCTAATAATGTTCTTTATAATCATTTACCATGCATAGGTTTAATTTTGATGGGACCCAATAGGTCACCCTAGATTGTTTATCTCATTACCTTGTTTGCCCCTGAATCACATGGGTAGTTTTTTTTGCTATTGCTTTATATGGTTTTGGGATAATCACTTATTACATCCATGTTCCAGTTATTTTGTTATTCTATTTATGTTCATGTCAAGATCATTATATTATTGTTAATTGGAACATGGAGCTTAACTTGAGAAACACGTGCCACCACAAGGGAGGAATGGGACCCCTTGGCTGACTAATTAGGAAAGCTAGTGGAAGACTACCTTACCCGAAAGGGGCAAGGGTAGTAGGGGAGTGGTCAGTGTAGGGGGGGTCCTTGCTTGATTTTGCTGCGATGGCGGTCAGGCAAGAACCCTGCATTGGAGCTTCCCATAAACTGTAGCGGGTTTTCGGAAGCTAGTGGAACTTTGTAAAGGCCTCGTAGTGGATCCCTAGCCATTCACCTTGGTAGTGTCTAAGGGCCTAGCTAACCCTGGCGACATGGGAAACACGACTTATGGGTAAAGGGTACAACCTCTGCAGAGTGTAAAACTGGTATACTAGCCGAGCTCACGGTCATGAGCGGCTCAGGACTCTCCGATGATTAAATTATGGAACCTAAACTCAATTTGTCATTTGCATTTGCATGGGTATATTATTAATTTTGTTCTATTATTTTATTATGGTTTGGTATTTATTTACACTTAGTAACTGCTAATAAAATTTGACCAACTACTTAAAAGCAATGCTCAGCTTTAACCTCTATTGTTGATCAGCCTTACACTTCATGATCTCCCACCTTTGGTGAGTTCATGTCACATTATTCCCCACAACTTGTTGAGCGATGAACATGTGTGAGCTCACCCTTGCTGTCTCACACCCCCCCACAGGAGAAGAACAGGTGGTTCAGGAGGAGCCACAAGGCGAGGAGTTTGATCCGATCTAGGTGGCGTTTCTCAGTTGACATTGGCGCCGACGATCCTTAGTTTGTTTTATATTTATAATTTATTTTGTAAGTCTTCCGCTATGTAATAAATACTCTGATTATTGTGACATTTATCTCTATGCACTCTGTTATTATATATGTTGTCTTCCTGGCGCATGTATGAGATGCACCCGGCTTTGTCCCTATAAAGCCGGGTGTGACAGAAGTGGTATCAGAGGAAATGTTGACTGTAGGACGAAACTTAGATAGAAATGGACAAAACCCTTCACTACTTACCTTACTCTGATTCATTATATACTTATCTCATCTTGATCCTGTCTCACCTTTTGCTACTCTACTCTGATTATTCTTATCTTTTCTACTCCTAGACAAGATGGATTTCACACCTTGGAATCCCTACCCCTATGACATTTTTAAGGGATAGGAAGCCTAAGACAAAACTAAAATTATTTTCTCTATTCAAAATGTTGGTTGATTGTTCTGATGATCAATGCTTGATTTGCTTCTTTGATTGATTGAAATAGTATAGACGGACATCTTAGCATGTACCACCATAAGGTAATGTATTAGCTTTAGTGGATAACACACTAATCTACTTAGCTAATAAATCCCCCGCAGTAACATTTCTCGTAATCACTCGCCTTGTCTACAATTCTTCCTTTCTTACCCTGTATTTCTAACCCAGATGGGTTACCCCTATAGTGCTAGAAGAGAGCAGTATAGACTTGATCCTTGGTATGTCATGGTTAAGAAAGGTAAAGGTAGTATATACACTGTGCTAAGGGAACCGTAGAACTCACCAGTTCCAAAGGACAAAGATTTGAAATTGCAGTAACTACGACCATCAGATTGTGGCATTCTTAGTAGATGGGAAGTTTGTTGGTGACAACATCCGTGTGGTTAAGGATTTTCTGGATGTCTTTACAAAGGAGTTATTAGGGATGCCACCTGATAGAGAAGTTGAGTTTGTTATTGGTCTCTTACCTGGAACCGCCCCTATTTCTAAATGGCCATATAGGATGTCCGTAGAGGAGTTGAAGGAACTTAAGAAGTAGTTAGCTGAGTTACAAGAGGCTGGTTACATTCGTCCGAGTTCCTAACCATGGGGAGCGCCGGTTTTGTTTGTACAGAAGAAATATGGATTGCAAGAGATGTGTGTGGATTAAAGGTCCCTTAATGGTGTTACTATGAAGAACAAGTATCCATTACCCCACATTGAAGATTTATTTGATCAGATGATAGGTGCTAGGGTATTCTCGAAGATTTATCTCCGATCGGGTTATCATCAAATGAAGATTAGGCCATTGGATATTCCCAAGACGGATTTCTCGACCCGATATGGTTTATATGAGTTCACCGTTATGTCATTTGGTCTAACTAATGCACCAGCCTATTTTATGGATCTGAAGAATAAGGTGTTTATGGAGTATTTGGACAGTTTCGTCGTAGTATTTATCGACGATATTTTTGTTTCAAGAGTGATAGTGATCATGAGGAACATCTGAGATTGGTGCTACCGAAGCTACGAGATAATCAACTCTACGCCAAGTACAGTAAATGCGAGTTCTGGATTGACGAGGTGTCATTCCTTGAACATATCATTTCTAATGGAGGGATATCAGTGGATCCTGCTAAAGTTAATGAGATAGTGGCGTGGAGCATACCCACTACAATTATGGAGATTCAGAGTTCTGGGGACTTGCAGGATATTATCGGAGATTTACTGAAGCATTTTCTAAGATTGCTAAGTCTATCACCTCACTTCTAGAGAAGGAAGAGAGTTTAAGTGGGATGAGAAGTGCCAAGATAGCTTTGATCAATTAAAGAAGAGATTGATGTCACCACCAGTGTTGGTTATGCCAGATCTACAGAAGGGATATGATATTTATTGTGACGCCAGATCTACAGAAGGGATTTGATATTTATTGTGATGCATGTGGACAAGGATTGGGATGTGTGCTCATGCAAGAAGGACATGTGATCGCCTACGCGTCTCGTCAGTTGCGGAAACACGAGTTGAACTACCCCACGCATGACTTGGAACTGGCATCCGTTGTGCATGCGCTTGAGATCTGGAGACATTATATTATGGGAAACAAGTGTCAAGTATGCACAGATCATAAGAGTATGAAGTGTATATTCACTCAGAAGGATCTCAACCTTAGGTAACGCCGTTGGTTGGAGCTTATTAAGGATTATGATTTGGAGATTCACTATCGCCCGGGCAAGGCAAACTTGGTGGCAGATGCCTTGAGTCGAAAGGAGCATTTTCATTTAGCTGTTGTTGCCCAGCTACCCGATGAGATTGTTGAGGATTTCAGAAGACTTAACCTGGGGATAGTCGCTCACACTGAAGGAGTCATTATTGATGTGGAACCTACCTTGGAGCAAGAAATCCACAAAGGACAGGTTGGTGGTGCTAAAATACAAGAGATTAAGGATCTGATTACTGAAGGACGGGTTCCGGAATTTACGGAAGATGAGCAAGGCACTATATGGTTCAAGGATAGGATGTGTGTTCCTGATATTAAAAGCCTTCGAGAGACTATTTTAAAGGAGGCCCATGATTCGGATTATTCTATTCATCCTGGTAGTACTAAGATGTATCAGGATTTGAAGCGGAAGTATTGGTGGTATGGATTGAAGAGAGATGTAGCTGCACATGTGGCTATGTGCGATGTATGTCAAAGAGTTAAGGCTGAACACGAGAGACCAGCTGGACTATTGCACCCATTGAAGATACCCGAGTGGAAGTGAGAAGAGATTGGTATGGACTTCATTATTGGATTGCCTCGCACCCCGAAAGGATATGAATCGATATGGGTTATTGTGGATAGATTGACTAAAGTGGCCCACTTCATTCCGGTCAAGACTACTTATAAAGGTCCTCAATTGGCTGGGTTATATAGGGCTTGGATTGTGTCTCTATACGGTGTACCGAAGAAGATCATTTTGGATAGAGGATCACAGCTTACCCCCAGATTTTGGAAAAGTCCTCATGAGAATATGGATGCGAAGTTGAATTTTAGTTCGGCCTACCATCGTCAGACTGATGGGCAGACTGAAAGGACTAATCAAGTATTAGAGGACATGTTGAGAGCTTGTGCCCTTCAGCATGGTAGTAGTTGGGACAAGAGTCTACCTTATGCTGAATTCTCATATAATAATAGTTACCAGACCAGTCGGAAGATGTCACCACTCGAGGCTCTATATGGCAGGAAGTGCAGGACTCCTCTATATTGGGATCAGACTAGAGGAAGATAGATCTTTGAACCTGAACTTATTCAAGAGGCAGAAGAACAAGTTCGTATAATTCGAGAGAATTTGAGGGTAGCTCAGACCAAGTAAAAGAGCTACGCTGATAATAGAAGAAGACCACTGGAGTTTGAGGAAGATAATCATGTGTACCCCAAGGTGTCACCACTTCGTGGAATGAGGAGATTTAAATTTAAGGGCAAATTGTCCCCTCGCTTTGTTGGACCATCTAGAGTTTTTAGGCGAGTTGGAGAGATGGCCTATCAACTCGAGCTACCTGATAAACTATCTGATGTGCATAATGTATTTCACGTATCTCAACTTAAGAAGTGTCTCCGTGTCCCTGAGGAACAGTTACCAATGGAAGAGCTCAGTGTTCAGGGTGATTTGACTTATACGGGGTATCCTATCAAGATTCTTGACACTTTGACTGGAGATATAAGAAATAAGGTGATAAAGATGTGTAAAGTGCAATGGAGTCACTATAGAGAAGATGAAGCAACATGGGAAAGAGAAGAAGAGCTTCGCATAGATTCTTCCCATCCTTTCCCTAGTCCTTCCTAAATCTCGAGGACGAGATTCTTGTTAAGGGGGGTAGGATTTGTAACACCCAAAATATCATTTTGAGAATATAGTAAAATTTTTCAAAGAACTTGAATTAGATTTTTTTGTCTTCTTTCCTTCTTCCTTGGAATTTCCATAACATTTGAATTCACAACTCCTTAGATAAAAGTTCTATAACAAAAATTCAATAAAAAGATTCTTATATGGACTAGCCTTTATTGAAGTTTACAAGTAATAATGTGAGAACATTTTTTATTGAGATCATACAATATAAATTATTTCTCTTAAAATAATTACATGTGTGCTACATATTCAAAAGCAATTATTTATGTACAATAATGAACGAATGAATAAAAAAAGTATATATATATATAATGAATATCGCATCATGCTGGATTTTGATTGTGCATTATGGGTTTGAATATAAAAATTCAAACTCAGATTCAAAAGTGAATTCAATTGGAAATAGAATAGGAAAAATAAAATAAAATAGAAAAAAAAGAAAGAATTCGGTTTGGGCCAGGCAGATCCTTTTTGGCCCACTTCTCATTATTGCGCAGACCTGCTCAGCCCAACTAGCACACGCGTCCGGCTGGCCTCATTTCCACTGTGTGTGGCGATGACATCTGGGCCTCACCAGTCATTTGGTATGCGCGCTTGAGTCACTGGGTCGCTGACCGTGGGCTCTCTCTGTCGGGCCTATCCTCTCCCCATAGATCCCGCTGGCCATGTGCAGCTTTCAGTTGGACTCCGTGCGATTCCTCAGGTGGCTCTGCTCGATCCTCGCCACCGCAAGACTCGTACCCCGCCCTATAAAGTCAACGCCAGCCGCGACCCTGCCGTCGCTTTCTCCAGCCGCGTCACCTCCACCGCATGTGCACGGACGCCATTGCCGGAAGGAATCAGAGAGATAGAAAACGCAGAGAGAGAGAAGGGAGATGGAGCCGGATGCCGCTACCGACGTCTTGCGCGTATGCCGCCGTCGGGCCCTTGGTGTGCACGCAGGATTGATCCCCGGAGGGCACCGAAGTGGGGAGCATGGGGCATCGTGGTGGATGGTGGTCGGTTATAGAGGAATTCGTCGCCGGACTTGGATTACGGCATGGCAACCGCGGTGTCGCGTGGGCGGGGCCCCTGTTACTCCAATCGGAGGTGAGCTACCTACCACAACAATCGCCTTGTCCTATACCGTGCGTAGCACCCATAGTCCATGAAAATCGGGCACCAGGGCGCGTTAGCAGGGGAGGCCGACCATGGCGACCGCCGTGAGATTGGGGGGGCGGCGCCGTGCTCTGGGCAGTCGAGAGGTGGAGGATGGCTGTGTGCCATTGATTTTTTGTTGGACGATGTAGATTAGATGGTAGGATGGCCCTCGGATCTTGATCGTGTGGCTTGCGCGAGATTAGACATCATAAAATCAGTGCCGCCCATCTCGGATCGTGGGGCTATGGCTGCATACCGGTTGGCCGGAACCTAGATTTAATCTGGGCCGTCCGAATCAGATCGGATGGCTAGGATTCAAGGATACCCCTTCGCCGTGGACGTTTTGCTTAAGAGTCCCTGTTCTTTTTATGAATCAACCCGCAGTCCTAGCGCTAGTGGTTCTGAGTCTTAGAACTTTTTGCGCAGTGAACCCCGAACTTCCTAATTATAGCAGCGCGGTCCGGTTAGAGAATAAACTATGGAAATACGCTTAGAAAATGATTATTAGTGCAAAATGTATTCTAGAAACCTATTTAATGCCTAGAAAATTCATATTAAATCCTTTTTAGTCCATTTCAATTCCTATAATTTGGTAATAATATTGTCTATCACTGTGTAACAATGTTCTAGCATGAAAACCATGTTAAAATTTATCACACAATTATTTTTGTACCAAACACATAAATACTTCAGAAAATCATAACTTCGTCGTCCTAATTTCGATTTGATCCGTTCTAGTTGCATTAGTCTCATAATAATATTTATTATCATCTAGTAATTTTGTTTGGTCATGAAATCCAGGTTGAAATGTTGCGCTTAGTCTATTATATACTTAACCACGTGGATCTTCGGAAAACCAAAACTCAGTAATCGTAACTCCGATCGTAGTAGTTCTCGATCCCGCGATCTCGTAGCATCGTGTAGATTATTATTATTCAGTTTGTTCTTATGTTTGGTGTGATGTTAATTTTATCTATACCATGTTTGTTTGTATTGCTACGACTAGCACGAGGACACGTGCCATCTGAAAAGCAAGTTGGTTCCTGGAATCTCAAGTGCCAGGCAAGTTGTGCCCTTGATTCACTTTTGTTACCTAATAATGTTCTTTATAATCATTTACCATGCATAGGTTTAATTTTGATGGGACCCAATAGGTCACCCTAGATTGTTTATCTCATTACCTTGTTTGCCCCTGAATCACATGGGTAGTTTTTTTTGCTATTGCTTTATATGGTTTTGGGATAATCACTTATTACATCCATGTTCCAGTTATTTTGTTATTCTATTTATGTTCATGTCAAGATCATTATATTATTGTTAATTGGAACATGGAGCTTAACTTGAGAAACACGTGCCACCACAAGGGAGGAATGGGACCCCTTGGCTGACTAATTAGGAAAGCTAGTGGAAGACTACCTTACCCGAAAGGGGCAAGGGCAGTAGGGGAGTGGTCAGTGTAGGGGGGTCCTTGCTTGATTTTGCTGCGATGGCGGTCAGGCAAGAACCCTGCATTGGAGCTTCCCATAAACTGTAGCGGGTTTTCGGAAGCTAGTGGAACTTTGTAAAGGCCTCGTAGTGGATCCCTAGCCATTCACCTTGGTAGTGTCTAAGGGCCTAGCTAACCCTGGCGACATGGGAAACACGACTTGTGGGTAAAGGGTACAACCTCTGCAGAGTGTAAAACTGGTATACTAGCCGAGCTCACGGTCATGAGCGGCTCAGGACTCTCCGATGATTAAATTATGGAACCTAAACTCAATTTGTCATTTGCATTTGCATGGGTATATTATTAATTTTGTTCTATTATTTTATTATGGTTTGGTATTTATTTACACTTAGTAACTGCTAATAAAATTTGACCAACTACTTAAAAGCAATGCTCAGCTTTAACCTCTATTGTTGATCAGCCTTACACTTCATGATCTCCCACCTTTGGTGAGTTCATGTCACATTATTCCCCACAACTTGTTGAGCGATGAACATGTGTGAGCTCACCCTTGCTGTCTCACACCCCCCACAGGAGAAGAACAGGTGGTTCAGGAGGAGCCACAAGGCGAGGAGTTTGATCCGATCTAGGTGGCGTTTCTCAGTTGACATTGGCGCCGACGATCCTTAGTTTGTTTTATATTTATAATTTATTTTGTAAGTCTTCCGCTATGTAATAAATACTCTGATTATTGTGACATTTATCTCTATGCACTCTGTTATTATATATGTTGTCTTCCTGGCGCATGTATGAGATGCACCCGGCTTTGTCCCTATAAAGCCGGGTGTGACAAGTAGCCCCCCAGGTCATCAATTAGTAATAGAATAATCCCATCCCATCCCAGTAGTAGTCCTCTTGCCAACAAGATTTGATCTACTTAGACTAACGGAAACCATGGCCTAGTTCCTCGAGTAGTTACTCGTTCTAAACTAAATACGTTCGTAGCAGTAGCTGAAGAAGAAAGATATCACTAGAATTCCCAAGGAAATCTACATTACTTGGCCGAGGAAGAACTAGAGTTGGCAAGGTTGACCTCAGCTCTGAGAAATAAGAAATCCGGCACCTATTGATTGAGCTCCATCTAACATATTGATATCGAGACATTTTCACGCTTTTGATTTCTTTGCTGCTCTTTCCTCTATTGCGGCGCATGGATAGGCGGCTAGGAATAAGTGATTTTAAACCTGAGGCAGAAGACGAAGCTACCGACTCCAATGTTGATGCACATTAACTAGGAGTCTTTGAGATCAAGCAATCAATCCTCGCCTTGAACTGGTATAAAGGAAGAAGCTGGTGGTGCAGGTTTGTATCAAGTCAGATGTAGAATATTTACTTTACATAAATGGGTTGCCCAAGGGATACGATTTCCGGAGTTCAGGAATAAAAACTAGTTCGATTCAAGGAAGAAGTTAGAAGCGGGTGGAAAAGAATCCCGTGCCGGTTTACGTTCGCATACAATCGCAGGTGCAGAAGAAGTAGAAGCAAGGTCAATTCCAGGCAGAACGTCATTCGATGCTATTTCGATTCAAGCAGAACTAGACCCTGCCATAATAGTAGTTGAAGTATTAGCACTCAGAAAAATCATAAGTAGAATCGGGCATGAAGAAATGCTTTGGTTGAACCAGGCCTATTAGCATATGCATTAGCAGATCTTCTCACTCTAGCGATTTCAAGCGGACCCATCTCCCTTGCAAAGCGTTAGCGCTAGCCAGGTCAATATCAATAGTTCATCTCTATTGGTCTTACTTCACCCAGCTTCCATATCCAACTCAGACGTAGCTGCCTTCTGGCACTTTTTGAACTATATCCCATGACTTGACCTTGCCTGAAGTCAACAATCAAAGGTCAGAATGAAACCGTATCCACCCACACAAGAAACTTGCCCTGAAACTTAAACCGGCAGAACCGACTATGGTTAGAGCTGGATCTTGATCTTCCTCGAGAAAAGCACTGATCAAACCTGGAATGCCTTACTAGCAGGAATGAAAAGGTATGTATGAACCAACAAAGGTCAAGTAGACGAACACATATCCACTCCACTAGAGAAAGCGTCGAACCAGGGAAGAATGAATGGTTAGAACCAGTCAAGGGTGCCGTACTCATGCCTACGGGGAAAGAGACTGATCCGTATCTGATACGCCTTCACTTCTTTCGAGCTTCTTATTCGATTTCTTAAATGACTTCTTCGGGCCTTACCCTAGACTACCTTCACTTAACTTAATGCAGAAGCCAGAGTTCGAGGAAAGCGGTAGTTGGTTATTTCGGGATGAATTTCTATTTCTAAAATGTGGATGAACATAAATGGACGGAAACGAGAAAAATGCATAATTCATATAAGTTCATTCGAAAGAATGAGGATTCATGATGTCTCTTCCCAACCATTCTTCCTGAGGAAGGCACCTCCGATCGAGTCCTTAGCGCCATGGATATTCTTCGCAGTGCCTTTGGATGCTTCTCTGAAACCGCCTCTTTCCACTGGCTATATGAAATTCCAAATGAGACTTCCCTGCATCGCCAAAGGAATGGGAAACTTCTTGGTTCGAAACCTTTGATCCTATGCCGCCTGGACTACTCTGAAAATAAATATAAGCAAGGCACCTATGAATCCGAAGGCCAAGCATGCGGATTTGAGATGGTTTCCCACTTTTCTCAGAGTCACTCTTCCCATTGCATCTGAATATTCTGTTAGATTTGATGATTCTCTTGCACAAAGGAGAGGAGTCATTCTTTAGAGTGGAGGCACCTTACCAAAAGCGGATTCCAATTCATATTATTATTCTTATTCACCCGCAACATGCTTCTCAAGGATGGCTATCTTTAGCATTACAGAAGTGAGAAAGAAACCTGCCCACTCATTTCTCTACGACAAATAGGGCTCTGCCCTAACGAATGGAAGTGCGCAATCTCACGTAAATCAATACGAGCATGTATCAATGATTTTCAACGATTTCTTGGCAAAGATCTATCTATCAGCAGCCGGAACCATAAGAGAGACATTAGCGCCAAGTTCCTCGGAATGGCCCGTATCTCGCCGATAGCTGATAAAGAGCTCTGCTGAAAGTCGATGGATTGAATTGGTTGACTCTGCTAAGCTCTAACTGTATTGGAAGGGTTATTGGATTGAACAATGAGGAAAACCCGGAATATGCTTTCGGCTGGGTAGGATTGGAAAGTGCAGTAACGGGTTGGAAAGTCAAGGCAAGTCAAGGTAGTTGTTCCATCCTTGAGGGGTCTGTCTTCCGGAACTTTTGGGCTTATGGCGCAGGGCCAACCAGGGCAACTAGAACAAGTCTTTATTCCTTGCTTAGTAGCTCCTTTAGTTTCCTACTATGTGGGGATTTTGAAGATGGGCTTGCAGCGGATTCAACCGATCGATTCACCGTGGCATATAGAGATGGGCGAAGCAAAAAAGGTGTTTTCATGTTCCATTACAAAGCCAACCCCCGAGGAAGAAAGGTAAGTTAGAAGCATACTAGGATATATACTCATAGTACCTTCCATACTTATCTCCGGTAGAACTAACAAAATAGAAAACTATGACTAGTAGACTCATACGAATGCTCTCCTTCTCCTAGCGACGCTTCGCGCCTACTTGCCTCAGTTGATGGATGGCCAAAGTGCCCACTGCCTTTTTTCGGTTGCGGGATGCTCTGGCACATAGCTATTCAGGTCAGGCTAGCCCTAAGACCATGCTTTTCATTTCCGTCCTGCCCACTACCATTAGTTAGGCATTTAAGCTCAGACCAGCCCTACCTTCCTACTAGAAGAGAAAAATATGAATACACCAATTCGGAGGGACGAATGAAGGTACGAACAGAGAAGTCCAGGCGGAAAGCATGGTCTTTAAACGCAGATGTTGAAATCAAAGCTAGACTAAGTATGAAAGGAGCTTAGCTTAGACAATGAAACTAGCCACTGGAAAGTCCACTGAACCTTGTCATAGCAAAAAACCAAGAGAAGGGAAGTCCTTGTGTGCTTAGTAGGTGATTGGGCATACAAAGTCGGACAAAGGCACTGACACGAATAGTAACTAAAAAAGTATCATCCATGGGAGGACTAAGAAGGAAAGAAGGTGAGCGAGATACTAGTCATGTTGATCGAAAGTCTGATCTCTATCTTTTCCTAAATAAGGAATCCGTCCTGGCTCTGAAGGAAAGCTCCCATCAGCCCAAGAATGGAAGTTAATAGTCATAGAATGAGAGCTCGGGCTCCTATTTGAAACTCTCCATTGCTTTGATCAAGAGCTTTGAGATAAAGAATCGATTGGGCAGTACCAGGAATATAATAGTTTCGGATACCACCAGATCTTGACAAATGGCATCGGGAATTCGTTCATAGGATACTGGAATCAAAATCCACGGTTTGACGGAGAAGAAGGTCTGAGTAGAGCTTGAGAAAGAGCAGTTTTTCCTGAGTCTACAAAAAACGAAGAAAGGGAATTCCACACAGAGGGGGGCATGAAGCGAGTAGCTCTTTCGTGATAGAATTTATCTTCTCCATAATGGTGTGACCTTGCTTTCATCCTGTCGGGGACCATAATTAGGGGTACCCTCAAGACGCCTAATTCTCAGCTGGTAACCCCCATCAGCATAAAGCTGCAGAGGCCTGATGGGTGCGATTAAGTCAGGGATCGGTCCATACGAGCGACTCGATCACGCCTCGCCCGAGCCTAGCCTCGGACAAGGGCAGCCGACCCTGAGGTGTTTCCGTCTCGCCCGAGGCCCCCTTTTTTACGGCAGACGCATCTCCGGCTCGCCCGAGGCCTTGCCTTCGTTAAGAAGCAAGCCTGACTAAATCGCCGCACCGACCGACCGAGTCACAGGGGCATTTAACGCAAAGGTAGTCTGGCACCTTTATCCTGACGCGCGCCCCCTGGCAGAGCCGAAGTGACCGCCGTCACTTTGCCGCTCCACTGACCGGTCTGACAGAAGGACAGCGCCGCCTGCGCCATCCCGACTGCAGTGCCACTTGACAGAGTGAGACTGACAGGCAGCCAGGCCTTGCCAAAGGCGCCATAGGAAGCTCCGCCCGACCCAGGGCTCGGACTCGGGCTAAGGCCCCGGAAGACGGCGAACTCCGCTCCGCCCGACCCAGGGCTCGGACTCGGGCTAAAGCCCCGGAAGACGGCGAACTCCGCTCCGCCCGACCCAGGGCTCGGACTCGGGCTAAGGCCTCGGAAGACGGCGAACTCCGCTCCGCCCGACCCAGGGCTCGGACTCGGGCTAAGGCCCCGGAAGACGGCGAACTCGCTCCGCCCGACCCAGGGCTCGGACTCGGGCTAAGGCCCCGGAAGACGACGAACTCCGCCTCGCCCGACCCCAGGGGTCGGACTCCGCCCTGGCCTCTACCGAACGACCTCCGCCTCGCCCGACCCAGGAGCTCGGGCACGGCCTCGGCCATGCAGGACAGACTCGACCTCGGCTTCGGAGGAGCCTCCACGTCGCCCGACCTAGGGCACAAGTCCGCCACGTCAACAGGAAGCGCCATCATCACCCTACCCCGAGCCGACTCGGGCCGCAGAGAATAGGACCGACGTCCCATCTGGCCAGCTCCGCCAGATAGGCAATGATGGCGCCCCGCTAGACCCATGACGACGGCGGCTCTCAGCTCCCTTACGGAAGCAGGGGGGCGTCAGCAAGGGCCCAACCTCTCCGACAGCTGTCCCTCCACCAGGCTCCGTTACTCCTCCGACAGCCACGACACCACACCAGCTGGGTGCCAAGATCTCTCCGGCTGCCACCTTGGCATGTACTTAGGGCACTAGCTCTCCCCCGCTAGACACGTAGCACTCTGCTACACCCCCATTGTACACCTGGATCCTCTCCTTACGCCTATAAAAGGAAGGACCAGGGCCTTCTTAGAGAAGGTTGGCCCCCGCGGGAACGAGGGCAGGGGCAGGCGCTCTCTTGGGGCCGCTCGCTCCCCTCACCCGCGTGGACGCTTGTAACCCCCTACTGCAAGCGCACCCGACCTGGGCGCGGGACGAACACGAAGGCCGCGGGAATCTCCACCTCCCTCACGACTCGGCTCCGGCCGCCTCGCCCTCTTCCCCCCTTCGTGCTCGCCCACGCGCTCGACCCATCTGGGCTGGGGCACGCGGCACACTCACTCGTCGGCTTAGGGACCCCCCGGTCTCGAAACGCCGACAGTTGGCGCGCCAGGTAGGGGCCTGCTGCGTGTTGACGAGCAGTTTCCCGTCAAGCTCCAGATGGGCAGTCTCCAACGACCTCTCCAACCCGGGACGGTGCTCCGTTTCGGGAGCCTCGAGTTCATGTCTTTCGACGGCAGCTACGACATGATACTCCTTCCACCGCCGTGCGACGACGACAATGGTGGCCGACAGCCCGCCCACCGGCGGCGGAATCGACGACGTCTTCCCCGCGTGGGGGAAGAACAACATTCGAGCTTGCCCCATCCTCTCCCTCACCATCGGAGGAGGAGGCGGGGCAACCAGGGCCGAGCGGGAGGCTGCGCTCCGTCGGCTGTCGAGCGCATCGACATCCCCAGCGCCCCAACGGAGGACGCGTCGGGCGTCACCCTCGCGTTTGAGGCGAAGGCGAGAGCCGTCCCCCCGCAACACGCCAACCCCGAGCAAGTGGACGACGCCAGCACACTCACGGAGGGCCTGCGGGACGTCGCCCTTGTACCCAGGACGACGGTGCGATCAGCCCCCAATGTGACTTCGTCGCTCCTCTTCGACCAAAAGGTACCGACCGATTCCCATCCTTCGTCATTTCGACTCGGCCTCAACCCACCTAGCGACCTCGCTCTGACGAGCGCTCACGTTGAGGCGAGCGCAACCTCTCTTGGGTTTCGTGTGCGGTCGCCCTGGGACCGATTGACGGGCGTCTCGACCTACGGGCCCTCTAGGTCCGAGGAAGATGACGACCCCAGCATCTGCTGGGATTTCTCTGGATCTGGCAACCCCAGTGCCATGCGGGACTTCATGACCGCATGCAACTACTGCCTCTCCGACTGTTCCGACGGCAGCCGCAGCCTTGACGATAAGGACTGCGGCCCGAGCCGCGAATGTTTCCACGTCGAGCTAGGGGATCCCTCCGGAGGCAACCGTCTCGGTATGCCGGAGGATGGTGATCTCCCTAGGCCAGCGCCTCGCGCCGACATCCCGTGGGAGCTAGCTGTGGTCCCCGTTCCGGCGGGGGGTCACGACCCACAGCTTGAGCAAGTCCGCGGGGCGCAGGCCGGGCTCGACGAGGGGGCAGGAGCGCTCGAGTTGGTCCGCCGGGACGTCGGGCAGGTATGGATGGGCCAGCCCCCGGCCGGAGAAATACGTCACCTGCCCCAGGGTCTCCAGCACCGCATCGCCAACGATGCCAGGGACAGGCCGCTACCCGCATCCAGCGGGACCGGTCAGGACCTGGCAGCCGCAGCGATGCTCCTCCGCGCGATGCCGGAGTCATCAACCACCGAGGGTCGGCGAATCCAGGGAGAGCTCAAGCATCTCCTGGAAGGCGCTGCGGCCCGGTGGGCCGAGAGCTCTGCCTCCCGCAGGCAGGGGTACCCCTCGGAACCTCGTGCCGCGACTTCCCGACTCATGCGGGAAGCCTCGGTCTACACCGGGCGCACGCGCAACACCGCGCCTGCGGCCCCGGGCCGCCTCGGCGACGAGCACCCTCATCGCGACCGTCGGGCCCGCCTCGACGAAAGGGTGCGCCGAGGCTATCACCCTAGGCGTGGGGGACGCTACGACAGCGGGGAGGATCGGAGTCCCTCGCCCGAACCACCCGGTCCAAAGGTCTTCAGCCGGGCCATTCGGCGGGCGCCGTTTCCGGCCCGATTCCGGCCCCCGACTACTATCACGAAGTACTCGGGGGAAACGAGACCGGAATTATGGCTCGCGGACTACCGCCTGGCCTGTCAACTGGGTGGAACGGACGACGATGACCTCATCATCCGCAACCTCCCCCTGTTCCTCTCCGACACTGCTCGCGCTTGGTTGGAGCACCTGCCTCCGGGGCAGATTTCCAACTGGGAAGATTTGGTCCAAGCTTTCGCCGGCAACTTCCAGGGCACGTACGTGCGCCCCGGGAATTCCTGGGACCTCCGAAGCTGCCGGCAACAGCCGGGAGAGTCTCTTCGGGCCTACATCCGGCGGTTCTCGAAGCAGCGCACCGAGCTGCCCAACATCACCGACTCAGATGTCATCGGCGCGTTCCTTGCCGGCACCACTTGCCGTGACCTGGTGAGCAAGTTGGGTCGCAAGACCCCCACCAGGGCGAGCGAGCTGATGGACATCGCCACCAAGTTCGCCTCTGGCCAGGAGGCGGTCTAGGCCATCTTCCGAAAGGACAAGCAGCCCCAGGGCCGCCCGTCGGAGGATGCCCCCAAGGCGTCTACTTCGCTCGGCGCCAAGAAGAAAGGCAGGAGGAAGTCGCAGGCGAAACGCGACGCCGCCGACGCAGACCTTGTCACCGCTGCCGAGTACAAGAACCCTCGGAAGCCCCCCGGAGGTGCCAACCTCTTCGACAAGGCACTCAAGGAGACGTGCCCTTACCATCAGGGGCCCGTCAAGCACACCCTCGAGGAGTGCGTCATGCTTCGGCGCCACTTCCACAAGGCTGGGCCACCCGCAGAGGGTGGCAGGGCCCGCGACGACGACAAAAAGGAAGATCGCCAAGCAGGAGAGTTCCCCGAGGTCCGCGACTGCTTCATGATCTACGGAGGGCATGCGGCGAATGCCTCGGCTCGGCATCGTAAGCAAGAGCGTCGGGAGGTCTGCTCGGTGAAGGTGGCGGCGCCAGTCTACCTAGACTGGTCCGACAAGCCCATCACCTTCGACCAAGATGACCACCCCGACCACGTGCTGAGCCCGGGGAAGTACCCGCTCGTCGTCGACCCCATCATCGGCGACGTTAGGCTCACCAAGGTCCTGATGGATGGGGGCAGCTGCCTCAATATCATCTACGCCGAGACCCTCAGGCTCCTGCGCGTCGATCTGTCCTCCGTCCGAGCAGGCGCTGCGCCCTTCCACGGGATCATTCCTGGGAAGTGCGTCCAGCCCCTCGGACGGCTCGACCTTCCTGTCTGCTTCGGAACACCCTCCAACTTCCGAAGGGAGACTTTGACATTCGAGGTGGTCGGGTTCCGAGGAACCTACCACGCGGTGTTGGGGAGGCCATGCTACGCGAAGTTCACGGCCATCCCCAACTACACCTACCTGAAGCTCAAGATGCCGGGCCCCAACGGGGTCATCACCGTCGGCCCCACGTACAAACACGCGTTCGAATGCGATGTGGAGTGCGTGGAGTATGTCGAGGCCCTCGCCGAGTCCGAGGCCCTCATCGCCCTCCCGAGAGGTGCTGGACGTGAAGCGACACGCCGGCAACTTCGAGCCAGCGGAGACGGTTAAGGCCGTCCCTCTCGACCCCAGTGGCGACACCTCCAAGCAGATCCGGATCAGTTCCGGGCTCGACCCCAAATAGGAAGCAGTGCTCGTCGACTTTCTCCGCGCAAACGCCGACATTTTTGCGTGGGGTCCCTCGGACATGCCCGGCATACCGAGGGATGTCACCGAGCACTCGCCGGATATTTGGGCAGGAGCCCGACTCGTCAAATGGCCTCCGCACGGATGACGCCCGGGGGCTGCGCCCTTTCCCCGCTCATACACGAGTATCAGTCATCAAGGAAGGGTCGGCCTCGCCTTGGCGGAGCCCGACCCTCCCTCGGGGGCTAAAAAGGGGGAACCCCTCCGCGTCGAGATTGCAAAAAAAAATTTTCGATCGAGAAGGGGCCTTTGCGTTCTCCCGGATGCGTCAGAAGCAGAGTCCCGAGGAGCGAACGTGGGTACAAATAAGTGGCGAGACCGACTGAGCCGAGGAACACCTATGCCTCCGGGCTAGGGACACCTCACTCATCGTCTGCCACGAAAAAGGACCCAACTCGAGAAATCACCCTGTTGTTGACAAGTCAGGCCAGGCGCGCAAATTGAAAGGGAAGAAAGTACGACTTCACGCAAGAAAAGTAAAGTGTCCAGGCCTCGGCGGCCGCGGTAAAGCGTACATCCAACAGAAACTGTCCCAACAAAAGTCAGGCGCCGCCTTGGGAAGGCGTCGCGCCCTCGATTCCGCCCCCACCGTCGGTAAGGTCCACCTCCGCTTCCAACGGCGGCGCAGGAGGAAGGATCTCCGCCTCAAAGGTGGCCGCCAGCGCCGCGCTCGGACCCGCGGCGGCCGCGTCGAGCCGCTGAACTTCTGCCAGGGCGGCTTCGTCTTCATCAGGAAGACAATACCCCTCACTGACCCGCTCCAGGTCCATAACGTAATGGGAAGCAAGCACAGCGAAGGCCCGCCTGACGCCGTGGTGTAGCGCCCCGCGGACTTTACCGCGCGCGTAATCACCTAAGGCTTGAAGACGGCTTTGAGGGGAGCTTCCTGAAGGGACGTCGCCGGGGCCAAGGATCCGATAAACATCCGAGACGGCCTCGGACATGGCCGCAAGGTCGGCCTCCCTCTGCTCGGCAGCCCCAGCAAGCACCTCGGCGAGCGCCTTGGCAGACTCGTCAAGGGCAGACTCGAGCTCTGCGAACAACTAGAAGAAAGACCTCAAGCACAAGCAGAAGAAACGGACAAGAACAAGAACCGAGGACGGTCGAGGCATACCTCCGGCTCGGACGCACTGCTCCGAGGCCGCGACTTGGGCTGCGGCTAGATCGGCCGCGAGGGTCTTAGCCCGGCTTTCGGCCTCGGCAGCCTGGCCCCGAGATTGGTCCCACTCCTCGGCAACCTGGACGAACTCTGACCGCTGCCGTAGCACCTCCGCGCGCGCCGCCGCCGCCTCGGCCCTCAGGTCAGCGCAGAGCAACTGGAGGTCCGCTATCTTAGCGTCCTGCTGAGAGAGGCGCGCGGTAGCCCCGGCGAGCGAGGTCCTCAGGGATCGCAGCGAGCCCCAGACGTCGGCCTCGCGGCGGATGAATGACGACTTGGCGGCACTCCGGTCCGTCAGATCCTAGGAAAGGAAGACAAGGCGTCACGACGAACGCCTCACTCACAGAAAGGAAAAGGTATGCCCGAAACCGTTACCTGGAGGATTTTGGGGACGTCCCCGCAGAGGACCTCCAGCGACGATCGGAGCGACCCCACCGTTGCTTCCGCGCGCTTGCGGAGCTCGTCCCAGGACTGGTCCTCCTCTTCATCGTCAAGAACGAAGATAGGGTCCGAGGCCTCTCGGGTCCGGAATCGGAGCAACTGGCGCCGGGCCTCGGGGCTCCGCCGCACAGCAACGAGGCTGCCGCCCGCCTGGATGAACTGTGCGTCCACGCCCACCTCTTCCGAGGCCCTGGGCACCGACGCTGCAGCCATCTCGACGCTGGCAGCAACCAGCTGCTCTCCGACCGGGCCGGCGGCGACCGCGGTGGCGGCAGGCGCCGGCATTGCCGGCACGGCAGGCAGGCTCGGGACCGCGTCGGCGCCGGCCGCCTCCCCGATCACGATGGCCGCCTCGGCAGAAGAGCCCGCCTCGGGAACCTGCTCCCCCGAGACATGCGACGCCCGAGCCCCATGCGGCGAAACGCCCTGCGAAAGGGTAGGCTGAGCGGCAGGGCCCAGGGTGGCGCCAGCCGCCCGGACCGACGCCGTCTTAAGGGCTTTCCGGGGCGCCAGGTCGGTACGACCATGGCTTCGCTTGCTGAAAAAAGAAGAAAGGGAAAATCACGGCCGGGACGCATGAATGAAGCGCCGGGACGAAGACATTCCAAGATACTCACCCGCTCCGGGCCATGATCAACCGTGCCTGGGGGGAGGACTCTTGGCTCCCGCTCCCTGGAACCGCCGCCGAGGTCCGCTTCGCCGACAGCCTCGGCACCACCCTCGCTTTGGGCGCCCCTGACGCCCGGGAGGCGGACTGCCCAGGCGCCGCCATGGCGACTTGAGGGCCGCTCCCCCGCGCTGCCGGCGCGGGTGGCGGCTCTCGAGGGACAGGTACCTCGGCCCGGCTCCCCGGAGTCGCGTCAGCTCCTCCAGCCGAGGGGTCTAGTACCCTCTCGGGTTGCCCCCGCCCCTCGGGTCGAGAATCCGGCGTCCCGGCTCCAGGAACCAACAGCATCGGCCCGCTCGGGGGCTGACTCGACGGCTCCTGGCCACACCCCGAGCTGGGGCTGAGGCCGAGACGGGCGGCCATGTCGTCCTCCTCCTCCTCACCATCGTCGTCATCGTCATCAGATGTCTCCGGCGACGACTCCCTTGGGAGTCCTTCCCTCTCCTGCTGGCGACGGCGTTTCTCCAAGGCGTCCCGAGCCCGCCTCCGCTTGCGGGCCCGGGCCTTCTCCGCATCCTTCTTCCTCTTCTCCTCCTCCGCGGCGACCCGCCGCGCTGCCCGATCCACCGCGTCCTCCGGGACCCGCGGCAGGGAGGGTTTGTGCCACCCCACCACCTAAAAGGGGGGGAAAGAAACCCAGTCGTGAGAACCAGGAGCAACCCAGTGCATGAAGAAGGAAGGAGCGAACACTCACCAGAGTCACGCACCCCTGGTCGGGGCGCATCCGAGGCTGGGAGAAGGCGTGGGGGTCCGGCTTCCCCATCGCGGCCGACACCCGCCATTGGAGGGCGTCGAGGGGAAGAGAATCAGGGGACATTCGCGACCCCTCCCAGTCGGCCTCCAGGGTCATCTCCCAAAGCGGCAGCCGCCGCTCCGCCAAGGAGAGCACTCTCCGACGGTGGATGGCGGCAACTACTCCCACGGCGGTGAGTCCTCCTTCCCGTAACGCCTTCAGGGCCTGGAGAAGAGGTTCGAGGTTCTTCTGCCTCTCGTGTGGAGTCCCGTGGCGCCAGGCGTCGGCGGCGGCGGTGACGACCCGCTGAGAGAACGGTGGGAGCAACTCTCCGTCATTCCGGAGGTAGAACCACCGGCGCTGCCACCCCTTGTTCGAGGATGCGAGGACGGCGGGGATGTACTGCGACGACCGCGACTGCCTCAACAAAAGGGTGCAGTCGCCGGCCCGCACCGCTGCGCGGACCTTCCTCTCCCCCGTCGGCAAGGCAAAAAGCTCGGCGAAGAAGAGATGGGTCCACAAATCCCAATGGGGGGCGATCCCCAAATACCCCTCGCACACCGCTACGAAGATAGCGGCTTGCGAGATGGAGTTGGGGGTGAGGTTATGCAACTCCACCCCATAGTGGAACAGGATGGCCCGCATAAAGCGGCTCGTCGGCACACCAAATCCTCGCTCATGGAAGGAGACGAAGCTCACGACGTACCCCGGCGGTGGGGATGGAGTGACTCCGCCCGTGGGAGGAATCCATTCCGGCCGCTGCTCATCGGTGAGAGGGCGGAGCAAACCCTCGCCAACGAGATCCTCCAGATCACTCGCCGTCACCGTGGAGAAAGGCCATGGGTCGCGCGGCGAGATGATGGTCACCCGGTCAGCCATCACCGAGCGGGGAGGGTGGCGGCGCGAAGGACAGGGAGGGCGGTTTTCTTTTCCCTGGCTGGATCTCTCAGGCTGCAAAAAACCTAAGAGGGAGACAAGAAGCGGAGTTCATAACCGTCACCGAACCCCCTCCGGGGCATATAAAGACCAAGGCGAAGACAGTTCCAACGTTCCGCCCGGACCGGACGCGGGGTTCAAAAAACGCGAAGCGAAACAGCCGTTCCTCGAACGGCTCACGCACGAAACGGTGGCCCCGCCAACTACTCGCCCCGTCGCATTAACTCCACGGCTGGACAGGCGGCGCTTCTGGCAGGAACAGCTGGCGACGCTTCGCCTTCGCCAAAACGACCACACCAAAAAAGGTACGCCGTGTCGTTCAATTTCGTATCCCTTTTTCCTTTTTCCTCTTTCTCTATCTCTTGCAACAGGGACCGGGAAAGGGGATACCCCTAAAGGGATCCTTCCCCGTGAAGGAACTAGGCTCCGAGCCTCCTTACTGATCAGGGGTTCGAAGGCTGGCCCCCCGAAGGGTTCAACAGCCGCCTCAAATCGTGTGGGCCCGACACCCACTACTGGTCAGAGGTTCGAAGGTCGGCCTCCCGAAAGGTTCCACGGCCGCCTCAGGCTACTCGGGCTCCGCGCCCATTACTGATCAGGGGTTCGAAGGCTGGCCCCCCGAAGGGTTCACAGTCGCCTCAGACGCCGAGCGAGGGATGACCAGGGGTACGTTCGATACATAATCGAGGCTCGGGCTGCGCTCCCGAGGTACCCTAGGACATTTCCGAGACCAGCGGGAACGATCCTGTAACGGAATCCCATCGGAGGGAGGCATCGAGCCCTCGGACCCCGTCGCCAGGGGACCGGGTCCGGCAGATCACCCGCAGGTACTTTTGGGCGTGCCTCCGGGCCCCTAGCCGACCCCCAACGAACGGGGCACGGACGTCCACTCGGATTACCCGCTTGCAGCTCACCGGAGACACCATGTTCGGTGCCCATCGAGGGTAACATGGCGCTCTCCCCCCCTCCTCCTTGCGAAAAGGCGACGTAGGGGCGTATGTAAAAAAGCCGAGTCTGTCCCTGATCGCCCTCTCGCCCTGTGCAGAGGCTCGGGGGCTGCTCTCGCAAACCCGGCTCCGGCCAAACAGTTGACAGCGTCAACATACCAGCCCGAGAACTTGGGCCCCGACAGTGCACCCGGGCTACGGCCAGTTCGCATGAGGGAACCACCAGACCAGCCGAAGCATCACGCAAGGCATTAAGACCTCGAAGGAGTGAAACCACTCCTCCGAGGCCTCGGGGGCTACACCCGGCGGGTGCGCTCGCGCGCACCCACCGGAACAAAATGCAACCGAGAAAGGCTGGTCCCCTTGCAAAAAAGTGCGACGAAAGCCTCCAAGCGAGTGCTAACACTCCCTTCGAGGCTCGGGGGCTACTGTCGGGGACCATAATTAGGGGTACCCTCAAGACGCCTAATTCTCAGCTGGTAACCCCCATCAGCATAAAGCTGCAGAGGCCTGATGGGTGCGATTAAGTTAGGGATCGGTCCATACGAGCGACTCGATCACGCCTCGCCCGAGCCTAGCCTCGGACAAGGGCAGCCGACCCTGAGGTGTTTCTGTCTCGCCCGAGGCCCCCTTTTTTACGGCAGACGCATCTCCGGCTCGCCCGAGGCCTTGCCTTCGTTAAGAAGCAAGCCTGACTAAATCGCCGCACCGACCGACCGAGTCACAGGGGCATTTAACGCAAAGGTAGCCTGGCACCTTTATCCTGACGCGTGCCCCCTAGCAGAGCCGAAGTGACCACCATCACTTCGCCGCTCCACTGACCGGTCTGACAGAAGGACAGCGCCGCCTGCGCCATCCCGACTGCAGTGCCACTTGACAGAGTGAGACTGATAGGCAGCCAGGCCTTGCCAAAGGCGCCATAGGAAGCTCCGCCCGACCCAGGGCTCGGACTCGGGCTAAGGCCCCGGAAGACGGCGAACTCCGCTCCGCCCGACCCAGGGCTCGGACTCGGGCTAAAGCCCCGGAAGACGGCGAACTCCGCTCTGCCCGACCCAGGGCTCGGACTCGGGCTAAGGCCTCGGAAGACGGCGAACTCCGCTCCGCCCGACCCAGGGCTCGGACTCGGGCTAAGGCCCCGGAAGACGGCGAACTCGCTCCGCCCGACCCAGGGCTCGGACTCGGGCTAAGGCCCCAGAAGACGACGAACTCCGCCTCGCCCAACCCCAGGGGTCGGACTCCGCCCTGGCCTCTGCCGAGCGACCTCCGCCTCGCCCGACGCAGGAGCTCGGGCACGGCCTCGGCCATGCAGGACAGACTCGACCTCGGCTTCGGAGGAGCCTCCACGTCGCCCGACCTAGGGCACAAGTCCGCCACGTCAACAGGAAGCGCCATCATCACCCTACCCCGAGCCGACTCGGGCCGCAGAGAACAGGACCGACGTCCCATCTGGCCAGCTCCGCCAGATAGGCAATGATGGCGCCCCACTAGACCCATGACGACGGTGGCTCTCAGCTCCCTTACGGAAGCAGGGGGACGTCAGCAAGGGCCCAACCTCTCCGACAGCTGTCCCTCCACCAGGCTCCGTTACTCCTCCGACAGCCACGACACCACACCAGCTGGGTGCCAAGATCTCTCCGGCTGCCACCTTGGCATGTACTTAGGGCACTAGCTCTCCCCCGCTAGACACGTAGCACTCTGCTACACCCCCATTGTACACCTGGATCCTCTCCTTACGCCTATAAAAGGAAGGACCAGGGCCTTCTTAGAGAAGGTTGGCCCCCGCGGGAACGAGGGCAGGGGCAGGCGCTCTCTTGGGGCCGCTCGCTCCCCTCACCCGCGTGGACGCTTGTAACCCCCTACTGCAAGCGCACCCGACCTGGGCGCGGGACGAACACGAAGGCCGCGGGAATCTCCACCTCCCTCACGACTCGGCTCCGGCCGCCTCGCCCTCTTCCCCCCTTCGCGCTCGCCCACGCGCTCGACCCATCTGGGCTGGGGCACGCGGCACACTCACTCGTCGGCTTAGGGACCCCCCGGTCTCGAAACGCCGACACATCCCTTAGGCCATAACCATCTCTTTGTCACGAACTGTCAGCGCCCACTAATCGTACTTGAGTCTTCTTTGTAAGCTCCTTTTCAAGCCTTGTTTCAGCCCCTATCTCTCCGGCAATAAGTAAAGATATTTCAAGCTTTGGATAGGCCGTGAAAGCCTTCAAACTATCACCAAGAAAAATCAATCTGGAACTTAAGTACTGCAGGCTGAGGACAGTGGTTAGAGAGAGTAAGGGAGTTATTGGTAAGGGCACTTACTTCTAGGGGAAGGGTCAAGGCAGAGGCAGCAGGTCTAATTCCAGACTAAACTAATAATAGTTTGCTCGAGAAAAGGATAAGACATGGCTATCGCTTCGACTGCTTCTCCGGAGGAAAAGATGCCTCCCATAAGATGTGCCTAGAGATAACAGTCATTTCTGAATCTCGTATAATTGATCAACTACTTGATTGCCTCCGAAAAGGTGGACAATCAGGAGGAAATGCATTATCTCCCTTACTTACTATGCAAGAGGGACAGCATAAGTATGCCCTTTTGAAAACGGGACTATTTCAATTCAACAGTCCTGAGGGTTAAGGTCAGATGAATTATCACGAGCGAGGAGAGAGAAAGTGCTCTATTGATTTGATAGGTAGAGGCGGTAGGGAAGAAAACTAGACTCACTCTACTCTCTCGAGAGGATTGACTTGCGATCATATTGAGAGTTATCTTTAAGCCGGTTTTTGAATCCATTTGAACTGACATATAGAGGTCCTGCTTTTCCAAGCTACTTCGCTTCCTATTGATAGTTTAGTTGGAGTGCCAAGCCCGTAGAGAAAAAGTTCTGATCCGTGTCAGTCCAGATGAAAAACCTGCAATTGCTGGAGCCGGGGCCTCGTAAGTTCTATTCCAGTGGTGTAAGCAGGTGAGCAAGCAAGTGAAAGAAAAAGCAAATTCCACTACTGTAGACTCGGTAAGGGACAGAGGGTAGGCTACTATTGACTTTAACTAAAGGAATGGCTCTGGTACTTAGGAGTGATTGGGTTGTCCCTTCACTCAGAAGATAGGGTTGTTTCTTGCTTTGGTTGAATCAACCCTTCACTCGGGGGAGCGGACATGGGGTTCTTAGAAAAGCACTAGCCCCGACTGACGATGTCATGTAGCAGCAACTAATTATAAAATAGGAATGAATTGGCTTGGCTGGTGGTATGATACGAAGTACGAGCTGGTTGAATAGCAATAACCGTTGGACTAAGAAGCACTGGTTTGAGGAAACGGGAAGAAGAGATAGAAGGGATCCAATCCATAGTTTGATGGGGTTTGACCTGAACTCGGATTCTTAAAAGAACTATAGGGAGAGCAACCTTGGTTGAACAGTATTATCCTTTTGCACGCACATAGGGAAGACTACTTTATTGATCTGGTGTGATCGACTTGCTTAGGGAAGGTTGAGAACTTTTCTTTTTTTCGCCTATGCCAACTGAGCTAACTAACTTGCTGTTTTTTACTTGTTTGGTATCTAGAAATGCCAATTCAGTGAAACATACCAGAATATCGTACTAGATAGAGACTGGGCTCGTCCTGTATCAAGTACTATCTGCCTTTCCATGGCCTTGAGCGGTCCTTTACTCAGCTCCTGCTAGAAGGGCTTACGACGAATAAGATTGTTGGAATGGCTTTAAGTGTGCCGGGCTTGCCCCTATTCCAGTACTATATAGATAGCCTCGACTCGATGGATCGTTGATTCCTCAATCATGGCATGCACAATACGCCAGAGAACCAAAATCATCACATCATTGTAATACGTATTTTCTTGTAAGTTAAGGGAATAGGCCCTGCCCTGGAAATCCATCTCGATCGAAAGCAAGTGAGCTTGTCGGTTGAGTCGTCATAGATAGTGGTTTCCTCAAGTCAAGCAAGCCCTAGAAACTCGATCCCACAGGGGAGGGGATATTCATTTGAGTTGCCGGTGCCGATCTACGCTTTCCAGGTAGTGAGCCTGCTTCATGACTCGATCTATATTTGATTTGCCAAAGATAGTGGTCTCCTTTTGAAGAAGTCGATTTTTCTCTTGCTTTTCCACCGGGCCGGTGCTCCCCTCTGTTAGGAAAGCTGGAAAGGTCTCTGGTTTGTGAGTGACAAAGGTTTCATTCATCTTACTGCCGTTTATTGGATCGAGAATAGAAACGATTGCTTGATGGCTGGTTGAACCATCCTTGCCAATGAGGTGGAGTGGCCAGTGCATCCCATGATATGAGTGACTGCTGGGCACCCTTCCCGCTACTTCTCTTTCCTCGGTAAGCGGATTTCCGTGGAGTTTGCTCCGCTCTAAAGAAGGGTTACCAGAATAGAAATAGGGGAAGGATAGGCCTCATCAATTAGCATTCTATTGAGTCATTGTTTAGCAATCTCGCAGTCATTGAGACAAAGACTTAGCACAGGAGAGGGATCACTGGAGCTATGGCACTTTTTAGCCAGTCTGGCTGAAAGCAGCCTAAGTCCAGGCAATGCAATTCCGGTGGGACGTGCCCAAAGTGGCTTTTGCCAGAAGAAGCGGTTTTGTGGGATGGGGAAAAAAGGCATTTCAGTACATTGTTCGAGTTGCAGTCGAAGGAATAGAATAAAATAAAGGTATGCTCTCCTGAAAGGAGAAGGAATTCAGGCTAGCCCCCTTGCTCTATCGTCAGTCGTTCTCACTCCTTCGTCCATCCTACTCCCCGCGCCGCACTCCCCAAACTCTATAGGTTGCGTTAGCAATACGAGCGAATTGGCGGTTTTGAGCGTGTAGCAATGCGAGATAGAAGATTGAGCTTGCATGCAATAGCTATGGGTAAGTGCGCCGTAGGCACGAGTGAAGGGAACTAGTAGCCTTATCACGTCAGGTAGCTAGCTAACCGAACAACGGAGATATATGCCGTTTCGCCACAACAACGCCTATCGGCCAAGACCACTTGAAGATGGAGAGTCAAGTCTATCTCGCCATGAAAAGTGAAGTGAAAGTAAAGTAGTAACAGGATTTCCATTGAAATACTATTATTTCCTTTCCGATCTGCTTCATCCTCAACCAAACAAGACAGCGGATTCTCATTTATCATAGGTAAGATCAAAGAAGAAGAAGTCGGTTCTAGTCCCTTTGTTAGCCCGAATTGTTGCTATCTCTTTCTGTCTCGTGCTCGAAGGGAATGCAAACAAAGCGCATCATCCTAGTACGAGATCATCATCCCCGTAGGAGATTCCGGAGCTTTGCACATCCATCAGTCACGTGGACCATACACACTGGTGCTTTTGCTCAGCTCTGTCGATACCTCGAGCTTCTATTTCTTCTGTTAAGGGAGATGATGTAAATGTCTTAGTTTTCCCGATAATCCACAATCCATTGTCAAAAGCGAATTGTGAAATATCTACGCCTAAATGATCAGAGACTTAAGTTGCCTCCGTCTAAGGAACCCCTGGATAAGCTTTCTAGATCCTCGCTTATCATTCACGATGCCATAAACCTTGGTTAGCTCTTCAGAAGCAAGGTATGCCAATTAGTTCAGATGGTGTTCTACCGCCCAGCCCACTTCTTCCATATTTGAAAGCCTTGTCTTCCTATTGATTCCACTCCAATAAATCTATTGCACACCCAGTGGTGAGGTGTTCATAGAATCTATTTTGGGTAATGCATAGGACTACTATTCATATCATATCATATGGTGAAAAGACAGGATGTATTCCGACGAAATTGGATGTGATCGGCAAGAGAAAGATGGAATTTTATATAAGGAAGGAAATCAAACGCGTTGTTTGAGAGGGTAACTAGAGAAAAAAGAAAAATAGGCTCTCCCTAGACTCTACGCAGGACTTCTTTCTAAGCCTTACATAATTTGAATTTCTCTTACATTCCATGTTTCCGAAATGGATCCTATAAAATATTTCACTTTTTCTATGATCATCTCTATTTTAGGTATTCGGGGAATCCTCCTTAATAGACAAAATATTCTTATTATGTCAATGCCAATTGAATCAATGTTATTAGCTGTCAATTTGAACTTTTTGGTATTTTCCGTTTCTTTGGATGATATGATGGGTCAATCATTTGCTTCATTAGTTCCAACAGTGGCAGCTGCGGAATCTGCTATTGGATTAGCCATTTTCGTTATTACTTTTAGAGTCCGAGGGACTATTGCTGTCGAATTTGTAAATTGCATTCAAGGTTAAACATAACTACAGGAGAGTTACCAAATACAAAGTTCTGTTCTCCTTTCATTCTCTTCTTTCTTTTCTTTTTATTTTATCAATATTTGAGAACTCTTTCTCACCATAATTGTACTCCTGTTGTTTCATTAAGGCGGGGGCGTATGTGTCTTTCCTCTGCCTGATCTGCAGTTTTCCTTCTTCGCGATCCTTCTCTTACCTCTACCGGAAGGTGGGTGGCTGGAAGAAGCCGTGGGTGGAGTTGGCCCATGCCCATCTTGCCTCCCTTCATCATCCTCTGGTAAGTGAGGAGATGGGATCTCTTGGATGGGCGAGAGGGTGTTCCAGTCGTCGTCGTCCATATGGACGCTGGTCTCTTCCTCCTGAAGACAGAGTTTCGGGTGAGCTAGCAAAGAAAGCAGCAGTGCCACCTAATACTCGTAGACTAAAGTACTTCTTTTTATATCCAGGAACAAGCGTCGGAGTAAATATCAAAGTAGCAGCGGAAGCTGTCCAGCCGAAAGACAGATCTGACAAAGCCGGTGACGGGGGCAAGTGTTCTTTGGACTCATTCCAATTGAGTGCCAAGATGCGCCTGGAGCATAGCGCTGGGGTGCGATAACGAGTAGGAAGTTCTGGTCCCACCCAGAGCACTGATAGCCTATCTATCAATCTTCTTCAGCCAATGACATAAGATAGGTAATCTTTCTGATTGGTCTAATTGAGAGGAAAGATAGGATGATATTAGTTGCAATCGGAGAGAGAGGAAAGTCTCTCGATGTCCCACAAGAAGAAATGGACTTACTTATAGACAAGTCTCCGAAAGTCACTGTCAAGGGAGGATGCTGGAAGCTACTCCTTTCGCAGGGCTCTCTCTCTCTATCAATTCCTTGCTGATTGATTAGAAAAGATATCTGGCAGTGAACTATTGTTCTGTTCGGCAAACTCCTCTTTTTTGGTCTAGAGGATGGATTGGATGCGTCAACTTGATGTCACATATGTCGTCCCAGGGCTTTCCGGCTGGGAAAATGGAAAGAACTATTTTATTTCGTTTCAGATCAGCTAGCGCTTACACCTTTCTTGGTTGAATGGATTCTGGCGCAATGCTGATTCGGATAATGCTGGAACTGCTACTCGGTAGACTATGAAACAGAAGCTTTGAAAGGGTTCCCTACGCAATTCAATTACTACTAACATTTTGGAATCAATCATATGATTCGGAGTTTTTAGTCATTTGAAAGTGCTTTTTCCCCTGTCTCCTATGATACCCGGCTGGCTTTATTTGGTATGCGCTAGATGAAGCATCCGCATCCAATCCATAGTAATAGGTATAGTATGAACCCTCTCAGCAGTGACCCCTCTCAGGCTCTAGGTAATGAAAAGTGAAATGAATTGGAACGGTTTTAGAATGACTAGTAAATGATACTAATTCATCGCACCACTTTCTTTCTGTCATATACCATCTTGGAAGAATGTAGATTGCATTCATCGCAGGGTCATTTCCTGAAGGAGGCTTGTACCAGCTCTTCGTCATCATAAATAGCAAACCAATCCTTGTTTATTACTCAGCTTTTTCATTCTCTCATTCTTAGTTAACCATTTCATTATATTTCTTCTGTGGTACTTTGAGTTTTGAACAATAGATAGTTAGAATTTCTTATTAAGTGTAAGTGATTCCCCGGTTTTTGATCTTCTTTTAGCACATACATGCGGCCATGAATTCCTATTTGTGACATCTAACTTACTACCATCAAACTCAGGGAACTTTGAATATCCTCTTCTTTTGTCCTTGACTTGCTTGCCAAAGCCAATACTCCTACATGGAAATTCAATCCCTCACTCTTATGGTTTTCCTTAGCTATATCAACCGCTTGAGTTCTATCAAAACACTGAAGCTGCCTATAATATAATGTACCGCTACTCACATCCTATGGAATGTTTCGTGAGCGAGAGGTATAGCAAGAGTGATCTTCCCTGAAAAACTAACAGTACCAAGACCGGAAAATCAAACAAACAGATAGGTTTGAATCTTCTCGAAAGCGCACAGCATAGTCACTCTAGGGCATAGTTCTACTAAATTAAATGGTCCAAGTAAATCTGGCAGGAGAATGATCGGCTAGAGACTATTTTCCTCTTGATCACCCTCCCCCAACTTGCCTCTGCGCATGTAGACGAGAAGCGCTCTCAGTAAATTAGCAAGTCTTGTGGGTACTCTGATCTTGTATGGATTCCCAGACAGCTCACCGTACGTAAACTTATTTACGAAGCTAAAGTAATGGTTGAATTACATTCCAGACCTCCGAATTGTGTTGCAATGAAAGCAGGATCACCGACTCTATGTCAAGTTCTCAAAGTATTTGATTATATAGAAATCACCAGAAAGCCCCGACGTTCTTTATTTAGATTAGAGAAGTAATAGTAGCCAAAAGTGGGATGATAACCTTTTTCGACACCAATCAGCCTCAACCTTCAGATCTTTCCTCTCCCAGTTGCCCTGATTTCCCTTGTAGACTCAGGGAATTCTCATAGTTGATGATTATTTCCTACGAAAAGACAATAGCCAACAACATAGATTTGCCACGGACAAGGATCTTGCCACCTTATTGTGAATTCCCTTTTTTATTCAATTGTGTACTCGTTCCTGTTGTTGTGCCATTAGTGACTTGAGAAGACTGTGTGAAAGAGAGCAAGAAGCCAACGCGAGGAGATCAAGATCACAGTTGTGCTCATGCCATTAATGCTGCCCAATCCACTCTGAGATCTCTTCCAGCCCTAAATTCCTTAACCCATTGCCAAAAAGAGATGGGAAAAGAACCTCCTTTTCTTACGCTCCTCTTTCTCAGAGAGATGGTGAACTTGCCTTGCCCTACGAAGCTGTGAATGATAACACGGGAGGGGTACACCACAAGAATCTCTAAAGATTATGGAGATTCATCAAAGATTACGAGAATTGGAATTACAGGTATCAGATCTTCTCATTTGTGGTCCTTAGAACGTTGAAGCGGGTTGCAGGACTGGTACTTGACCGTTATGAATAGTAAGAGTTCTTTCTACACTTGTAGATGCGTTAGGTATGTAGTAGTGAATTTTCTCCCATGTGAACTTCAGAGAGATTCATTAGATTACCAACAGATAAAGGAATTGGACCTTAAAAGCAATTTCAAAAAAAGTTCAACAAAACGTTGCGTTTAAGTCTACCTATGGTACTAGGAATCCTTCCACTCAACAGGCAACGATCCATAATAAACTCAGTTAAGCCGATTTCCTATTTAGAAAAAACCTATCATGAAACTATTCTTAGCGAATAACGTGCCTTTACTAGTAGTCCTTTCTTATTTCTTCAAAGAAAGATTCCCATTTTGAATAAGGAAAGTCAAATAGGGAAGGAAAGAAAGCTTATGTAAGGAGAAGAAAGCGGCGAAGAAAGCTAGCGATCGGAAGCTGTAAGCGTGGACATACAACCTGTGTGGTTTAGGTTACACAAACACTCTTGAGACAGAGGCGGTAGAGAACTGATCAAACCTACTCTCATTCGACACTAGAGGAACTACTACCAGAATTACCGACTGATCTTTTACTGATAGTTTCTTTTCTAGTGAGAACTTCCCACTTCTTTTAGCATTGACCCACCGCTGAAAAAACCTGAGAGGGCGGGCCTTTAGGGCACTTTAAGGGTTTGACAAAAAGATCTCACTCATACAGAACGACCACACATCAAGATCGGTTTCGCGTTTCTGCATTCACATCATAAGATCCAGGAACTTAAAGAGACGAAACTGCATCAAAAAATCCTGATCGGAAACGTCCATATGGGTGACAATGAGACAAGCCAGCCAACCTAGCCCGAGAGTGGTGTTTACACCTACGACCTTCCAAGTTAGCATCTTTATCTGAAAGGCTGCTACGTCCAACGTATAGCACTCACAAGTCTTGAAGAAGAAACACGATTCAACAAAATACATATCATAAACGAGAATATGCTTTTCTCAAATATGATGTTCTTTCTTCACCGAACCTCCATGCGAACTCCTACCGCTCTTCGCTTTTTGCTGGTGCCCTCACTCCTTATGAGATAATTCACTTGCTCACTCTGCCCTTGCTTCTACCT
The DNA here is from genome assembly GCA_029449295.1 of Zea luxurians. Classification (NCBI taxonomy): domain Eukaryota; kingdom Viridiplantae; phylum Streptophyta; class Magnoliopsida; order Poales; family Poaceae; genus Zea; species Zea luxurians. Next base: position 8,737,221 of record JAOPSE010000077.1, read on the forward strand.
ACTTTTCCTAGGATACTGGGACCAAGAAGAGTCGAGGGGGATTTCCCTCTCTCTGCTCTTTCTTCGTGAGTGAAGAACTTTCACCCTTCTATTGTAATACGTAGCACATGGCCAAAAGAGATCATAATCTTCTTCATATTTCCAGAAATTGGGTAGATGAGCTAAGACACTAGGCCGCAAGCCAGGGCTTGGGAGTTAGTCTTTGGTCTACCTTAGTATTAGTAAAAGAAGAATACATTAAATCCACAATGAGGCACACGCCTCAGTTCAAGATAGTGAGTGAAGCACGAAAGAAAGTAAGCACAACCGGATTTCTCACTATGTCCTTCCTTAACTTAAAGTAAACACCTTAGTGATTAGCTATAGCAAAAAAGAAGTTGATTCCCTAATATGAAATAGGGGTAATCTGACTCCTAATATTTGAAATAGAGCTTTCCTTTCACGATCTTATTTTTGCTTGGAAAAAAAGAATGAGAGTTAAATCATCATACCTGATAGTATAGGCGCATATTGCTTACAGTAGGTCTCGATGTGTTTTTCTAGGGAAACTTTATCCATCATACCGTCCGGTGTGATTTCATTGTTTATTCTCCTGAGTTCGTTGGTCCCAATTGTTGGATTGCAACTCTCGAAACATTGGATTCTCGGGCCGTGTAGGAACATCCAATCCCCGCTTCGAATGTGCTTTGCCTTACCAGCGGGCTATCCACCTACATCAGCATGGTTATTTCTATTTATATCATTGTTGCTAGCCGACGCTTTGCTTTTTCAAAGATAGGATAGGATCCCGTATGCTTTTGGGAAGGTATGCAACACCCCGTCTCCACAAGCTAAAGTCAAGCCGGCAATGGGTATCACGAACGGAAGGAACAGATAGAACGATTCTCCGATTTAGTCCTTCTGTTCAAATTACTCTTCCTAAACCTATTCCTTGCATACGAGCGAGGCCCAGGCAAATACAACGTAGGATATGAAATCAAAACTACGATTGATTCCCATGAGCTAAAGGTCAATACGAGCGTTGCACTAGCGAAATCTAAAGGATTTGTGTCCCCTCCTGCTTGTAGTATTGTATTGTCATCCGACAAATTATCTAGTTGTAGGCGTCCGTTCAAAGCAGAAAGAAAGAGCACTGGTCCACGGATAAGCTAAAAGGGCATGAAACAGGAACTAGGGACAAAGAAGAGAGCCAAATAACAAGTTTAGCAAAAGACCAAGCACCCGCAGGAAAGAGACACAGAGGAAAATGGCATTCATGCAAAGCCAAAAGGTGTAGCTGAACTCCAAACCTAAAGTAGAGGGGACAGTAAGTAGAACCATCCTCCGAGGAAGCACTGGTTCGAGGAAGAATACCAGATCCAGTTGAGGAAGAGGTGGTACTCTGCAGCCAAAGGAGTAGTACTGGGGTTAGCTCTAACCATCTTGTACAGAAGAAGGGATTACGACTAGCCCAGGCAAGGAAGTAACTCAATCTCAAAAGGGCGAGAGTTTGATTCAATTAGAAATCTAAAATCAAGGCAAATCCGTTCATTGAAGGAAGTGAGCTAGGTCCCATCACTTCATCTGCTGCCTGTTCAACTAATCGAATTCACCCTTTATTCCGATTGGAATTCCTTTTATCGAATATCCCTGCTCGTACTTCGAAGTCGGATTGTCCTCCCGGCGGTTGCATCTAACCTGCTCCCAATCTGATCCCTATCCTAGTTCTGGCTCCAGCCCACTTTCATCAGCAGATCCTGCCTTTCCTAAGCTATTTCATTCCAAACATTCCCATAGCATCTTCTTTCCCTTGCCAATACAACTAGAGAATCGTAGGCCTCGTACGTGCGTATTGGTTTCTAGCGCAAGGAAGCATATGAACTGCACCGGTAAACCCGTCTCCTACAAGGATTCGCTGTTCCTATCTTTTCCATTGATGTGCAAAAGCACAGGGTGATGCATACAAGTTGGCAGATGCCTTGCTTTGCCTAAGAGCTTATCCGTGTCAATATCCCTAGCTATCCAGATGCCTCCTCTCTTAAACCAAGGCATACTCTATTCAGAACAAATAAACAATACTTGCGAAAAGCGTAGCCTACACGAAAAGCATCGTATCTAGTAGCAAAGGAAAAGAAATGGTTACTACACCCTCCGGGGTTGACGCCAGGGAAATATGCTTTTTATATTTCTAATGAAATAGCCGAGGATACGATCTGTTTGGAGGGCGTAGTACTAGGTTTGTTTTATCCTGGTTAACCTGAATGTCCTTTCCGTTGTTGCCGTGCCTTGCCCCAAAAGGAATGTTCCGCTCAGTTATAGTTGAATTAAAAAGTAGTACTTTCGCCTATATGTGTTCCTAACTTTTTTGCAATGGGTGACCCACTTCCTTTTCCAAAGCTTAGTGAAAATGCTATTCATTGATTTCCCCGCTATATGAGATCAAGTTTTTAAAATCCATCATCTACTTTCCGAAGGGAAATCGGGTTTACTACTTTTGCCCATATATGAGAATGATCCTAACTTTGTTAAAAGGAGAGCCTAGCATTGGTACCGTGCCCCTTTGCAGGGATAGGAGCAGAACCGGAGACATGGGACTGGATTCGATTAGTATTGCGCTCGTAAAAGGAATAGGAAGGAATAAACCTCAGATGAAAAGGAATATCTCTACTCTAGCGCTCACTACGTTCTCTAGCGTTATTATTGGCGAAAGAAGGTGAGCCTCTAGGTGCGGAGCCTGTATATACGTAATTAGATCGATCTATGAACAAAGGAAAGAGTCAGTCCGGAAAATCTCATATTGGCGTACCTGATAACAACGCTCATATACGTCAATTCAAGGAAAGGATGCTGCTCTGGCTCGTAGGAACGAATGCTTAGGATAGGAATCGCGCTAGGGGATGATTCGGTTGGGATAACTGATCATGGGGATAGCCTTGCCATACCAATCATTACCCGGTATGGAGGGGGAAAGCATCCAATTGTATATTCCTTTCCTGGATTCGATTAGGCTGGTTTAAAAGAGAAACCCACCCGGCACTTCTAAAGCCGAAACCTTTTAACGGGATAAAGGTACCCTTTAACGGATGCCGAGGAATGGATATCGATGGATGAACTACAGTTAGTTACGAGGATAGTAGGATAAAGGCTAGGGGTAGTAGGCTAGGCGAACAGACGCATTGGGATTGGAATGAACTGCACCATCATTTTGGCATGATTCAGATCTCTTACCTGAGGAAGAACTAACTTCTATTCGTATTGGAGCATCAATTCACTGACTTCTATGCGAGGCGAGGAATACTTTCTTCGGGGAAGAGAGGAACGAAAGCATAGAAAATCGATAAACAGAAATGAGTAGTTGACACGGGAGACTAATTGCTTCAGCCTAGTCCAGAGTTTTCTACAAGCCGAGTAAAGTGTTCCTTTTGCCAATAACAACCATTGCTAAAAGCAGGTGCCTTTCCCCAAGGATACCGTCAACCGATTAAACCTTTGCTAATGGTGGAATTGCCAAACCTTTGCCCATGCCGAAAAAGAAGCCAAGTCCGATTCAATAATTACCTTTCTTTTGTCTCTATCTTTGGATTGAATCAGAAGAAAAGCAAGGCTAAAGGAAAGGAAGCAGGCTAGGTTGGAGAAACTGGTTCTGGTCCGGAGCTCGGGGATAGCTCCTCCCCTATGATCTCTGTTCTCTAGTGCTTTGCCTCCCAAGGGTCAGATACTTCTTGGGCTTGAGCAACAGGAGAGGACTCGTTTTCCTTCTTAGCAACAGGCCGTGGTTTTCCAAGAAAGGGTCTGGATCGCATCCGTTGGGAAAGGTCGAACTACCGGTATTAAGCACTGCCTTCTCTACCGGAGAATCACCCGCGGAAGAGATATCAGCTCTGGTATAGTTGTACCTTACTAGAGAGACACGCCACTCCAGCACTCTCACTCTTTAGAAGAAGAGACAAGAAGAGCATTGTACCAATTCGAGAAATCAAGCTCATTCGAATACTGGAGGGATGTACTACACTACAGGCAAACAGATCTCATGTAATGAACGCGTACGAAGCACTATAAGTTAAGTGAAGTTTCATTCATAGCTTTCTCTGGTTTCTTGGTGGATATGTCTCCAGGTCTAAGGGAAGGCAAGGCTTCTTTCTATCTTTGCTTGGGAATACCATTCCTGCTTCTCCATTTCTCATAAGAGCATTCCTGGCCTGCTTACTTGATCATAGCTTTGGAAAGGAAAGTCAATCAAAGTCAAGGGAAAGTAAAGTACCTTAGCAGGATAAATGACATTTGATTTGCTATTGCCAAAATCTCTGCTGCTCAGTTTCTTCCTTGTAGAAGGAAGTATGAGTATTCCAAAGAGGGATTAGAGATTCCAATTTCTTGGTAAGGCATCTTCAAGTCATCTTTGCTTTGTGTATGCATGCATGGGCATAAAGAGAGCCTGAATTACGCATATAGCAACAGAAAAGTAGAAAAATGGGAAGTCGGAATAGCATCTGATCGGAAAAGACTCAATTAGTAGGACGTAAAGCTTGGCTCGTACAGTATAAAACGGATAGGAAGTGAAGACAAAGAGCCTGGCTTTATGCTCAGCCCCCCACTAGCATCCCATCCCACCCAAGACTAATGAACGGGAGGAGGCCTATGTTACCCATATATCGATGTCCTTTTTTTCTTACTAATGTATGCATGTTTCTCTTACTTTTACTCCTTTCCAACATAAAGTAACTCATCTCACTTTCTTTAATTGAATGTTAACCTATGTTATTAATGTGCATGTACTCGCGTTGATAGTCCTTACTACTAATATTAATATAAGGTCTTCCCCCAGTTCTGAAGTTCTGGTACTAAATTAAATGCCCTAACACTATTTCTCAAACCAGAGTGAACTACTCCATCCACGTGTTCAATCAAAGGAACTGAGACATTGCTTGATAGAAGAAAAAGACTTTTGAGTTAGCGAAAAGAAAATCCTCCTCAACGGATCAAACAATACTACCGTACCCGCCGACGCCGAAGTAATATCGATCGAACCTATTCCACTCGCACTGACACTATAGAGAGCTTCCACCTTTCAAGCTGTCTTGCCTTTACCCTGAGAAGTAGCACTTGGGGCCTCACGGATGAGAATCCAATTTCCACAAAATTGCATTGTTTGCTTTTTCACATACATAAGCCTAGGGCACGAGGAGATAGGGACGATACCCTGCGCACCCTCTCTAAAGCAGTGAACTCGATAGCGCAATTCCTGTTTTTTTTGTTTTCTCTCTCTTCTATTTTGAATATTAAAATATGCTCTTTGGAGCCGGGAAATAAGATCGGTACTTGAATAAAGAGATATAGATAGAGATAGTAAGTTTTCCATTCATTTAGGTTGGCGGAAGGATAGCGATTTTTTTCATACAGCTCGGGACAACCATTATTACAGGGGTCAAAGACCAACGAATGGCTTGGGTACTACTTTCATCACTTATTGCTAGGATAGGACTTTCCTTACCAGAAAAACAAGGCGCGAAGCGATGCCGCCCTCTTGGTTTTGATTTCCTCACAAGTATACTTTTCCGGGAAAAAGAGATTCATACAACTTCCTTTCTGCCTCCACCTTACTCACCGGCTCTCGCTTGTCAGTTTGGCTTTGTGAATTTGAAATACCCTCTCTCCTCGCTTCTAGGGATTGGCTCGTATCCTGGTTGAGAAGAAGCTGTTTTCAAGCTTGACTTTTCTTGTAATAAATGATAGAGCAGAGCACTCGCTCGTCAACTCGCTACTCTCTCCCCTTCTACTTGTCTAGGCTTCATACCCGAAAGATCAACTGGCGCAAGCACATTCTTGAAAGATAAGGCCAGAGAATAGTAGGTATAGCGCTGTTGTAGGTTAAAAGGAGGAAGAAATAGCTGTACGAGTTGCAGAGCTGGTGACAAGTGCCACTGTACGCTAGAAAGAATGAGTCCCTAACAAAGTAAAAAAGATAGGTCGAAATGCCTGTATTCCTACTGGAAAAGTGTGTGATGGTTACTCTTTATCATTGGCATACTTGCATTCCTTTCCCCAACTATCCGAGTTTGGGTTTCCTACCAGCCCTTTCCCTTCGCCAGTCTTAGACAGTTCGCTTACCCGATAGGCTTGGCAATTCCACTACTTTAAGTTGGGATTTTTTCATGTATCTTTCCTTTTGTCCTCGAAAGCCTGTCTTCCCCGAGAAGACAGTCTTCCTCTATAAAACAACAACATTAGTGGATATAGACTAGGCTAAGGGACGGACTTCATCTCTGTTCTTACCCAAGGAAACTAGGTATCAGGGCGGTATAGTATAGTATAGGAAAGGAGTACATCTGCCAGTATCTGCCTTCTGTTTGGGGCGCCAGGTCGAATACGTCAAATAAAAGACAAAGTGTGGAACAGCAGATCTAGTTTCTTGGCATGTTGATCGATCAACCCTTTTGCGGGTCTATAGTGCCAGGGCTCTCTTATAGACTTATAGATGGGTTTCTTGCTTTGGAGGCAGGCTATTGGAGTGCGAGGGTTAGCCAGTTAGTTCTTTCTTATTTGAGGTAAGGTGATCCGCTATAGGCTATAGGACGAGAACGGGAATATGCAAATATACGAGTGCCAGACCCGAGAAAATATACGAGTGCAAATGCCAGCTGTTCTGTGAAATTCTAGGCATGATCTTCTCAGCTAAGTCAAGTTGACTAGTTTCGACCCAACCCAACCCAACCCATAGTGAAATGCAGTTTTTATTCTCCGCAGACAGGCTAGCGAAGGAAAATACGATGATGAGGAATAGGCCCTGCCCTGGTTCGAGAACGATAATACGAATACGACTGAGGACGAATACGCTATCCTCGAAACTCCCTGTATGGTCGAGAATGAATGGATTCCCCTATGGCAATTTCTTATTCCTGCTATCATAGCCTGGCTGGGATCTTAGCGGCACATTCTGACCTTGCTTCATAGACAGCGGTACCTTTCTCAGCTTCTTCTAGATAGAGATAGTTAGTTTCCTCTAGATAGCTAGTTTCCTTTTTTTGGAAGATTGAGATTGACGCTTGGCAAATTGGGTTGACGACGCGCCATATGGGTTTGAGGATAGTGCCAGAAGTGTCGTAGCTCCTTTGCTGTTCGTGGAGGCTGGCTATTTGCAGTTGACTTCCTTCCCGAAGTGACTGGCTAGAATTCTCATACGATAATAGGAGAGAGATGCCGATAATTGGAGAAGGCGAGACCAAGCCTGCCGGGAGAGGAGAAGTGGCTTACGAGGCTAGAATAGAGTTGGTTGGTGCTGATACCAGTAGCTGCAGCTGCCAGGGAAATATGTCCTGTCGGTTCGCGAGGAGTTGAAGTTGTTTGTACTTACTTAGACCCCAATGAGTCTATGGCTTGCCAGCCTCTATCTAGTCCTCTGCAGGTCAGGTAGAAAGACGGAAATACTTAAAGGGAAGTTCTTGTTCTTATCTAGCGCAAAAAGCATAAGGATGAATTGGTTTTCCCTTCAAGCCACAACAGCGGTATGAGTTAAGATCCAAATCTAGCAAGAATCTTTCGCCACCCACATAGGAAAATGCGAGCAGTTTACCCACACCTGTTCGAAGAACCAAGGTAGCTGCCTTTCCAGTCGAGTCACTTCTCTACCAGTACAATAGCTGGGTCTCTTTCTCGTTGGCACCATCCCTTATTCTTAGAATTCCTATGGCACTTCGAAAGATCATGTGCCCTGAACTCGTACATGACTTATCCTCACTGATGTCAAAACCCAGCAGATTGTACTTTTTCTTTGAGTGGCCAGGGAGATCCTAAGAATAGAGAACCTATGGCGTCTGAGATGGGTGAACGGCACACCCTACTACGACGTGTTTATGTCATTGACACAGCTCGAGTAATAGAGACACAGATCTTGTTTCTTGGCTTGGGAAGACTTCCAACTTAGAGTTCCTTCCCTTCAATGGAACAGCAATCGATGAATGGAGTTTGAGGATTGTCATAGAATAGAACAAAACTCGCCTCCACCTAAGAACTTCACTTTGAAATCCACAGCACGAACACGGCTCTTATAGATTAGGTTTCCTGGGAGTTCCCTTTCTTCGAGTACTATCCATACAATATTAGTGACCCTGCTCCTTTCCTTGAATTGTGATCTATTGCCTATGGTGGCTTCGGCTTAGGCTGTTGATTAATGCCTTGGTGTGTTTTCTTCTTGTTTCTTCTCTTCTTCTTGTGATCTTGATTGCGCCTGTTTGCACTTAGCTTGATGTGATTTTATTTAGGCTCAGCTCTCCTCTTTGACGAGAATCCGAAAACTTTCCTTGAAAGGGGAAGTCCACCACTCCACTAAGACCGCTTGCTTCTCATGCGCTGATGAAGTTCGTACCACTTCTTGCTGTCGAAGAGCTAGGAATCCAGTCACTCAGGAAAGCGTAACTATACTATACTATACTATACTATACTATACTATACTATACTATACTATACTATACTATACTATACTATACTATACTATACTATACTATCTATTTACGATAATTTGATTGCTGACAACATCACGCTTCTCTTTCTCCAGCGTCATGCCTTGTGACCTCTAGTTTCAACCTCCTAGCATTGGCTTCACTTGATTAGAAACATAAGCATTTGCATTCGCGACCGTCCTCGTCCCAGGTTTTGTTCTTCTTTGCTTTGGTGAGGTATACCTCTATCAAATGTGCTTAGCCTTTTCGCTAGTGCTATTTCATGCCATTGGTTTGAACTGGATAGAGGGGAAGGGCCTTACCTTATCTACAACTATCTAATTGCAATTCCGGATAGCATTATTCTTAGCCGAGGAAGGAACCGTTGATGGCGGAGTTATTTGCACGGATTTTCCAGCTATATGAAGATGAGGCTAAAAGACGCGGATAGAAGTCCGAAAATTAGTTAAAAAAGGCCACAATCGTTAAAGAAAGGGACCTTGATCCTTTCATCGTTTTTGCACTTGAAAAAGAAATTTGCAAAGCGGGTTATTAACGAATTGAGTTTACTTTTCAGTTGAGAACCGTCCAGAAGCGCTGAAGAGGGTGTCGAAATCATTCGAGGCTCCTGGAAGTTACCAGCGAGTGCCGGATGAATTGAAGGCTCGACGACTCCCTCGAATCCTGCCCTGTAGGGTTAAGGGAGGCTACCTAAAGCTGCTGGAAGGCGAGAATCGTTTAATAAACAGACTGAGTTATAACCCATATTATAGTTATAAACTATATTCATCAAACTACAAACTACTAGAATTGGAAATAAAATAATGATTATACTCGGCCAGCGAGTAACAAGAAGGTGGCACAATTGAGGGTAGGAAAGAATCCAGGGTAATGGTCAATACTGAGAACATGAATTCCCTTAGCGCGTTGGATCATCGAATAATGGAAAAATTCCTATCTCTGGTAAGACGAGTTCATCAACTCATTTCTCGGTCAGATATTGGCCAACAAAAGTACAATTGGAACTTGTCACCAGCCTCATCTGGTGAGGGATCAGCTGTATCGGCTTTCCCTAGTGATAAGGTCTGTGAGGTTGTGGAGAAGATGAAGTTGATACACACTACGGAATTCTTTCTTCTTTTCTATTGCTTTTTTAGAAGAAAAAAGAAAGATAACTCAAAACACGTATTGCTGCTTCTTCACTCTTTGCTTGATCGCATATTCATGATGTTAACCCTTCTTCTATTTTCTGAAGCTGGGCATTGCATTGGTTGGGATTGAACCTACGACACTACTTATGATGCTATCAAAGGTATTGAATCCGTAAGCTTATTGATCGCATATTGCACTTCTTTTCTGGAATGAGAGAGGAAAGGGTAGAGAGAGCGAGGATATGCTTAATCCGCTTTGGGAGGCATATGCATTTCAGTCTGCACGGGCTTACAAAGAGGCATTTGGATAGCACAGATAACCGAGACAGGAATAGTTGTCACGAGATATGAGAGGGAGAGTTTCTAGATGAGCAAGAAGGCGTTAAATATATAATGCAAAAAGGAACTACCTAATAAGCCAGCTCTATGGTTTTTGCAACGTTTCAACTAAACTAATTGGAAATGCCTGCTCTTCGATGTTACAAGCTAGCCTTGCTATGATTTCCATATAGGTACAGAAGATTGTGATACCCCTCCCAGAGTGTATGCTCCAGATGAAGCTAGCTTCCAAGCGAATGAACTGTAAAATCTCTACTCTTTTGCCATCTTATTCTTACTTAAGAAGCTTCTCTAGATCGACTTCTCTTTCTTCATTAGGCAGGCAGGTTCGCTGCTTTGCCAGGATGAATAGAGTTAGCGAGCACGTAGCATTATCTATATCAGGAGCTAATAAAAGTCAAGAGATCAAATCCGTGCACTGGCATTTTGGAAGTAGCATTGGAAAGAACTTGCTTTGCATTTGTACACAGGGTGTACACATTATATATGAATGAAACATATTCATTAACTTAAGCATACTCCTTTTTTTATTTAATGAGTTGATATTAATTGAATATCTTTATTTTTTAAAATTTTATTATATTGATGCTTTATCACATTGCCTTTTTTTATGATGTAATTCATAGACCATACACATGGGAATCCTATATCTTTCTTATTCTTCTTCCTTCTATCTATCATCCCTCCTTTTATCCACATCCCTTTAGTTTTGCTTCACAGCCTAGAATCAGGTTTCTTTTGTAGAGAAAAAAATGCAGTTGCTACAACTATATGATAAATCTACTCATTTTTGATAGATGTATTTATTCACATAGTGACTGTTTCTTAGTTAGGATCTCGACAATACGAAGCAATAGGTTGGTTATTAGTGAATTTTCTATCATTACTAAGTTTTTTTCTATTTTTAGTAGGGTTCAGCCAATTTTATTTTTAGTTTGCTTTCAGCTGAACATGATGAACATGTTCTAACTAAAAATGAGGTGAGGCTTGATTAGGTGGCTTTGCAAGAACTAGGGAGGAACACAAGTTATGTACTTTAGGCTAAACATATTAATTTAGAAGATCAACTTTTCCAATTGGACATAAACAAAAGCAACCAATAATATATAATATATATAAACTTCCATAATATTTTATCTATGGTGAAGTAATTTCATCGATAACCACTAAACAATTAAGTAGCGATGTATGCAAAGCTAGACAACGAACATTTCATAATACACTCGTTCTGCATATCTTTAGGATAAAAGAAAAAACAGCGAATCAAAAAGTTTTCCTAAAAAAAAGATCAAGAAATCTATTTTGTATGGTTCTTATTTCGTTGAAAACGTTTCCATGAGACTTTCTTTCATTGAAGAAGTCCATGACTTGTTCTAGGTGATATGAGGTTGAACAGGCTTTCGAAAAAATGCAAAGAAGGGTGGAATAAAAAAATGACCCATTACCGATAAATATTCTTTCTTTATACGTTAGGTTGGGTTTCAGATGTATATCATTTATTATATGAAACCAAAAAGAAGAAATGACAAGAAAATTGTATATAGATGGAGGATAAAATTACGATGTGGAAAACAAGACAGGGGTTTTTTTTGTACAATGACACTGTACAACAATTTGGAAAAGGGATGTAGCGCAGCTTGGTAGCGCGTTTGTTTTGGGTACAAAATGTCACGGGTTCAAATCCTGTCATCCCTACCTATTACTTCTCCTATGGGCAGTAACGAGGGATCAATTGAGATTGATTCAAATTGGACAAAATTCAGAGTTTCATTTTTCTATATGCATGCGGTACAAAAATCATCCTTTTCTTTACTGCTTTATCTCCTGTCGTAAGAAAGCGCTCTTAGTTCAGTTCGGTAGAACGTGGGTCTCCAAAACCCAATGTCGTAGGTTCAAATCCTACAGAGCGTGATTCTGTTCTTGTTATGTAAAAGAAAAAAAAAGAACTTAACAAAGTGGAATGTCCGACTACACCCAAATAAAAGAAAAGAACAGAAATACTCGACCAGGAGAGGAGACCACTGACCAATCTCCGTCCATTTTCCCTTGCCTTTCCTTTACGGGTATGCGGGGACCTTATAGTAATAATAGTCTAATAGACCAACTAGAGGAGAGGAATCCTTCATGAATCGCCTTGCCTTGCTTAAAGTAAAGAGGTTTATGAAAAACGTGGAACTCTTGTTTTGAGGAAGCAATGAACATTGTCTTTTTCCATTCTCAGTAAATGAGGAAGGAGGGGTGAGATCCTCACTTCCTAGTGAGGCAAGGCTTTCTTTTATAATACATCCTACCCGATTTTGGTTGACGATTGCGTTCTATTCCAATCCAATCCAATTATTCACTTGTTTTTCTTGTTACTGTGGCGAGACCAGATGAGAGAGAGAACTATTTTCCATTTCCAGACAGACCCCGAGCCTAGGTTGGAATAATTCTTTATTTTTTTGTTGGTTCCTTCTTTCTTATTTAGAATAAGTGAGTCTCTTCCATTCGGTTCATTAGCTTTAGGAAAAATAGAAGCAGCGGAAATGCTCGCTTCTAAAAGGCTTAAAGGCTCTGATCAAGGCAATGAACATTTTTCACTTGGAAACTAATAAGAAAGGAATTCAAATCATAGTTCAATACAGACTTTTTATCCTTTAAGAAGGGTCCTTCCAATACTTGTGCGCTTTACCCATCTCTACTGAACAAACCCACTACACATCGCTGGCAAAACCTACATCGAGTGGCAGGGTATGTGTGTAGGCCTTTTCAAGGACATTCGAAACAACATGTCGATAAATAGCTATAGAATAGAAGGGGCCATAAACAGGGGAGTCTTGACCATTTCGTGGGTGATCTTTCAAACTCTTGTTTTTCTAGCGAAAGAACGCCCTTCTGAGCGATGATCTCCTACAAGCGAGTATAGTAAGGTTGACTTCAATTGAGACAGAAATGTCACTGGTCAGCTCCTTAGCGTGACAATTAACATCACTTTCTTATTACCTAAGAGATTAGATAAGGGAAGAAGGCAGGCCAAAGCTTATAGATTCAGAGATCGTACTTCTAACGCTTTGTCTGAGTCAGTCCTACGACCCCTTCCGGCTGAGACACGAATCCTAGCCTATCTGAGTCGCAGAATGAAGGGCTCTTCAGAAGGCGCCACCCAAGTCTCCTTTGAGACTTCGGAGTCAGGAATGATTTTTCCAAGGAAGGTGGATTTTATTCGTTCCGCAGCACGAGTAGGGAGAAGATCGATGTGCCTCTAACCACGTTCATTTGTTGTATGATCAGTAGGGAAGGGAGCCTTTGATAAAGGTACCCCAACCAAGAAATCTACTGTCTCAGAGCGACAGTCAAGCTCGTATCGCGGAACTAGACTAGAACATTTCTTTGATTGATAGGTCAGATAGGAAGCAAGCAAGCAAACCAAGTTATAGGTTTGGAAGTTAGAACTAGGAAAGGTTGTCCTGTGACTACCTTTGAAGTCTTTGGGTAGGACATCAGGCTAAGGTCTTATGATGAGCCACGCGCATATGAGGTTTACTACAGCCCTAAAGCTCTGTCCTCTATCCTACCACTAGATCCCCTCCCCTATGCCGGAACATGAACAGAGAAAGCTGTGAGTGTAGTCTTAGGAACGAACCCGGGGTTGCTCTTGCAAAAAGATTGTACTAAAGAAAGCTAGAAAGCCCAATTCCAAGCAAGCAACCTTCTGGTCCACGGGTCGGTGAACGAATGGGTTTTGGGAAATAGAGAACATGGACTCGATTGAACAAAGGTGGCACCGGAATGAATAGCCCACTTGTTTCGGGCAAGAATGAATGGGACTGATCGACTCGAGTTACCGAGCGACCTCCACTCTTCGACTCGAGCTTTCGCTTCTGCTTTTCTCTTTTTTTTATTTATTAGCTTTTTAGGGAAAGAAGAGGAAATACAACTATGTCTACGAGTGCCGCGAATGAACCTTCGGTTCTTCCCAAGAACAAGGAGACACGAACTAAATAACTCGTATCAGGCTACGGGAATAGTGAACGGGAAGAAGGAACTAGTGAGGCTTTCGTTGGTCAAACAATATGCCCTCCTCACTTGAGGAGAGTGAAGGTCATGACTTATTGAAGCAGAACATCAATTGGCCAAGAGAAGGGGAACTCCTTTCGTCGGTAACTATTGAATTGCCTATCTAATAGTGGAGCGAAACGGAACGTTGAACGGGAAGGGAAACTCGTGTCGTCGGTTATCCAATTTCCCTCCTTTCTGTTTCGACAAAGAAAACGTTTAGGTATCAGTAATAGGATTCCCACTATGATTTGAAGAAAAAGATAGATTCTATAATAATCTACAAATAATATAATATATAGAATCAGGCTCCGTAATCAAGTGCTCGCCTACAGGCATGTACCCATTTCTCCCTGCAAAATAAGTTTGAACCCGAGTGAGTATGGACCATACGCTCATCTTTCTTCTCAATCTACACCTCGTTCCGCGAGAGACCTATCCTCGTTTCGAAATAAAGGACCATAGTGAGGATCGATCCCGGATAAGTGAGTCAGTGTAGGGACAGAGGCTGATGATTCTAAAGGTGATTTAAAACTACAAGATGACTTTATTTGAAAACGGAATCCAAATATCAACAAAAAGATGAATGGAAAGTCTTGTTGATATGAATTGATCTTCAACCCAATGACAATGCTTCGATTTCGATCTTTACTTCTTTCTTGGATGCCTGAAGTTTGTGTTCGCATTTCATCAAAGGAAAAGTGGGATGTACCTACATGAAGAAAAGAGTTGCTCGTGTAAAAGCAATATCTTCTATTTGACTTATCTAGCCATGTCTTGCAGGCTCGGTGAATGGTTCATCTTCGATTGGCATGGTCCTTTGGATGTAAGAGATCTCGTTTGCTGGCCGGGCCCTTCCATGAGTTTAGATCTCTATGTATGAATCTCTTATGAAATCCAATACTTTTTATCATTTCAGAACAATCAGCATACTGTGTGACTTCTGCGTGACAGTTCTTGCATTTCGTTTGTTGCTTTGCATGAACATTTAGATATTGGAAAGCGAACTCCCTTAATTAGGAATTTCATAGATAGAGAAGGACGGGAAAAAAGAGAGAGACTGACTAACTACCCGGATCAATGTTGATTGACGACTGAATAAATAGCCGGAAGCAACAACTGCACGAGAGAGAAAGAGCGGATCCAACTAAGGAAATGCAGTACCTGTTCTGTCGGAGCTAATCATGCAAAGCTAGCGTAGCGCCAGCCGTCGAAGTGAATGAATTCGAAAGAACGAAGAAATAAGGAAATGAGACGACTCTTTCTTGAACAATTTCATAAGCAGATCTTCCCCTCCACACCAATCACGAGTTTTTTTTTATTCCTCTCGTATATCGTCGTCACGCCCTTAATGATAGGTTTTGAAAAAGATTTTTCATGTCATTCCCATTTAGGTTCGATTCGGATCTCTCTGTTGTTTCCCTTTCCTCCCGAACCTTTTCCTCGAAATGATAAAGAATCTGGTACACTCGAATTGTATTATTTAAGTGCTTATTGCTTGCCAAAAATCCTACTTCTACAATTGGTAGGTCACCGGGTTATTCAAATAAGTCGTGTTTTCTGTGCTTTTCCCATGTTACAACTTCCGTACCGATTCGATCGATCCGGAATGGATCGGTTAAACATTCTATTAGGGAGCCCGGTCTTTACTCTTCTGTGTGGTATTCATTCTCGTTCGGCTCTTGGAGTCACATCCAGCAGTGGTTGGAACAGCTCGCAAAATCCAACCACTTCACCTACTTTATTGCCCCCAACCGTTTCCCGTACCTCTATAGAAACAGAAGGGTTTCATGTTCTTTCATCGATTGGGTATTCCTCTCCTTTTGTATCTCTTTATCCAATTTCGGTCTCGATTAGTTCACAAGATTGAATGGCCAAGTCATGGAAAAGCCGTTATTCGATTGTTTTAAAAGAATGTATGTGTTGAGCCGGGCCCGGGTATGTAAGTTCAGCGATGTACAAACAAGGATTGATTTGACTTCCGCACCTAGGGTTCTATTTTTTAAGAATAAGGAAGAGGAATAGAATCTCATTCATGTGTTCATGCTAACAGAAGAGCGGATCCAATACACATACATAAGGCATCAGTTGTTCTTAACAGCGATGGCTATTCATTTAAGTCTTCGGGTAGCACCACCAGATCTTCAACAAGGTGGAAATTCTCGTATAGTATAATATAATAGTAGTAGATGGCAGTAGATCCTACAACGGTACTTCCGTGGAGATACGATCCTACAACGACTATTTCCTTGCAAAGCAATTCAAACAGTACCGGTACTCCTAAGCCATGAAACCAATGCTAAGGGAAAGACTTCTGCTCGCTGGATCAAAGAAAAGGTAATATCCTCGGGAAAGGCTAAGCACATTCGAAGACTGGCTTTCGATTCGTATCCTCTGAGCAAGGCCTATTCTGGGGAAACAACTAAACCATGGGCTGTTTATGATGTGAGGCTGATTCCTATTCCACAAAATGGTACGGTTGTTGTATTCCTATTAGCGGTGCCCAGGAAAGAACGGGTACTTAACGGCTGTTATAAACCATTATGGAATTCTGTGTTACCTTCATTCAATATCTTATATTAGGTATAGAATCGATCATAGTTCCCCCACGACCAAGAGAAGTGGCTTATCTATTGAATAATAGATCTCGTAAATCAAATAGGTTATGACAAGAGAGGGTTCCTACACTCGTTCTAATGGAACGTGGGGATCAAAGCAAGAGTCAAAGTCACAGATCAGGATGGACATAGTACCAATTCTGTTAAGCCACAACCAACTATCTTATCAACCCAAAGCTGCAAGAAGAGAAGTTAAGTTGTTGACCAGGTTCAAATAGCCCAGTTTCAAATAGTGCCGTATTGAATGCGCAAAGTGCTGCTCAGCCTAGCCTAATAGAGGAGAGGATGGATCCGACCTCTAGCTCTTTACTTTTACTGCCTGTGCAGCTAAGGAAAGACAACTACACTTCCAAGTCCTAAGAGAATACTAGTATACGATCTGTTATATAAATAGGTAAATGTTCCTTTCCATTATGAATCGCGATTGTATGGCCAACCATTGCGGGTAGAATGCTAGATGCCCGGGACCACGTTATTATTATTTCTTTCTCCTCCTTCATATTGACCTTTTCTATTTTTGCCAATAAATGACGAGCTACAAAAGGATTCGTTTTTTTCGTGTCACAGCTGATTACTCCTTTTTTTCATTTTAAAGAGTGGCATCCTATGTCCACTATCTCGATCGAGGTATGGAGGTCAGAATAAATAGAATAATAATGAATGGAAAAAAGAGAAAATCCTTTAGCTGGATAAGGGGCGGATGTAGCCAAGTGGATCAAGGCAGTGGATTGTGAATCCACCATGCGCGGGTTCAATTCCCATCGTTCGCCCATCGCATTATTGCAAATTCCAAAAATGCAATTTTCCATATTCCTAGTTACGTATTTACTTACGGCGACGAAGAATAAAACTATCACTATATTTTTTCCTTTTCCTAGTTCTTCTTCCAAGCGCAGGATAACCCCAAGGGGTTGTGGGTTTTTTTCTACCAATGGGGGCTTTCCCTTCACCACCCCCATGGGGGTGGTCCACAGGGTTCATAACTACCCCTCTTACTACGGGGCGTTTACCTAGCCAACACTTAGATCCGCCTCTACCCAAACTTTTTTGGTTCACCCCAACATTACCCACTTGTCCGACTGTTGCTAAGCAGTTTTGGGATACCAAACGGACCTCCCCAGATGGTAATCTTAAAGTGGCCAATTTACCCTCTTTTGCAATCAGTTTCGCTACAGCACCTGCTGCTCTAGCTAATTGCCCACCCCTTCCACGTGTGATTTCTATGTTATGTATGGTCGTGCCTAAGGGCATATCGGTTGAAGTAGATTCTTCTTTTTTCTCAAAAAACCCCTTCCCAAACTGTACAAGCTTCTTCCAAAGCATACGGCTGGCTTTCTAGATGTATATGACGATCTCTAGACAGATGGATCTTATATGAATCGTATGATGAAGTACCACATGAGTGGATATATAGAAAAGGAATCCAAATCCGCCGAATCGCTCATGTTATGATCTTCTACATCCTAGGTCTCCGCGTTCCGTCATCTGGCTTATGTTCTTCATGTAGCATTCAGATCGAATGACTCTATGAAATTACGTCGATACTTCCACATATTATGGGTAACGTAGGAGACATCCCTATTTTCACCCGGGGGTCTTAATTACCACTGCTTAGCTTCGCCTCTGACCATAAAATGAAATGTGAATAACCCGTCCTCCTCTCTTTGAAACAAGGGGCGCTTCCGGTTCTGTGCGTGCTTCAAACAATTTTGTCTTCTCCATATCTCTAGAGTCAATAATTTTCTATGAGGAACTACTGAACTCAATCACTTGCTGCTGTTACTCAACAGTTTTCTGTTGAGGTCTATCCCGTAGAGGTAGTCAAATTGGATCAGTGATCGATTTCTAGGTTTCGTCGTAAACCTAATTGGTTACTTCCAATTATGTAAATCAATAGTTCAAACCGCACTCAAAGGTAGGGCATTTCCCATTGATATAGGAACTTTTGTACCAGAAACAATAGTATCTCCAATTACCTCTGGGATGTAAAATATATCTCTGCTCACCATCCCCCCAGAAATAGTGTATGAGACAAATGTATGCATTTTGATTAGGGTCGTATTCTATGGTTACGATTCTACTCTACCAGATATGTCTTTTTGATTCCGTCGAAAATAGATTTTACGGTATAGGCGCGCCTCCCCCTCTATGCCTTGCGGTAATGATTCCTCTGGCATTACGACCTTTACCACAACGGTGCCGTCCATGGATCAATTTATTTCGTGGATTGGATTTCACTTGCCTGTCTACGGTTCCCTTGCGTGTGCTCGGGATAGGTGTTTTGTATAAATGTTTCGCTGTATTATTAAGTATTCTCCTTTAGTTCGTTTCTCTATCTAGAAGTGGAATAGAATAACCCGGTTGAAGGGTAATGATCATACGTCTGTAATGCATTGTATGTCCCAGAATAGGTCCCATTCTTCTACCCTTTCCGGGTAGTCGATGGCTATTCACAGCTACTACCTTAACACCAAAGAAGAGTTCGACCCAATGCTTTATTTCTGTCTTAGTGAATCCCGATTCGACATTAAAAGTATATTGATTCTTTCCCAATAAACGAAGACTCTTTTCTGTAAATACTGCGTATTTGATTCCATTATCGTACGATAATACTATATTTTGATTTATATTTGTTTATTGTATTATACCTTTCTATATTCTAGATATATAGAATAGAAGAATCTCGATTTGTCAAGTCTCATGATCGTATCAAGATCTATTTCAATTCGGCTCAGTCTTTTTTTTTAGAAAAGATTGAGCCGAATTGAATTGCAATCAATTAGAGGAATAAAGAAGAATTATTGCATTTCTTAACTTATTTTTTCTCTTTCTATTTTGCTTTTTTTATTTTATATGGTATCCATCGCTTTGAAACCATCAAATTTGATCTCCTTCCATATTTCACAAGCTGCGGCTAGTTCAGCACTCCATTTGCAAGCTGCTTTGAGAATTTCATTACCTTCACGAGCAAGATCGCGCCCTTCGTTACGAGCTTGTACACAGGCTTCTAAAGCCACACGATTAGCTACTGCACCAGGTGCATTTCCCCAAGGATGTCCTAAAGTTCCTCCACCAAATTGTAATACGAAATCATCTCCAAAGATTTCGGTCAGAGCTGGCATATGCCAAACATGAATACCCCCAGAAGCCACCGGTATAACACCTGGCATGGATACCCAGTCCTGAGTGAAAAAGATACCGCGAGAACGATCTTTTTCAATAAAATCATCGTGCAATAAATCAACAAAACCTAAAGTTATTTCGCGTTCCCCTTCTAACTTACCTACTACTGTACCGGAGTGGATATGATCTCCCCCTGACATACGCAATGCTTTAGCTAATACACGGAAATGCATACCATGATTTTTCTGTCTATCAATAACTGCATGCATTGCTCGGTGAATGTGAAGAAGTAGGCCGTTGTCGCGGCAATAATGAGACAAAGTAGTATTTGCGACCTCCTGTTAAGTAGTCATGCATTACAATAGGAACCCCTAATTCCCTTGCAAATACAGCTCTCTTAATCATTTCTCCGCATGTACCTACAGTCGCATTCAAGTAATGCCCCTTGATTTCACCGGTTTCGGCTTGTGCTTTATAAATTGCTTCGGCACAAAAGACAAAACGGTCTCTCCAGCGCATAAATGGTTGTGAGTTTACGTTTTCATCATCTTTGGTAAAATAAAGTCCACCGCGTAGACACTCATAACACGCTCTACCGTAATTTTTTGCGGATAATCCGTTTACGTTTAATAGTACATCCCAATAAAGGACGACCGTACTTGTTCAACTTATCCCTTTCAACTTGGATACCGTGAGGCGGACCTTGGAAAGTTTTTGAATAAGCAGGGGGAATTCGTAGATCCTCCAAACGTAGAGCGCGTAAGGCTTTGAAACCAAATACGTTACCCACAATGGAAGTAAACATGTTAGTAACAGAACCCTCTTCAAATAGGTCTAATGGATAAGCTACATAACAGATATATTGATCTGGGTCCCCAGGAACGGGCTCGATGTGATAGCATCGTCCTTTGTAACGATCAAGACTGGTAAGTCCATCAGTCCAAACAGTTGTCCATGTACCAGTAGAAGATTCCGCAGCTACTGCAGCTCCTGCTTCTTCAGGCGGAACCCCGAGCTGAGGAGTTACTCGGAATGCTGCCAAGATATCAGTATCCTTGGTTTCGTACTTCGGGGTGTAGTAAGTCAATTTATAATCCTTAACACCAGCTTTAAATCCAACACTTGCTTTAGTTTCTGTTTGTGGTGACATAAGTCCCTCCCTACAACTCATGAATTAAGAATTCTCACAACGACAGGGTCTACTCGATATGGATTAGGCGTAAATGAAACCTTTGCAAAAATCTAAAAAAATAAAGTATCTCTAATCATAATCATAATAAAAAACCATCATTATCCTCATCATCACCTGTAAACAAAGTATCTCTAATCAATGTGTCTCTAATCAATGGAGCTCCCTTAGCCGCTCATAACCACGAGCACGACTGATATATCAGTTTCATGACACTCTGCAGAGGTTGCGCACTTTACCCACGAACCGTGATTCCCTCTCTAGCCCGGGCTTGCAAGACCCTTGTTCAGTCCCGAGGTGAATGGCCAGGGATTCACTACAAAGCCTTTACAAGGATTCCATGAGGCTGTAGCCGCCTGTTAGGTTTTCTAAATGTACCGCACTCCTCCCCAAGGGGCAATCCACCCTCGGCAGAGCGAGCTGCATACACCGAGCCCCATTGACGGCATGACGAAGCAAACTACACCTCAGTTCCTCTAATTAATTAGCTAAGGGCGTCCCATACCACCCTTATGGTTGCACTGTTTTCCCGGGCGGTCATCCAACGAGCAGGTCCTTACGGAGAGGCACTCAAGAAACCGCTCGAGCCCGCTAAAGTATCACCAGTCCAACATCATAATCATAATGACAACATCGTATCATAAGTGTTCACATCATGTTCATTGATTAAAGTAAAGCAATAGTATGAATCTAACCATAGTAACCCAAAAGGTAATCAAGGACAAGGTAAATACAAAGCTAGTCAATCCTTAGGTTGATCATGGTATGCGAGTTGATGAATTATAAAGTAAATGGGATATAATAGGTCAGAGGACACTTGCCTTCACCAAACAGATATTCAGGATCTTCAGCCTCGTAGAACTCGAAGAGTTCGATCTCTTGGTCGCTGAAGCTTGACTGTCGATTCCTCAAAGCTCGGGAACAGCTCACGATCTATTCGCGACGCGCCACGAATACAAACAGACACAAGCAAACATATACTTGCATAAGAACATTACACCATACAAGACAAAATATTATCAAAACAAGCATTATAAAAATAAGAGAACGCCTCTACGGTTATGCGAGGAAAAGAAATGCGACGGTCGAAGCTACGGTCGAGAAGTTATAACGTTTACGCTACGCTAGTAATAGTCAAGACATTTAATTAGACATAATCAAATATAAATTATAATTGCTATTTAGTTCTGATTAAATCTGTTACACTAACAGCTATCAAATAAATAAGTAATATCGTTAGCACGAGAGATTCTAAGTGAGGCGAGTCTACGATGCGTGAAACGACACGACAGCGCGCAGAACGACGCGCGGACATGCACGACATAACACGCTGATGACACACTAAATAAATATTAATTCACAAAATATTTGAGGTGGCATTAATCATGTCAATCGGTATTTTCAAAGCGCCAATTAAAATTATTAGTTAGGGTTAACTAGATTCCTATTTTAATAATTATCAATTAACTAAATAATTAACGAAAGCGTGTGTCGCGATAAAATAATGCTACTAACACGCGAGGTAGACGAACGGGTTCGAGAGGGGTAGATGGGCGTTGTCTATGGGTAGACGAACGTCGTCTAGGGGTAGACGGATGTCGTCGGGACCCCGACAACACGCTGCGCGTACACGAAACAACGCGCGACACGCGCGAGTCAACACGACTACGCGCACGAACGACACGATGACGCGCAAACGATGTCATGCACGAACAACCGCAAACAATTAATTAGTTAAAAGCATTTAAGCTGGTATTAATCAATTTAATTAACATTTATATTTATAAAAGCATGAGTTAAAACTACATACTCGCTCTAATTATATTGTTATTTAACCCGCGAACAAACCAATAATTAATTATTTAGCTATAACATGCGACACGACAACAATGAGCGCACGTGTGACCACGTGCAATTGACGCGCGACAACGCGTGCGAACAGCACGCGCGACCCGCGCGAGCGACGCACGTGATACGCGATACTCGTTAAACCACAACGAGTTTATAATAAACAAGTATTAAATGAAAAGCGCTTAAGTTGGTATTAATTAAGTTAACATTTATTTATAAAAGCGTGAAATGAACTATAAACTAGTTTTAATTAGAAGGCCATAAGTATCGAATAAACCACTAATTAAATAATTAAAACTGATGATGTGATAAAATAACATTATTAATACGAAATTTGATGTTGTCACGAAGTTGACACGACTAAAACGAGCTGTAACGGGTTTACGACAGAAGTTATATATATATATATATATACATACGAATAATGCAGTTTTTCTTATATTAAACAAGTGTTAAATATAACCTTAAAGTCAACATAAACACGATAATCGGTATTTACACACGCGTACGTAAATTTATAAATTAGATTCGATTGAATTTCTATTTTAATAACCGACAACTAAACCACAAATTAATTATTTAATTCTGACTATTTTGTTGCGTGGACAATGGTCTAATTAACACGAGCGGTACGGGGTGAAGCGGATTGGCGTTGCGCAGCGAAGCGCGCGACGCACAAAACGATGCGCGCAACGCGCGACAACACAACGACGAGGCTATATGCACGCAAGAGAAGGGGGTAGACGAGCCTCCATGCTCACCTCAGGACATCGCACCGCGAGGGCGAAGCTCAGCGAAACGATAGTGAGGACTCTGAACATGGCTAGAAGGCAAAGGCGCCGATGATGGCGAGTGCACAGGAACAGCGTGCATCGAGTCGAGGGTGGTGCTGCGCTCAACAAGGTGGGCGACGGAGCGTGACGAGGCACTAGACGACGGCGCGGGCTGCTCTGGCGTGAGGGCGGCAGGGGAGCCACAGGGGCTTCGACAGCGGCCCTCCTCGGCCATGCCGAGCCTGCATCCATAGAGTGGCTCGCCGGCCGGCAGGGGCGTGGGCTGGGAGGCTCGCCTGGGCGCCGGCGGGCGCGTCGCGCCTGCCTTGGGCACGGGCCGCTGCGCAGCGCCTGTGCTAGCCACGCTCGGTCAGCACGCCACACATGGAGCAAGGGAGGGGCAGGGGACGAGAGGCCCTAAGGGCGCTTGCCGCGGGTGGGCTTCGTCGACCAGCGACGACACCAGTGGACCACAAGCTCGGCGCAAGGGCGGTAATGGTTGTGGGGCGCACGAGCGAGTGCGTGAGGAAGTGGGGCGCTAGGGGAGAAGGAAGAAAACTGGGCGTGTGCAGTTCTAGCAGAGGCCACGGTGGGTGGTTGACGAGGATCTCGCGACGTGGGCGTCCGACGCGGGAGGGCAGTTGGAGAAGACCGCCTAACACGCGGGTCCCGCGGGCAGTGGCGGTGGCTAGGGTTTGCGGTGGGGAAAGGGCGCGTTGGGTGGGCCGCGGGAATGGGTCGGGGAAGGAGGGGCGCGCCGGGTGGGCCGCGGCCCGCGGGGGCGGGAGGGGAGCCAGGTGGACCAGCCGGGAAGGGAAGGAAGGGATGGGCCTTTTCCTGTTTTTTTCTTTCCTAGTTCTTTATCTTTTGTTCTTTCCTATTTTCTCCATGATTTCAAATCGAATTTCTTATTAAAAGAATGCTCCACAAAATCACTCATCAAACAAAATGAAAGTATGCTCTAGCATGATGCGACAATCAAAGCACTTTGGTTTTAATTTACTAGGCTTACACATAGATATACAACAAAATAATTCCTCACTATTTAGGAAAAAGAAAAGAAAAGTAGGAAAAGTAAGAGTAACACCTGAATTTGGTGAGTATTAGAAAAGAAATTTTATACCCCCAAATTCAGGGTGTTACACATTCAGGTTATAAATTGCATTCAAAGATAAAGATACCGGAGCCATTCTGACTCAGGAGACTGAAGCAAAGGAGCATGTTGTGACCACTTAAGTCCAAGGCTAGTGGATGCTGAAACAAGGTACACCTTTGTTGAGAAATTATACATATGCTTGTTTTATGCATGCACCAAGCTTAGGTGTTATCTATTGTCTAGTCCTTGCATTGTTTCTGGTCAAATCGATGTGATTAAATATATGTTGCAAAAACCAATTATGAGTGGTAGAATTGGTAAATGGGCTTATGCGCTCATAGAATATGTGGCTTATGAATCATTAAAATCTATGAAAGGTCAGGTTGTACCATATTTTATTGTATAACATTGGATTAGTGATACTCAGTAACCAGACATATTATACCTCACTATTACTCCCCGGACTCTGTATTTTGATGGATCAATTTGTAATGAAGGACAAGGGATTGACACCGTGCTTGTTTCACCAAGGAATGCCTCTTTTGACTTTTCTAACCGATTGAAACTTATTGCACTAACAATCAACCCGAATATGAGGCCCTCTTATTCGGTTTAGAACTTCTAGATTATATGGAAGTGAAACATGTGAGGGCATTTGGTGATTCTCAACTAGTTGTCTAGCAAATTTTAGAGGAATGTCAATATTTAGATGGCACTTTGAATAGTTATCATGAAAAATGCTGGGACACAATCTGTCCTTTTAACGAAT
The DNA here is from genome assembly GCA_029449295.1 of Zea luxurians. Lineage (NCBI taxonomy): Eukaryota > Viridiplantae > Streptophyta > Magnoliopsida > Poales > Poaceae > Zea > Zea luxurians. The sequence continues at coordinate 8,762,579 of JAOPSE010000077.1, forward strand.
TTGATATTTGTCATATATCCAGGAGTGAGAATTGTAGAGCTAATAATTTGGTGCAATATGCATCAGGTTACCAAATAAAGCGAGGGAGATTTCACAATGTTCCGATAACCGGTATTGCGCTAAATTCCCAAGTCGCGGACCGTCCGGGCTACATAGCGGACCGTCCGTGGTGGCCTCGGATCGTTCGGGCAAGGAGTATGGATTGTCCGACGGTACCAAAGACGTCTCTCTAATTAATTTGGTTGACAACACAGCTAATGCAACTGATTGGAGAGTGCCTATAATTAATTGCCTACGTAATCCTAGTGGTAGGGGAGATAGGAATGTTTGGCGTACAACTTTCAAGTATACCGTAATTGATAATGAACATTACCGTCAAACAAATGGTGATGTCTTGCTTAAATGCTTGGGCCCTGATGATGCTATATTAGTTATGGTCGAAGTGCATGAAGGGATTTATGGTACTCATCAATCGGCTACAAAGATGAAGTGGCTATTAAGAAGATCCAGCTTCTATTGGCCCGACATGATAGCCGATTGCTTTAAATACTACAATGGATGTCAAGTATGGCAGAAGTTCGATGATCTGCAGTAAGTCCCCGCAGTTGAACTACATCCTATTATCAATCATTGGCCCTTTAGGGGGTGGGGTTGGACTTTGTAGAAGAGATTCATCCTTCATCATCAAAGGACAACAGTTTGTGTTGGTGGCCACAGACTACTTCACCAAATGGACTGAAATCGTTGCTTTGAAGAACATGACACATAAGGAGGTAATTGAGTTTATCATTAAGCATGTCATTCATAAATTCGTCATTCTCCAAACTTTGACTATGGACCAAGGGACTTCTTTTATGTCAAAGGAGGTACATGAGTTTGCTGAATTATATAAGATCAAATTGCTCAATTTTTCTCCATATTATGCTCACACCAATGGACGAGCCAAGTCTAGTAACAGGACATTGATTAGCTTTATAAAGAAGAAGATATCTAATCATCCTAGGCATTGGCATAAGGTTTTTCTAAGGCTTTCTGGTCTCATAGAATATCTAAACAACGTGCTACTAAGGTCTCTCCTTTTGAGCTTGTTTATGGACATGAGGTTGTCTTGCCTTTGGAGATAAGCCTAAACGCTATCAGGTTTGCCAGACAAAACGATCTAGCTATGAGGGATTATTATAATTTAACGATGGACAATATTAATGAAGTAACCGACAAAATATTGGTGGCTCTAAGAGAGATCGAGAAAGACAAGATCATGGTTACCAAAGCTTACAACAAGAAGGTCAAGGCCAAGTCATTTCAAGTTGGAGATCTAGTATGGAAGACTGTCTTGCCACTAAGAAGCAGAGACCGGAAATTCGGTAAATGGTCACCAAACTAATAAGGCCCTTATAGAATCACACAGGTGATAGCAAGTAATGCCTACATGTTGCAAAATTTGCAAGGCAAGGATCTACCCAAGGCGCTGAAGGGTCATTTCTTGAAGCAATATCATCCTAGTATGTGGCAAGATGCTTAGAAAAACTGAAGTTATCACATCGAGTTGTTTCTAGCCTGCACCAGTGCTTTTGGTTCGTTCAGTGAAGCGTCCCGATCCTTTGGGACTCAAATGTGATACAATTACTAGTCCTAGGAGGCTAGTAAACACATTCATTTCATTAGATAGTATAGAGTTTTATATAGTAGCTAATACAATACCAAAAGCAAGCTCTAGCGAGCTTGGGAAAATAGCATAGCAGGAAACCAGCCCGAGCCACAGGCAGACTGGGCGCAAACACATCCCCCTTTTTAGTTGAATAGAGCAGAAAGGAAGTCTTCGGTAGCTGAAAACATAAATAAAGCTGGGTGAATACTTACGTATTCTGCAAGCCCATCCAATCACGTAAAGAGTGAGAGACCTATGTAGTACATGCTTGGTATGGTGGAATTATAGTCACTCTTTATTTTTCTTTTAGAAAAGGGCGTCACTTTGGTGTTTTTACCCAGAAAAGAGAGGAGTAGCACTTTTTCATATTCAACCACCACTGAGCTTCTCGCTCCCGTGGCCTCATCTTTATTTCCAAAAATACTCACACATTTCCCCTTTCTTAAAATAAAAACACTAATTGTCATACCACACAAGATTCGTCCATACTAGTGGACACGAACTATTTGAATAGGTTTCAAAACACTGCGCAGAGGGGTACACTTTACCCACTAGTCCGGCTGTGCGTTCTCACTGCCATGAGACCCGACATCGAAGCTCTTTCCTTCCTTGCACAACCTTACCTTGGCGATTATATCGGAAGGAACAAGGCCACCTCCATGCCAAAACTAGGACAAAACATTCCCCCTCCTTGTCCTCTCGGTGCTCCCCAGCCACCATAACCCTGGATTCGGACCGTGCAAGTTCAGATTGAGTGACTGTTCATACAGTCCCGAGTGGTTAGACATGTTATGAGTACATGTAGTGCAGGATGACAAATCAGTCCTTATACGAGAGGGACAATCCTTCATGCTCACACCTAACCCATTTGAGCCATCACCTTAAGGCCCTCCCAAACTAGGGAGTTGTCACACCCGGATATAAGGGATAAACCCAGGTGCATCTCATATATGTGCCAAAGAAGACAACACATATAATAACAGAGTGTATAGAGATAAATGTCACAATAACATCAGACTACTTATTACATAGCGGAAGTCTTACAAAATAAAAGATAAATATAAAATGAACTAAAGTTCATCCTTGGCGCCATAAAGTCAATTGGGAGACACCACCTAGATCAAGTCGAACTCCTCATTGTGTGGCTCCTCTTGAACCACCTGTTCTTCTCCTGTGGGGGGTGTGAGACAGCAAGGGTGAGCTCACACATGTTCATCGCTCAACAAGTTGTGGGGAATAATGTGCATGAACTCACCAAAGGTGGGAGTTCATGTGATGTGTAAGGCTAATCAATAATAGGGGTTAAAGCTGAGCATTGCTTTTAATAAGTTGGTCAAATTTTATTAGCAATTACTAAATGTAAGTAAATACCATACCAGAACTAAAAGTAGAACAAAATTAATAACAAATCCCATGCAATGCAAATGACAAATTGAATTTAGTTCCATAAATTAATCATGCGAGAGTCCTGAGCTGCTTATGACCGTGAACTCGGCTAGTATACCAGTTTTACACTCTGCAGAGGTTGTACCCTTTACCCACAAGTCATGTTACCCATCTGCCAAGGGATCACGACTCCCATACACCTCTACCAAGGAAGCGAGGCATGTCAACACTATGAGGCCTTTACCTAGTTCCACTAGCTTCAAAAAACCTGCTACAGTTTCTAGGAAGAGCAATGCAGGAATCCCCCGTCTGACCGCCATCGCAGCAAAATCAATCCGGGAACCTCCATACACTCCTACTCCCCTACTGCCCTTGCCTCTATCGAGTAAGGTAGTCCTCCACTAGCTTTCCTAGTTAGTTAGCCAAGGGGTCCCATTCCACCCTTGTGGTGGCACGTGTTTCTCAAGTTAAGCTCCATGTTCCAATTAAAATTAATGATCTTGACATGAACATAAATAAAATAACAGTGTAATTGGAACATGAAGATAATATAATATTAAACCCAAAACCATATAGAGCAATATCAAAACTACCCAAATGATTCAGGGGTGAACAAGGTGAAAAGGATAACAAGTCTAGGGTGACCTATTGGGTTCCATCAAAATTAAGCCTATGCATTGATAAGTTGTAACGCCCTGAATTTGGGGGTAGAAATTTTCTTCTTTATACTCACCAAATTTAGTCGTTACAATCTTTTCTCTTTTGTTTCGCTCCTTCTTCCCAATTTCAAAGCAGTATAGCGACCGGTGTCCATATCGTGTGTAAATAAAAACCTAAGTTGTCATGGGTGTTGCATCATGCCGAAGCATATTTCTTTTATCTGATGTCGTGTTTAATCGCGCGTTCGTCTTGTCTCATTGCGGATTTTGTTTCGCGTTTGGTTTCCGATCTGTGGTTGTGCGTGCCGCGGGATTTTGACCCGCGGATTTGGATTCAGCTATATGAGAATCAAATTCAGCCAATTTGACTACTATATCACTAATGTAAACCTTCATAGTGTTTCACAACAACTCATGAAAGATCCAATTCATAGTCCTTTGATAAGTTGCACCAGTATTTTTGAACCAAACGTCATGACAACCCACTCAAATAAACTAATAAAGCCTGTACATATAAAGGCCATTTTAGATGCATCTTTCTCGACCATGAAAATATGATTATATCCGACATTACCATCAAGAAAGCCAATAGCTCTATTTCCTAATGCATTATTAATTAACATGTCGGTTACAGGCATAGGCTATTCATCTTTAAGAGTTGCTCTATTTAAATTGCAGAAATCAATACATACTCCGAGCTTACCGGACTCCTTCTCTACCGGTACAATATTAGAGATCCACTTTACGTATCTGCAAGGCCTAATAAAATTAGCTTCTAAGAGCTGGTGAATTTCTAATCCTAGGGAGTAAGTCCGGATGAAATGACCTCGGTCTCTGCTTAAAGGGCCTAAAACCAGTCTTAATAGGCAACAAATGTTCCACTAGCTCTCGGCTTAATCCTGGCATTTTAGTGTAGCTTCAATAAAAGCAATCATAATATTCTTTTAATAAGCCTATAATATTATCCCTAGGATCGGCTTTTAGGGTTTGGTTTATCAAAGTCGGCCTTGGAGTATTACCTTCTTCTATGTCAATTTCCTCCAAAGGATCGACCGACATAAATCTCTGTCCTAACTTGTTGAGATCTCTAAACTCATGTATTGTGCTTATTTCGGAGGATTGGGAGGCTTTTTGCGTAGTTGCGAACTGTTTGACCTTAGCTCCAGACCGTCTGCGATATTGGATTTGTGCTGGGGCGCTTTCTGCCAGTAGTAGGACTGTTCGACCTCAATGGTCAGGCTGTCAAGGAGAGGATTGGACCGTCTAGTGTCAGGGGTCGAACTGTCCGCGAGAGGGGCTGAGCTTTGTGTCCATATCTGTTCTACCTCGGACCGTTCGACCTTAGGGGCTGGATCGTCCGTGACCTGAGGAATATTATCTTTGAGTGTATGCATCATTTAAACTTTACTTAGGATTTAGCCGATTCTCCATCGGCTCTAGCGTTACAGGAACGAAGCCTTTTATGTCTATAGTTATGAACTGATAATCAGAAAATCAACTCCTGTGAGACATGTGGCGGTCTCATATGTACAAAGTACAAGGGCATCAGCTATAGCAATGCAAGCCGACGTGTCAGCATGTACCTTTTCTACATCGTCGCCTACCCAATGTAGCAACTTTTGGTGCAAAGTAGAAGGTATACATTGATTTTCATGGATCCAATCTCTGCCTAATATCAAACTATAATTCCCTTCCACCTCAGCGATGAAGAAAGCAACAACGAGGGTCTTTGTCCTGATGGTTAATTCGATGAACGTGACACCCATGGCCTTGATAGGACTGTCACTCCCGACACCACTGAGTGTCATATTAGTCCTGATCAGGTCGTCATCTTGTTTACCTAATTTTTCGTATAATGAATAAGACATTAAATTTATGTCCGCCCCACTATCTACTAGCATTCTAACAATCGATATTCCATCAATGTGGCCGCGCACAAAGAACGACTTTAAATGATGGACCGATTCTTTTGGTTTGGTGAAGATGACCTCTTTAGGACCAAAAACGAATTGAGCAACTGCAGATTCATTATTGTCAATGATATCATAATCGGCTGAAAATGTAATCACATTAACATCCATACCTGCGTGCTCGGACGAGGCTCCATAGTCGACTAGATTATCTCCCAGTAGGTCGTCCTCCACGATGTTGTCCTCGTCCATAGGTGCTGGTGCGTCGTCGGAGGCTTTCTGGTGAGGCACAGACAGTCTAGACTTAGGGGTTGAACGGTTCGGCTACTGGAGCTGGACTGTCCGTCGTACCGGCAGAGAGCTGTCCAACTACTGTTTTGTCTTCTACATTCTGCAACAGGCATATTTTACTCGTGTGCCTGTAGGTAAAACACCTATAGGGTGCGAGTTTGGACGTGAGCTTGTACACATGGGTATGGGTGCAATTTTGATTTTCAACATGCCGAGTTTTTTTATTATGGGTATGAAATACTCATGAACCCATACATGTAGCATATTGTATTTGTAATGGATAATGGATATCTACAATATATTAAAGCACCAGTTTCAACTGTCATCCCACGTCAATATTTTTCAAAAAACCTACATTTCTTTAGAATCAATCCGCACTCCTATAATCTCTTCTCTACTACTATAATAGGAGAGTTTATGTAAAAAATAAGGTGAAATTATGTATAAGTGAGTGTTTGAACCTTTATTGTTGGCTCCACATTAACACCCACCTAATCAATAGAAAACATATATTTTATACTTTATTAAAACAAAATGTTATATATAAAAATCATAGCAATGTACGTACATATAACTAATCTCTACTATACTTAAAGCACCAGTTTCAACGGTCGCACTGCGTCATTTTGTTTAAAAAAATCTCTACATTTCTTACAAATCAATTCAACGTAAAATGTTAAAAAGCGGTGCAGGAGGTGGACATCAGCCCCGACACCGACTCGCGCATGGCTATTGCAAGTCCATGAGGACGTTTCACATCATGCGCGCACCATCATTGTCGCCGTCGTCGGACGTCCCGTTCATCTTCCCGGCCTGCGCCCTGTTCTTCCTCCCCAACCTGCTGCCCTGCCCACGGTCGTAGCCGCGAGCCGGCTGACGCTCGTCGACGTGGGTACGGCGCGAGTCGGTCATGCTCCTGGCCTTTCTCCGTGCGTGCCGTTGAGGAGGACATGGTGGCGCCTGCCACGCTTAGGTTATCTTGGCGATAAGGAGTCCAGGTCTGATATATTGGACGACCAAATCTCGTAGCGTGGCAGCAGTCGACATATGCTACGGAGTGGTGGTGGTATTGTGTCGCTTCGGCGGGTCCAGGGCTGGGAAGACACTCGCATTCTTCGCCTTTCTCGGATTGGCACGTGGTGCGGGTGCCTCACGGTTTGGAGCTGCTCCGGCTGGGCTTCTTTCTCCGCTTACGTGATCTCTCTATATATCTAGCGGTATACTACCTATGTCGCCTTCAGATACACATGTCTTCGTCGTGTCCTTCTCAGGCAACAAACATGTATGTGCGCCTCTTCCCTTCCCCTCCCGCTCTACGAAACCTTGCAAGTGGGGGAGGCGAGGGATGAGGGTCTCTGATTTGCTGCCTATGGTACTCATGGGTTTATAAAAATATTATGCGAAGGATGGAGACAATCAATAAAAAATCTTGAGATCTTTTTGGTGGATAATTTACGTGAATATTGTTGTGAACCGTCGCAACGTACGACTAACAGATTAGTAGGTGTTAAACCCGCATATAATGGTTTACTAGTCAGTTGCCCGTGCGTTGCGACGGCTTACAACAATACCTCCGTAAACTATCCACCAATAAAATTTCAAGAATTTTTATTGATTATCTCCGCTCTCCGTATTATATTTTTTTAATTTGGCTAACTGATGTTATTGTTTACTCCATGCAATATGTCTTGGTACAATACGGCCAATTAAGTGAGCGATTAGAAGAGAGTTCACAACGACTGACTGAACGAACATATATTATAAAATGACATAATTCCACCATATAGAGACTAAATAAGAGAAAGTTTGTGAGCTCAAGTTTCTAAAATAAGTCACATAAACTCAAACTTATAAAAATGATAGATCAAAATATGGAGTGATTGCTAAAGTCAGACATCAATAAAAAACTGGATGCGCTCCATATAAATTATGTTATTTCGTAGCAATTACTAACGTTTAAAAACAACAAATAACCTTTCATTTTACCGTTAGTGTGACAAATCATTGTTGCTCCATCTAATTCAGCAACCTCAAACACCATGAAATTCATTGCGCTAATGTGGTCTCAGAAACGACATAATGCTTGCAAGAGCCAAAAACGTCGTGCCGTGCTTGGGCTGTAGCCTCGGCCCGTAGTGCTGGTCTGACCCGACACGATTATATTTTTTTTATTTTATAAAAAACATATATACATATATATAATTTATATTCAATATTAAAAACATTTGAGCATGATGTTCCACTGGTTAAACAACTTTACTCAGTGTCTTGGTTTAATCAAATGGGCCGACGGCTGGCCCGATACAGTCAGCAGGCCACATGACGTGCCTGGGCCAGAGTTATGGCCCGCGGGGCGTCTAACCCGTGTCGGACCACCGTTTGGTTATTAGGCGTGCAGCGGATTAATTTAAAATAGCTGTGAGGGGTTATTTGTAATGGCCCGCGGGGCGTCTAACCCATGCCGGACCACCGTTTGGTTATTAGGCGTGCAGCGGATTAATTTGAAATAGTTGTGAAGGGTTATTTGTAAAAAGATGACGCGTGACGACCGTTGAAACTGGTGCTTTAAGTATAATATAGATATAGATATAGATAAAGATAAACCCTTCACCACGGGTTTCAAACCCGTTCTGGTCTCATGGCCGCGCATGCCCACCACCACGGTACTTCACCACTACTCCGCATAAAAGAAGGCCAGAAAAGCGGTTGAAAAAATTAACCAAAAGGGAATGCCTTTTTAGAAACGGAGGCGCTTTCCACCCGCTCCCCGGACCCTGGCTCTCTCATTATCGCTTCAAAGCCAAGCGAAAGCCGAAAGCCCAACCGAAACGACCCGCCCAACGCCCCAACCGCACGCGCCTCGCCTAGTCGCCTGCGGTTTACACCCACCCATTGCGGCGGTGCGGCCCGCGCCAATGCCGAGCTCCACCACGCTGCGCTAGGTCTCCGCCTGCGGCGATCGCCATGGCGTCGCGGCACCAGAATGCTTCTCCGGTGACGGCAGGGAAGGACTCGCCGCAGCCTGCCTCGGCGGCAACCTCGCTGCGGCTTGTGGCGGAGTTCCCGCTCGACGCGCCCGAGGCCAAGGAGAGCGTGACCGTTACCGTCCGCTTCCGGCCGCTCAGGTTGGGTCCCCTGCTGCGCCGCACGTGGCTGCAATTTGTTCGTGACTTCGTGTTAATCCTTATTCCTTAATGGACCGGGTTCGGCTTTGCATCTTTGGGCAATGCGGATTGATTTCGTTGGTTTTTTTTCTTTCTGTGTGTGTTAAGCTCGCAGGAGGTTCGGCTGGGGGAAGAGATCGCTTGGTACGCGGATGGGGACACCATTGTGCGGAGCGAGCAGAATCACAGCATCGCTTACGCGTACGGTATGTGCCAGATACCTGTTCCTGGTTTTCCGGGGATGGATGGATCACACTTGTGTATCGAAGCATTACAATAGTTACTCGTATGGATGCTTGGTTTGAGATTTGATGGGTTCCATCAACTTTCATGTGAAATGCGAGTTTGTATCATCACACGATGCTACACTTCCAGTATAATGCGTAATTTGTCACATTTTCTTTACTTCTTTCTTTCTTCTTTTGGTTGAGAAGAGTGATTTGTGAGTCTGAGTAGTGGAGATGTGGCACGTGAAGTCGTGAATGCATTGCTTGAGACCGAGAATTAACTCCACTAGTCAACACGGTTCACCTAGCTGTCGTTTTCAGCATAAATACTTCAGGAATGTATTCGATCGGGTGGATCATGATTCATGATATTACTGGACTTTATGATTTTAGTATGGAAGACAGTACTTAGATTTCACATACGGATGAAAAAAAAAATCATGCTGCTTGTTTTCAGTTAATTTTTGTTCATCTGGGTGTAATATGAAATTCATATGCAGATCGGGTCTTCGGACCAACTACAACAACCCGACACGTATATGATGCTGCAGCTCTGCATGTTATTAGTGGTGCCATGGAGGGAATAAATGGTATTTGAAATTCTGCTCTCTTGTCCATATAGTATTTTTTTTGGTTTGAATAACAGTCTATTATGCTTATGAGGATCATTAATATTATTTTCTGGGCAACTTTAGAATAAACTACAGTGCACAATGTCAACCCATGTGAAATTATTGATTGAAAATGCTTTTAGTACAGAGTTTATGAGATCATGGCACACTTGTTTTGTTATTTTTCATGAATAGTTTCATTTTTTTTGTTGATAATTTTCAGTTCTCTGTCACAGGTACAATATTTGCATATGGAGTTACAAGCAGTGGGAAGACACATACGATGCATGTGGGAAAACTTATTCCAATATTTTTCCTTTACTATGTTTTACTTATGTAGAGTGTATGTTTCTAGTCCTGTGCTTTGAAGTATGCCTCATGCTACCAATTAACATGCAAAAACTTGGAGAAAATAGATACAGTTTAAACCTTTTGTTAAGTCGCTTTCTTGTAGACTCCCCATGGGTGCAATATAATGTTTTGCCGCCATTTCACATGTAGATCTGTTAAAGTTTTCAGCCTTTTGTTTTGTTTGTGACATCATATGTTCTCGCTGCTCCTGTATATGATCTGTGATATGTCCCTTTCCTGAAACAAGAAAGCTGTTGTCTTTGCCTTGAACGTATTTGTTGACAGCATTTCTCTTTCCCAACTTTGAATTAACTGTAGTGTGTACAAGGTTGAAACATTTCTTATGGTGCCATTCGATTGCTTGTATTTGGACTGCTTTTATTCTTAATACAATGACACTCAACTCTCTTGCATGTCCGAGAGAACAATTCATTTTTTTACTTTCTCAGTATACTCTGTTTTTTACGAGCAGGGAGATCAAAGATCCCCGGGGATCATACCTTTGGCTGTGAAAGATGCATTTAGTATAATACAGGAGGTATGGTTTGGCATCAACATATTCAGTCAAGTCTTTGGTTTTACATGATTGGCCCAATTGTTTTTCTTTTCAGACTCCAAAGCGAGAGTTTCTTCTTCGTGTATCATACTTGGAAATCTATAATGAGGTATGCCATTCCTAAGCTTATTCCTTTGGTCATACTAGTAAACTGAGGGGTGGTGAATGGAGGTGAAGGGTTTTCATGTTTGTGCTCTTTCATTGTGTTAATGGTGCCTAGCCCAACCAAGGTTTACTTTCCAAAACAAATTGTAGCATAATTTGGTTAATGCAGTTTTTGTTTTTCTTTTGCTCATAGCTTCTGACCCCGGATGGGATTTTCCCACCAGCTCAACCTATAGAGCTTAGTTCCTAGGCTCTCACAGACGCCACAAGGTCAGCTACATCTGGACAGCAAGATCTGAGAATAAATGCAAACTATTTGCATGGATTCTTATCCAAAATAAGTTGCTCACGGCTGACAACCTCGCACATCGTGGCTGGCGACACCAAACATGCTGCTCACTTTGCCATGGGCCTCTAGAAAGTGGACTCCACCTTTGTTTGTAGTGCCCTTTCGCCCAGGAAGTCTGTAATTAAATTCTCAATTGGGAAGGATTGACAATGCCACAACAAGCAAACCCATCAAACTTTGATAGCATTAGCGAGTGGTGGGAATCGACGGCTTCTCACATCTCCAGAGACCGCAGTAGAGAATTCAATGGATCTGTGATCTACACCATGTGGAATATCTGGAAAGAGCGCAACCGAAGGATCTTTGAGCACAATTCGCTATTGGTGAGGCAGATGGCAGGGAAAATTAAAGAGAGCCTTTCACTCTTCAGGAGCACTGCTATCCATTAGCAGCTGGGTCTGCTGTTAGTCTCCAGTTGTATCTTTTTTTTTAGATAATGGAAGAGAGTTCCGGCTTTCCCCTCATAACGAGGTTAGGGCCAAACAAAGCACCATACTCGTGTTTACAGGACCCACATTTGATACAAAGTCATCATACCAATAACAAACGACTGAAGCAATAACTTATTAGAACTGAATTCTATTAGAAAAACTCCATCCATATTTGGAACAAAACTGCATAGCCACCGTCTCAATGCAGCGACACGCATGATTTATCTTGTTCTTAGCTTCCTCATTGTGTAAAAACGCCCAACACCTAAGCCAGTGTGTCATCCGGAATAGTACCTGCAAATAAGTAAACATAGTGGTTTTATTAAAGACTAAATCATTTCTACTTATCCAGATAGCCCAGCATGCTGCTGAAGCACCTGTAATAATTAAATTCTTAGTTTTTAATGGGACCCCAGTTAATCAGGCACCAAAAATATTTCTCACAGATCTTGGTTTAGATAACCCAAAGCACCACTGTACCAACCTCCAAACAAACTTTGCGAAATGGCAATCGATAAATAAGTGTTGTATACTCTCATTGGCTGTACAGAAAACACATTTCTTATTACCATGCTAGTTTCGCTTTGCTAAGTTGTCCTTAGTTAGTGTTGGAAACTGAACCCATGCCCCTAACCAGGGATGGGGAGTAGTATTAATAGGCTTAGTAACTGGGCCAGGCCCATTACAGTGAGGGGTAAAACGGTAATTACATGGGGAACACCCCAAACCCTAGACGGGTAGTCTAACACCCCCCCCCCGCAGTCACAACTCTATCCTGTACAGATGTTGAGACTGGATCGAAAGTCTAAGAATACACTCGACGGTAGTCCCTTGGTGAAGATGTCGGCGAACTGCAGCGTGGTGGGGACGTTGAGAACCCGAACGTCACCGGCAGCGACACGCTCGCGGACGAAGTGTAGGTCGATCTCTACGTGCTTCATGCGCTGATGCTGCACGGGGTTGGTGGAGAGGTAGACCGCACTGACGTTGTCGCAGTAGACGAGTGTGGTGCGCTGAAGAGGACTGTGGAGCTCGTGGAGGAGCTGGCGTAGCCAGGAGGCCTCTGCCACACCGTTGGCCACGGCACGGTACTCGGCCTCAGCGCTGGAGCGAGAGACGACGGGCTGCCTCTTGGCGGCCCAAGAGACGAGGTTGGCGCCCAGGAACACGGCGTAGCCGGAGGTGGACCGGCGCGTGTCGGGACAGCCAGCCCAGTCAGCGTCGGTGTAGACCACGAGCTCCGACGTCGGGGATGGGCGGAGTAGGAGGCCGTAGGCCGACGATGTACGGAGCCTCGACATCTGCCACGGAGCGGCCGGGGCCCATGGGGTGGGTCTGGCCGGTAGCAGGAAGGCCGAGGGAGGCGACGCCAGCGGCCAGGGAAGCGGGGGCCGCGCCCAGGCCCGCGGTCAGGGGCGGTTGCGCCAGGCCGGCGGTGTGCGCCTCCGGGGGGAGGTCCGCCATGGCAGAGGGCGCGGCGGCGGGCAGCAGAGGGCTGCAGCGGCGGTGGCGAAGGGGGAGGAGGGCGCGCAGGCAGAGGAGGGCCGGCGGCGGCAGGCACTGGCAGGGCGCGCGCGGATCCGGCGGGTGGGCACGCCGGAGATGGAGGGCGTGGCCGGGGAGAGTTGGGAAGCGGAGAACGGGGCTGCTCGGTGCGCGGCGGTCGGGGCTCGGCGCGCGGCGGTCGGCGGCTGGAGACCGGCGGCCGTCGCAGGGGAGATGAGGGAGGGGCGCGGACGTCGGCTGGGGGCCGGCGGCCGTCGCAGGGGAGAGGAGGCCGGCGGCTGCAGGGGAGAGGAGGCCGGCGGCTGCAGGGGAGAGATGCCCCTGGCGGCTGCGTAGGGGAGAGATGCCCCTGGCGGCTGTAGGAAAACAGGAAACCTAAACCTAGGCTGATGATACCATGTTGGAAACTGAACTCATGCCCCTAACCAGGGATGGGGAGTAGTATTAATAGGCTTAGTAACTGGGCCAGGCCCATTACAGTGAGGGGTAAAACGGTAATTACATGGGGAACACCCCAAACCCTAGACGGGTAGTCTAACAGTTAGTACCACCCCTTTTATAAGATACCACATGAAGATCTTAATTTTCAAAGGAACCTGCTGGTCTCCAGTTGTATCTAGGCTCCTACTGGTCTATTTCTTCTAGTCTCACCCAGCAGGAGGTGTACTCCTGATGAGTGTTGTATGTTTCTGTATACCCTCTTTCCCGTTTTAATGAAAGGCAAAGCTCATGTCATTTTTCCAAAAAAAGAACCTTGGGAAAAGAAACTACTACCAAGTTGGTGAAAAGGGGTTGGTAGAAATATTTTTTATTCAACATGAATTATGATTTAACATGGAATAGGAACATAGAGTTAGGAGTTCGCTGAGTCATATTGCTAGTAATTTTGCAATAACATTTTGTTAGTAACCAATTTCCTGCCTTGTTTACTGATGTTTTTGCTCAGAGTTAGGAGTTGCATATTATGATACACGTACGTGAAATTCATCTCTGAATTTCGTCATGTTTGTTTGAACTCACTGACTATAATAACTGTCGTTCATCAACTTATCAACTGAAATATGATTCTCCTGCTTTTCTTTATATTGTATTGATTGAGAGGGTCATGTTTTATAGGTTGTAAACGATCTTCTTAATCCTTCGGGTCAGAACTTACGGATTAGGGAGGATCTTCAGGTTTGAAATATTTTTATTAGTATCTGAAGTGTATACATGCAACAGCCTTAACTTGTGAGAGTGTCTCAAATCTGAATTTGAATAGAATCTCAAACTGATTTAATAGGAACTGACACATAGGCTGCAAATTTCTGAATATGACTGGTATATGATGATTTTGACAGTACAATGGCTTGTTTATTACCAGGGAACATTTGTCGAGGGCATAAAAGAAGAAGTAGTCTTGTCTCCTGCACATGCTTTGTCCCTTATTGCAGCCGGAGAAGGTTATTTTTTTCTTAATGGTTTAATTCTTTGTTTATTTCAGTATTCTGAGTTTCTGACTATCAGAATATAAGCCATATGGCTTCATTTGTGGGTTTTCCAACCTTTCACCAAGGAAAAAGAATGTAAGGATGATTAATTATTATATTGGATAATCCTTATACAGCAAACTCTTACCCACTCCGGTATCCATTTATGAAATAGTTATATAACAAGTGTGAGTAGAGGGACTCTAACTCTCATCCAGAGGATGACACTACGAGCTGAGGCAATTTTCGTTTATTTCTCACACACTACTCAAATGTCATACCCTTAGAAAGGTTGGTGACACATTTATAGCCCTAGGGGCTGCACTACACTGCACTACACACTACACTACACACTGTACTACACACTGCAGCACACAGGTGTTGTCCTTTAGATACTAAAGTGCAGTCAAAAGACTGATGTGCTGGTACTGCTGTCCTGCGCAGTAAAGACTGCTGTGCTGCAACTGCTGCTGTCCTACAGCAGTCAAAAGGGGACTGTTGTGCTGCAACTGCTGTTGTCCTACAGCAGTCAAAAGGTGTAAAGACTGCAAATGCTGCTGTCCTGCAGCAGTCAAAAGGTTGCTGCTGCTGACCACATGACTTATTCCATCATTCTCCCCTTAAGTCTTGTGCGTCGTCTTGTGAGAAAGTTGAGTCATCCCAGACCTGGAATAAAACTCAAGGAACTTGATCCTCCCAAGGGGCTTGGTGAGCAAGTCCGCAAGCTGATCCTTGGTGTTGATGTAACGCGCCTTGATGCTCCCTTCTGCCAAGCAGTCTCGGATGAAGTGTTATCTCACCCGGATGTGCTTGCTCCGTTCATGGAACACGGGGTTCTTGGCCAATGCTAGAGCAGACTGGCTGTCCACCCTGAGTTCCACCGCTCCAGTGTCTCTCCCGAGGAGATCACCGAGCAGTCGAGCCAGCTAAAGCGCCTGAGTCGAAGCAGCGGAGGCCGCTATGTACTTGGCCTCGCAGCTGGACATGGCCACCACCTGCTGCTGGACCGACTGCCAACTGATGGGGCACTTGCTGAGGAAGAAGAGGATCCCGCTTGTGCTCTTGCTGGTGTCGATGTCGTCGGCATGGTCGCTGTCGCTGTACACGACAAGGTGTGTCTTCCCAGGGCACCTCGGGTAGTAGAGACCGTGATCGAGAGTCCCCGCAACATAACGGATGATCCTCTTCACAGCCTGCTCATGCTCCGTCGTCGGTCGCTGCAGAAACCGACTAACGTAGCCGACGGACTATGCTAAGTCAGGTCGTGTGTGGACGAGGTAGCGAAGGCTCTCCACAAGACGCCGGTACTGTGTAGCGTCCACCTCCTCCGTCATGTTGTCGCGACTCAGCTTCAGCCTCTCCTCCATCGGAGTGAGAGCTGGGTTGCAGTCGGTGAGCCCAGCCAGCTCAACAATGCGTTTGGCGTAGGCGATCTGGCGAAGTGTGATCCCAGAGTCTCCCTGGCGCACCTCAATCCCCAGGTAGAAGGAGAGATGCCTCAGGTCACTCATTTGGAAGGTGGCCTTCATCTCTTCCTTGAACGCTGCCACCTCTGCATCCTTGGCGCCGGTGATCACCAAGTCGTCGACGTAGACACCCACCAGCAGGGCACTTCCTCCATTGCCCCACCGATAGATGGCCACCTCGTGCGGGCTTGGCGTGAAGCCCATTCCTTTGAGCGTGGAATCCAGCTTGGCATTCCACGCCCTCGGTGCCTGTCGTAGGCCATAGAGAGCCTTGTGCAGGCGCAACACCTTGCCCTCCTTGCCAGGGATCACAAAACCTAGTGGCTGGTGTACGTAGACCTCCTCCTTTAAGTCGCCGTTAAGAAACCCGACTTGACGTCCATGTGATGAACGTGTCAGCCCTCTTGGGCTGACAGCGCAAGGAGTCGCACGAATTCCATCCATGCCATGGGGGCGAAAGCATCATCGAAGTCGATCCCCTCCTACTGTAAGAAACAGCGTGCCACCAAGCGAGCCTTGTGCTTAACGATGGCGCCGGCTTCATCCCTCTTCAGTTTGAACACCCATTTAAGGGTGATCGCGCGATGATCATGAGGGAGATCAGCGAGCTCCTAGGTGTGGTTCATCTCAACCGCGTCCATCTCCGACTGCATCGCGGCACGCCAAGCCGCGTGTTTCTCGGCCTCCGCAAAAGATCGAGGCTCACCATCGTCGCATGCAAGATGCAACTCTCCTGCCAAAATGCGAGACGTCGGGCCCGGCACTGACGGGTCGATGAGAAGGCCCTCCACCTTCGATACCGCAACGGCTCGCTGTCGTAGCACGCGTCGACGCGCTCCTCGTCGTGGGAGAGCGGGGTCATGAGCTCCACTGGGTCATGTTCGACACGAGCTGGCGTCGGAGAGGATGTTCCCGGGGAGGGTACCGTCGGTGCTGGAGTACGTGGTGACGGAGAGCTCGCTGGAGCCAGAGTCGTGGCTGGATGGCATGGTGGCAAAGAGCTCGTTGTAGCCGGAGCTGGAGAGCGTGGCGTTGTAGTCGGTGGAGACTTGGGGGCTGGAGTAGGCCTACTCGAAGAAGGGTCGCCTACTCCCCCGGCTCCCTCAAAGTGGACGTACTCGATGGTGAAGTCGTTGTATGTCAGAGTCGTGCCGTCGTCCACCGCCATGTCCCAGGCCCATCCTCGCCTTTCGTTGAACACTACGTCGCGCGCCGTGCGCACACGCAGTGTTCCTGGGTCAAGGATGCGGTAGGCCTTCGAGCCCTCCGTGTAGCCAATGAACACCCCTAGGGTGCTCCTGTCGTCGAGCTTGCCGATGTGGCCAAGCTCCTTGGTGAACGCGAGACAACCGAAGACCCGTAGGTGAGAGATCGCCGGCTTGCGCCCATGCCAAGCCTCGTACGGTGTCATCCCGTTGAGTGCCTTGTTGGGCGAGCGGTTGAGGATGTAGACCGCTGTCACCATCGCCTCTCCCCAGAAGACAGTCGGCATTCCCCTCTGTTTGAGGAGAGCCTGAGCCATCCCCACAACCGTCTGGTTGCGCCGCTCGATGACGCCGTTCTGCTGCGGGTTGTACGGCGCAGAATAGTGACGCTGAACGCCCTCATCCGCGCAGTACGACGTGAACTCAGCCGCCGTGAATTCGTCGTCGTTGTCGTTGCGCAGCACGCGCAGCTTGCGGCCACACTCCGCCTCCGCAGCGACCTGCACACGCCTGATGGCGTTCGTAGCCTCTCCCTTGCTACCAAGGATCATCACCCACATGTAGCGGGAGAGATCGTCGACGAGCAGCAAGAAGTAGCATCGTCCTCCTGGTGTGGCTGGTGTCACCGGACCACACAAGTCCCCATGCACGAGCTCGAGCCTCTCCTTGGCTCGGAAGCTCGACTGCTGGGGAAAGGGGAGCCGTCTTTGCTTTGTCAACACGCATACATCGCATAATTGCTCCAATGGTCAAGGCACGGCAGGCCTCGTACCATCTCCTTGGCACTGAGCCGCTTCAGGGCCTCAAAGTTAAGGTGCCCGAAGTGCTCGTGCCACTGCCATGCCCCGTTGTCTCGACGAGCAGCAAGGCAGCAAGGTTGTGCCACCTTCACATTGAGGATGTATAGTCGATTTGAACTCCTGCGTACCTTGGCAAGAAGGCGACGAGAGGGATTCCAGATCCTCATGACTCTGTGCTCGACCTCCACGCGCGAACCGTTCTCATCCAGCTGTCCCAAGCTGATGATAGAGTTCCTCAATGCGGGGATGTAGTAGACTCCGGTGAGCAGCCTGTACTCACCAGACGCGGCGGTGAAGACGACTGAGCCGGCGCTCTTGATCTCTACGCCGGAGGCGTCCCCAAACTTGACGGAGCCTCGGACGCTAGAGTCAAGCTCGGTGAAGAACTCTCGTCGGCCGGTCATGTGATGAGTGGCACCGGTGTCGAGGCACCATCCTTCGATCATGTCTTTGCTGGAGCCGTCGCCGAGGAAAGCGCGTGCTTTCGACTCATCAAGGTGGAGGAGTGCCGCTGCGGCCGGTGCCGCTGGAGATAGCTCGATGCTTGCATGTGCTAGGAGCAGAGCCTCCTCCTCCGCATGTGCGACGTTGGCCTGGCCACGTCGTGGCTGTCGATAGTCCCTGGCCCAGTGGCCAAGCTTGTCGCAGTTGTGACAGTCGTCGTCTCGTGCCGGCTTCTTGTTGCCGACGGTGCCTCCTTGGGCACCTCCACGGGCACCACCCTCAGCATGTCCTCGCGCCCCGGCCTGGGCGCCTCCATGTGCCTTGTGCGGCTTGCCGCGTTTGCGGCCTCGTGTCGAGGAGGACTCCCCCTTCTTCTTGTCACCCTGGCAGGCCTCCCACTGCTCCCGAGTGAGACGTAGCTTCCCGCCGATAATGATAGGCCCAGAGGGAGCCTGTGGTTTGTCACCATCGACCACCTTGAGACGACCTATCGTCTCTTCGATTGTCATCGTGGAGAGGTCTAGCAGAGACTCGATCGAGTGAGCAATCTGCTTGTACTTCTCGGGGATGCAACGGAAGAGCTTTTCAACAGCTCTCTCCACATCGTAGGTGTCGTCCCCGAACTGCACCATCTTCTGCAACAGAGTGTTGAGGCGGAGAGCAAAGTCATCAACATCCTCACCTGGCTTGAAGGCCAGGTTCTCCCACTCCTTGCGAAGTGCCTGCAGTGTGGTCTTGCGGGCACGGTCGCTGCCGATGCGGGTCACAGCGATGGCGTCCCAGGCCTCCTTGGCAGTCCGCTTCTGGGAAAGCGAAAACTGCATCTCGGGCGGGACTGCAGCAATGAGGGCATCCAGCGCCCGTCGATCCTCGTGGTAGTCGACGTCGCCATACCAAACTGCTTCCCACATGTGGCGAACCTGGAGCCATACCCTCATCACCGCGGCCCACTCGACGTAGTTGGTCTTGGTGAGGGTAGGCCACCCACCGCCGGGACCGATGTCCCTGACAATGGCCTGGGCCATGCGGCGACCATGGTACCGATCCGGGGAGGGAGAGCCGCGCCACCTGTAGAGGCCGCGATCTCCGTCGACTCGGTCGGCGCCGCCGGGAGCACCGCCGGCGTGTCCACGCCCGTCTGGGTTGCCGCCGCGTGCGCCCTCGCCTGGAGCGCCGTCGACGCGTCGGCGCCTATCTGGGCTGCCGCCACGCGCGCCCCCATGAGGATGTGCGGCTGCCCACTGTGCCGCCTGCTCTCGCGCTGCTTCCTCGCCAGCCTGAGCTCTTCGTCGGTGTTGTCGTCGACACAAGCAGAGCTGCCGGCTCTACTGCCGCGCAGAGCCTCGAGCTCTGTTGCCGCCGCACGTGCAGCATCCGCCACCTCCGCAGCTTCTACTTCCGCTCTCGCTGCTGCCAGTTCCGTAGCCGCCAGCCGTGCTGCCCTCACCGCTGTCGCTGCTGCTGCTCGCTCGCGTTCTTGTGCCGCGACGACCTCGGCCTCCTGCTGGCGCCGCGCACTCGAAGTGACCAAGCGTAGGGACATTGTGGGCTAGTGAGGGGTCGCTGCGTGTGGAAGAGGTTGTCTCAGACGAAAGGCTGCTCGTCTGAGCAGGAGAGGAAGGAACAGTTGGAGCTCTTGCTGCTGACTAAGTGTGGGGAGAGGCGCGGGAAGGAGATGAGTAAGAGATGTTTAGGCTGCAGGATAGTTTGGCTCCGATACCAATTGTGAGTAGAGGGACTAACTCTCATCCAGAGGATGACACTACGAGCTGGGCAATTTTCGTTTATTTCTCACACACTACTCAAATGACATACCCTTAGAAGGGTTGGGGACACATATTTATAGCCCTAGGGGCTGCACTACACACTACACTACACACTGCACTACACACTGCAGCACACAGGTGCTGTCCTTTAGATACTAAAGTGCAGTCAAAAGACTGCTGTGCTGGTACTGCTGTCCTGCGCAGTAAAGACTGCTGCGCTACAACTGCTGCTGTCCTACAGCAGTCAAAAGGGGACTGTTGTGCTGCAACTGCTGCTTTCCTGCAGCAGTCAAAAGGTGTAAAGACTGCAACTGTTGCTGTCCTGCAGCAGTCAAAAGGTTGTTGCTGCTGCTGTCCTGCAGCAGTCAAAACTGCAACTGCTGCTGACCACATGACTTATTCCATCAACAAGCTGCTGACCACATGACTTATTCCATCAACAAGCTACAGCAGTCATACTTCATAGTTGATGGTACAAAATGCAATGAAAATCAATAATGGAAAACAAAATTCCAGCTAACAAATGATTTCTTGTAGCATATGCTTGGTTTCTTATTCTTGTGAATAAATATGATTGCAAACAATTATAGAGCAGGTTTATACTTTTTATTTATGAAATTCGAAACTCTCCCTCTGGTCAAGTTTTTTTAATGAATTATGAAAGTTTCCTTTTCCTTTTTAAATGTTGAGTGAAGGTCTGTGTCTTGTCCTGGTATTCAATAATAGGAGTAAGACCTTGTGGTGCTCAAAGTTCATTGTGAACCTAAACTGCATCTAAGTTAAGTGATGACCAGTACTGTACCTATATTGATGTGCTAGCTATTTATTGAAGACATGTGGGCTGTGGCCTTGGTTTACATTTCTCAGAGTGCAATTTGATTTACATCCAATTACTGTTTTTATTAAGTGCTACTTTGGAATTTATTGATGAATTGATTACTAGGTTTTTTAGCTCACGTCAAGAGCACTTGACATAATCACTTAGAGTTTATTGTGTTTGTTCCACTTCCAGAACATAGACATGTTGGATCCACAAATTTCAATTTGCTAAGCAGCAGAAGCCATACAATTTTCACACTGGTAATAATGAAGCCTTTCATGTTACATTGAGATTCATGCACACAATTCAGCATTTTATTGAATATACGGGACTAAAGTACCTGCATGGCTGCATTTCACATTGTAAAATCTCTGGCACTACTCAGTTTACTGTTTCATGTAGACAATAGAGAGCAGCGGCCCCTGCAGTGAATCTAGTGAAGAGGAAGCGGTTACCTTCTCACAGCTGGTGGGATCATCATCGTATTTCCTTTGTTTTTGTTTCTTCTGAAGTTCTGATCCATTCCTCTGCCTTGCCAATATAAATGATTCAAGATATAATACACATGCATTTCATTCACGCAAGGCTAATTTCTCGCTATCTGTTCCTGTTCTTTATCATTATAGTTGGCTGTAGATATATGATACATCTGTATTTCATTTACACTTGGCATCATATATTGTTTCTGTTAGACTACCCTGTTAGACTACCCGTCTAGGATTCTAGGGTTCGGGGTATTCCCTATGTAATTACCGTCTCACCCCTCACTGTAATGGGCCTGGCCCAGTTACTAAGTCTATTAATACTACTCCCCATCCCTGGTTAGGGGTATGGGTTCTCATTCCAACATGGTATCACAGAGCTAGGTTTAGGTTTTTTTTTTCCTCAGCCGTCGGTTCCAACCGACCGGCCTCCACCCAGCCGCCGCCCTCCCCTGACCCACCTCTGGCCGCCGGCCTCCCTCCCATCTCCCCGGCGCGCCGCCCTCCCCTGGGTCGCCGCTCCCGTCGGTGCGCGACCGTCGCTCACAGGGCCGCCGCCCCTACGCGGCCGCCACTCCCCGGTGCCGCGCCTCCGACGTCCCGCCTGGCCGCGGACGTCCCTTCGACCGAGGCCGCGCAACCCTCTGCCGCGACCACCGCTCCAGGCCGCGCGCGGGCAGCCGCCTCTGGCTCCGCGACCCAGCGCCAGGAGCTCCCGCACCGCCGACCAACGCTCCCGGCCGCGCAGCCGCCCCGGCTCCGCGACCCAGCGCCCGGTGTCCCACGCCTGCATCCCTCCTCTGTTTCTGGACGCAGCAGGGAGCAGCCGCTCACCTCCACTGCTCCCTCCGGTGTTGTTCTTCAGGCAGGCTTCCCTACCTCACTCCCTCGTCCGATCCATCCTCCAACCAGCTCAACGGCACGCTCCCCGCCGCGCGGGCCGTCTCGCCGCTGTCGGAGCTGCAGGCGCTGTCGCTGCCCTACAACCGGCTCTCGGGGCAGATCCCGGCGGCCGTGGCCGCGCTGCAGCGGCTGGCCACGCTTGACCTCACGCACAACCTGCTGTCGGGCCCGGTCTCGCCCGGGGTGGCGCGCCTCGTCTCGCTGCAGCGCCTCGACCTCTCCTCCAACCAGCTCAAACGGCACGCTCCCCGCCATCTCCCTCTGCTCCCACCGGACCGCGCACCTGCGCCGTCTCCTCCAGCCGCCGGTGCCGCGCGTGACTTGTCTCCTTCCGCGCCAGCGCCGCCGGATCCGCCCCGGCTAGCTTCTTCCCCTTCACCGTCGGCCGGCGTCCAGCCGCCTCTCCTCCCCTGCCGGCCGCCCTGCGCCCCTGCCTTGCCGCGCCGCCCGTGCGCCGCTCCTTCCCCGCGCCCCGGAGTCCGTGCTGCAGAGCTGCGCCCCTCCCCTCCGCGCTCCTCGCGCCGTTGCGCTTCTCCTACCAGCGGTGTCCCCACCCACATCGATTCCATGGCGTCACCCCCGCCCGTCGCTCTCGTGACTGTGCGTGTCCTCCTCCACGACGGCCAGCTCATCCGGAGCATGTTCATGTCCTTCGATCCAGTCTGGAACCCTATTCTTCGGGACTGCGTCGAGATCCACCCTCAGACGGGCCGTCACGTGCCCGGAGCGCTTGTCTTCCCACGTGCTGCGATCGCCTCCCTTGCGGTTGAGCCCGTGTCATCTCCCTCCCTTCCTAGTGCCTCTGTCGGGGCACCTTCTTTGGCCCTCTCCGCTCACACCGTACCTTCACCACTTCCGCCTCCCCAGACTACCACCGATTGGGTGGTTGACTCCGGGGCCTCCTTCCACACTACCCCCACCACTACTTCGTTACTCCACTCCCATCCTCCCCACCCCTCACATCCTACCTCCATCGTCGTCGGCAACGGTTCCACCCTACCGGTCACCTCAGTAGGTACATCGGCTCTTCCAGGACCATTCTGCCTTAACGACGTCCTTGTTGCTCCCGGACTAACTCATCCCCTCCTCTCGGTTCGTCGCTTCACTAGTGACAACCAGTGCTCTATGGAGTTCGACCCCTGGGGCCTCACCATACGCCACCTTCCCACACATGCTGTGCTCGCTCGCTGTAACAGCTCCGGCCCCCTCTATTCTCTTCACCTGCCCTCCACCCCCCACACCAGAGGAGCCTCTTCTCCTGTACTTCATACTACCACCACATCACATGCTCTTGCTACTACCACCACCTCCTCCGCCATTTGGCACCGCCGCCTCGGGCACCCTGGACCTGACGTCATGTCCCAGCTTTCCGGCCACTCCGACATATCATATACTCGGGGCTCTTCTGAGCGCCTCTGTCATGCTTGTCAGCTCGGCCGTCACTCCCGTCTTCCCTTTTCCACTTCCACATCCAGGGCTGTTCAGGCCTTTGATCTTGTCCACTGTGACCTCTGGACATCTCCTGTCCTTAGCCTCTCCGGCTACAAGTACTACCTAGTCATTCTGGATGACTACTCCCATTTCCTTTGGACCTTCCCCCTTCGGCTGAAGTCCGACACGTTTACCACCCTCACTCACTTCTTCACCTGGGTATCCACCCAGTTTCGGCGCCCGGTCCGTGCCCTGCAGTGCGACAATGGCCGCGAGTTCGACAACAACGCCTCCCGCTCCTTCTTCCTCACTCACGGCGTCCAGTTGCGTCTCTCGTGTCCCTACACCTCTGCTCAGAATGGCCGGGCCGAGCGTATGATTCGCACCACCACCAACATGATCTGCTGCCTTCTCTTTCAGGCTTCTCTCCCTTCCACCTACTGGGCAGAGGCCCTTCATACTGCCACGCATCTCCTCAACCGTCTTCCCTCGAAGGCGGTGAGCCACCCTACTCCTCACTTTGCCCTGTACGGCACAGCCCCTTCCTACGACCACCTGCGCGTGTTCGGCTGTGCCTGCTACCCTAACACTTCCGCTACCGCCCCTAACAAGCTTTCTCCTCGCTCCACTCGATGCCTCTTCCTCGGCTACTCCCCTGACCACAAGGGGTATCGGTGCCTAGACCTCACCTCCCACCGCATCATCATCTCTCGTCACGTCGTCTTTGACGAAGATGTGTTTCCCCTTGCTGGCTCCACCCCACCCACCGACCTTGACTCCCTCCTCGAGTCCGATCCGATTCCTCCCCCACCTTCGGCTCCCCGTCTTGCGCCGTTACCTGCTCCTCGTGCGGCCCCCACGACCCCGCCTGCGCCACGCGCGGCCCCGTCGACCACGCCTGCGCCACGCGCGGCCCCGTCGGTTTCCGCGACACGTGCGACCCCGTCGACCCCGCCTGCGCCACGCGCGGCCCCATCGACCACGCCTGCGCCACGCGCGGCCCCGTCGGTCCTGCCTGCGCCACGCGCGGCCCCGTCGGTCCTGCCTGCGCCACGCGCGGCCCCGTCGACCACGCCTGCGCCACGCGCGGCCCCGTCGACCCCGCCTGCACCACGCGCGGCCCCGTCGACCCCGCCTGCGCCACGCGCGGCCCCGTCGACTCCGGCTCGATTCGCCAACCCCGCCCTCGTCTACCATCGCCGCGGCCACGCCCCTACCTCGGCGCCCCCCGACTCGGGCCCGTCGACGAGCGCGGCCCGATTCGCCGACCCCGCCGTCGTCTATCACCGTCGTGAGCCGGCCCCACCAGCCGCTCCCGCCGTTCCGGCGGCTCACTCCGAGCCGGCCGTATACCACCCGGTCGCCATCCATCGCGACCCCGGGCACGTCCACCCGATGGTGACTCGGCGCGCTGCTGGCGTTCTCCGCCCCGTCGACCGGCTGATCCTGGCAGCTGATACGTCCAGCACTCCACCCGGCGCTTCCCCAGTGCCCTCCTCCGTTCGCACTGCCCTCGCCGACCCACATTGGCGTCGTGCTATGGAGGAGGAGTACGCGGCCCTCTTGGCCAACCACACCTGGGACCTGGTGCCGTGTCCACCAGGCACCAACGTGGTCACCGGCAAGTGGCTATTTCGCCACAAGCTGACCTCGGATGGCTCCCTCGACCGCTACAAGGCCCGTTGGGTCCTTCGGGGTTTCACACAGCGCCCCGGAGTGGACTACGACGAGACCTTCAGCCCCGTCGTCAAGTTCGCCACTGTTCGCGCCGTCCTCTCCCTCGCCCTCTCCCGCGACTGGGCGATCCATCAGCTCGATGTCAAGAATGCCTTCCTGCATGGCACTCTGACGGAGACTGTCTACTGCAGCCAGCCCACCGGCTTCGTCGACGCTGACCGTCCGGATCTGGTCTGCCGGCTGAACCGGTCCCTGTACGGCCTCAAGCAGGCGCCACGGGCATGGTACAGTCGCTTCGCCTCCTACCTGGCCTCCATCGGCTTCGTCGAGGCCAAGTCGGACACGTCCCTGTTCATCTACCGGCGCGGCGACGACACCGTCTACCTCCTGCTCTACGTCGACGACATTGTGCTCACGGCATCCACCGCCGATCTTCTACACCGCACGATCGTCGCCCTTCAGCGAGAGTTCGCGATGAAGGACCTGGGGCCCCTACACCACTTCCTCGGCATCACCGCCGAGCACCGGCCCCAGGGTCTCTTCCTCCACCAGCGCCAGTACGCCATCGACATCCTGGAGCGGGCTGGCATGTCTGACTGCAAGCCCTGCTCCACGCCTGTCGACACTCAGGCCAAGCTCTCTGAGGACGATGGGCCTCCGGTCGCCGACGCGACGTCCTACCGGAGCCTGACCGGCGCGCTCCAGTACCTCGCCTTCTCCAGGCCCGACATCGCATACGCCGTCCAGCAGGTGTGCCTGCATATGCACACTCCGCGGGAGCCCCATCTCACTGCGCTCAAGCGGATTCTGCGCTACCTCCGCGGCTCCCTCGACTACGGCCTCCTTCTCCGACCATCACCAACGTCAGAGCTCGTGGTCTACACCGACGCTGACTGGGCTGGCTGTCCCGACACGCGCCGGTCCACCTCCGGTTACGCCGTGTTCCTGGGCGCCAACCTCGTCTCTTGGGCCGCCAAGCGTCAGCCCGTCGTCTCTCGCTCCAGTGCTGAGGCCGAGTACCGTGCCGTGGCCAACGGCGTGGCAGAGGCCTCCTGGCTGCGCCAGCTCCTCCACGAGCTCCACAGTCCCCTCCAGCGCGCCACCCTCGTCTACTGCGACAACGTCAGCGCGGTCTACCTCTCCACCAACCCCGTGCAGCATCAGCGCACAAAGCATGTGGAGATCGACCTGCACTTCGTCCGCGAGCGTGTCGCTGCCGGTGACGTTCGGGTTCTCAGCGTCCCCACCACGCTGCAGTTCGCCGACATCTTCACCAAGGGACTACCGTCGAGTGTATTCTTAGACTTTCGTTCCAGTCTCAACATCTGTACAGGATAGAGTTGTGACTGCGGGGGGGTGTTAGACTACCCTGTTAGACTACCCGTCTAGGATTCTAGGGTTCGGGGTATTCCCTATGTAATTACCGTCTCACCCCTCACTGTAATGGGCCTGGCCCAGTTACTAAGTCTATTAATACTACTCCCCATCCCTGGTTAGGGGTATGGGTTCTCATTCCAACAGTTTCGACTGCATTCCTATTGTGTTCATGTGGTCCATAAATCGGTTTCTTAATTTTCTTGCCCATTTGCAGAACCTCATCGATCTGGCAGGTTCAGAGAGTTCAAGGGCTGAAACTACAGGAGTACGCCGGAAGGAAGGATCTTATATCAATAAAAGCTTGCTAACTCTTGGAACGGTGGGCCTCATTCGCTAATCACTCTCAGATTATACGTCCCTGTAATATCACCACTAATGCACTATGGTAGATGCTGTGTTCATGCAATCATGATTTTGAGATTATGCGTTGCTGCCTATGCATTATTTGCATACAAGAGCTTAATTATTTTCATTTTTATATTTCATATTTGAACCATAAATGTGATCAATAGAAGTCTTGAATTGGATAGATATATGTAACTATCCAAAGTCCTGAAACACAGGTCACACCAATATATGCAGCATTTCTTTTTCCACTGACCAGGTACATTTATAAGCATTGAGACAACAATTGGGACTTGTGAGAAAAGATTGCCATAAGTATTTCTACTTCATGCGATTTGTCAATGCTTGTCTACCCAATGGTTTATGGCCAATCTATTAAGCTGAGTTTGTCCTTTTATGTTCTTCTATTTTGCAAGATGTTAGCCAACCATGTGGATAAAGAAAATTAGCTTGCATATTTCAGGTGATATCAAAACTGACTGATGGAAAAGCTACTCATGTTCCATTTCGAGATTCCAAATTGACACGGTTACTACAGTCATCCTTAAGTGGCCAGGGACGTGTTTCTGTAAGTTCCTTCTCAGGTTATAATTAGAATAAGTTGCTATTATCTCAATCTTTTGCATTTTGACTTCTTTTTGTGCAGCTAATATGCACTGTTACTCCAGCATCAAGCAATTCAGAAGAGACTCGTAACACGTTAAAATTTGCCCACCGTGCAAAGCACATTGAGATTCAAGTGTCACAAAACAAGGTGATTCTGCATATTTGTTTATCATAATTTTTTGTGACTTATTGCCTTGCAATATAATTAGTACCTTTGACTAATTGCTTGTTCTTGCAAAATGCAATTGTCTTTGCAGATTATGGATGAGAAGTCTTTAATAAAGAAGTACCAGAATGAAATTTGCCAATTAAAGGAAGAGCTAGACCAACTGAAAAGGGGTATACTTTCTGGCACTCCTTCAAAAGATACCACAGAAGACAATGTCATTCTTTGGAAACAGAAGGTGACTGGTTTGTCATGCATTGTATTTTTGCATTCTTTTCGCTTTCACTTTATTTCTAGTTTCTGAAGGTACCTTATCTTTTACAAAATCTGGGTGCATTTTTCCTTTAGAATTAGTTAGCACTATTACCTAAAACCTTATCTTCACTTCATTGCCTCATTGGTGGATCCTAAGATTCTAACGAAAATTCCTCATCACTTGAAAAGCTAGAAGATGGTAATGTCAAGCTCCAGTCTAGACTGGAACAAGAAGAGGCAGCTAAAGCTGCTTTGCTTGCGAGGATACAACGTCTAACAAAGCTAATCCTGGTTTCCACAAAAGCAACTCAGACTCCTAGACTGTCCCAATGTCCTAGGCCAAGGAGAAGACATTCTTTTGGTGAAGAGGAGGTCTGTTAAGATAACACTACCAAACTTTTGAGCTACTGCCGAATTGCATTTATATTGTACAGTTTTTTTACTCTGAATTTATATTGTATAGTTTTAGTGCATTAATTTCCCAAATTTATCTGCTAAAACTGCAGTTGGCATGTCTCCCACACAGAAGGCGAGATATTGTATTGGATGGTGAAAGCAATGATTTATTTGTTGCTATGGAAGGATTTGATGAAACATTTGAAGTTTCTTCCAAAGGGGAGAACAAGAATCGCAAAGGGCTTCTTAACTGGTTCAAACTTCGGGTATACAAATCAGACACCGTATAATCCACTGCATTGGCAATTCCCAGTATAGTGACAGTTAAGTACAGCATGTAGCATTTCATCTAGTAACTGATACCCAATACTCCTATGGCTGTATATGTGATACCATCTAATGAAGATTTAATTTTAAGGAATGTAAATTCCTGAAGTGTGTTAGATATATACAAGAACAGAAAAAGTAAACAGATTGCTAGAAAAGGTCTCAACTCATCAATTATTCTAGGGCTTTGGACAATTTGGAACCACAGAAATAGATGCGTATTTGACGGTCTTTTTCCTAACTTGGAAACAGCCATCAGAAGAGCAGAGGAAGAAAGAGAAATGTGGGAGCTGGCTGGTGCTAAGAGTTTGGCCCTCCTTACTGCCCCAATCCCGGTGATTGACTCGTAGTGTTTTTTAGTTTGTTTAGATGGATCTTCTCAGGTTTCTGAGTTTTAGACCTCCGTAAGGGAGTCTTTCTACCTGGTCTGTTTTTCAGACCTTCTTTTCCTTATTCTTAATATAACGGGGCGCAGTTCTCCTGTGCTTTTCGAGAAAAAAGTAAGTAGATTGCATTCTTTTGTTGTGTATAGAACTCTGCTTACTGACATTTACATGCTGAACTGTAACCAGAAACATGACGGTCGTTCTAATGCTCCAAGCTTAGGTGGTGACCAATCTAGCCTGAGGAAAGCATTGGCTGCCCCTTGTACACCCGTAGAAATTGGACTTAATTCTCAAACACAGCAAGAGATGTCTAATTCTCCCGAGAATCTATCAGCTAACCTACTGAGCATTGACCATGAAGAATTTCATTCTGATGGACTTTATGGAGAAGAAGTTCCTTTGGTACAATATATGAGCACATCTTTCTTTGTTTATTCTACTACTCATCTAATCAGAACCAATGCAGGATACATAAGTATCCTTGAAAGTTAACACTGATAAGTTTGTGTGCGAAATGGTTCGCTGCAATAAATGTATTCAATCCACCTAAGGCATTTCTTTTTCAGAAGCTACTAGCAGTGGTACATGTAATGCCTTAAATAACCCAAATCAAAATTTGAGTTCTTTTGTAGGATAAAATTTCAGTAGATGGCTGTAAATGAAAGTAAACACACGAGTAGATAAATGTTGAAATTCCCTATGCAATCAGTATTTTCTCATACTAAAAATAACACTATGTACCAACAACTAAAAAGTTCTTGAAGCCTATAAACTATGCTATCTCTTGATCAACTAATGGATACAAATGTCGCATCATCTTGTTTGTTTTGAGGAATAGACTAAACAAATTGTGGTGTTACCATCTGATACATGTAATGGTGACAGGTCACCAGAAAAACATCAGATCATGTTGATTTATTGAGAGAGCAACTGAAGATCCTATCAGAGGAGGTTGCATTACATAAAAGTGTTCTAAAGCGACTCATTGAAGGAGCTGGAAGAAGCACAATGAATGGGCATGTCGAGGTAATTTCCCTTTCTGCACCATTCAATATGTTATTGTGGTATTTCTTGTTGTTGAAAACCATAAATTGTATATATTTGAAGGTCGAAATGAAAAAGGTCAGTGACGAGATTAAGGACAAGCAGCAGCAGATAGCACATTTAGAAAGGCAGATTAAGGGGGAGCTTGACCAGTTAGAACATACACCGGTATATTATCTGCAGTCAATTAGTTTTCAATTACTTTTTCTCGTATTAAACTGTTGCAACGGTTTTCCAGTCTCATGCTACGCTGCTGGAGCAGGTCAACGAGAAAGCATTTGAACTTGAGGTACATAAACTCTCCTCAGAGCATGCATTAAAAAGATGGATAGTAGTTTACCCTTGTTTATGGTGAACCTGGAGGTGGAGTCAAAGGAATCAGAGTAGAGAATATAGAATGAAAGCCCCAAAATGCTTCATGTTTAATTTTCTCATTCTTGTCAACCATATGTGCATCATGGTTAATAAGTTCCCCTAGTCTAGCCTAGGATCCTTGACCCTCAAGAGGTGGCAAAGTATTAATAGATACTCCACTACAGTATTGTTTTTTCAGTGTTTGTGTGCCATTCTTGTTCTGCCTGTATTTTATAAAGGCTCCTTTTTTGTTTATTGCAGGTGAAGACAGCAGATAACAGAATATTGCAAGACCAGCTACAACAAAAGGTAACAGTTTGATTGTAAGTTAAATTAACCAAAAAGCACAATCTTATATCATTCCACATTGTCTTGTTTTCAGACGAGAGAGTGTCAGGCATTAGAAGAAACAGTTGCCCACTTACACGAACAGCTTTCCCAAGCTCTTGAAGCTAATGATTTATTGTCAGAAAGCATCATATTTCAGCAGTACACAGACAACAACCTTCAAACTGGATCGCAAATTCACAAAGAAAATCCAGAATCTATAGATGTCTCTGATGAACTGCATCAGAAGGCAGAGCAGGTTTGCCTTTTCTCTGCACTAAGGATCAAAATCATTTCGATCAACTAGAGAGTTTTTGTTGTAGTAGTTATGTGCTAGATTTGAAGAATTTGACTAACATTATCTATTCTCTCACCAGTCAGAGATTAGACTAACATTATCTATTCTCTCACCAGTCAGAGATTGATGAATTGAAGCAAAGATTGTGTGAGCTTACCGAGGCCAAAGCTCAACTAGAGGCCCACAATCAGAAGCTGCAAGAGGAAAGCATGTACGCAAAAGGCCTGGCCTCGGCTGCAGGTGTGGAACTGAAAGCACTGTCTGGGGAGGTCACCAAACTCATGAACCACAACGAGAGGCTCGCGAACGATTTGGCTTTGGCAAGAAATTCAACACGAGTGAGAAGTGGTCATAGGGTTGGGAGGAGGGATAGCTATACTAAACGGCTTGAGCCAGCGAGTAGAAGAGATGTTCATGCTAGCAGTGAGAGGGAATCAGCTCTGGAGGTCATGCTTATGGCGAAAGACCAAAGAGAGGCAGAGCTCCAAAAGAAAATCGAGGAGTCCAAGCAGAAGGAAGCCTTCCTGGAAGGAGAGCTTGCGAACATGTGGGTTCTTGTGGCGAAACTGAAGAAAGGTCAGGTAATTGACCAAGATGATGTCTCGATGCCGTACCCAATGGATCGTGATTCATGACCCTAGACAATGACAGAAACAATTATTGAATCGGCTATGCTTCGGCATTGCACTTTTGAAAGGGAAATGTGCCCTTGGGCCATTTCTAAGGATTTTGGTGATTTAGTGCTCAACACAGGTACCTATTTGTAAAATGGAACAAGGTGCAAATCATGAAGTAAAGGTATGTTTCTAAGCCTTAGTACATTGGTTTTGTGGACTAACATGTTTGTCTAAGTGTTAGAAACAGCATGAAGAAATAGAGAAAAGGGGAGAGAATGACTTGGCTGTGTGCAGCCAAGTCCCAGCTCGGTCTGGAGCACCGGACTGTCCGGTGTGCACCGGACAGTGTCCGGTGCGCCAGACCTCCTCGGCGCGAACTGGCCGCTCTCGGGAATTCGCCGACGGCGTACGGCTAAAATTCACCGGACTGTCCGGTGTGCACCGGACTGTCCGGTGAGCCAACGGTCGGCCAGGGCCAACGGTCGGCCGCGCAATCCGCGCGGGACACGTGGCCGAGCCAACGGTCGGGAAGGAACACCGGACTGTCCGGTGTGCACCGGACATGTCCGGTGCGCCAACTGAGCGCAGATCTGGAGCAGCCAGCAACGGTCAGAAGTGCTGTTTTTGGAAACAAATCGGGCACCGGACAGTGTCCGGTGTGCACCGGACTGTCCGGTGCGCCACGAGACAGAAGGCAAAGATGGCCTTCCAGATTTGTTCCCAACGGCTCCTAGCTGCCTTGGGGCTATAAAAGGGACCCCTTGGCGCATGGAGGAAGAAAACAAGCAACTCCTAAGCATTCTTGATCATCCACACAAGTTCTTTGCGCATTCGTTTGTGATTCTAAGCGATTCGAGCTCTGTTCTAGTGTGAACTCTGAGATAGTCATTCGAGCTCGAGTCTTGGCTGTGTGTGTGCGCTTTTGTTGTGGATTTGTGTGTGTTGCTACCCTCCCTTACTCTGTGCTTTCTTTGTGATCATACTTGTAAGGGCAAGAGACTCCAATTTGTGGAGATTCCTTGCAAACGGGATAGTGAAAGGAACAACAAAACACCGTGGTATTCAAGTGGGTCTTTGGACCGCTTGAGAGGGGTTGATTGCAACCCTCGTCCGTTGGGACGCCACAACGTGGAAGTAGGCAAGCATTGGCTTGGCCGAACCACGGGATAAACCACCGTGTCTCTCTGTGTTTGATTCTTGTGGTATTGTGTTTTGTTGAGACTTCACCTTAGCCACTTGGCATTAACTGTGCTAACGCTTAACAAGTTTTTGTGGTCTAAGTTCGAAGTTTTTACAGGATCACCTATTCACCCCCCTCCTCTAGGTGCTCTCAATTGGTATCAGAG
This sequence comes from Zea luxurians, assembly GCA_029449295.1. Lineage (NCBI taxonomy): Eukaryota > Viridiplantae > Streptophyta > Magnoliopsida > Poales > Poaceae > Zea > Zea luxurians. The sequence continues at coordinate 8,796,080 of JAOPSE010000077.1, forward strand.
CCGTTCTATTCACAAAGGGACTAACCGCCCGAATAGATGGATCCTAAGGGGAAGGTGAGTATAGTGATCAACGACAAAGAGAAGGAGACCTTCGTCAACGAGCCGAAGGACGACAAGCCTACCGACTCCGGCTCGGGTCAAAGACGAAAGGATGGGAAGAAGAAGAAGACCAGGCGCATCAAGGAGATCATCTACTACGACAGCGACGAGTCTACTTCTTCCCAAAAGGATGAGGACCACAACGACTACGAGAGCAGAAAACCGGTTAATTCGAACTTTTCCTTTGATTACTCTCGTATTCCGCAAAGTTCACATTCTCATTTGCTCTCCATTCCACTTGGCAAGCCCCCACACTTTGATGGAGAGGACTACGGATTTTGGAGTCACAAAATGCGTAGTCACCTATTCTCTCTCCATCCTAGTATATGGGAGATTGTAGAGAGTGGAATGCACTTTGATAGTTCGGATAGTCCCATGTTCATTAATGAACAAATTCATAAAAATGCACAAGCTACTACTGTTCTTCTAGCTTCCTTGTGCAGGGATGAATATCATAAGGTGAGCGGCTTGGACAACGCCAAGCAAATCTGGGACACCCTCAAGATTTCTCATGAGGGGAACGACGTCACCTTACTCACCAAGATGGAGTTGGTGGAGGGCGAGCTTGGACGGTTCGCAATGATAAGGGGCGAGGAGCCAACGCAAACGTACAACCGGCTCAAGACCCTTATCAACAAGATAAGAAGCTACGGGAGCACGCGATGGACGGACCACGACGTCGTCCGCCTAATGCTCAGGTCCTTTACCGTACTTGATCCTCATCTCGTGAACAATATTCGTGAGAATCCCAGGTACACGATGATGACGCCCGAGGAAGTGCTTGGAAAATTCGTGAGCGGGCGGATGATGATCAAGGAGGCAAGATACGTCGACGACGCGTTGAACGGACCACTCCACGAGCCTCAACCTATTGCTCTAAAGGCAACGAGGAGCAAGGAGTCGCTACCTAGCAAGATGGCGCAAGTTGAGGCGGCTGGCCTTAATGATGAAGAGATGGCTCTCATCATTAAGAGATTCAAGACGGTACTTAAAGGCCACAAGGGACAACCAAGCAAGACCAAAGCCAAGGGGAAGCGCTCATGCTTCAAATGCGGTAAGCTTGGTCATTTCATTGCTAATTGTCCCGATAATGAAAGTGACCAGGAAAAGGGGAACAAAAGAGAGAAGAAGAAGCAATACAAGAAGGCAAAAGGCGAGGCGCATCTAGGAAAGGAATGGGACTCGGATTGCTCCTCCTCCGACTCCGACAATGAAGGACTCGCCGCCACTGCCTTCAACAAATCGGCTCTCTTCCCCAACGAGCGTCTCACTTGCCTTATGGCAAGGGAGAAGAAGGTGAGTATTCAAGACTCCACTTATGCTTCATCTAGTGATAGTGAGTCTAGTGATGATGACATAGATTATTCTTGCTTGTTCAAGGGCTTAGATAGATCTAAGATAGAGAAAATCAATGAATTAATTAATGCATTGAATGAAAAGGATAGGCTTTTAGAAAAGCAAGAAGATTTATTGTATGATGAACATGATAAATTTGTAGAGGCACAAAAATCATATGCTTTAGAAGTGAAAAGAAATGAAATGCTTTCTAGTGAAATATCTTCCTGTCATGAAATCATTTCTACCTTAAGAAGTGTTAATATTGATTTAAGTGCTAAACTAGAAGTAGCTAGTAAATCAAATTCTTGTGTTGAACATGTTGAAATTTGTACTAGGTGTAAGGATTTTGATGTTAATGCTTGTAGTGAACACCTAGTTCTAATTTCCAAATTAAATGATGAAGTGGCTAGTCTTAATGCCCAACTTAAGACTAGCAAGAATGAAGTTGACAAAATAAAATTTGCAAGGGATGCCTACACGGTTGGTAGACACCCCTCAATTAAGGATGGGCTTGGCTTCAAGAGAGAAGCCAAGAACTTAACAAGCCATAAGGCTCCCGTCTTCGTCAAGGAGAAAGGGAAGGCCCCTATGGCAAATAGTGCTAAAAAGAACCATGCTTTCTTATACCATGATAGGAGACATGCTAGAAATGTTCATAATGATTTTGATTCACATGTTTATGATTCTCATGCCATGTTTGCCTCTAGTTCCTCTCATAAGCATGATAGAAATATGAGTAGGAGAAATGTTGCACATATGCCTAGGAGAAATATTGCTCATGTACCTAGAAAGAATGTTAGTCATGCTCCTAGAAAATTAGTGAATGAACCTTCTACCATTTATTATGCTTGTAATGCTCCCTTTGCTATTTGTAGAAAGGGAAAGAAGGTTGTTGCTAGGAAATTAGGGGCTAGATGCAAGGGAGATAAAACTTGCATCTGGGTCCCTAAGAATATTTGTGCTAACCTTGCAGGACCCAACATGAGTTGGGTACCTAAGACCCAAGCCTAAATTTGCCTTGCAGGTTTATGCATCCGGGGGTTCAAGCTGGATTATCGACAGCGGATGCACAAACCATATGACGGGGGAAAAGAAGATGTTCACCTCCTACGTCAAAAGTAAAGATTCTCAAGATTCAATTATATTCGGTGACGGGAATCAAGGCAAGGTAAAAGGGCTAGGTAAAATTGCAATTTCTAATGAGCATTCTATATCAAATGTATTCTTAGTGGAGAGTCTTGGATATAACTTGCTATCTGTTAGTCAATTATGTCAAATGGGATATAATTGCTTATTTACGAATGTAGATGTGTCTGTCTTTAGAAGATGTGATGGTTCACTAGCCTTTAAGGGTGTACTAGACGGCAAGCTTTATTTAGTTGATTTTGCAAAAGAAGAGGCCGGTCTAGATGCATGCTTAATGGCTAAGACTTGCATGGGCTGGCTGTGGCATCGCCGCTTAGCACATGTGGGGATGAAGAACCTCCACAAGCTTCTAAAGGGGGAACACGTAATAGGTCTAACAAATGTGCATTTCGAAAAGGATAGACCTTGTGCAGCTTGTCAAGCAGGGAAACAGGTGGGAGGAGCACATCACAGCAAGAACGTGATGACCACGTCAAGACCCCTGGAGCTGCTACACATGGATCTCTTCGGACCCGTCGCCTATCTAAGCATAGGAGGAAGTAAGTATGGTTTAGTTATTGTTGACGACTTTTCCCGCTTCACTTGGGTGTTCTTTTTGCAGGATAAGTCTGAAACCCAAGGGACCCTCAAGCGCTTCCTCAGGAGAGCTCAAAACGAGTTTGAGCTCAAGGTGAAGAAGATAAGGAGCGACAACGGGTCCGAGTTCAAGAACCTTCAAGTGGAGGAGTTTCTTGAGGAGGAAGGGATCAAGCACGAGTTCTCCGCTCCCTACACACCACAGCAAAATGGTGTGGTAGAGAGGAAGAACAGGACGCTAATTGATATGGCGAGGACGATGCTTGGAGAGTTCAAGACCCCCGAGTGCTTTTGGTCGGAAGCCGTGAACACGGCTTGCCACGCCATCAACAGGGTCTACCTTCATCGACTCCTCAAGAAGACTTCGTATGAGCTACTAACCGGTAACAAACCCAATGTATCGTACTTTCGTGTATTTGGGAGCAAGTGCTACATTCTAGTGAAGAAGGGTAGAAATTCTAAGTTTGCTCCCAAAGCTGTAGAAGGGTTTTTATTAGGTTATGATTCAAATACAAAGGCGTATAGAGTCTTCAACAAATCATCGAGTTTGGTTGAAGTCTCTAGCGACGTTGTATTTGATGAGACTAATGGCTCTCCAAGAGAGCAAGTTGTTGATTGTGATGATGTAGATGAAGAAGATGTTCCGACGGCCGCTATACGAACCATGGCGATTGGAGACGTTCGGCCACAGGAACAGGATGAACGTGATCAACCTTCTTCCTCATCGACGGTGCATCCCCCAACTCAAGACGATGAACAGGTTCATCAAAAGGAGGCGTGTGATCAAGGGGGAGCACAAGACGATCAAGTGATGGAGGAAGAAGCGCAACCGGCACCTCCAACCCAAGTTCGAGCGATGATTCAAAGGGATCATCCCGTCGACCAAATTTTGGGTGACATTAGCAAGGGAGTAACTACTCGATCTCGATTAGTTAATTTTTGTGAGCATTACTCTTTTGTCTCCTCTATTGAGCCTTTCAGGGTAGAGGAGGCCTTGCTAGATCCGGATTGGGTGTTGGCCATGCAGGAGGAACTCAATAACTTCAAGCGCAACGAAGTTTGGACACTGGTGCCTCGTCCCAAGCAAAATGTTGTGGGAACCAAGTGGGTGTTCCGCAACAAACAGGACGAGCACGGGGTGGTGACGAGGAACAAGGCTCGACTTGTGGCAAAAGGTTATGCCCAAGTCGCAGGTTTGGACTTTGAGGAGACTTTTGCTCCTGTGGCTAGGCTAGAGTCCATTCGTATCTTGCTAGCATATGCCGCTCACCATTCTTTCAGGTTGTACCAAATGGATGTGAAGAGCGCGTTCCTCAACGGGCCAATAAAGGAGGAGGTGTACGTGGAGCAACCCCCTGGCTTCGAGGATGAGCGGTACCCCGACCACGTGTGTAAGCTCTCTAAGGCGCTCTATGGACTTAAACAAGCCCCAAGAGCATGGTATGAATGCCTTAGAGATTTTTTACTTGCTAATGCCTTCAAGGTTGGGAAAGCCGATCCAACTCTCTTTACAAAGACATGTGATGGTGATTTGTTTATATGCCAAATTTATGTCGATGACATAATATTTGGTTCTACTAATCAAAAGTCTTGTGAAGAGTTTAGCAGGGTGATGACGCAGAAATTCGAGATGTCGATGATGGGCGAGTTGAATTACTTCCTTGGGTTCCAAGTGAAGCAACTCAAGGACGGCACCTTCATCTCCCAAACGAAGTACACGCAAGATCTGCTGAAGCGGTTTGGGATGAAGGACGCCAAGCCCGCAAAGACTCCGATGGGAACCGACGGACACACCGACCTCAACAAAGGAGGTAAGTCCGTTGATCAAAAAGCATACCGGTCAATGATAGGATCTCTACTTTATTTATGTGCTAGTAGACCGGATATTATGCTTAGCGTATGCATGTGTGCTAGATTTCAATCCGATCCTAAGGAGTGTCACTTGGTGGCGGTGAAGCGAATTCTTAGATATTTAGTCGCTACGCCCTGCTTCGGGATCTGGTATCCAAAGGGGTCTAACTTTGACTTGATTGGGTACTCAGATTCCGACTATGCTGGATGTAAGGTCGATAGGAAGAGTACATCGGGGACGTGCCAATTCTTAGGAAGGTCCCTGGTGTCATGGAACTCTAAGAAACAAACCTCCGTTGCCCTATCCACCGCTGAGGCCGAGTACGTTGCCGCAGGACAGTGTTGTGCGCAACTACTTTGGATGAGGCAAACCCTCAGGGACTTTGGCTACAATCTGAGCAAAGTCCCACTCCTATGTGATAATGAGAGTGCTATCCGCATAGCGGAAAATCCTGTTGAGCACAGCCGCACAAAGCACATAGACATCCGGCATCACTTTTTGAGAGACCACCAGCAAAAGGGAGATATCGAAGTGTTTTATGTTAGCACCGAGAACCAGCTAGCCGATATCTTTACCAAGCCTTTAGATGAGAAGACCTTTTGCAGGCTGCGTAGTGAGCTAAATGTCTTAGATTCGCGGAACTTGGATTGAATTGTAGCATACATGTATTTATGCCTTTGATCATGTTCATTCTGCATTTTGTTGCTTATTATGGTGCTCAAGTTGTACAAACACTCCCTGGACCTCACAAGTCCGTTGCAAAGTGATGCACATGTTTAGGGGGAGATGTGTTACAACTTGACCCTTTGAGACTAACCATATGTTGAGTGTGTCTGATTTAGTCTCAAAGGAGAATTGAAAGGGAAAAGGTGGACTTGGACCATGCAAGACTTCCACTGCACTCCGATGAGGGGTAACTCATTCCAAGTTCATCTCATGACCTCTTATTGCCATTTGCTCTTAATTGACGATTTTGGTGAGGCAATGGGGTTAAAGGGCCACAATTGATCCCGTTTTGGTGCTTGATGCCAAAGGGGGAGAAAATAAAGGCCAAAGCAATAAATGGATCAGCTACCACTTGAGAGATTTTGAAAATAGTAGAATAGAGCGTTTGGTTTGTCAAAACTCTTTTGATGTCTCTCTTGTCAAAAGTTGGCTTCTTGTGGGGAGAAGTATTGATTATGGGAAAAAGGGGGAGTTTTTGAAATTCTTGATCAATCTCTTTTTGAATGACTCTCTTTATGCTTAAACATGTGTGTTTAACTTAGAAATAGAGATTTGTGTTTGATTTGCAAAAACAAACCAAGTGGTGGCAAAGGATGATCCATATATGCCAAAATTGAATAACACCTAAATTTATGTCATTTGAATTGAGTTGGCACTTGTTCTAGTGGCTTTATGAAGTGTTGGCATAAATCACCAAAAAGGGGGAGATTGAAAGGGAAATGTGCCCTTGGGCCATTTCTAAGGATTTTGGTGATTTAGTGCTCAACACAGGTACCTATTTGTAAAATGGAACAAGGTGCAAATCATGAAGTAAAGGTATGTTTCTAAGCCTTAGTACATTGGTTTTGTGGACTAACATGTTTGTCTAAGTGTTAGAAACAGCATGAAGAAATAGAGAAAAGGGGAGAGAATGACTTGGCTGTGTGCAGCCAAGTCCCAGCTCGGTCTGGAGCACCGGACTGTCCGGTGTGCACCGGACAGTGTCCGGTGCGCCAGACCTCCTCGGCGCGAACTGGCCGCTCTCGGGAATTCGCCGACGGCGTACGGCTAAAATTCACCGGACTGTCCGGTGTGCACCGGACTGTCCGGTGAGCCAACGGTCGGCCAGGGCCAACGGTCGGCCGCGCAATCCGCGCGGGACACGTGGCCGAGCCAACGGTCGGGAAGGAACACCGGACTGTCCGGTGTGCACCGGACATGTCCGGTGCGCCAACTGAGCGCAGATCTGGAGCAGCCAGCAACGGTCAGAAGTGCTGTTTTTGGAAACAAATCGGGCACCGGACAGTGTCCGGTGTGCACCGGACTGTCCGGTGCGCCACGAGACAGAAGGCAAAGATGGCCTTCCAGATTTGTTCCCAACGGCTCCTAGCTGCCTTGGGGCTATAAAAGGGACCCCTTGGCGCATGGAGGAAGAAAACAAGCAACTCCTAAGCATTCTTGATCATCCACACAAGTTCTTTGCGCATTCGTTTGTGATTCTAAGCGATTCGAGCTCTGTTCTAGTGTGAACTCTGAGATAGTCATTCGAGCTCGAGTCTTGGCTGTGTGTGTGCGCTTTTGTTGTGGATTTGTGTGTGTTGCTACCCTCCCTTACTCTGTGCTTTCTTTGTGATCATACTTGTAAGGGCAAGAGACTCCAATTTGTGGAGATTCCTTGCAAACGGGATAGTGAAAGGAACAACAAAACACCGTGGTATTCAAGTGGGTCTTTGGACCGCTTGAGAGGGGTTGATTGCAACCCTCGTCCGTTGGGACGCCACAACGTGGAAGTAGGCAAGCATTGGCTTGGCCGAACCACGGGATAAACCACCGTGTCTCTCTGTGTTTGATTCTTGTGGTATTGTGTTTTGTTGAGACTTCACCTTAGCCACTTGGCATTAACTGTGCTAACGCTTAACAAGTTTTTGTGGTCTAAGTTCGAAGTTTTTACAGGATCACCTATTCACCCCCCCCCCTCTAGGTGCTCTCAGTGTGAATCCGTGTATCTATATTGCCGGTAGTTGTAATTAGCTGGATTGGAATCTTGTAATGTATATAACAATCAGATTTTGCCTTATTCTCAGGATTGTCATGCCTGTCTAGTTTGTTCAGGGCTTTCAACAATTATACTGTACATAGATTGTCGAGTGGAAAGAAATGAAAGCCTGATAATGCATCTCCCCCAAAATCAAGTGTTTTGAACTTATGAAATCACACATTGCATTTTGAAGACTAAGCAATTTGAACATAGCGGTGCAATGTGATGACACAGTTTTGTTGCCTGATCAGATCACCTCTCCTTTTGAACCATCCTTTCCTATTGGTTTGTTCATTCTGTACAATAGTAGGCTCTCTCTCTTACATGAGACTCTATATGCCCCTATACTCTAAATATAGAGAAGATTCCTTTAATGATATAATCTCAAATCTTTAATTGGAGACTATCTCCTTTGCCCTAAATATAGAAAAGATTTCTCCAACAATATCCGACACTTCTTCATTCTCTCTGTATAAGTACCCTCTTTTTTCCTCCTCCATCTATTTTATATTCGTCAGTGTTTCGAACCAGCTCCAACAAGTAAAATTTTTTGTGTGTGTTTTGAATTCAGATGGTGTGCTCAGTGGGCGCAAGATTTATACTGGTTCGGACAGAACGTCCCTACATCTAGTCTCGGTGGCTTGCGCTAGCAGCACCTCATTGCTGAATGTTCATGGTAGGGGTTACAAGCGGACGAGAGAGGGAGGAGACTCCTAAGTCTCTTATGTCTGGTAAGGCCTAAGAACTACGAATATGGTGCTCTCTACCTAGCTAAGCCTTGAGCGTCGTAGTCCTCCGTGCCTTTGTCTCTGTTTGTTCCTCTTTTTGTTTATCTCGTCCGACCCTCCCCTTTTATAGTCCAAGGAAGGGGTTAGTTACCGGTGGCTTCTCGTGGAAGGAGTTACTGCGCCATGGTAAAATGAGGCGTTTCACCTTGGTAAAGTCGTGCTTGTCATCATGCGCCTTGGTCGTCTGAACTTCTCTGGCCAAGCTCTTTAAGACTGGCTGCGCGTGGGCGCTGAGGAGTTCCGGCGTCATTATCTCTCTCCCTGTTCCATGCCGACCTTTGGCTTTCGTAGCTTGGCTAATTTTATGATGAAAAACCCCTTCCACCAGTCGAGAGAGGTGGAAAGGGTTGTTTATAAAATTGGTGCATGCATCTGATAACAAAAATAGAGCAATATAGAGGATACTGCTCGCGATAGCCTTGGTGACGATTGTATGGTTAGAACATAATCTCTTCTCATTGATATAGGTAGGCTGATGTTTTTTTTTTTTAAAAAATAGGCCAACATGGAATTGTTAAGAAGCCATACGATAGATTATGTGGGCTAATACCAAATATACCTCTTAGAGGCTTTTTATGTAATAAACATGTACCCGAGAACAAAACTTCCACCGTTGTCTCATGTCTCTCTATGTTTAGGTCGTTGCGGGAAGAGAATAGGAAACGAATCTGCTACATTTTACTAACGCCTTCCTTGTTGACGAGAGGGTTTGAGATCTAAATCTAGGATCTATGATGACACCATTACTCAACACATCATTAACCATTAACACTGCTCTAGCCCAACATTGTTGTCTATTCGATTTGCATCAACTCTCTAACAAGCTGACAGGTACTCAACACGTCATGATTATTTCTAAATTCAATTTCTTGAAGCAAGCTTCTTGGTCATATTTATAGGGCTAAACCTTAGCAATTTTAGTATTAGGATTCTTACCAACTTTTTTTTTGAACGAAAAGGGTTCTTACCAACTTTAAGTTGTCGTTGTCACTCCAAAATAGTGCGCTTTTACTTTAAATAGTTCTTGAATACAGTTGTCCCATAGTGCGGTCAACTATATACTCTACTTGCAATTAAGGAAATTACAGTATGCCAATAGCTGATCAAACTACTTTCCATCCACCTCTATACAATCTCCTTTTTCTCGATGCATGAAATACTTTTAGACAATCCATGTACATCTCTTAAACCTCTTACCAGAAAGCTGAGCCCGCTCTTCATCCATTAGATCATCAATGTCAACATCAATTGCCACTTCATCAGTCTGTGGGGATGGTATTGGTGTTGGCGTTGTTGCATGGTGTCAACATTAATTTGGAGCTTGACTTGGAATAGAAGAACCAATTACGAATGGTACTGTATTTTCACAAGTTGCAATATAGAGCTGACACTTTGAGATGAAGTCCTTTTACTCATTATTGATCCTGCCAAGAGCCAATTGAAATATTTGTAAATCAGTGCATGTCAACGACGTCATCCAAGCTTCATCAATGATAAAAAGCAATAATTGGTCCCGAAATTCTAATCATACTTCCTCCGCCAACGGAAGTGTGACTACTCCGAGTGTTGAGCACAGTTTTGAGCACTGGCAGACGGTCCGGCCCTGAGGCCGGACGGTCCGCGGTCCGGACAGTCCGCGCCTGTGGGCCAGACGGTCCACGCATGCGCAGAACAGTTTAGGGTTTCGAGTTTTGTGCTATGTTTGTTGGCTAGATTTGCGGAATTAGCTCGGAATCCAGTCGTGTAAAGGGTCCAGCCCTCCTTCTCTATAAAAAGAGAGGTCTACGGCCGATTTATATCATCAACAATCGAATCAATACAACTTCTATTTCGTATTTTATCCTATGAGTAGTTCTAGTCTAGTTTAGGTTTAGCCTCTCGATCCTCAAATTCTTCGTCTCTCTTCGACTCTACGTCGATTAGAGGAGTCTAGGTCGGCCGGCCCGGGCCTAGACACCACCTAGGATCTCTACTCCCCGACGGGGTCCCTCCCGGGAGCGAGATCCAGGCGTCGTCGGCGATCTTCCGCCGCCCCTGCGCACGCGCGGACCGTCCGGCCCCAGGGCGCAGACCGTCCGGCCGTCAGGCAGGGAACCCGGGCTCCTGCACCAGGCCGCGGACCGTCCGCCCCTGACCAGAGAGCACCGCCGCCTCGCACCAGGCCGCGGACCGTCCGGCCCCCGCGCGCGGACCGTCCGCCCCTGTGCAGAGAGCACCGCCGCTGGTTCTCTTGAGTAATTGGCGCCTCCAAAAAGGCGTCAACATACTTTTTGGCGACTCCACTGGGGAACAGCATATTTAGACCTATCAAATCGGCCCTCAATGGCCGGTTCAAGGGATAGCTCTGATATTTCCCCAAGCAATATCATAGAGCCGACTTGGGACACATTGCCGGCTGACGAGCAGCTCCAGTTCGAGGAGCACAAGGAGCGGATGATCCAGGAGGCGAAAGCAAAGTTCTTGGCCAACTTCAAAGTGGATAGGAACAACAAGGTCGTCCGACATCGGGCGACGGATCCGGCTTCGCTCCAACCCACGCCAGATATCCCCAATGTAAGTAATACCAACGATCTGCAATCTCTTAGAAATTATGTAGAAGATCAGCGTGAACAAATGCAAAACATCATAGGAGGTATGCAAAGCGATCTTAAGAGACTAGTATGTGCATTTGATAAATCTAGTATCGCCAATTTTCCTTCGCACGAGGTTGAGTTAGGAGGTAACACGCGTAACACATCGGCTACAGGTTGTCACGACCAGTCACAACCCCTTTATGGGATGCCGATGGACACGTACCCTGAGCAACCGCCAATCGGCAGCAAATCAGCCGATCTGCACATGCCCGGACCGTCCGCACGTGAGCGCGGACCATCCGGACCAACAACAGTCGGGCCTATTTTTAATGAGTTACCTAGATATGCACCCGAGCCACCACATATGACACAGAACCCAAACTACCCAGTCGGACAGTCCGCATACAATGACGGACGGTCCGCATATAACCACGGACGGTCCGGGTACGTATCCGGACAGTCCGCGCATGAGTCTTTTGAGGAGGATTATTACCTGAATCCTCGCCCGTCCCAGCAACACTTCCCATCACATTATGCAATGCACCAACCCATTAATTCAGGATAGAGCCCAGGAAAGCTTTCCGGCCCCACCTAAAAGGCCGGAAAGAAACGATCAAACCTATGAGCCATATAGGGCAAATGGAAATGCACCACATAGCTCAAACCAATGGGGGGAACGACAACATACTAATATGCAACCAACCCCACCTGTGTTTGACCAGAGAGCCGGTGGTCTTGCACCGGCTGCCATTGATATAGTGAGGGAAGAAATAGCCGGGACATTCCGAGATAAGCTCGGAGTAAGCATGGTCCCTGGGGGGCAATCATATCGGAAACCTTATGACAGCCGATTTGATCACCACCCGTACCCACAGGGAACTAGAATACCCGAATTCGCAAAATTTTCGGGTGATCAAGGGAAAAACACGCGCGAACATATAGGCCAGTTCTTAGCACAATTGGGAGAATTGGCAGACACAGAGGCATTTCGCGTGCGTTTATTTTCATTATCGCTAACAGGAACCGCGTTTGCATGGTATGCCACTTTACCTCCTAATTCCATTTCATCATGGGGGGATCTAGAACAAAAATTTCATGATCATTTTTTCTCCGGTGATTATGAATTGGATTTGGTAGATTTAGTGTCATTGCGACAGACAAAAGACGAATCGGTTAATGATTACATCCGGAGATTCCGGAATACAAGAAACCGATGCTTTCAAATTCATTTAGCAGAAAAACAGCTAGTAGGATTAGCCTTTAATGGTCTACGATATTATTTAAAAGAGAGATTAGAAGGCATCCAATTTTTTACACTAGCACAGTTACACCAGAGGGCTTTGGCTTGCGAAAGCCGGAGCAAAGAAACTGCTAAAACAATGCGTCACAACGTACATATAGTAGAATGCGACCAAAGTAGCTCAGATGACGAATCAGCAGAAGTATATGCTGCTGAAATGGTTTGGCCAAAACAGGCCAAATCTTCGGCTTGTTACTCCTTGTAGCCGGTTCAAAAGAAACGGCAAGAGGAGGTTAAGTTTACGTTTAATGTTGGTAAGTGCGATAAAATATTTGACGAACTACTCAAAAATGGCAATATTAAAATAAATCACACTGTTCCATCCGCCGACGAGCTAAAACGTCGTGCATACTGCAAGTGGCATAACTCATTTTCTCATGCCACTAATGATTGTAATGTATTCCGACGACAGATTCAATCGGCCATTAATGAGGGACGATTGAAATTTCAGGAAATGCAGGTGGATACAGAGCCCTTTCCAATGAACGTGATCGACTTCGAAGGCAAGAAAGTCCTGGTTCGGCCAAACACGGCCGATAAAGGCAAAGGCAAAGAGGCAATCATCGACAATTCTAAAAAGGCCGATGAGGATCATAAAGTTTCTTGCAGGAAAGTGGTAGCCGAGAAGACTCCCGATGGAGGGGAGACCCTAAAAGTGACCATCACAACCTCTAGTACTGGGGGGCAAGCGCAGACAGGGAGACAGATACATGAACCCGTGCTACGTATCCCGGACGGTCCGGCACGTAGGCGCGGACGGTCCGGGACCCCACCGGACGGTCCGGAGGGCTCCGGCGGACGGTCCGGCCGTACTCAGGACTCACAACGTCCACGTACTTTCAAACCACGGCGACCAGAGATAGGTACGTGGAAAACAAATACATTCAAGGTAGCCGGTCGGTTGATTAAAGCCGGCCCAACTTTTGATCAATTATTGTCTAAATACGTAAAAAAGAAGGCCGGCCCCAGTGACCGGCCAGCAAAGCGACCCCGCTCACCCATTCATGAGCAGCGTCAGGTCAGGCCGATTGGACCACCCCACCAATCGGAAGAAATGAAAAGTCATACTATACAAGTGAGACCTAACATACCTGCATGGACACCTCCACCTCCATATCCACCTATGCCATATCCATACACATATTTACCTCCGCCATATGTCCCAAATCAAATGTGGGGCATGCCACCATATCCATTTGGGATGCCACAGTACCCCGCCTGGGGGGCACCCCAAACATCTGTTTTTGACAGGTTGACGCCACCAGTACAAGACCGATTGAGCACTGCTCAATCCGGTCACCAGGCACAAACCCAACAGGATTGCCGGACTACTCGGCCTTCAAGGCCGACCAATCCGGCAGGGGGGCATATGCCTGTAGCAACTCAAAGAACAACAAAGAAGGATGTCATCAAAATAGGTATTGCAGACGTCGTCATACAAGAAGATAATAAAGGGCCGATGATTTTTGGTGAATCGGCCAACATAACCAAAAAAGAAGATACGGCTACCATCAAAACAGCCGATCCAAAATACTCCATGCCTCGATGGTGCCCAGCGGGATTGACATGGTCCCAAAAGCGGAAATTACAGCACCTAAGAGCGAAGGAGAGCCAGGAAAAGGAGGCGGAAAAGATATTCAATGACACACACCCACAGTACCCGCCACCGCAAAAGAAATGGAGACCAAAGGCCGTTGAGGAAAATCAAACGACCATAAAAATAGAAAATGCAACAACTTTTGTACAGCACCCTGTAGGTATGGCAGGGAGCCCGGCCAGCAAGACTGGGCAATCTGCACCAGGCGCGGACCGTCCGCTCCCGGAGTCCGGACCGTCCGCACCGCACCAGGAAGCCTCCAACGACACGTCAACATCAATGGAGGAAGACGACTTGCTGGGAGAAGACTTGGTCGACTACGAGGCTTCTCCAGAACGCCCAGGTATGGATGTAAATGTTATTACATTTTCTGCCGATTGTACTATTATCGGCGACGATGAACCTATTGTTGCCCAATTCGATTTCGGTCCTAAAGAAGCCGCCTTTACTAAACCAAAGGAATCGGTAAATCATTTAAAGCCGCTCTTCGTGCGCGGTCACATTGATGGAATACCGATTGCTAAGATGTTGGTAGATGGAGGGGCGGCTGTAAATCTAATGCCTTATTCATTATACAGAAAATTAGGAAAACAAGATGACGAACTTGTCAAGACCAACATGACCCTCAGCAGTGTTGGGGATAGTTCGATTAAAGCCAGGGGAGTCACGTCCGTTGAATTAACCATCAGGACTAAGACCCTTGCTGCTGCATTCTTCGTCGCTGATGTAGAAGGAAATTACAGTTTAATTCTAGGCAGAGATTGGATTCATGCCAATCAATGTATACCTTCTACATTACATCAAATGTTAATACAATGGGTAGGCGATGATGTAGAACAAGTACATGCTGATGTATCGGCCTGCATCGCTGTGGTCGATGCCCCTGTACTCTGGACTTATGAGACTGCTACATGTCTCACAGGAGTAGATTTTTCTGATTATCAGTTCATAAGTATAGATAAGAAAGGTTTCATTCCGGTAATGCTAGAGCCGATGGAGAATCGGCTAAATCCTAAATAAAGTTTAAATGATGAATACACACAAAATTCATGAGTCTTTGATCACAGACAGTTCGGCTCTCAAAGCCGGATGGTCTGGTCTGTCACAAAACAGTTCGGGCTTTAAGACCGAACATCTACCGCAGCAAAAAGACAGTATTACGGATGATCCGGTCCCCAAGACCGAAAAGTCCGCCATCACACAAAGATCATCTGATTCCTCTGTGGGGGACATGATAGAGGAATTCAGAGATCTTGACAAACTAGGACAGGGGTTTACATCGGCCGATCCTTTGGAGGAGATTGACATAGGAGATGGTAAAACTCCAAGGCCAACTTTTGTAAACAAGACCCTGGAGACCGATCCTAGAGATGAGATGATCGGTCTATTGAAGGAATATTCAGATTGCTTTGCTTGGAATTACACTGAGATGCCTGGATTAAGCCGAGAGATCGTAGAGCATCGACTGCCTATTAAATCTGGTTTCAGACCTTTCAAGAAGAGAGCTAGAACATATCGTTCAGATCTTCTCCCATGCATTAAGGACGAAATCCACCGGCTGCTAGAAGCTGATTTTATCAGACCGTGTAGATACGCAGAGTGGGTCTCCAATATTGTGCCGGTGGAGAAGAAGGAGTCAGGTAAGCTTAGAGTATGCATTGATTTTCGCAATTTAAATAGAGCAACTCCTAAAGACGAATATCCCATGCCCATAGCTGACACATTAATCAATAATGCATCAGGAAATAGAATTATTAGCTTCCTTGATGATAATGCCGGATATAATCAGATTTTCATGGCTGAAGAAGATGCGTCTAAAACGGCCTTTATATGTCCAGGCTTCATTGGTTTATTTGAGTGGGTTGTCATGACATTTGGTCTGAAAAATGCTGGTGCTACTTATCAGAGGGCTATGAATTTGATCTTCCATGAATTGTTGGGAAACACTATGGAAGTTTACATTGATGATATTGTAGTCAAATCGACTGAGTTTAGTTCTCATATAGCTGATTTGCGCAAAGCCTTTGATAAAATGCGTCGATATGGTTTGAAAATGAACCCACGTAAATGTGCTTTTGGAGTGTCGGCTGGTAAGTTTTTAGGATTTGTCATACATGAACATGGTATAGAGATAGACCCTGACCGAATCAAGTCTATTCGGAATGTGGGACCTCCGACCTGTAAGGTCGAGGTACAGAGGTTTCTCGACAAGGTGAATTATTTACGAAGGTTTATTTCTAACCTAGCCGAGAAGATTGATGCGTTCACCCCTATTCTTTGGCTTAAGAATGATGCCGAATTCGCTTGGGGGGCAGAACAGCAAGAAGCATTTGATCTCATCAAAAAATACTTATCTTCGGCTTCCGTATTAAAAGCACCACGAGCAGGAGTACCATTCCGATTATACATTGCAGCTGAGGATAAGGTCATTGGGGCTGTTCTGACACAAGAAACTGAGGGGAAGGAGCATGTGGTGACATATCTAAGCCGAAGGTTGGTGGATGCTGAGACAAGGTACACTTTTATTGAATAGTTATGCTTATGCTTGTTTTATGCATGCACCAAATGTAGATGTTATTTACTGTCTAGTCATTGCACTGTTTCTAGTCAAGCCGATGTGATCAAATACATGTTGCATAACCCAATTATGAGTGGTAGAATTGGTAAGTGGGCTTATGCACTCATAGAATATGACTTGGCCTATGAACCATTGAAATCTATGAAAGGCCAAGTCGTAGCGGATTTCATTGTAGAACATCGGGTTAATGATATTCATGAACTAGACATGTTATACCTCACTATTACTCTTTGGACTTTATATTTTGATGGATCGGTTTGCAATGAAGGGCAAGGAATTGGCATTGTGCTTGTTTCACCAAGTAATGTCTCCTTTGACTTCTCTAGCCGATTGAAAACTTATTGCACTAATAATCAAGCTGAATATGAGGCCCTCCTATTCGGCTTAGGACTTTTAAATGGTATGGGAGTAAAACATGTGAAGGTATTTGGTGATTCTCAGCTGGTTGTCCAACAAGTGTTAGAAGAATATCAGTGTTTTGATGATACTTGAAAGTCGCCTAGAGGGGGGGGGTGAATAGGGCGAAACTGATGATCTCAAAAATAATCACAACTACAAGCCGGGTTAGCGTTAGAAATATAATGGAGTCCGCGAGAGAGGGCGCAAAACAAATCGCAAGCGAATAATGAAGTGAGACACGCGGATTTGTTTTACCGAGGTTCGGTTCTCTCAAACCTACTCCCCGTTGAGGAGGCCACAAAGGCCGGGTCTCTTTCAACCCTTCCCTCTCTCAAACGGTCCCTCGGACCGAGTGAGCTTCTCTTTCTCAAATCACTTGGGAATCAAACTTCCCGCAAGGACCACCACACAATTGGTGTCTCTTGCCTCGATTACAAGTGAGTGTTTGATCACAAGAAAGAATGCCAAAGAAAAAGAAGCGATCCAAGTGCAAAAGCTCAAATGAACACAACAAATCACTCTCACTAGTCACTAGGGCTTTGTGTGGAGTTGGGAGAGGATTTGATCTCTTTGTATGTGTCTAGAATTGAATGCCTAGCTCTTGTAAGTGGTTGAGAAGTGAGAAACTTGGATGCAATGAATGGTGGGGTGGTTGGGGTATTTATAGCCCCAACCACCAAACATGACCGTTGGTGGAGGCGTCTGCTCGATGGCGCACCGGACAGTCCGGTGCACACCGGACATGTCCGGTGCACACCGGACATGTCCGGTGCCCCAGCCACGTCACCAATGCCGTTGGATTCTGACCGTTGGAGCTTCTGACTTCTGGGCCCGCCTGGATGTCCGGTGCACACCGGACATCAACTGTTCATTGTCCGGTGCGCCGGTATGGGCGCGCCTGACGTCTGCGCGCGCAGAGCGCGCATTAAATGCGCTGCAGGGAGCCGTTGGCGCCGAAATAGCCGTTGCTCCGGGGTTACACCGGACAGTCCGGTGTACACCGGACATGTCCGGTGAATTATAGCGGAGCGGCTGCTGCGCGAACCCGAGGCTGGCGAGTTGAGGAGGCCGCGCTTCCATGGAGCACCGGACACTGTCCGGTGTACACCGGACAGTCCGGTGCCTCCAGACCAGAGTTGCCTTCGGTTGCCTCTTTGCTCCTTTGTTGAATCCAAAACTTGATCTTTTTATTGGCTGAGTGTGAACCTTTTGCACCTGTATAACTTATACACTAGAGCAAACTAGTTAGTCCAATATTTGTGTTGGGCAATTCAACCACCAAAATTATTTAGGAACTAGGTGTAAGCCTAATTCCCTTTCAATCTCCCCCTTTTTGGTGATTGATGCCAACACAAACCAAAGCAAATATAGAAGTGCATAATTGAACTAGTTTGCATAATGTAAGTGCAAAGGTTGCTTGGAATTGAGCCAATAGAAATACTTATATGATGCGCATGGATTGTTTTCTTTGTTTTTTTGACATATTGGACCACATTTGCACCAAGAGTTTTGTTTTTGCAAATTCTTTTGTAAATTCTTTTCAAAGTCCTTTTGCAAGATAGTCAAAGATAAATGAATAAGATTTTTCAAAGCTTTTTCAAGTTTGAAATTTCTCCCCTCGTTTCAAATGCTTTTTCCTTTGACTAAACAAAACTCCCCCTCAAATAAAGTCTCCTCTTAGTGTTCAAGAGAGTTTTAAGACATCAATTTTGAAAATACTACTTGCTCCCCCTTTAGAACACAAAGAGATACCAATTTGAAAATTTTCAATTGAAAACCATTAATTTTTTAAAAATAGGGTGGTGGTGCGGTCCTTTTGCTTTGGGCCAATACTTTCTCCCCCTTTGGCATGAATCGCCAAAAACGGATACTTAGAATGAAATATAGGCCCTTGAAGTACTTTCTCCTCCTTTGGTCATAAGATAAATGAGTGAAGATTATACCAAAGATGGAGAGTGATGCGGAGCGACGGCGAAGGATGAGTAGTGGAGTGGAAGCCTTGTCTTCGCCGAAGACTCCAATTCCCTTTCAATATACCTATGACTTGGTTTGGAGTATACTTGAAAACACATTAGTCATAGCATATAAAAGAGACATGGTCAAAGGTATTATTATGAGCTATGTGTGCAAGTTTAGCAAAAGAAATTCCTAGAATCAAGAATATTAAGCTCATGCCTAAGTCTGGTAAAAGATTGTTCATCAAGTGGCTTGGTAAAGATATCGGCTAATTGATCTTTAGTGCTAATGTATGAAATCTCGATATCCCCCTTTTGTTGGTGATCCCAAAGAAAATGATACCGAATGGCTATGTGTTTAGTGCGACTATGCTCAACGGGATTATCCGCCATGCGGATTGCACTCTCATTATCACATAGAAGAGGAACTTTGGTTAATTTGTAACCGTAGTCCCGCAGGGTTTGCCTCATCCAAAGCAATTGCGCGCAGCAATGACCTGCGGCAATATACTCGGCTTCAGCGGTAGAAAGAGCGACCGAATTTTGCTTCTTAGAAGCCCAAGACACCAAGGATCTTCCCAAGAACTGGCAAGTCCCCGATGTGCTCTTCCTATTAATCTTACACCCTGCCCAATCGGCATCCGAATAACCAATCAAATCAAAAGTGGCTCCCCGAGGGTACCAAAGCCCAAACTTAGGAGTATAAGCCAAATATCTCAAGATTCGTTTTACGACCGTAAGGTGTGATTCCTTAGGGTCGGCTTGGAATCTTGCACACATGCATACGGAAAGCATAATGTCCGGTCGAGATGCACATAAATAAAGCAATGAACCAATCATCGACCGGTATACCTTTTGATCCACGGACTTACCTCCCGTGTCGAGGTCGAGATGCCCATTTGTTCCCATGGGAGTCTTGATGGGCTTGGCATCCTTCATTCCAAACTTGCTTAAAATGTCTTGAGTATACTTCGTTTGGCTAATGAAAGTGCCCTCTTGGAGTTGCTTGACTTGAAATCCTAAGAAATATTTCAACTCCCCCATCATAGACATCTCGAATTTCTGTGTCATGATCCTACTAAATTCTTCACATGTAGATTTGTTAGTAGACCCAAATATAATATCATCAACATAAATTTGGCATACAAACAAATCATTATCAAGTGTTTTGGTGAATAAAGTAGGATCGGCTTTGCCGACTTTGAAGCCATTTGCAATAAGGAAATCTCTAAGGCATTCATACCATGCTCTTGGGGCTTGCTTGAGCCCATAAAGCGCCTTAGAGAGCCTATAAACATGGTTAGGGTACTCACTGTCTTCAAAGCCGGGAGGTTGCTCAACATAGACTTCCTCCTTGATTGGTCCATTGAGGAAGGCACTCTTCACGTCCATTTGATAAAGCTTGAAGCCATGGTAAGTAGCATAGGCCAATAATATGCGAATTGACTCAAGCCTAGCTACGGGTGCATAGGTTTCACCAAAATCCAAACCTTCGACTTGTGAATACCCCTTGGCGAGTCGAGCTTTGTTCCTTGTCACCACACCATGCTCGTCTTGCTTGTTGCGGAAGACCCACTTGGTTCCTACAACATTTTGGTTAGGACGTGGAACTAAGTGCCATACCTCGTTCCTTGTGAAATTGTTGAGCTCCTCTTGCATCGCCATCACCCAATCCGAATCTTGAAGTGCTTCCTCTACCCTGTGTGGCTCAATAGAGGAAACAAAAGAGTAATGTTCACAAAAATGTGCAACACGAGATCGAGTAGTTACCCCCTTATGAATGTCGCCGAGGATGGTGTCGACGGGGTGATCTCGTTGTATTGCTTGGTGGACTCTTGGGTGTGGCGGCCTTGGTTGTTCATCCTCCTTGTCTTCATCGTTTGCATCTCCCCCTTGATCGTTGCCGTCATTTTGAGGTGGCTCATCTTCTTGATCTTCTTGTTCAACATCTTGAGCCTCATCCTCAATTTGAGTTGGTGGAGATGCTTGCATTGAGGAGGATGGTTGATCTTGTGTATGTGGAGGCTCTTCGGATTCCTTAGGACACACATCCCCAATGGATATGTTCCTTAGCGCTATGCATGGAGCCTGTTCTTCACCTATCTCATCAAGATCAACTTGCTCTACTTGAGAGCCGTTAGTCTCATCAAACACAACGTCACAAGAAACTTCAACAAGTCCTGAGGACTTGTTAAAGACTCTATATGCCCTTGTGTTTGAGTCATATCCTAGTAAAAAGCCTTCTACAGTTTTAGGAGCAAATTTAGATTTTCTACCTCTTTTGACAAGAATAAAACATTTGCTACCAAAAACTCTAAAATATGAAATATTGGGCTTTTTACCGGTTAGGAGTTCATAGGATGTCTTCTTGAGGATTCGGTGAAGATATAACCGGTTGATGGCGTAGCGAGCGGTGTTGACCGCTTCGGCCCAAAACCGATCCGGTGTCTTGTATTCATCAAGCATGGTTCTTGCCATGTCCAATAGAGTTCGATTCTTCCTCTCCACTACACCATTTTGTTGTGGAGTGTAGGGAGAAGAGAACTCATGCTTGATGCCCTCCTCCTCAAGGAAGCCTTCAATTTGAGAGTTCTTGAACTCCGTCCCATTGTCGCTTCTAATTTTCTTGATCCTTAAGCCAAACTCATTTTGAGCCCGTCTCAAGAATCCCTTTAAGGTCTCTTGGGTATGAGATTTTTCCTGCAAAAAGAACACCCAAGTGAAGCGAGAATAATCATCCACAATAACTAGATAGTACTTACTCCCGCCGATGCTTATGTAAGCGATCGGGCCGAATAAATCCATGTGTAGGAGCTCCAGTGGCCTGTCACTAGTCATGATGTTCTTGTGTGGATGATGAGTGCCAACTTGCTTCCCGGCTTGGCATGCGCTACAAATCCTGTCTTTCTCAAAATGAACATTGGTTAGTCCTAAAATGTGTTCTCCCTTTAGAAACTTGTGAAGATTCTTCATTCCAACATGGGCTAGTCGGCGGTGCCAGAGCCAACCCAAGTTAGTCTTAGCAACTAAGCAAGTGTCGAGTTCAGCTCTATCGAAATCTACCAAGTATAGCTGACCCTCTAACACTCCCTTAAATGCTATTGAATCATCACTTCTTCTAAAGACAGTAACACCTGTATCAGTAAATAGACAGTTGTAGCCCATTTGACATAATTGGGATACGGAAAGCAAATTGTAATCTAAGGAATCTACAAGAAAAACATTGGAAACAGTATGGTCAGGTGATATAGCAATTTTACCTAATCCTTTGACCAAACCTTGATTTCCATCCCCGAATGTGATAGCTCGTTGGGGATCTTGGTTTTTCTCATATGAGGAGAACATCTTTTTCTCCCCTGTCATGTGGTTTGTGCACCCGCTGTCGAGTATCCAACTTGAGCCCCCGGATGCATAAACCTACAAAACAATTTTAGTTCTTGATTTTAGGTACCCAAACGGTTTTGGGTCCTTTGGCATTAGAAACAAGAACTTTGGGTACCCAAACACAAGTCTTGGAGCCCTTGTGTTTGCCCCCAACAATCTTGGCAACTACCTTGCCGGATTTGTTAGTTAAAACATATGATGCATCAAAAGTTTTAAATGAAATGCTATGATCATTTGATGTATTAGGAGTTTTCTTTCTAGGCAACTTAGCACGGGTTGGTTGCCTAGAACTAGATGTCTCACCCTTATACATGAAAGCATGGTTAGGGCCAGAGTGAGACTCCCTAGAATGAATTTTCTTGATTTTGCTCTCGGGATAACCGGCAGGGTACAAAATGTATCCCTCGTTATCCTGAGGCATGGGAGCCTTGCCCTTAACAAAGTTAGACAAGTTCTTAGGAGGGGCATTAAGCTTGACATTGTCTCCTCTTTGGAAGCCAATGCCATCCTTAATGCCAGGGCGTCTCCCATTATAGAGCATGCTTCTAGCAAATTTAAAATTTTCATTTTCTAAGTCATGCTCACTAATCTTAGCATTAAGTTGTGCTATGTGATCATTTTGTTTTTTAATTAAGGCTAGGTGATCATGGATAGCATCAACATTAATATCTCTACATCTAGTACAAATGGAAATATGCTCAGTAGATGTAGAGGGTTTGCAAGTTTTTAATTCTATAACCTTAGCATGTAGCATATCATTTTCATCTCTAAGGTTAGAAATGCAAACATCAAAATCTCTAGCCTTAGCAAGCAATTTTTCTTTTTCATCTCTAAGGCTAGCAAGAGAAACATTCAACTCATCAATTCTAGCAAGCAAATCAATATTATCATCTTTAGAATTGGAAGTTGAAACATTGCAAACATGTGAATCAACCTTAGCAATTAATCTAGCATTTTCATTTCTAAGGTTGGAAATAGTGTCATGGCATGTGCTTAGCTCGCTAGTTAATTTCTCACATTTTTCACTTTCTAGAGCATAAGCATTCTTGACCTTAACATGCTTCTTATTTTCTTTAATAAGGAATTCTTCTTGAGAATCCAAGAGATCATCCTTCTCATGTATAGCACTAATCAATTCATTTAATTTTTCTTTTTGTTGCATGTTGAGGTTAGCAAAAAGAATGCGCAAGTTATCCTCCTCATTTTTATCATCATCCTCATCACTAGATGTTTCATATTTAGTGGAGGACCTTGATTTTACCTTCTTTTTGCCGTCCTTGGCCATGAGACACTTGTGGCCGACGTTGGGGAAGAGAAGGCCTTTGGTGACGGCGATGTTGGCGGCGTCCTCGTCGGAGGAGGACTCGGTGGAGCTCTCGTCGGAGTCCCATTCCCGGCAAACATGGGCATCGCCGCCCTTCTTCTTGTAGTACTTCTTCTTTTCTCTCCTCTTTCCCTTCTTGTCGTCGCCCCTGTCACTGTCACTAGACATAGGACATTTTGCAATAAAATGACCGGGCTTACCACAATTGTAGCAAACCTTCTTGGAACGGGATTTGTAGTCCTTCCCCTTCTGTTGCTTGAGGATTTGCCAAAAGCTTTTGATGATTAAGGCCATCTCCTCATTGTCGAGCTTGGAGGCGTCAATTGGTTGTCTACTTGGTGTAGACTCCTCCTCCGTTGCCTTGAAGGCCACCGGTTGCGCCTCGGATGTGGAAGGTTCGTCAAGCTCGTTGATCTTCTTTGAGCCTTTAATCATGCATTCAAAGCTCACAAAATTCCCGATAACTTCCTCGAGGGTCATTAGTGGATATCTAGGATTACCACGAATTAATTGAACTTGAGTGGGGTTAAGGAAAATAAGTGCTCTTAAAATAACCTTAACCACCTCGTGGTCATCCCATTTTTTGCTCCCGAGGTTGCGCACTTGGTTCACCAAGGTCTTGAGCCGATTGTACATATCTTGTGGCTCCTCCCCTTGGCGAAGACGGAAGCGACCGAGCTCCCCCTCGATCGTTTCCCGCTTGGTGATCTTGGTGAGTTCATCACCCTCGTGCGCCGTCTTGAGTAGGTCCCAAATCTCCTTTGCGTTCTTCAACCCTTGCACTTTGTTATATTCCTCCTTGCTTAGAGAGGCGAGGAGAATGGTTGCGGCTTGGGAATTGAAGTGCTCGATTTGGGCCACTTCGTCCGTGTCATAATCCTCATCCCCTATTGATGGTACCTGTACTCCAAACTCAACAACATTCCATATACTTTTGTGGAGTGAGGTTAGATGAAATTTCATTAAATCACTCCACCTAGCATAATCTTCGCCATCAAAAGTTGGCGGTTTGCCTAATGGAACGGAAAGTAAAGGAGTATGTCTAGGTGTACGGGGATAGTGTAAGGGGATCTTACTAAACTTCTTGCACTCTTGGCGCTTAGAAGTAACGGACGGTGCATCGGAGTCGGAGGTGGATGTTGATGAAGTGTCGGTCTCGTAGTAGACCACCTTCCTCATCCTCTTGTGCTTGTCCCCACTCCGATGCGGCTTGTGAGAAGAAGATTTTTCCTTCTTCTCCTTGTGGTGAGAAGAGGAAGATCTTTTCTCCTTCCGCTTGGAGGAGTTCTTCTTCTTCTCCCTTCTCTTGGTGCGGGACTCTTCCGATGAAGTGCTCCCTTGGCTTGTAGTGGGCTTGTCGCCGGTCTCCATCTCCCTCTTGGTGTGATCTCCCGACATCACTTCGAGCGGTTAGGCTCTAATGAAGCACCGGGCTCTGATACCAATTGAAAGTCACCTAGAGGGGGGGTGAATAGGGCGAAACTGATGATCTCAAAAATAATCACAACTACAAGCCGGGTTAGCGTTAGAAATATAATGGAGTCCGCGAGAGAGGGCGCAAAACAAATCGCAAGCGAATAATGAAGTGAGACACACGGATTTGTTTTACCGAGGTTCGGTTCTCTCAAACCTACTCCCCGTTGAGGAGGCCACAAAGGCCGGGTCTCTTTCAACCCTTCCCTCTCTCAAACGGTCCCTCGGACCGAGTGAGCTTCTCTTTCTCAAATCACTTGGGAATCAAACTTCCCGCAAGGACCACCACACAATTGGTGTCTCTTGCCTCGATTACAAGTGAGTGTTTGATCACAAGAAAGAATGCCAAAGAAAAAGAAGCGATCCAAGTGCAAAAGCTCAAATGAACACAACAAATCACTCTCACTAGTCACTAGGGCTTTGTGTGGAGTTGGGAGAGGATTTGATCTCTTTGTATGTGTCTAGAATTGAATGCCTAGCTCTTGTAAGTGGTTGAGAAGTGAGAAACTTGGATGCAATGAATGGTGGGGTGGTTGGGGTATTTATAGCCCCAACCACCAAACATGACCGTTGGTGGAGGCGTCTGCTCGATGGCGCACCGGACAGTCCGGTGCACACCGGACATGTCCGGTGCCCCAGCCACGTCACCAATGCCGTTGGATTCTGACCGTTGGAGCTTCTGACTTCTGGGCCCGCCTGGATGTCCGGTGCACACCGGACATCAACTGTTCATTGTCCGGTGCGCCGGTATGGGCGTGCCTGACGTCTGCGCGCGCAGAGCGCGCATTAAATGCGCTGCAGGGAGCCGTTGGCGCCAAAATAGTCGTTGCTCCGGGGTTACACCGGACAGTCCGGTGTACACCGGACATGTCCGGTGAATTATAGCGGAGCGGCTGCTGCGCGAACCCGAGGCTGGCGAGTTGAGGAGGCCGCGCTTCCATGGAGCACCGGACACTGTCCGGTGTACACCGGACAGTCCGGTGCCTCCAGACCAGAGTTGCCTTCGGTTGCCTCTTTGCTCCTTTGTTGAATCCAAAACTTGATCTTTTTATTGGCTGAGTGTGAACCTTTTGCACCTGTATAACTTATACACTAGAGCAAACTAGTTAGTCCAATATTTGTGTTGGGCAATTCAACCACCAAAATTATTTAGGAACTAGGTGTAAGCCTAATTCCCTTTCAATACTCTAAATAGTTACCTTGAGAAATGTTGGAGCATAATCCATTCTTTTGACGAATTCAGTATTCGGCATATCTCTAGAGTTGAGAATCATAGAGCTAACGATTTGGCACAAGATGCATCAGGTTATCGGATAAAGAGAGGGAAATTTCACAAAAATGAAAATCTAATAACCAGTGCAGAGCCAAATTCCCAGGTCGCGGACCGTCCATGTGATGACGCCGGACCGTCCGGGGTTACCAGAAATGTTCTCTTAATCGATTCGTCTGACAATGAAGCCGATGCAAGTGATTGGAGGACACCTATACTTAATTATTTACGAAATCCCAATATCAGGACAGATAAGAACATTCGGCGAACAGCTTTTAAGTATGTTTTGATGAGTGATGAACTTTACCGCCGAACAATCAATGACGTCCTGCTTAAGTGCTTGGGCCCAGATGATGCTATATTAGCCATGGCCGAAGTACATGAAGGAATTTGTGGTACTCATCAATCAGCTCCAAAGATGAAGTGGTTGTTGCGAAGGTCTGGTTTTTATTGGCCTAGTATGATAGCCGATTGTTTCAAGTACTACAAGGGTTGCCAAGTGTGTCAAAAATTCGGCGACCTACAGTTGGTCCCTGCAGCCGAATTACATCCTATCATCAAGCCTTGGCCGTTCAGAGGATGGGGATTAGACTTTATTGGAGAAATTCATCCTTCATCATCAAAAGGGCATCGGTTTGTGTTAGTTGCCACTGACTATTTCACCAAATGGACTGAAGTCGTTGCTCTAAAGAACATGACGCACAAGGAGGTAATTGAGTTCATAACTGATCATATTATTCATAGATTCGGCATTCCCCAGACCTTGACTACAGATCAAGGTACTTCTTTTATGTCAAAGGAGGTACGTGAATTTGCTGAATTATACAGAATTAAGCTGCTTAATTCATCTCCATATTATGCTCAGGCCAATGGACAGGCCGAGTCTAGTAATAGGACATTGATTAATTTGATAAAAAAGAAGATAGCTAATAATCCCAAACATTGGCATAATATTTTATCTAAAGCTTTATGGGCTCATAGGATATCTAAACATAGGGCTACTAAAGTATCTCCTTTTGAGCTTGTCTATGGGCAGGAAGCAGTATTGCCTGTGGAAATAAGTTTGAATGCCGTCAGGTTCGCCAGACAAAATGATCTAACTGCTACTGATTATTATAATTCAATGATGGATAATATTGATGAGGTGACCGACAAGAGGATGATAGCTTTGGGAGCAATAGAAAAGGACAAGATCATGGTAGCCAGGGCCTACAACAAGAAGGTCAAAGCAAAATCATTTCAAGTAGGGGACCTGGTGTGGAAGACTATTCTGCCTCTAAGGAATAAAGACCGGAAGTTCGGAAAATGGTCGCCAAGCTGGGAGGGTCCTTATAAAGTAAAACAGGTGATGTCTGGCAACGCCTATTTGCTACAAACATTACAAGGCAAGGATTTGCCTAAGGCTTTGAATGGGCGTTTCCTCAAACAGTACCATCCTAGTATGTGGCAAGATGCCTAAGAGAACCGATGTAATCATATCGAGTTAGTTGCTTTTGGTTTGCTCAGCTCCACCAAAAGGCAGGGGGCATATGTTGAGCACCGTTTTGAGCACTGGCGGACGGTCCGACCCTGAGGCCGGACGGTCCGCGGTCCGGACAGTCCGTGCCTGTGGGCCGGACGGTCCGCGCATGCGTAGAGCAGTTTAGGGTTCTGAGTTTTGTGCTATGTTTGTTGGCTAGATTTGCGGAATTAGCTCGGAATTCAGTCGTGTAAAGGGTCCAGCCCCCCTCCTCTATAAAAAGAGAGGTCTACGACCGATTTGTATCATCAACAATCGAATCAATACAACTTCTATTTCGCATTTTATCCTAGGAGTAGTTCTAGTCTAGTTTAGGTTTAGCCTCTCGATCCCCAAATTCTTTGTCTCTCTTTGACTCTACGTCGATTAGAGGAGTCTAGGTCGGCCGGCCCGGGCCTAGACACCACCTAGGATCTCTACTCCCCGACGGGGTCCCTCCCGGGAGCGAGATCCAGGCGCCGTCGGCGATCTTCCGCCGCCCCTGCGCACGCGCGGACCGTCCGGCCCCAGGGCGCGGACCGTCCGGCCGTCAGGCAAGGAACCCGAGCTCCTGCACCAGGCCGCGGACCGTCCGGCCCCAGGCCGCGGACCGTCTGTTGGAACTTGCTCTCAACTGCAAGGGGGATCCAACACAGGTGAACGGTGATGACAACAGGGCACTCGCGTGTGATGGCAAAAGCTCTGTTAATCTGCCCTCTCACGGGCACTGTACAGGGGTATTTATAGGTACCTGAGCGCACAGCACCTCGAGCTAAGGACGCATGTGCCCTCAGGCACCTAGGTTATCCCAAGAATATTCCCATAAAGCGGGGTTACAGACCGTAATTACAGGAATGCTTTTACAACATAGGCCCGTAACACAGGGCGGCCAAGCGGGGCCCGTTATGACGGGCCGGATTGCACGTGGGCCTCCGAGCTAGTCGAGGCCGCGCCGTGGGATGCCCTTCGTCGCCAGTCTTCGCCTGGAATGGAAGGAGCGAAGGGTGTCCCCGCCTGTTTTGTTTCTGTCAGTTCGGCTGCTGCAGCGAAGACTTCGAGCGAAGGGTGGTGCCTTTGCCTTCGCCCCAACATTTGCCCTCCGAGGGACCAGTTCGACAAAGTCACCTGGTGCCGAAGACGTCGTTAGATGGCGGAGACGCTGCCCTCGCTCGAAGTGGTTCCGCGGGGGTTTTTGATGTGACCGTTGATTGACGGCGTACTGTTGGATTGCGGGTTTCCCGAAGCGCCGCGTCCTGTCTATAAAAGGGGGCGGGGGCGGTGCTTTTTGAAATTCACTTTCCGCGCTCCGCGAAAAAACCCTAGCCGCCCTTTCCGCCGACTTGCTGCTCGTCTGCCCGCCGCGGTCTTGTTCGCCGGTGATCTGGCTCGAGTGAAGCAGACCGCCCGACGCCGCCGACGGTACGTTGCGATGCCGTCCTCGTCTTCTTCCGCTGCCGCTACGCCGCCGGCCGTTCCCTCGCCGCCGGCCGCCGCCTCGTCTGAGGATACGCCGAGTAGCTTAATGGTGGAGGAGTTGCACGCCGGCGACTCTGTTGATTTCGGCGTGTCGCGGATCTCGTCGGCCCGCGTGCAAGATATGCAGCGGTTGGGTTACTTCGGCAGCGGAGTTGGTCGGGTCCCGGGGGCGGAGGAAGTCCCCGAGCCAGAGGGCGAGTTGGTCGTTTTCGAGGCATTCTTCGCCGCCGGGCTCCGCCTGCCTGCGCACCGGTTTGTTGGCGAAGTCCTGCGCAGGTTCAACGTTCAAATACATCAGCTAACACCGAATGCCATAGTGGCACTGTCGAAGTATGTCTGGGCGACGACTTCGTACGGCGGACAGCCGTCGGTGGAAGTTTTTGCGAAGTATTATTGTTTGCATTGGCAGAAGAGGGTGATTGGAGGCGAAGTCGCTCAGTTTGGATCCTGCACATTCACGCCGAAGACCGGCAAAACCACGATGCAGGTGGTCGAGTTGGTTCCTTGCGCCCGCAACAAGTGGGGCAACTGGAACGAATTTTGGTTTTACGTCACTGAGGGTACTGTCGAAGGCCATGAGGGACTCCCCGTGTCCGCGATGTGTTCTCATTTTTACTCAGCGTATCCGCCCTTTGAAGTGGCGGAGGAGGATGAGGACGAAGGGGCTCTTCGGTGCGCCGCCGGTTTGAGCAGTGGGCGCGACTTGGTTGAAGAGTTTGTGGCGTATGGGGTGTGGCCATTGGCGCGTGGCTGGGCGTTGGGCGAAATATGCCCTCGCCAGATGCCTTTTCATGGTGGAAGGGTGGTGCGGAGTCCCGCCTTCGCCCTGAATCTGCGAAGTCGTGATCCGGCCGCCGTTGTGCGTGAGGCGGAGGATGGGGCGGTGCGGCTTGTTGGACGCTACGTGCCGAGGACAGAGGGTCAGCGCAGCTGGGATATCAGTGGGTCGAATGACCGCTTGAACAGGGTGTTTGAATTAAATCAATTGCCGTATAACGGCTACCCTGGTCAAGACGATGTGGACCGCCGTGGGAAGAGACCGGCGGTGGAGACTGGAGACGACCCCGCGCCGGCGGCCGCCCCGTCCTCTAAAAAGAGAAAATTAGGTACTGCTATGGGAGGACTTGGGGTTTCTGATCGTTTTGCTAGAGAGTTGACGAAGACGTGCGCGGCCCCGGGGGAAAGGATATCTTCGCCCGAGCTCCGGGAGTCTTCAGCTCGGATGCTGAGGGTTACCGGGGGTTGTTGGCCTAGGAATGTTCCTGTCCCCCGCGCGGCCGGCGAGGATTTTTTTACATCTCGTATGGTTCGTGAATGGAGGGTTTTTCCTTACGGGCGGAATATTGCTGCTGTTGTGTCAGCAGTGATGGACAAGGATCGCCAGGGAGCTGCGCAAAAGCACCCGGCGGCGATCAGGCTCGTTGAAGCCAGGCCGAAAAGGCAGCGGGGGACGGCGAAGGCTGCGGCGTCCGGCGGAGGCCGGCCGCCGCAGGCGGCGAAGTCAAGCGTCCCTGCATCTAGCAAGGCGCCGGAGGCAACGGCGGGCGCCGAAGGCTCGGAGTCGGCGAAGGCGGCGCCGCCGACTGGCGGAGTGGCGGAGGTCGCGAGGGCGGCTCGAGCGTTGCCGTTGGCGGGCAAACGCGTCGCCGACTTCGCCACCGATATTAGCGTGGACGACTATTTCGGTGGTAAATCTCTCTTTTTTTTTAATCGGTTCATCGGTACGCTGCAGGGTTGGGCGAAGGCCAACATGCTGTGGTTGCGCCTGGCGCGGCGGCCACGACGGCCGCCGCAGCGCCGAAGGCGAAGGGCGGGGTTCTGAGCGCCGGTGGCGAGGCGTCGGCCCTTGCGGTTGTCATGGATGAGGCTGGCGCTGCGTCCCGCCGGCTGGCGGAGGCGACGGAGGCGCTACGTCAGGTCTGCTGAGTTGGATCTCGTCCCCCTCCCTTTTTTTTACACCGCAGTCTTGTGATTGTTCTGCAGGTGGCTGACTTCGCTAGCCGCACTGCGTCGGGGGCCCTCACGGCAGCCGTGGCTGCCGAAGTCGAAAGGCTTCGGACGCAACACGCTGACGCCGTCCGCGAAAAATCGGCCGCCGACGGCAAGTGCCGCAAGCTGGCGGAGAAGGTGGCCACACTAGAGGACGAGAAGGCCGCCCTCCGTCGCTAGCTGGCGGGGGAAAGGAGGGAGGCCAATGAAGCCCTTGTCAAGGCGCAGGCTGCGCAGGCGGAGGCCAACCTTGCACGGGCGGAGGGCAACCTTGCCAGGGAGCGCGCCGAGCAGCTGCAGGAGCGGCTCACCGCCCTGGAGAGCCGCGTGACGGGGGCCGAGGCCGCGGCACGAGCGGAGGCAGAGCGGACGCGCCAGCTGCTCGTGGATACATACCGTGGCCTGGGCGCAGGTACCGGTGAATTCGAAGTACCGGACCGAGAGCCCGGACTTTGGTGCCTGGAGTGGGTGCAGGAGGAGCTGCAGGCGCTCCCCACCGTCGTGGAGGGTTTTATGGCGTATGCCTCCCTGGTCACCTGCGAGGGGGCGATGAACGCGCTCTCCCGCGAAGGGTGTCGGCACTTCGAGGTCTTCGACCAAATCGAAGAGGACTTTGAGCGAGATATCTTCAAGGTCGAGGACCCCGTAGTGAAGGATTCTGCCGGGGCTATCTTCGACCGGCTGTGGGGTTCATACGGGAGCGATGTGGTCAGGGAGCGCGCCGCGACGGCGAGGGCTCAGGTAACGTTTACGCTTGTTTGGTATTTGTTGGATGTGGGCTGTGTGCGTGTTTGATGAATTTTGTGTGTTTTGGCTTAGGTGGTGCGTGGCGAGAGGGTCGACGACTTCGGGGCGCTGAACAGCATGTTGGCTGACCCGGAGTCGGCCCCGGCGGGGGCTGTGTCCGAGGTCGCCCTGGCGCCGACCCCGGCCGCATCCGCTGCGGCCGGCGAAGGCCTGCCCCCAGAAGCCGCCGAAGGCGCGCCTGATGCGTCTGCAGCTGCCGCGCCGAGTGCTGAGGATCTCGCAGCAGTAGCGGTGGAGATAACAACGGAGGCAGCGGCAGAGCCAACAGCGGAGGCACCCGCAACGTCAGGGCCGACGCAGGTGGCGTAGCAGGTGTAGAGGGTTGGGGAAGTTTGTACATGTTACTGAATTTTGGTTGCTGCGCAGGTTCAAGATTTTGGGCCTGCGCACGCAACCGCTACTACTAAATTTTTGGCGGCTACGACCGCGGAAGATGGTAATGACTGTGGTGGTTCCTCATCTGGGTTTTTTGACTGTGCTGACTCTGAGAGCTCGATTGAGTGGACGGAGTCGTCGGAGGACTTGGACTACTTCGCGGCCTTGGATGTGGCTGCGACGGAGGCCTCGCCGCACGCCACGGATGCAGGAGATGTGCGAGGTCCTTGCACCGGGCGACGGCGGCGAAGGGCAGTTGCGAAGCGTACGGTTAGTGGGGTGGAGGGGGCCCGGCTTGGCGTAAGTGGGGCAGGTCGGCAGGAACTGTTATATTTGCCGACCGCCGAGGGTGTAGGTGAAGGGGAACTGCGAAGTCTTTTTGCGGGTGAGGAGCTCAGGATAATGTTATTTAATTATAGGGAGATGGGAATTATTCCTAAGGTTGAGCCGATGTAGAGTGTGGTGCCCTCGCTTGTATATGTAGAGGCTTGTATGATGAAGTTGTGTGCCCTCGCGTGCGTGTGTGTGTGTGAAGGCGTTGTGTACTTTGTCTGGTTTGTTTTGTTGTGCTGTGTTGGCGTGATTATAGTTGGTCTTGGCGTGGGTGGCTTGATGCTGTCGTTTCAGCCTTTTGTTGAGCTAGTCCGGTCTTCTGCACAGATAGTCTTCGGTTTTTTCGCGCTTGTTGTGCTAATCCAGCTGCGCCCTTAGGCGACTTCTGCGCGGATAGTCTTCGCGACAGACTTAGATTTTTTTCCCGCACTTGTTGTGCTGATCCGGCTGCACCCTTAGGCGACTTCTGCGCGGATAGTCTTCGCGACAGACTTAGATTTTTTTCCGCACTTGTTGTGCTGATCCGGCTGCACCCTTAGGCGACTTTTGCGCGGATAGTCTTCGCGACAGACTTAGATTTTTTTTTCGCACTTGTTGTGCTAATCCGGCTGCACCCTTAGGCGACTTTTGCGCGGATAGTCTTCGCGATAGACTTATATTTTTTTCCGCACTTGTTGTGCTAATCCGGCTGCACCCTTAGGCGACTTTTGCGCGGATAGTCTTCGCGATAGACTTATTTTTTTCCGCACTTGTTGTGCTAATCCGGCTGCACCCTTAGGCGACTTTTGCGCGGATAGTCTTCGCGACAGACTTAGATTTTTTTCCGCACTTGTTGTGCTGATCCGGCTGCACCCTTAGGCGACTTTTGCGCGGATAGTCTTCGCGACAGACTTAGATTTTTTTCCGCACTTGTTGTGCTGATCCGGCTGCACCCTTAGGCGACTTTTGCGCGGATAGTCTTCGCGACAGACTTAGATTTTTTTTCCGCACTTGTTGTGCTAATCCGGCTGCACCCTTAGGCGACTTTTGTGCGGATTGGTCGCACGCGAGGGTAGCTAGCGCTTAGCCTCGCGGTGACCTCGTGGTGGTCGAATGTCGAAGACCGTCATCGCGGTCTTTTTCGACGCATGTCTTTGCGGGGGATTTTTCACGCATATATTACATGGCTCCGCCTCGTTAAAAACCTCACCCCCCGGGAGGAAAAGAGTGTGGGCCGCTGCAAGATTGTTTTTGCGAATTACAAGGGCGAAGACAGCCCTGAGGAGTCAAACAAAAAATTTGCGGAGGTTGTCGACGTTCCAGGAGTGCTCCAGGTCCTCGCCGTTTGGCGTTGTGAGCCTGTAAGCGCTGGGGGAAGCTTTTGTCTTGACGATGAAAGGGCCCTCCCACCTGGGCTCCAGCTTGCCCTTGGACTCCGTCCGAGCTGTTCGAATGAGTACGAGGTCCCCCTCGCTGAACTCCCTCGGGGTGACTGAATGGTCGCGCCATGCTTTGGTCTGGGCTTGATACTTGTTCAGGGCCTGTAGGGCGAAGACACGGTCTCCGTCGATGAGATCCTTTGAAGTTGGCTCGTCCACATCTGGGACGGCTGACGGAACTGTTCGCGGGGACCCGTGCTTTATTTCTTGCGGGGACATGGCCTCCGATCCGTATAGAAGACGGAAGGGAGTGAACCCGGTCGCCCTGCACTCAGTCGTGTTTAGTGCCCAGACTGCCTCAGGTAAGAAATCGGTCCATCTGCCCTTTTTTTCATCAAGGAGCATTTTTTTGATAGCTGCGAAGATTTTCCCGTTGGCGCGCTCCACGACCCCGTTGGACTGCGGATGATAGACTGAGGCGAAGGCAAGCTTGGTGCCAATGGAGAAACAAAAATCCTTGAAGTCTTGGTTATCGAACTGCTTGCCGTTGTCGACTGTTAATTCGGACGGTACTCCGAAGCGGCAAACGATGTTCTGCCAGAAGAATTTTTGGGCAGTCTTTGATGTTATTGTAGAGACAGCCCGTGCCTCGATCCATTTGGTGAAGTACTCGACCGCGACGAAGGCGAACTTAAGGTTCCCCTGAGCGGTGGGCAGGGGTCCGACGATGTTGAGACCCCAGCGCTGGAGAGGCCATGTATGGGCGATCAGCTTTGTATACTGCGAAGGGCCGCCTGACCGAGGGGAAAACTTCTGGCAGGCTTCGCAGGATCGAGTGACCCGATTTGCGGCGCAGATCATTGCGGGCCAGTAAAAACCCTGGCGGATTACTTTAGCAGCTAGGGCCCTCGGCCCCGCGTGTGAGCCGCACGTGCCACTGTGGACCTCACGTAGAATCTGCATGCCTTCGGCCTCGGTGACGCACTTAAGCATTGGCTGACTGACCCCTTTTTTGTAGAGTTGGCCTTCAATCAGAGCGAAGTCTCGGCTTCGATGTCTGAGACGCTTGGCCTCACTGATGTCGGCTGGATGATAATACCCCTGCAGGAACAGGGTTATGGGTGCTCGCCAGTCTTCGGTCATGATGAGGTTGACTGTACGGTGGCCCTCGCTGTCATTGGTTATTTGGAGCCCTTCGGGGCTCCGGACTGCTGGCGTGCCGATGACATGGAAGAACACGTCGGAGGGCAGAGTTTCGCCCCTGGCCGCGGCCTTGGCCAATGCGTCGGCCTCCTCATTCTTGGCCCGGTCCACATGCTGCACGGTGAACCCCTTGAACTGCCTCTCGAGACTTCGGATGGCCGCGAGGTACTGCATGAGTGCGGGGTCCTTGGCTGCATAGTCTTTCTCGACCTGGCCGGCAACTACCTTGGAGTCTGTTTTGATGATGCAAGTGGTGACTCCGAGGGCCCTTAGCTTGCGGAGGCCGAGGATGACTGCTTCGTATTCTGCTATATTATTTGTGCATCTGTCGGATTCCAGATTGAAGCTGAGTCGTGCTGCATATCTGTGCTTGACCCCGACTGGTGAGGTTATGATTGCAGCGACGCCTGCCCCCGCATGGCACCATGCGCCGTCGCAATGGATCGTCCAAGTCTTCTCTGCGGACGGATCCGACTGTGTAGTTGGCCCAGTCCAGTCGACGACGAAGTCTGCCAGGACTTGAGACTTAATAGCTGTCCTGGGCTCGAAGCAGATGTGGTAGCCGGAGAGTTCGGCCGCCCACTTGGCAATCCTTACCGACGCCTCCGGGTTTCTGAATAATTTGCCGAGCCCCCTGTTTGAGGTGACTCGGACCTTGAATGCTTCGAAGTAATGGCGCAGTTTGCGCGACGACATGACGACTGCGTAGGCAATCTTCTCCAGCTCTGTCATGTTACACTTGGACGGTGTCAGCACTTCAGAGACATAATACACGGGGCACTGCCGAACCACGCCCTCGACAGTCTGCTCCTGCACTAGGGCCACGCTGACCGCATGTGGCGAGGCCGCGACGTAGAGCAGCAAGGGGAGCGAGGGGTCGGGGCTGGTAAGGACGGCCAACTCTGTCAGGTACTGCTTTAATGAGGCGAAGGCCGCCGCCTGCTCTGGTCCCCAAGCGAAGTCTTTTGCGCCGCGGAGTGTTTTGAGGAAGGGGAGACTTCGCTCGGCGGACCTGGATATGAATCTGTTGAGAGCGGCCAATCTGCCTGTCAGGCGCTGGACGTCCCTGACGGACTGCGGAGGCGTCATGTCCAAGATAGCCTGAATCTTGGTTGGGTTGGCCTCGATGCCGCGGTGTGATACCAGATAGCCCAATATTTTGCCCTGGCGAACGCCGAAGACACACTTTTCCGGGTTTAGGCGGAGTTGTGCGTCCCGCATATTCGCGAATGTTTCGGCGAGGTCGGCGAGGTGGTCCTCCTTGCTCTTGCTGGCGACGACAATGTCGTCTACATATGTGAATATATTCCTGCCAACCTGCCCCTCGAGCACTGTTTTAGTGAGCCTGGAGAAGGTGGACCCGGCATTCTTGAGTCCCTCCGGCATTCTGATGAAGCAATATGTGCCGAAGGGTGTTATGAAGCTGGTGCTAGCCTTGTCCTCTTCCTTCATGTATATCTGGTGGTAACCGGAGAAGCAATCGAGGAGGGACATGACCTCGCATCCGGCCGCGCTATCGACTATTTTGTCGATCCGTGGCAACGGGAAATTGTCCTTTGGGCAGGCTTTATTGAGACTGGTGAAGTCGATGCACATTCGCCACTTCCCGCTCTTTTTCTGCACCATTACGACATTGGAGAGCCATGTGGGGTAAGCCACCGGCTCGATGAATTTGGCCTCCAGGAGGCGGTGCACCTCTGCCTTGGCGGCCTCCGTCTTTTCGTCGGACATCTTGCGAAGCCGCTGCTTTTTTGGCCGTACCGAAGGGTCGATTCCCAGACTATGCTCAATTATTGAACGGCTGACCCCGACCAGATCGAGGGCCGACCAGGCGAAGACATCTTTGTTCTTGGACAGGCAGCAGAGGAGCTTTTCTTCTTCATGCGAAGTAAGGTCTTCGCTGATAGTGACTGTCTGCCTGGGCGTGGCCTGGTCGAGGGGGACAGTCTTGGTGCCGTCGTGGCTCTGCAGCTGCGCCTTGTCATGTTGCTTATTGGTTGGGCTGGCAGGCGCGGGGGCTTCGCGTTGGGCCGTGAGGCAGTGCACATTTCTTTGACCGGGCACGAAGTCCCGCTCTATGTTACGCGCAGTCTGTTGATTGCCGAAGACTGTGATAACGCCTAACG
The DNA here is from genome assembly GCA_029449295.1 of Zea luxurians. Taxonomy (NCBI): domain Eukaryota; kingdom Viridiplantae; phylum Streptophyta; class Magnoliopsida; order Poales; family Poaceae; genus Zea; species Zea luxurians. The sequence continues at coordinate 8,833,640 of JAOPSE010000077.1, forward strand.
GACCTGGTATCTTCATACATAGATACAGTCCGTGAATGGCTGCTTCGAACTTATTAATGGAGCCCCGGCCCATGATGGCATTGTAAGGGTACACCATATCCACAATGTCAAAGGTTATTTGCTCGCTTCGGGCATTGGGTGCTACACCGAAGGAGAGAGGCAGCTCTATTTTGCCGACGGGGAAGGTGCCTTTGCCGCCGAAGCCATACAACGGGTTGTCCGAAGGCTTAAGCAGGCTGTGGCTTATGCCCATGCGGTCGAAGGCGTGGAGGAAGATGATGTCCGCCTGGCTGCCGTTGTCAACGAGGACCTTGTGCAGGTCCCAGCCTGCCACGCTGCAATTGATGACCATGGCATCGCAATGGGGGGCGCTGCGCAAGTCGACGTCCCGTGCGTCGAAGGTTAGCGGTATATGGGACCACTTTGTCTGCACAACTGGGCCCGTGACGGCGACATGGTTGATGCTGCGGTAGTGGTCCCGCTTCTGCCGCTTGGTGTCGAAATCGGTGCTGGACCCCCAGTTATCATGTGGATGACTCCGCGATATGGTTGATCGGCGAAGTCTTCCTGCTTTGGGGCATGAGGGATGTTTTGGTGGTGTTGGTGTGGTGGTGGGGGTGGAGGAGGTACGATTTGTACTTCCTGATGGTGTTGGTAAGCGTGGTGCGGTGGATGCGGGGCGGGAGCGTGGATATATGGTGGAGGGGGCTGCTGGTAATTGTGCGCGACAATTCTGGGATTGTCGGCTCGTTGCGCTCGTGCCATTCTGTCTCTGGTAGCCTTTGTTTCGGGGCAGTCTTTGGTTGGGTGGGCGCAGTCTTCGCTATGGAAAAGGCAGTAGAATCGGCGCGGCTGCTGCGCACGCCCTCGGCCCCTGCCACGAGTGCCGTTTCCGCGGCCCTGGGGGGGATAGTCCTGGCGACGAGGGGGGTCGGCAGCGGGATGCTGGTTGGCGATGTTGTGCACCTGCTGCTGACCGCGGCCTCCGTCTCGACCGGAGTCTGGCTGCGGAGTCCTTGTCCACGTGCGGCTGGACTGTGGAGCATCTTTTGGCTTCCGCTGGGACTCAATCTTGCGCTGGTGGAGGTCTTCGGATCTGGCGTACTTTTCAAACAGCTGATATAGCTCTTGGAGGTTCTTTGGCGGATCTCTGATGCAGTGGCTGTAAAGTACGCCGGCGCGAAGACCACTGATAGCATAGTGGATGGCAACCTGGTCGTCGACTGAGGGTAGCTGTGACTTGAGTGTCAGGAATTTGCGGTAATATTCCCTCAGGGTCTCCTTCTCTAGCTGCTTGCAGAGCGAGAGCTCGGCCAGGGCGTCGGTGTCTGGGCGGTACCCTTGGAAATTGAGCAGGAACTTGTCCCAGAGACTTCTCTAGGAATCGATGGACAGCGAAGGCAACCTGGTGAACCAGGTGAGTGCGGGGCCCTCGAGGGCGATGATGAAAGACTTCGCCATTGTGGCGTCGTCCCCCCCGGACGATGCAACGGCGACCTGGTAGCTCATTATGTATTGAGCCGGGTCGGTGCTGCCGTTGTACTTGGGATAGGTCCCTGCCCGGAAGTTGGCTGGCCACGGCGTCACTTGCAGGTGAGGCGCCAGGGGACTTCGCTCATCGAGATAGTTGACCCCTTGGAATGGCGCGGCGTGCGGGAAAGTGTAGTCGCGCTGAGGGAGACGCGGGTCCTCCGGTTGCGCGCGGTGTTGCAGGGGTGGCCCATGCTGCAGGCCGGGGTGGCCTTCGCGCTGCATCAGCGCAATCTCCCGCTCGAGTTCCTGGGCCTTGAGCTCTTCGTCGTGTATCATCTGCCGCACTTTGGCGAGTGCGGACACACGTTGGCGCTTGGCCTCCAGTATCTCCTTCTGCCTCTGGAGGTTGCGGTTCTTGAGGCGCAGGGCGCGCAGCTGTAGCTGTTCTTCTGCTGAGACGCCGAGGACCTCACCGTCCTCGGCGAGGTCCGCGTCCTCCGGTGGCGCGAAGTCTGAGGGTGGTGCGAAGCCTGAGGGTTGTCCCTCGGGGTCGCAGGTGCGGAGGGTGTCGTCTTCGGTGGCCTCTTGGTGGGTGGATTGGGTGAGGGCGAGGGCCTTGCCCTTTTTTGCGGCGAGCAGTGCTGCCTTCGCAGCCTCGTCGGCCTTCGGGTTAGCTCTCTTGGGTGCCATCGCGGGTGGTTTTCTCGTAGCACGATTGGTGGGCGCCAAATGTTGGAACTTGCTCTCAACTGCAAGGGGGATCCAACACAGGTGAACGGTGATGACAACAGGGCACTCTGAAAGGGAAATGTGCCCTTGGGCCATTTCTAAGTATTTTGGTGATTGAGTGCCAACACATGTGCTTAATTGTGAATTTATGTACATGGATGAACAAGGTGCAAATCATGAGATAAAGGTATGTTTCTAAGCCTTAGTACATTTGTTTTGTGGACTAACATATTTGTCTAAGTGTTAGAAACAGAAAGAAGAAAAAGAGAAAAGGGGAGAGAAAGACTTGGCTGTGTGCAGCCAAGGCTCAGCTCGGTCTGGAGCACCGGACTGTCCGGTGTGCACCGGACAGTGTCCGGTGCGCCAGGCCTACTCGGCGCGAACTGGCCGCTCTCGGGAATTCGCCGACGGCGTACGGCTAAAATTCACCGGACTGTCCGGTGTGCACCGGACTGTCCGGTGAGCCAATGGTCGGCCAGGGCCAACGGTCGGCCGCGCAATCCGCGCGGGACACGTGGCCGAGCCAACGGTCGGAAGACGGCACCGGACTGTCCGGTGTGCACCGGACTGTCCGGTGCGCCAACGGCTCTCAGATCTTCGCCGGTCTGCAACGGTCGGGAAGCGCTGGATAAGGAAAGAAATCGGTCACCGGACATGTCCGGTGTGCACCGGACTGTCCGGTGCCCCCGACGACAGAAGGCAAGGATGGCCTTCCGGATTTGCTCTCAACGGCTCCTAGCTGCCTTGGGGCTATAAAAGGAGCCCCTAGGCGCATGGAGGAAACACACAAGCAACTCTTGAGCATTCTTGATCATCCACACAAGTTCTTTGCGCATTCGTTTGTGATTCTAAGTGATTCGAGCTCTGTTCTAGTGTGAACTCTGAGATAGTCATTCGAGCTCGAGTCTTGGCCGTGTGTGTGCGCTTTTGTTGTGGATTCATGTGTGTTGCTTCCCTCCCTTACTCTGTGCTTTCTTTGTGATCATATACTTGTAAGGGCAAGAGACTCCAATTTGTGGAGATTCCTTGCAAACGGGATAGTGAAAGGAACAACAAAACAACGTGGTATTCAAGTGGGTCTTTGGACCGCTTGAGAGGGGTTGATTGCAACCCTCGTCCGTTGGGACGCCACAACGTGGAAGTAGGCAAGCATTGGCTTGGCCGAACCACGGGATAAACCATCGTGTCACATCTGTGCTTGATCTTTGTGGTATTGTGTTTTGTTGAGACTTCACCTTAGCCACTTGGCAATAATCGTGCTAACGCTTAACAAGTTTTTGTGGCTTAAGTTTGAAGTTTTTACAGGATCACCTATTCACCCCCCCCCCCTCTAGGTGCTCTCAATTGGTATCGGAGCCGTTCTCTTCACAAAGGGACTAGCCGCCCGAAGAGATGGATCCTAAGGGGAAGGGTATAGTGATCAACGACAAAGAAAAGGAGACCTTCGTCAACGAGCCGAAGGACGACAAGCCTACCGACTCCGGCTCGGGCCAAAGACGGAAGGAAGGGAAGAAGAAGAAGACAAGGCGCATCAAGGAGATCATCTACTACGACAGCGACGAGTCTACTTCTTCCCAAAAGGACGAGGACCACAACGACTACAGGAAGACGGTCAATTCGAACTTTTCATTTGATTATTCCCGTATTCAACATAGTTCGAATTCGCATTTGCTTTCCATTCCTCTTGGCAAACCTCCACACTTCGATGGGGAGGACTACGGATTTTGGAGTCACAAAATGCGTAGTCACTTATTCTCTCTCCATCCTAGCATATGGGAGATTGTGGAAAACGGAATGAAATTCGATAGCTCGGATAGCCCTATGCTTATAAATGAACAGATTCATAAAAATGCACAGGCTACTACTGTTCTCTTAGCATCTTTGTGCAGGGAAGAATATCATAAAGTGAGCGGCTTGGATAACGCCAAGCAAATCTGGGACACCCTCAAGATTTCTCATGAGGGAAACGACGTCACTTTACTCACCAAGATGGAGTTGGTGGAGGGAGAGCTTGGACGTTTCGCCATGATAAGGGGCGAGGAGCCGACGCAAACATACAACCGGCTCAAGACCCTCATCAACAAGATAAGGAGCTACGGGAGCACGCGATGGACGGACCACGACGTCGTCCGCCTAATGCTCAGGTCCTTTACCGTACTTGATCCTCATCTCATGAACAATATTCGTGAGAATCCCAGGTACACGATGATGACGCCCGAGGAAGTACTTGGAAAATTCGTGAGCGGGAGGATGATGATCAAGGAGGCGAGATACGTCGATGACGCGTTGAACGGACCACTCCACGAGCCTCAACCCATTGCTCTAAAAGCAACAAGGAGCAAGGAATCGCTACCTAGCAAGGTGGCGCAAGTTGAGGCGGCCGGGCTCAATGATGAAGAGATGGCTCTCATCATCAAGAGATTCAAGACGGCGCTAAATGGTCGCAAGGGGCAGCCAAGCAAGACCAAGACCAAGGGGAAGCGCTCGTGCTTCAAATGCGGTAAGCTTGGTCATTTTATTGCTAACTGTCCCGATAATGAAAGTGACCAGGAAAAGGGGAACAAGAGGGAGAAGAAGAAGGCATACAAGAAGACAAAGGGCGAGGCGCATCTAGGAAAGGAGTGGGACTCGGATTGCTCCTCCTCCGACTCTGACAATGAAGGACTCGCCGCCACTGCCTTCAACAAATCGGCTCTCTTCCCCAATGAGCGTCTCACTTGTCTTATGGCAAGAGAGAAGAAGGTAAGTACTAAAGACTCCACTTATGCTTCTTCTAGTGATAGTGAGTCTAGTGATGATGATATAGATTATTCTTGCTTGTTCAAGGGCTTAGATAGATCTAAGATAGATAAAATCAATGAATTGATTGATGCATTGAATGAAAAGGATAGGCTTTTAGAAAAGCAAGAAGATTTATTGTATGATGAACATGATAAGTTTGTAGAGGCACAAAAATCATATGCTTTAGAAGTGAAAAGAAATGAAATGCTTTCTAGTGAAATATCTTCCTGTCATGAAACCATTTCTACCTTAAGAAGTGTTAATATTGATTTAAGTGCTAAACTAGAAGTAGCTAGTAAATCAAATTCTTGTGTTGAACATGTTGAAATTTGTACTAGGTGTAAGGATTTTGATGTTAATGCTTGTAGTGAACACCTAGTTCTAATTTCCAAATTAAATGATGAAGTGGCTAGTCTTAATGCCCAACTTAAGACTAGCAAGAATGAAGTTGATAAAATAAAATTTGCAAGGGATGCCTACACGGTTGGTAGACACCCCTCAATTAAGGATGGGCTTGGCTTCAAGAGGGAAGCCAAGAACTTAACAAGCCATAAGGCTCCCGTCTTCGTCAAGGAGAAAGGGAAGGCCCCTATGGCTAATAGTGCTAAAAAGAACCATGCTTTCTTATACCATGATAGGAGACATGCTAGAAATATTTATAATGATTTTGATTCACATGTTTATGATTCTCATGCCATGGTTGCCTCTAGTTCCTCTCATAAGCATGATAGAAATAAGAGTAGGAGAAATGTTGCGCATATGCCTAGGAGAAATATTGCTCATGTGCCTAGAAAGAATGTTATTCATGCTCCTAGGAAAGTAGTGAATGAACCTTCTACCATTTATTATGCTTGTAATGCTCCTTTTGCTATTTGTAGAAAGGGTAAGAAGGTTGTTGCTAGGAAATTAGGGGCTAGATGCAAGGGAGATAAATCTTGCATTTGGGTCCCTAAAGATATTTGTGCTAACCTTGCAGGACCCAACATGAGTTGGGTACCTAAGACCCAAACCTAAATTTGCCTTGCAGGTTTATGCATCCGGGGGTTCAAGCTGGATTATCGACAGCGGATGCACAAACCATATGACGGGGGAGAAGAAGATGTTCACCTCCTACGTCAAGAATAAGGATTCCCAAGATTCAATTATATTCGGTGATGGGAATCAAGGCAAGGTAAAAGGGTTAGGTAAAATTGCAATTTCTAATGAGCATTCTATCTCAAATGTATTCTTAGTGGAGAGTCTTGGATATAATTTGCTATCTGTTAGTCAATTATGTCAAATGGGATATAATTGTTTATTTACAAATGTAGATGTGTCTGTCTTTAGAAGATGTGATGGTTCACTAGCTTTTAAGGGTGTACTAGACGGCAAGCTTTATTTAGTTGATTTTGCAAAAGAAGAGGCCGGTCTAGATGCATGCTTAATGGCTAAGACTTGCATGGGCTGGCTGTGGCATCGCCGCTTAGCACATGTGGGGATGAAGAATCTCCACAAGCTTCTAAAGGGAGAACACGTGATAGGTCTAACCAATGTTTATTTCGAAAAAGATAGACCTTGTGCAGCTTGTCAGGCAGGTAAACAAGTTGGAGGAGCACATCACAGCAAGAATGTGATGACCACGTCAAGACCTCTGGAGCTGCTGCATATGGACCTCTTCGGACCCGTCGCCTATCTAAGCATAGGAGGAAGTAAGTATGGTTTAGTTATTGTTGATGACTTTTCCCGCTTCACTTGGGTGTTCTTTTTGCAGGATAAGTCTGAAACCCAAGGGACCCTCAAGCGCTTCCTCAGGAGAGCTCAAAATGAGTTTGGGCTCAAGGTGAAGAAGATTAGGAGCGACAACGGGTCCGAGTTCAAGAACCTTCAAGTGGAGGAGTTTCTTGAGGAGGAAGGGATCAAGCACGAGTTCTCCGCTCCCTACACACCACAGCAAAATGGTGTGGTAGAGAGGAAGAACAGGACGCTAATCGATATGGCGAGGACGATGCTTGGAGAGTTCAAGACCCCCGAGTGCTTTTGGTCGGAAGCCGTGAACACGGCTTGCCACGCCATCAACAGGGTCTACCTTCACCGCCTCCTCAAGAAGACGTCATATGAGCTACTAACCGGTAACAAACCCAATGTATCTTACTTTCGTGTTTTTGGGAGCAAGTGCTACATTCTAGTGAAGAAGGGTAGAAATTCTAAGTTTGCTCCCAAAGCTGTAGAAGGGTTTTTATTAGGTTATGATTCAAATACAAAGGCGTATAGAGTCTTCAACAAATCATCGGGTTTGGTTGAAGTCTCTAGCGACGTTGTATTTGATGAGACTAATGGCTCTCCAAGAGAGCAAGTTGTTGATTGTGATGATGTAGATGAAGAAGATGTTCCGACGGCCGCTATACGAACCATGGCGATTGGAGACATTCGGCCACAGGAACAGGATAAACGAGATCAACCTTCTTCCTCAACGACGGTGCATCCCCCAACTCAAGACGATGAACAGGTTCATCAAAAGGAGGCGTGTGATCAAGGGGGAGCACAAGACGATCAAGTGATGGAGGAAGAAGCGCAACCGGCACCTCCAACCCAAGTTCGAGCAATGATTCAAAGGGATCATCCCGTCGACCAAATTTTGGGTGACATTAGCAAGGGAGTAACTACTCGATCTCGATTAGTTAATTTTTGTGAGCATTACTCTTTTGTCTCCTCTATTGAGCCTTTCAGGGTAGAGGAGGCCTTGCTAGATCCGGATTGGGTGTTGGCCATGCAGGAGGAACTCAACAACTTCAAGCGCAATGAAGTTTGGACACTGGTGCCTCGTCCCAAGCAAAATGTTGTGGGAACCAAGTGGGTGTTCCGCAACAAACAGGACGAGCACGGAGTTGTGACAAGGAACAAGGCTCGACTTGTGGCAAAAGGTTATGCCCAAGTCGCAGGTTTGGACTTTGAGGAGACTTTTGCTCCTGTGGCTAGGCTAGAGTCTATTCGTATCTTGCTAGCATATGCCGCTCACCATTCTTTCAGGTTGTACCAAATGGATGTGAAGAGCGCATTCCTCAACGGGCCAATAAAGGAGGAGGTGTACGTGGAGCAACCCCCTGGCTTCGAGGATGAGCGGTACCCCGACCACGTGTGTAAGCTCTCTAAGGCGCTCTATGGACTTAAACAAGCCCCAAGAGCATGGTATGAATGCCTTAGAGATTTCTTACTTGCTAATGCTTTCAAGGTTGGGAAAGCCGATCCAACTCTTTTCACTAAGACTTGTAATGGTGATTTGTTTGTGTGCCAAATTTATGTCGATGACATAATATTTGGTTCTACTAATCAAAAGTCTTGTGAAGAGTTTAGCAGGGTGATGACGCAGAAATTCGAGATGTCGATGATGGGCGAGTTGAACTACTTCCTTGGGTTCCAAGTGAAGCAACTCAAGGACGGCACCTTCATCTCCCAAACGAAGTACACGCAAGATCTGCTAAAGAGGTTTGGGATGAAGGACGCCAAGCCCGCAAAGACTCCGATGGGAACCGACGGACACACCGACCTCAACAAAGGAGGTAAGTCCGTTGATCAAAAAGCATACCGGTCAATGATAGGATCTCTACTTTATTTATGTGCTAGTAGACCGGATATTATGCTTAGCGTATGTATGTGTGCTAGATTTCAATCCGATCCTAAGGAGTGTCACTTGGTGGCGGTGAAGCGAATTCTTAGATATTTAGTCGCTACGCCTTGCTTCGGGATCTGGTATCCAAAGGGGTCTAACTTTGACTTGATTGGGTACTCAGATTCCGACTATGCTGGATGTAAGGTCGATAGGAAGAGTACATCGGGGACGTGCCAATTCTTAGGAAGGTCCCTGGTGTCATGGAACTCTAAGAAACAAACCTCCGTTGCCCTATCCACCGCTGAGGCCGAGTATGTTGCCGCAGGTCAGTGTTGCGCGCAACTACTTTGGATGAGGCAAACCCTCAGGGACTTTGGCTACAATCTGAGCAAAGTCCCACTCCTATGTGACAATGAGAGTGCTATCCGAATAGCGGAAAATCCTGTTGAGCACAGCCGCACAAAGCACATTGACATCCGGCATCACTTTCTGAGAGACCACCAGCAAAAGGGAGATATCGAAGTGTTTTATGTTAGCACCGAGAACCAGCTAGCCGATATCTTTACCAAGCCTTTAGATGAGAAGACCTTTTGTAGGCTGCGTAGTGAGCTAAATGTCTTAGATTCGCGGAACTTGGATTGAAATATAGCATACATGTATTTATGCCTTTGATCATGTTCATTCTGCACTTTGTTGCTTATTATGGTGCTCAAGTTGTACAAACACTCCCTGGACCTCACAAGTCCGTTGCAATGTGATGCACATGTTTAGGGGGAGATGTGTTACAACTTGACCCTTTGAGACTAACCATATGTTTGAGTTTGCTTGTGTTAGTCACAAAGGAGAATTGAAAGGGAAAAGGTGGACTTGGATCATGCAAGACTTCCACTGCACTCCGATGAGAGGGTAACTTATTCCAAGTCCATCTCTGAACTCTTATTGCCATTTGCTTTTAATTGAAGATTTTGGTGAGGCAATGGGGTTAAAGGGCCACAATTGATCCCGTTTTGGTGCTTGATGCCAAAGGGGGAGAAAATAAAGGCCAAAGCAATAAATGGATCAGCTACCACTTGAGAGATTTTGAAAATAGTAGAATAGAGTTTTTGATTTGTCAAAATTCTTAAGTTGTCTCTCTTGTCAAAAGTTGGCTTCTTGTGGGGAGAAGTATTGATTATGGGAAAAAGGGGGAGCTTTTGAAATCCTTGATCAATCTCTTTTTGAATGACTCTCTTTATGCTTAAACATGTGTGTTTAACTTAGAGATAGAGATTTGTGTTTGATTTGCAAAAACAAACCAAGTGGTGGCAAAGGATGATCCATATATGCCAAAATTGATTCAAAATAAATTTAAGTGTTATTTGAATTGAGTTTGCACTTGTTCTAGTGGCTTTATGTTGTGTTGGCATAAATCACCAAAAAGGGGGAGATTGAAAGGGAAATGTGCCCTTGGGCCATTTCTAAGTATTTTGGTGATTGAGTGCCAACACATGTGCTTAATTGTGAATTTATGTACATGGATGAACAAGGTGCAAATCATGAGATAAAGGTATGTTTCTAAGCCTTAGTACATTTGTTTTGTGGACTAACATATTTGTCTAAGTGTTAGAAACAGAAAGAAGAAAAAGAGAAAAGGGGAGAGAAAGACTTGGCTGTGTGCAGCCAAGGCTCAGCTCGGTCTGGAGCACCGGACTGTCCGGTGTGCACCGGACACTCCAGGCCTACTCGGCGCGAACTGGCCGCTCTCGGGAATTCGCCGACGGCGTACGGCTAAAATTCACCGGACTGTCCGGTGTGCACCGGACTGTCCGGTGAGCCAATGGTCGGCCAGGGCCAACGGTCGGCCGCGCAATCCGCGCGGGACACGTGGCCGAGCCAACGGTCGGAAGACGGCACCGGACTGTCCGGTGTGCACCGGACTGTCCGGTGCGCCAACGGCTCTCAGATCTTCGCCGGTCTGCAACGGTCGGGAAGCGCTGGATAAGGAAAGAAATCGGTCACCGGACATGTCCGGTGTGCACCGGACTGTCCGGTGCCCCCGACGACAGAAGGCAAGGATGGCCTTCCGGATTTGCTCTCAACGGCTCCTAGCTGCCTTGGGGCTATAAAAGGAGCCCCTAGGCGCATGGAGGAAACACACAAGCAACTCTTGAGCATTCTTGATCATCCACACAAGTTCTTTGCGCATTCGTTTGTGATTCTAAGTGATTCGAGCTCTGTTCTAGTGTGAACTCTGAGATAGTCATTCGAGCTCGAGTCTTGGCCGTGTGTGTGCGCTTTTGTTGTGGATTCGTGTGTGTTGCTTCCCTCCCTTACTCTGTGCTTTCTTTGTGATCATATACTTGTAAGGGCAAGAGACTCCAATTTGTGGAGATTCCTTGCAAACGGGATAGTGAAAGGAACAACAAAACAACGTGGTATTCAAGTGGGTCTTTGGACCGCTTGAGAGGGGTTGATTGCAACCCTCGTCCGTTGGGACGCCACAACGTGGAAGTAGGCAAGCATTGGCTTGGCCGAACCACGGGATAAACCATCGTGTCACATCTGTGCTTGATCTTTGTGGTATTGTGTTTTGTTGAGACTTCACCTTAGCCACTTGGCAATAATCGTGCTAACGCTTAACAAGTTTTTGTGGCTTAAGTTTGAAGTTTTTACAGGATCACCTATTCACCCCCCCCTCTAGGTGCTCTCACACTCGCGTGTGATGGCAAAAGCTCTGTTAATCTGCCCTCTCACGGGCACTGTACAGGGGTATTTATAGGTACCTGAGCGCACAGCGCCTCGAGCTAAGGACGCATGTGCCCTCAGGCACCTAGGTTATCCCAAGAATATTCCCATAAAGCGGGGTTACAGACCGTAATTACAGGAATGCTTTTACAACATAGGCCCGTAACACAGGGCGGCCAAGCGGGGCCCGTTATGACGGGCCGGATTGCACGTGGGCCTCCGAGCTGGTCGAGGCCGCGCCGTGGGATGCCCTTCGTCGCCAGTCTTCGCCTGGAACGGAAGGAGCGAAGGGTGTCCCCGCCTGTTTTGTTTCTGTCAGTTCGGCTGCTGCAGCGAAGACTTCGAGCGAAGGGTGGCGCCTTTGCCTTCGCCCCAACACCGTCCGCCCCTGACCAGAGAGCACCGCCGCCTCGCACCAGGCCGCGGACCGTCCGCCCCTGTGCAGAGAGCATCGCCGCTGGTTCTCTTGAGTAATTGGCGCCTCCAAAAAGGCGTCAACACCGAGTGTGCCAGATGAGCAACAGTGCCCAACTGAATACCTTTTTTCCCTTAAGCTAGAGACGATGACGACCCAGAGCTGAAGACCTGACCTCAAAACTTTAAAATATAATCTTTTTCTCCATCCCACCAACAAACAGTATCAACAACGAAAGAGAAGATTAATGATAGGATTGAGTAACAAAGGTAAATCAACCAACAAACAGTATCAACAACGAAAGAGAAAATTAAATCAGCTGTAAATTAAAGAAAAATGCAAAATTAAAACACGGCAAAAATAAAGGTGGTTTGCTCAGTGAGGTTCTGGGTCTAAAGTTGGGCAAGTTGGGCTCAAAGTGGAGCGGCTTGTTATCCTTGGGTGGGCAGTGATCGCTGCTCTGTGAAGAGCCACCAACAAACAGTATCAACAACGAAAGAGAAGATTAATGATAGGATTGAGTAACAAAGGTAAATCAACCAACAAACAGTATCAACAACGAAAGAGAAAATTAAATCAGCTGTAAATTAAAGAAAAATGCAAAATTAAAACACGGCAAAAATAAAGGTGGTTTGCTCAGTGAGGTTCCTGGGTCTAAAGTTGGGCAAGTGAGGTTCCTGGGTCTAAAGTTGGGCAAGTTGGGCTCAAAGTGGAGCGGCTTGTTATCCTTGGGTGGGCAGTGATCGCTGCTCTGTGAAGAGAGCCTTACGCCATTCCTGCCCAGACAGTACTAACTAGGGATGGGCAAGCCGGCCAGTGTCAAAACAACAAGCCCAGGCCCAGAGAAACCATCGCAAAGCATTCGCGCCACCTTTAATGCCCCCGCTCTAGCTACAGAACTCGGCGAGACCAGGCGGTCGCGAAGAATATTTAAGCTGGTACTAAGACCAACTTCAGCAGACTCCCTCTCCGTATCCCTAAAACGCGCGGCCAACAGATTCTCTCTCCTCTCCGTATCCGTCTCCGTTTCCAGCAACACTCCCCATCCCACTCCGCATGCAGTCTATGACACCTAGGGCCCGCCAGCAGGCGCGCGCGCATGCAGAGAGCTGCGGAGAGGAGAGAGAAAGCGTGGAAATGGGGAGTGCAGGTACAGGCCGTGCGTTTTGCGGAGAGGGATGCGGAGACTGCTGGAGAGCGAAACAGTGCCTGCGACCGTGTAAAAAAGGGATACGGAGTGGGATAGCCAGTGCTGCTGGAGTTGGTCTAACAGACTGAGACTGCCGAGGTGGTGCTAAACGACAGGTCACGTGGGTGGGAACAGTATCTCGGAGGAGTGGGCTTTCGTTCCTTCTCTCGACGAAACACTTTTGGTCGGCCTAGAACACTTTGCCTTGGCACATTTTTGTCATTTTCCGTCACACAAGCCGGATGAAAACTGAACTGTAAAGATGGACCCTCTCAAACGCATTTGTTCCTATACTAGTCAAATTAATGCTAGGCTAGGGAGGAACATATGATTTGTACGAGGCAGAAAGAATTGTGAGGATTTCGTCGTATCAGCTTTGCTCCATGGCAGCTGGTGATTCAAACAACTTATACGCAATGAATATTTTCCTGTATTTCGGTTTGACGCGAGATAAAAGGTTGGTAACACTACCAGGAGTTCTACCGACCAAACTAGAGAATCCAGCCAAGGCAACGAACGGAGACTAGCGTTAAAAACGGACGGAAAAAATCCCGTCCCGATCCGTACCGTTTTCTACATTTGATCCGGCCGTTTCGTATTTACGGAAAAATATGGAAACGGGACGGAAACGGGAGGACTTATTCCGTCCGTTTTTGCGGGATCCTTTTTTCCGGATTAAACTCGTATTTATTCCGTATTTGACAAATATGGGACGAACCTAATATGCATTAGTATATAAACTAAAGCCTCATGTATTTAGGTGACAAATTATGGCACAATTGGCTATTGTAACCACTGGCTCTTTTCAAATGGCAAGTGATCTAAAGTCTTAAACAACATCCGATGTAGCTAAATGTATACATTTAGCAACCAAACAACAATAGAATATTGCCTATCTATATCTATTTGTTTTATGTTATTGTTCTGCCACTCAATCACTAGTCAAACATCAATAACATTTCTATTTGTATTAAATTATGAGTTTCCGTTAGTATTTGCGTTTCCGTTCGTTTTCGCAATTCCGTTTATCCCGCTCTCGTTTCCGTTTCCGACTATTCCGGACCCGATCCCATTTCCGACAATAAAATGCGGATACGGAAACGGAAGAGGGGGTTTTCCGTCCGTTTTCATCCCTAACGGAGACAGTGTGTACCTATCAATTAAACTGGTCGTTGTCGTCACCCCTTTGCGATCAAAACTAGGACCACATTTCTTTTAGGTTATAATCAAATCTCTACTCCTGTTATAGTTATGTTGTTTGCTCTATTAGCATAACACTCTAGAAGCACTTATGATTTTGAGTCTTACATTTACCCCTTATGGTCAAGTTTCTAGACCATTTGCAAAGTTTCTATAGGAAAGCATACCCAACCAACAACTCTCTCTCTCTCTCCTCCATTGATGCACTAACCACCTTTGACCAAAATCTATGTGGTTCCTTGAGATGATGGCTCTAAAAAGAGAGTGAGAAAGCTATAGATGACAAAAATCCTTCGTTCTTGAGTAGTTGGCGAAGCCCTAGCTACCTAGTGTGTTTGTGACTCTTGGAGCTTTGCTCCTGACAACTAGAGGTTGTCCAAGAGCTCTCAACCGATTATTGAAAGTCACCTAGAGAGGGGTGAATAGGAGAAACCTAAAAATTATAAACTTTGAACACGAACTTAACCTGGGGTTAGGATTAATAATGAGTAATAACAAAATTGGAGTGCGGAAGAGAGTTCTTCTTGCTATCAGTTGCTCAATCAATACAGATAACTTTGGGAGCTAACTCAAAAAAATGTAAGCAAGAGAACTTAGATAGAGGGGAGAGGAAGAATCAAATCGTAAGATAATGATCAACACAAATGAACACAATGATTTACTTCTCGAGGTTCGGTTCCAAAGAACCTACTCCCCTGTTGGGGGCCTTCGTCCTCCGAAGGTCCTCAAAAACATAATTTGACAATATTTTCTAAGTGAATTATATGAACAGGTATCTTCGGACTCAGATCATGAACATGGAGTACGGTCAGAACGAAGCCCAAGCCAGACGAAGGGGGATTAAGATGAAGGACGGGCTGATTACCAAGCTGTACGAAGGATGGTGCACAGCCGAAGCTATGCGCAGAAAGCTTCGTCGCGATAGCAGAAAGGGGAACCGACTTAAAGATGAAAAGACTACTTAGGCCTTAATAGATTCCCATAAGTCATTAGCAAATGTAATGGACATGAATGTAATTTTGCATGGGCTACGTCCCACGCCTATAAATAGATGAACAGTACTCCCGTACTGTTCACGCTGACTTGGCACTTGCTTTCCGTCATCCTTGTACTTTTGCCTTCCTGCAATCTGAAAGTCGCCTAGAGGGGGGGGGGTGAATAGGCGAAACCTGAAAATTAAAACTTTATCCCCCAACTAGATCCCTTGATTAGTGGTTAGAACAAGATATACAAATATCGGAGAATAGAAACTAAGTTCTTGCTTGAAAAGAGTATTGCTAAATAATGCGGAAGTGATAAATCAATACAACTAGTAAGTTATAGAATAACAAAGCAAGAAGCCTTAGATGAGAAGAGCACTAAGCCAAGTTCTTTCTTGCGAAATGTTACTTCACTAAATGGAATTAAACTTGAAGCAACACCAAATGATATTAGCAAATAATGGTGCAAGAAAACTTAGAGTTAGGGAAAACGAACAAATCACAAGCAATAAACACAATGGACACGGGTGATTTGTTTTACCGAGGTTCGGCCCTCGAAGGCCTAGTCCCCGTTGAGGAGTCCACTTAAGGACGGGTCTTTTTCAACCCTTTCCCTCTCTCCCAATCACACAAGGATCGGCGAGCTCTTCTTCTTCTCAAGGATCACTCTCGATCCCACAAGGACCACCACAATCTTTGGTGTCTCTTGCTAGCTTTTACAAGCCTCCAAAACTTTGGAGGAAGTTCGAATGGGAGTCAAAACTCCACGCGCAAATGAACACAAAGATGAAGCACACACTATCTCTCAATGAATCTCACAAGGCACTAGTGCTAAACTCAAATGAGTAGCTCTCTTTTTGCTTGCTCTCTCTTTTGTGGCACTTGTGTTGGTTGTAGTGGTCTAAATCTTGTGTATAGGATGGATCAATGAATATATGTGGTTGGGAGGGCTTGAGTATGTCAACTAGATGACTTGGAATGTTGCTTGGGCTCCCACACCTTGAAGTGGCCGGTTGGGGTGGTATTTATAGCCACCAACCAAAATCTAGCCGTTGGTGAAGGCTGTCTGTTCGATGGTGCACCGGACAGTCCGGTGCACACCGGACATGTCCGGTGCGACAGCCACGTTACCCGGCCGTTGCAATTTGACCGTTGGAGTTCTGACACCTGGGCCCGCCTGGATGTCCGGTGCACACCGGACATGTACTGTTTGATGTCCGGTGTGCCTGCTTCCGCGTGCCTGACAACTGCGCGGTTCAGGCGCGCATTGAATGCGCCTGCAGGTGACCGTTGGCGCGAAGTAGCCGTTGCCCCGAGGTTGCACCGGACAGTCCGGTGCACACCGGACATGTCCGGTGAATTTTAGCGGAGCAGTCTTCGCGAATTCCCGAGACAGGCGAGTTCCGGAGCCGCATCTTAAATGAGCATCGGACACTGTCCGGTGTACACCGGACAGTCCGGTGAATTTTAGCGCGCTGGCTCTGGAAAATTCCCGAGGGCGACGAGTTTGAGCTGAAGTCCTCTGGTCCACCGGACACTGTCCGGTGTACACCGGACAGTCCGGTGTGCCAGACCAGAGGGGCCTTAGGTTGCTCCTTTGCCCTTTTGTTGAACTCAACGCATGGTCATTTTAATGGCTAAGTATGAACCTTTTGCACCTGTAAAACTTATACACTAGAGCAAACTAGTTAGTCCAATATTTGTGTTGGGCAATTCAACCACCAAAATTATTTAGGAACTCGGTGTAAGCCTAATTCCTTTCAATCTCCCCCTTTTTGGTGATTGATGCCAACACAAACCAAAGCAAATATAGAAGTGCATAGTTGAACTAGTTTGCATGATATAAGTGCAAAGGTTGCTTGGAATTGAGCCAATATAAATGCTTACATGATGTGCATGGATAGTTTATATTGGACCATATTTGCACCAAAAGTTTTGTTTTTGCAAACTTTTTGTAAATTCTTTTCAAGGGCCTTTTGCAAAATAGTTAAAGGTAAATGAGTAAGATTTTGCAGGACATTTTTAAGTTTTGAAATTTTCTTCCTTTGTTCAAAATGCCTTCCCTTTGACTAAACAAAACTCCCCCTCAAATAAAGTCTCCTCTTAGTGTTCAAGAGGGTTTTAAGATATCAAATTTGAAAATACTACTTACTCCCCCTTTAGAACTCAAGGAGATACCAATTTTGAAATTTACCAAATGAAAATCATCAATTTTAAAATTAGGGTGGTGGTGCGGTCCTTTTGCTTTGGGGGTGGTGGTGCGGTCCTTTTGCTTTGGGTTCATATTTTCTCCCCCTTTGGCATGAATCGCCAAAAACGGAATCACTAGAGCCAATAGAAGTATTTTCTCCTCCTTTGGTCATGAAATAAATGAGTGAAGATTATACCAAAGATGGAGAGTGATGCGGAGCGACGGCGAAGGATGAGTAGTAGAGTGGAGTGGAAGCCTTGTCTTCGCCGAAGACTCCAATTCCCTTTCAATATACCTATGACTTGGTTTGGAATACACTTGAAAACACATTAGTCATAGCATATATATAAAAGAGATATGATCAAAAGGATATATCAAATTAAGCATGATCATAGTTCTATATAACATAGATTGCTCCCCCTAAGTATGTGCATGGAGAGGAACACATATTTTGGCCTTAAATGCCAATTGCACATAATTAGGTTAATGAGAACATATCTATACCATACAGAATGTGAAGTGCATTGTGTCATAGTATAAGTGTGATGCTCATGACAATTTATGCACTTATGAAAGCATGTTTGTAAATATTTCAAGCTTTTTCCCTTAAGGATTTCAAAGAGGCTTAAGGACCATCCACCTTTGGAACAAAGGCAGCTTATCCTCGTTACAAGGTTAAGTTTTAAGCTTTTTGACAATAAAAGTACTTCATCTAGTTTTACCAAAGATGTACTAAAGTAGGAGTGAATTTTGGGAAATTAAACTAGGTATGAAGCAGGGATAATACATGGACATGCTTTCTCTTCCTTTTAAACAAGATATGTAAAGAGAGTATAGAAAAGGAAGATTTAGGTACAAGTTTAAATGAAAGGAGATAGTTTTACCTTTTTGTACCTTTACACAGGGACGCTCTCTTCATTGTGCTTTGTCCTTAGTCTTAGATGCTTAAGACCTATTCTTAATGACAATATATGGAAATATTTTGCACAAGAGAGAGTTCTACAACTAGTGATCTTTTCAAGTTACTGTTAGCATATATCAAATGGATCACAAGTTGCATAAATGTATCATGAATTCTCCTTTTAACTTAGTGCATATCAAGAGAGATATCGATTGATAGTATATACGGCACTAAGAAGCATGATTGTTGATTGAAGTCATTCAATGATCAAACAAATAACAGATGTGATCAAAAGAACAACATACGCATTAGATTACCAATTAAGCTTAGAATAGGAGAATCCAGCAAATATGCTACTTTAGAGTGAAAGACAAGAATTTAAAAATAGTAGCATACTTCATGAGAAACTCATTCTCATGCAAGAGACTATATGAAATAACTTAAGAAGAAGCAATAGTCTCACATAATCAAGATATAGAAATAGACTCCCCCTAAAGATATGCATCAAGAATTTGAATGAGATGAATAGATGCATTTACTTTTAAAGACAAATAGAGGGAAGCATTATACATCTTGATCAAGGCTCACTAATTTTGCAGTAATCAACTTGAGCCTAGTATTCTCATTATGAAAGGATTTAGAATACTCACAACCACACCATGATTGTGTTGTTCTTGATGTTCTCTTCTTTCATTTGAGAGTCCTCCCTTTGCAGTGGCTTCTTTTTCCTTTCAAACTTATTGAAAATACTCAAGAAGGATGTTAGTAACACAAGGGAGTATGTAATGAAGGATGATTTCTTTTAGATAGAAAATAAGCATAATTCATCATCCATAAGTCACACAGACATGAAGTAAAGTCCTTAACATTAGTGCATTTCATTTGAGAAATATGAGTGAGCACCTTTTTAAGCATTTTAATAATCATTGGAGATTTTACTTTATCATATTAAATTTAGTTAATCAATACTTGGAAGCAAATCAATATGATAACAAATATAGCAAAGGCATGAAATGGATTCTAATGGATAAGTGCATTGAGGAGAATGAGATTGAATGCACATCTCAGCCAATTTAAATTCGATAAAGAATCTATTTCTTCACAGAGATATAACTAGAGTAAATAATCATTGATGGGAACTATATTTGATTAAGAAGATGAGTTCCCATACCTTTGCTTTTACCTTTCTTCTTTTGGGTGAAGAACAACCCATGAGGCTTGTGTACTTTCTCTTTTGTAGATATTCATAAGTAAGCTCAAGAGATACGTTGTTAGTAACACAAGCACTAGTTTCCATTTTTGTAACCATTTTTGATAAGGAATGAAAGGCTAGATTACTAAAACATGGAAACTTCATAGCCTGAACTAGATTATCCATAGATGATGTTATGCTCAATTTTAACTCATAAAACAAGCATAAATAATCCTTTGAGATTATAGGAATAAATCTAATTCATGATTTGGAAAGCGATTAATGTGAAAGAATCATATCCAATTTTGAGCAAGTAGAAATACATCATAAAACATTGGATTGATTTTTCTTTTCATGTTAGATTACACGCTTCCAAAGAGAAACTTATTCTCTACAAGTGAGACTACTTTGGGTTACTTAAATAAAATCAATAGTCTCACTATTCTAGTTATAGAGAGAGTTTTCCTTTTACAAGTGTCCTAAGGATTTGAATTCCTTACATGACACCTTATTCTTTTAAGAACATGAAATATCTCTCTATATCTAGAATCATGGCAATAACAAGATAATTAGAGGAAGAATATGCCATGACATACTTGCAACAATTTAAAGCATGTAGATTGCCATAGTATGGAAATGATGAATGTGCAATCTACCATATGAGAGGAAATTCTTCAAAGAATGGTAATATCAAATTAAAGACATTTAAAGTGCTTCAATTTTTCTATGTGACTACACAAGACACATAAGAAATGATATTTTAAATACTTGTACTTAAAAGATAAGTGTTACCATCCTTTGGCTTTCCTCCATGTTGTAGGCCTTGAATTTTCGCATATGATACCTCTTTACTTCCTACAACATATAAAATCTTCCTCGAGATGATATGAGTTTAAGACATAACAATTTGAAAAATAACCTTGGGTCAATCATGTATATAGATCATTGAAGATTGATAGCTTGAGTTGATAAGAATTGAATGGACTCTTCTCAAGCACCTCAAGGCTTCATATCATCTCTTTCTCCTGCAAAGCTTGTCAAGCATATTTTGGTACCCATCGCTTGATGGGTCCATCACGGTTAGTCAACAAGGATCTAGGAACCCAAGAGTCCTTTGTGTTAGCACTAGGTAAACTTATTACCTTTCTAGCACAAGTTGCAATTTTGGGTTGCCTAGTTACATGAGAATTAATTGACAAGCTAGGAGTGGAATTGTTACCAATGGGACAATCCTTGCATTGATGTCCCTTCTTTCGGCATGTGTAGCATAGGCGTTTTTCAAGTTTTGAAGTTTTCTTCTTTCCTTGTTTGTCGCCTGCTACATGGTTAGTAAAAACTTCCTTTTCTAACCCTATGCCTTTTTGTTTTAAATGGGGACAAGATCTAAGCAAGTGTCCCTTCTTGGAGCATTTAAAACAAAGTCTATCATCCTTGTTAATAATCAAGCCATTTTTAATGTAGGGACATGACCTAATCAAGTGCCCCTCTTCAAAGCATTCACTACACCTCTTAATGTGAAGTGTGGCTTGATCATTACCTTGGATGTTACCTTTTGTGGAGGCGTGGTTGAGGCTTTTGGAGGAGGTGTTGAATTTCATCTTTAGTTTCTTCCTCTTGGTAATCCTCAAATCCTTGACATTTTCTTTAAGGGATGTAGTGCATGCCACGGTTGTTCCCGTCTCAAGCTTCTTCACCATGTGTTCACGGTTATCTTGAGAAGGTTGGGCAATGCATTTCCCTTTTAGTTGTGTCAAGCTCATCTTTAGCCTCTCATTTTCTTCCTTGAGCTTTTGATATGAATCATCGTTTGTTCCTGCAAATTCTAGCTCAAAGGAAGATTTTCTTGTCGACGGACAACAAGCATTAGCACATGGTAATATAGTATCAATTTGAATACATGTGCATGAGTGAGGTTCTTGGGATTTTAAATTTTCTATCACAACCTCATGAGCAATGTTTAACATGATATGATCATCTATAAGATTTTCATGAGAGCATATGAGCATATCATATTTTTCTTGAAAAGCTAGATTTTCAACTTTTAGCTTTTCTACTTGGTCCTTAAGCAAGGTATTCCTATTTACTAATTGAGCGATACAATGTAAAGCGTTATCTTGCTCAATTGAACTAGTTTCATACCTTTGGACCAAATCAACATGAGAGCACTTTAGCTCCTCATGTTCTTTAGTCATCTCGTCAAAGTGTAGCATTTTCATGGAGAGAATATCTTCTAGCCTTTGACGAGCTTCGCTTTGCTCTTTCGCTCTTTCTAGAAGTTTGAGCATGACCGCCTTATCTTCTTGGCTTAGGCGAGCGTAGAGATGCAAGAAGCTTCTTTCTTCCTCCTCATCCTCATTTGTCCTTCCGCTATCATTTTCATTAGCCACACAACATATGTGGGAATCGAAATGGGAAGACAAACCTTTTGGAGAGGTGGATTCATCGTTTGGTCTCCACCGTTCATTTTCTTCTTCTTCCTTGCAAGGGTTAGTATCACAAAGACTAAAGGAAGTAGAAGCATCAAATGAACTATCATGTTTGGACTCATCAAATTTATTTTTAATTCTAGTCCAAATATCATGCGCATCATGGATAGATTCGTCATAGTTTGATATGAAGGCATGATAATCTTCTCTACTAAGAGAATTAGTTAAGATGTCAAAAGCTAGATAGTTTAAGCGATAACATCTTTGATCCTCCTCGGAATTAATTTCTCCATTGAAATTAGAGGAAAAAATACTCTTGTCTATAATTTGTTCTAACCGTGGATCTATGGTTCTAAAAGCATTTATCACACTAGTAGACCATGAGTCATAATTAGAACAATCATCAAATAATATTTCAAGAGTTACCTCCTTTTGAGTTACGTTTGATGGAGGAGTCTTCTTGTTCTTTTGGGATCTTCTACGAGCCATCACTTCGAGTTGTTAGACTCAAGATGAAGTGCCTAGCTCCGATACCAATTGAAAGTCGCCTAGAGGGGGGGGGGTGAATAGGCGAAACCTGAAAATTAAAACTTTATCCCCCAACTAGATCCCTTGATTAGTGGTTAGAACAAGATATACAAATATCGGAGAATAGAAACTAAGTTCTTGCTTGAAAAGAGTATTGCTAAATAATGCGGAAGTGATAAATCAATACAACTAGTAAGTTATAGAATAACAAAGCAAGAAGCCTTAGATGAGAAGAGCACTAAGCCAAGTTCTTTCTTGCGAAATGTTACTTCACTAAATGGAATTAAACTTGAAGCAACACCAAATGATATTAGCAAATAATGGTGCAAGAAAACTTAGAGTTAGGGAAAACGAACAAATCACAAGCAATAAACACAATGGACACGGGTGATTTGTTTTACCGAGGTTCGGCCCTCGAAGGCCTAGTCCCCGTTGAGGAGTCCACTTAAGGACGGGTCTTTTTCAACCCTTTCCCTCTCTCCCGATCACACAAGGATCGGCGAGCTCTTCTTCTTCTCAAGGATCACTCTCGATCCCACAAGGACCACCACAATCTTTGGTGTCTCTTGCTAGCTTTTACAAGCCTCCAAAACTTTGGAGGAAGTTCGAATGGGAGTCAAAACTCCACGCGCAAATGAACACAAAGATGAAGCACACACTATCTCTCAATGAATCTCACAAGGCACTAGTGCTAAACTCAAATGAGTAGCTCTCTTTTTGCTTGCTCTCTCTTTTGTGGCACTTGTGTTGGTTGTAGTGGTCTAAATCTTGTGTATAGGATGGATCAATGAATATATGTGGTTGGGAGGGCTTGAGTATGTCAACTAGATGACTTGGAATGTTGCTTGGGCTCCCACACCTTGAAGTGGCCGGTTGGGGTGGTATTTATAGCCACCAACCAAAATCTAGCCGTTGGTGAAGGCTGTCTGTTCGATGGTGCACCGGACAGTCCGGTGCACACCGGACATGTCCGGTGCGACAGCCACGTTACCCGGCCGTTGCAATTTGACCGTTGGAGTTCTGACACCTGGGCCCGCCTGGATGTCCGGTGCACACCGGACATGTACTGTTTGATGTCCGGTGTGCCTGCTTCCGCGTGCCTGACAACTGCGCGGTTCAGGCGCGCATTGAATGCGCCTGCAGGTGACCGTTGGCGCGAAGTAGCCGTTGCCCCGAGGTTGCACCGGACAGTCCGGTGCACACCGGACATGTCCGGTGAATTTTAGCGGAGCAGTCTTCGCGAATTCCCGAGACAGGCGAGTTCCGGAGCCGCATCTTAAATGAGCACCGGACACTGTCCGGTGAATTTTAGCGCGCTGGCTCTGGAAAATTCCCGAGGGCGACGAGTTTGAGCTGAAGTCCTCTGGTCCACCGGACACTGTCCGGTGTACACCGGACAGTCCGGTGTGCCAGACCAGAGGGGCCTTAGGTTGCTCCTTTGCCCTTTTGTTGAACTCAACGCATGGTCATTTTAATGGCTAAGTGTGAACCTTTTGCACCTGTAAAACTTATACACTAGAGCAAACTAGTTAGTCCAATATTTGTGTTGGGCAATTCAACCACCAAAATTATTTAGGAACTCGGTGTAAGCCTAATTCCCTTTCACAATCCGAAGGTACACTTGTAATCTAAAATCATTTCTATTTTTATATGATAATAAAATAGAAATGACGTTGTGATAATATTTAAATGTTTATATTACTTTTTATGTTGCATGTAAGTTCTTCGTCATAGTTTATTGTGCTTACGAAGATATGTTGTTTGTGACCTTCGTCCGGAATACATTATATCCCGAAGGGAAATAATGTTTCAAAGGACGAAGGACTTTATCATTTAACACTTTTTATGTTGCCTTGTTCTTAATCCGAAGCATTTGAGAACAAGTCCCCAACATTGGCGCCCACCGTCGGTGAACTCACTTCCACTCTTTGAGTTTTTGAGCGCCCTCGGCGATCATCAACCTTCGCTATGGCGCCGAAGAAAGCTTCAGCAACTGGCACTGCAGCTCTCCAACCGCTGGACCACAATCAGGAGACTGTCTCTCTTCGGGAGGCCCGAAGCCAGAAGAGGAAGGCTGTCAGCCCGACGCCTCAAGAGGATGAGCTAGACCAAGAAATCAGAGATATGGAGATGCTTCATCAACAGGTGCAGAGGAAGAAGGAAAAGATGGCCAGGCTAGCTGAACTGCAAAGGCAGATAGACGAAGCTTCTGAAGAAGTTCGCCATCTTACTCACGATGAGCAGAACCGAAGGCCTCAACAAAAAGACCTTCATCAGGAGGGTTTCTTCAACGAAGATGACTGGTATGACAATTTCCATCATGGAAATTTTGTTTTCGATGATGCTTCTCCCCTGTCCGCTGAGCTGCAGGCTACACCTTGGCCTTCGTCCTATAAGCCGCCCCAGCTTCCCATATTCGATGGCCATTCAGACCCGAAGCAGTTTTTGATGAGCTACGAAGCAACAGTATCTTCGTATGGTGGCAATGCTGCGGTCATGGCAAAGTCTTTTGTTATGGCTGTCAGGAGTGTTGCTCAAACCTGGTATTCCTCCCTTCGACCAGGAACGATCACTTCATGGCAAAAACTGAAGGACATGTTGTTAACCAGCTTCCAAGGGTTTCAGACGAAGCCGGTCACTGCTCAGGCCCTGTTCCAATGCACTCAGGATCATGAAGAATACCTTCAGGCGTATGTCAGAAGGTTCTTGCGTTTGAGGGCGCAGGCACCAACGGTGCCCAACGAAATTGTCATTGAGGCCATGATCAAGGGACTTCGGCCTGGACCTTCAGCTCAATACTTTGCTAGGAAGCCTCCTCAAACTTTGGAGAAACTGCTCCAGAAGATGGACGAGTATATTCGTGCCGACAACGATTTTCGCCAAAGAAGGGAGGAGGCTTTCAGGTTTTCTGAAATGACCAGGGGCTTCGGAGGAAGATTCTATCCGAGGCATGTCAGGTCCATCCACAACTCTACTCAAAATGATGATAAGGGGAGTCAGCAGAACAGGCCGCAGTGCTCCTCACAGGCTTCGGGGCAACAGCAAAGTTTCTTCCGGCCACCAGCTCCAAGAGGCAGAGGCGCCAGGGGTTTCGGCGAAAGATTTGGAGATCAACCAAGGAGAATATTTTGCTTATTCTGTGGTGAAAACAAGGGCCATACCACTAGGATGTGCCATGTTACCATCCAGAAGCAAAAGGAGATAGCCGAAGCTGCAGCACAACAAGCCCAGCCGAAGCAGGTCATGCATACTGCTTCATACCATCCGCCTTACATCCCAGAATACATAGGCAACCACCCTGTAGTTTCTGTTGCTTCGGCGAGTCAACCTCAAGCTTCCTGGCAACAGCCTCCGCCTCCACCACCGCTGCAACAAGGCCAACAGCCAGAAGGGAGCCAATATGCTCCACACCAAAGGGATCTCAGAGAACAATCCGAAGCTCGCACAGTCAATAGCACTGTGCCAGAGTCGAAGCACATCTATTGACAAATATCCTACCAGTTTTTTCCATTCAGTTCTATTTTCTGTGTAATAAAAGACATTTTTTAGTTTTCATGTAAAAGTTTCTTTGCTTGCTACAAGGAAAATGTATTTTCTCAGGCTTAAGTTGCTGAAGCTTAAAAATTTGCGATAACAAGGAGGACCTTCGAATTATCGAAAATCCTTCGAAGCAACAAAAAGTCGTTCTAAGGAACGCAGAGTAAGTTTGCTGAAATCACAAAAAGTCGTTCCAAAGGGAACGCAGTGTAAGTTTTCTGCTCCAAAGTCGTTCCAAAGGGAATGCAGAGCATACAGCGAAAAGTCAACGCTGATACCGCCTAAGTAAAAGGCGAAGAAGCTCCAAAGTCGTTCCTAAGGGAATGCAGAGCTTACAGCGAAAAGTCAACGCTGATACCGCCTAAGTAAAAGGTGAAGAAGCTCCAAAGTCGTTCCTAAGGGAATGCAGAGCTTACAGCGAAAAGTCAGCGCTGATACAAAAATATTTTGTGTTTTACGGGGATATGTGTGTATCTTCGGAACAAATGTCATCTACATAACATAACATCATCACATCATTTTGCATAGCATAAGCATCATACATCATGTTGCATATGGCAAAAGAAGGGGACACGGTATCAACCTTCGGAAGGATACTTTGAGAAAGTGAAAATCGTGCTAAGTCACAAGGGGATACAATATTGATCTTCGGAATATAGCTTCGGAGAATATTTTCATGAAGCTTGGATATCCTTCATCAGAGCACTATGAACATTGTCGTGATGCATAAAAGTTTTTCTATCTTCACGAAGCATGAAAAGAAGGGAAGGTGTTTTTTCGCCGAAGGCTCAAAAACGGTACGTATGTAAAGTTTCATGCATCGTAAAGAATCGAGTCATTAAAAGCAAATATATCACAGGGTTACAAAATGTCACACATATTTCATTTCAGAAGTCTTTACAAAAGTGCTTAATCTTCTCTCAAAACAACTTCGGCAGCTTCGTTCAGGAGTCGGTTAACAACTTCATCCATGATAGCTTCAGCCATCTTTTTAATTTCTTCGTCTCCTTTCGGGTGAGGGCCGGAGACGCTTTAGTAGGATCTGAAGGAGGACATGATACAGCCACATTGCTATTACAAATTGCAAACGAAGTTTAAAATCAAAAATTACAACACAATAAAAACCATTAGCTAATACCTATTTGCCCTTCGGGCTCTGAGATTTTGTCAGCGGCCTTAGCTACTTCTCTAGCGTCGTGAATGCCCTTCTCACTTTTCTGAATAATTTCTCGGGCCATTTCTCGGCCACCATTGTCCCAGACGTCGGTGAAAAATTTTCCACCAGCCTGGCTAGCTTCGGCCGAGGGGTCTTTAATATCTTCAGGGGATAAGCTGGCTTCGGATTGTGCAAGAACCTTAACATGATCGCAGCCTTTTTTCTCCAGTATAGTAGCAATCCCCCTGGCACCCGAGAAGGCACAAATGTCTCCACGACTGTTTAGAATTTCTTCGAAGGCTTCAGCTTCGTGGCAGATCCATTCGATCGGTCCTTCTGGGTTACCTCTCACAAAATCTTCTTCACTCAAAAATGCGCCAACACTGGCGAAGCTGGTTTTTATTTTCTTTACACATTCCATGGATTTTTCGTAGCACCTTTTCTTAGAAGACCGAAGCTCTTCAACGGTTCCTTCCAAATGATTAGCCCATTGGTCGCTACATTCCCGCCTCGTTTCTTCAAGTATGCGTTCTTCTTTCGCCCGGGCCAATTGCTTCCGAAGATCGTCAATCTTGTGCTTTTGAGCTGCAATTTGTGCTTTGGACGCAGCTTTGTTCTCCTTTACTTTATCCACTAATGTAACTAGAATTTTGTCCTTTTCCAGGGCTTCGTTCCTTAGTTTGATAACCTCTGTTCGAAGGTTGTTGAAGGCAATTTCATAGCTTTCGTCTTCGGCATTCTTTTGCGCTCTCAGCGCGTTGCTTAGTATTAAACCCTATATGTAAAAAGTTAGTATAAGAATAAAACAGTAGATTTCGAATCATAAAGTTTCCAAAATGCGCAATTCTCGCACCTTCAGACTATTATATGCAAGGCTATCTGCAAGATCCTCCTTCGTCATAGCGCATAGTCCAGCTTCAAGCTTCGGAAACCCCATACTCCTAGCCATCTCCCGGCAGACAGATAATTCTTTGTTGTCAGGGAGGCAGTATAGGAAGTCATCTTCGTTTGTCCCATTGAACACTAGTGCCCCCTTCGGATATTTTAATTCTCTGGCATAGTGATTGGCTTCATAAATCTCTTCTTCAGATAATTTCTTCCCCGAAGCATGTCGCACAATGTAATCGCGTATGATGGAAGGTGCTTCAGGGGCCGCAGTGTCAATTTCTTCAACCAAAATTGGCTCTGGCATTTTTATTTTTTCTTCGGCTTCCAAAGGTTGTTCCTTGGTGGGCTCTGAAGGCCCAGCTTCAGCTTCAAGTTGTTGCTTCGAAGCTTCAGCAACTAAAGCTTCAGTAGACACTTCAGAAAGTTCAACAGTCTTCTTTGGAGTTATGCTTGAAGACTTAATTGTCTCCAAAACATCTAGCACGTTCACCATTCTTTTTCTTTTCGGGGTCACCGATGGGCCCTTTTGATTTTTTATTGTCTCAACACTTGCTGAAGGACTTAAGATTTCCAATATTTTTGGTCCTTCAATTCTCGGTTTTTCTGCCTTCTCTGCTGAAGGTGCTTCAGTTTTTTCTTCGATCTTCGGCACTGGAGCTGGCTCTGTAGTTTCAGTGGCCAAAGAGACTTCACCGATAAATTCAGGCACTGTGGCCGGCTCAATAAAACGCGCCCGGTGGGTGAGCACCTTCATCTTTTTTCTTTGCGGCGCTGGCTCACCAGAAACACCTGAGGCAACTTCTTTTGCAGGAGAAGTATTTTTTCTTTTGCGGCCTGGCACCGGATAATGGTAGTCAGGGTAGACAAACCCGATTGCATCAAATACCCGGTTGAGCCTCTTCTTCTTTCGGTCTCCGAAGGCTACTGATAATGCAGTATTCTCAGCCTTCGAGTATACCCCAAGCAGTTCGTCACTTAAGGTTTCAATGCTTTTTAACCAGTCGTCGTCCGGTTCAACAAACTTATCTCCGTATTTGAATGTGTATTTTAGTCTGACCAGTCCACCTTCGTCAGACTCTTTGATGGTCTCCTTCGGCATTTCCCACTTTCCTGCAAGTGGCCAAACTCTGAAGGCAATATGCTCTTGGACCAGATCCCTTGTCCCAATAAAAGAGCAGATTACGCCGAAGGCTCTTTGGCATTCTTCGGCCGCTTCATCCATTTCAACCTTCGGCTTTCGGAGTCCGAAGCGTTGCCAGATAGGGCGCATAATGATACTCTTAACATCTTCCTGCGCTGTCAAGTCATTCTTTACATAGAACCATTCTGTCATCCAGGCGCCGGGCCACCTCTTCCGAAAGGTTGGCACGGGGCAGCTCGACCCGGAGCGGGCACCGAAGCTGTAACAACCAAAGTTGTTGTGATATTGTTCTTTCCCCCAGGGCTTCGTCTCATATACCAACTCATGAATTTTGCAAAAGCTTTTAGCATTTGGTTCTAAACCTTGGCTTCTCACAGCCCAGACAAAGATTCCCATTCTTATGATAGCTTCGGGAGTAATTTGATGAAGGTAGATTTGAAATGTCTTCAGGACTTCGACAACAAAGCTGCTTAGGGGGAACCGAAGCCCAGCCTTGAGAAAGCTTCGGAAGATCACGACCTCATCTTCTTCGGGGGTAGGAGAAGTTTTTTCTCCAGCATCAGCCCTCACAATAGATATATCTCGAAAATATCTCCCCCTCATATTGTCAATATGACTCTGCTTAATAGTGGTTTTCCCGAAAACCGAGTGACTTGGCCGCCATGGTCGATCTTCGGACTCTCCCCCGCCGCTTTCTACATCATAACTGTCGTTGTCACCAGTATCTTCAGATAAACCTTCTAAAATCTCTTTGGTGATCTTTTCTGTATTAGTCTTCGACATTGCTTCAAGAAACCCCAGGTTCTTCTCTTCAGAGAGACTTAGCTTCATTTCGACAGCAGCCTTCTTCTCCTCAGACATCCCTTCGGAAATCTCACTTCTCGCTTCCGAAGCTCAAAACTAGGAAAGAAAACAAATAATTTTTGGGCAGAAAGCTTTATAAGCAGGCAAAACAGATGGCAAAGAGAGCGTGCCAAATCAAATGTGGCGGGCTCCTATTTATACACTCGATATGACGGAAACTGTGTGGTCCCAGGTGTCAGTGACTTTTGCTATTCTAGCAAAGGGAAGGTGTTTTTTTCGGACCTTCGGCTTAAGGCCTTCGTCCATATCGCAATCTGAATTTATCACTAACAAATTAATATTGCGAGGGGCTACTGTTGGGGGCCTTCGTCCTCCGGAGGTCCTCAAAAACATAATTTGACAATATTTTCCAAGTGAATTATATGAACAGGTATCTTCGGACTCAGATCATGAACATGGAGTACGGTCAGAACGAAGCCCAAGCCAGACGAAGGGGGATTAAGATGAAGGACGGGCTGATTACCAAGCTGTACGAACATAAACACCCGGATTTTAGGGGCACTAAGACCCGGGCGCGAACATAAACACCAGGTATGCTGGGACCAAGTCTCACACATATGATGAATCATGGCACAGGATCGAATGTCACATCTTTATATATAACAGGAGTTCTATACAAAATAAATAATTACATTATAAGGAGACAACGGTCCAGCAACCCAAAGTTGACTGGGAGACGACGGCCTAGACCTCTCACGAACACATCACGGCATCCTCCATGCGCCTCATCCGGTGGTACCTGTTCTTGACCTGTGGGGGGGGGGGTGTGAGACAGCAAGAGTGAGCTCACATACGTTCATCGCTCAACAAGTTGTGGGGAATAATGTGCATGAACTCGCCAAAGGTGGGAGCTCACGTGAAGTGTAAGGCTTACCAAAGAAGATGGTTAGAGCTGAGCATTGCTTTTAAAGTTGGTCAAAATTTTATTAGCAGTTACTAAGTATAAGTAAATACCAACCCAGTTAAATGGTAGAACAAAAGTAACAACTTCACCTGCGATGCAATGCATATGACAAATTGAGTTTAAGTTCCATAATTTAATCATGTGAGGGTCCGAGCTGCTCATGACCGTGAGCACGGCTAGTATACCAGTTTTACACTCTGCAGAGGTTGCGCATCTTTACCCACAAGTCATGTTACCCATCTGCCAAGGGATCGCGACTTCCCATACACCTCTACCGAGGAGGCGAGGCAGGGTAACACTACGAGGCCTTTACAAAGTTCCACTAGCTTCAGAAAACCCGCTACAGTTTATAGGAAGCTCCAATGCAGGAATCCCTTGCAGGACCGCCATCGCAGCAAAATCCTCCCGAGGGCCTCCCTACACTGACCACTCCCCTACTGCCCTTGCCCCTTTCGGGTAAGGTAGTCTTCCACTAGCTTTCCTAATTAATCAGCCAAGGGGTCCCATTCCTCCCTTGTGGTAGCACTGTTTTCCCGGGTGGTTCTCCATGTTCCAATTAACATAATGATCTTATCATGAACAGTAATAATAAACATATAATAAAAGTGTGATCATGAATAATGTACCTTCATACCCAAAACCACATAAAGCACTAGCAAGTACTACCCAAAAAGTTCAGTGGTAAACAAGGTATAAAGATAGACAAACTAGGGTAACCTATTGGGTCCCATCAAAATTAACCTATGCAGATCATTATGATTAATTAGAACATGAGTGGATAAAAAGAAGTGATCAAGGGCACAACTTGCCTGGGACTTGAGATTCTAGGTACCAGGATGATCTTCAGGTGACACGTGTGCTCACTGCTAAACGTAGCAATACAGATAAACATGTATATGCAAAATTAACATCACATCAAACATAAGTACAAACTGAATAATAATAATCTACGTGTTGCTGCGAAGTCGTAGGTTGGAGAACTATTAAAATCAGAGTTACGGTTAGTAAGATATGGTTTTCGGAAGATTACCATGATCAAATGATATGAACTAAATTCTAAGTTGATTAATGTAAATCATATGAGAAAAATTAAGATATAACTAATTCAACTTTATTCTAAATTATAACTTGATCAGATTATATTTATGGATAGATTAAGCCAGATAAATCTAGTAACCATAGGATAAATAAATGTCTAATTATAAAAGGATGTGATATGGTACAATTAAAACTGTTACTGCGTAGGCAATTTTATTACGATGCTAACGCAACTTGAACAGATTAAAAACGAATTATTTGACCTAGAAGATATTACATTTTTAATAAATTAGTAGGGACATAAATAGGTGACATGACGTGATCTAAGGGTGCGTTTGGTTGCGGGACAGCTAGGACAGGGACATTTTTAAATAAATGGTTAGATCAGAGTCACCTAAATTATTACGGGGTAAATAGATGTATTATATAGGATCTAGGTGTAACCATTTTCTACCTTCCTTGCTCCTTTCGACATCAACAGGGCGACGACACGCTTGACTCCGGTGAGTGTTTTCCTCGCTCCAATCCTCCTCCTCGCTCGGCAAAGCGTGATCTGGCAAGCTCCCACAGCGGTGACGGACGACTCCGCACAATACGGCAACCCACACCACGCACACGCGCCAACGAAACTCTCACGCCACTAGTTAGCACTCGAACGACGGCACAGACATGAGTTGTCCACGGCAGCGGACTGTACGCTCCGGTGGTCGGTCTACCGCGACTGCTTCCACAGATTACGTGGAGCACGGAGGAGAAGGATAAGGAAAGGCAAAACCTGCGCTATGGTTTTATAGATGGGTGGAGTCCGAGCTACCAGGTCGGAACAAAGCCTTGATTCCCGCGCGGAGGTTGGGATCGCCGCGCATGCAGCGAAGAAGATGCCAGCACCCGCGCGGAGTTCGTCCAGAGGATAGGGATGGACCTGCGCGCGAGGGCGAGTGCCAGGATGGGACGAAGGTTGGCCGATGCGAGCGGACCATAGCGTTGGATCGAGGGCAAACCGAGCTCGAGGAAGTCCCTGTGCCAGCGATATGCGCATGAACGTAGGATGTGGAGGTTGTGCGGCTAACTTGCATGCTTATGTCACACATGCGTCATGATGACCTCAATTGCGGCAAGAGAATAAAGAAAAAGAAAATGGATGTTGACATGGGCTGCAAGTAAAGCATATTGGGCTGGATTAGTGACGTCCAAACATAGATTATTCCTATTTCTATTAGGATTAGTGAGCATATTAGGCTGCACGTGGTAGGAGAAATACTTTTCTTTTTTTTTATACTTCCTATTTCATGTTCCAAATAATCAATTTGAATTTGAGTTTGAAATTCAAACAATAGTTCAAAAGCACAACTAAAAACTCAGCATGGCATGGAACTATATACTTTATTCCTTTATTTAGGCCATGTTTCCAATATGAAATGCACACGCATACATTTTTTTTATGTTTAAGAATTTGACGCACATAGATGTATATCTAGATTTAAAGTATATGCATTAATATTTATTTCTTAGTTTTTTTAGGAGACGTTTAATGTATAACCTCCACTTTTTTCAAATATTATTATTTATTTTTTTCCTTGTTATTTATTTAGGGAGAAATAAATGACTTAGTTGAAATTTTCTTTCCCATTTTCTATTCCTAATTCCAAATTCAATTATTCAAACTCAAATTTATACTCCTGTTTTAAATTTCAGATTTTCCAAATGTCTCAATTGAAATCCAAATGTGAATATAAACCATATTATTTTAAGTATTACTATTTTATTCTCCTTCTCATATTTGACTCTAACAATAATTGACTTTATTACAATTTTCTTTTCTCATTCCCTAATTCCCAAAGCACTATAATAACTATATTTTTTATTTATTTTATAATTATTTTTTTTCTACCAAATTTGGGTCTTACAATGGTGCACAGCCGAAGCTATGCGCAGAAAGCTTCGTCGCGATAGCAGAAAGGGGAACCGACTTAAAGATGAAAAGACTACTTAGGCCTTAATAGATTCCCATAAGTCATTAGCAAATGTAATGGACATGAATGTAATTTTGCATGGGCTACGTCCCACGCCTATAAATAGATGAACAGTACTCCCGTACTGTTCACGCTGACTTGGCACTTGCTTTCCGTCATCCTTGTACTTTTGCCTTCCTGCAATCCGAAGGTACACTTGTAATCTGAAATCATTTCTATTTTTATATGATAATAAAATAGAAATGACGTTGTGATAATATTTAAATGTTTATATTACTTTTTATGTTGCATGTAAGTTCTTCGTCATAGTTTATTGTGCTTACGAAGATATGTTGTTTGTGACCTTCGTCCGGAATACATTATATCCCGAAGGGAAATAATGTTTCAAAGGACGAAGGACTTTATCATTTAACACTTTTTATGTTGCCTTGTTCTTAATCCGAAGCATTTGAGAACAAGTCCCCAACATCCCCGTTGAGGAGGCCATGTAGGCCAGGTCTCTTTCAACCCTTTCCCTCTCTCAAACAATCATTCAGACCGGTTGAGTGCTTCTTCTTAATCTCGAGGGTCAGTTAGACCCCGCAAGGATCACCACACAATTAGGTGTCTCTTGCTGGCTTTACAAGTCACTTGAGAATTTATAAGGAGATCACACAAGATCACACTCTCTCTAGACTTTCCAAGGCACTAATCACTAATAATCACTAGTCACAATTATGACACTTAGATGAGCTTGGGAGCTTTGAATGTGTCTTGGGATGAATTGCTTGCTCTTGTAATGAATGTAGATGAATGGAGTGCTTGGATATGGTGAATGGAGGTGGTTGGGGTTGTATTTATAACCACCAACCACTTCTTGGCCATTGTCCATTTCCTGCCAACCGCAGACGGTCCGCGCTCCTGGTCCGGACGATCCGCCCCTGCACATCAACGACCGAAATCCCAACGGTTAGCAGTAATGGCTATATCAACGACTACAAGTGCTTTAAATGTGTCGTCAGATGTCAGATAAAGCAGTCACGGGTGGTCCGGTCGTGCACCCCGGACGGTCCGCGAGGACACTAAAAATGAATTTTATGGAACCCGTCACCTTCGGGTTTCTCTAGTTTTCAATGGCCGGACGGTCCACGCCTGAGGCCGGATGGTCCAAGCTTGGTTCCGGACGATGCTCTCTTCTCCTTCGAACTGTCCATAGTGTAAATGCGAGTTTTGCATAGTTCCTGTCCGAGGAGCACCTTGGTGTCGCGGATGGTCCGTGTACAGGTGAATTCTCCAAAAAGCTTCTATTGTCCGGAATAATCTACGGTATTCCGGACAGTCGACTTAGAAATGGGATAGATTGACTTATGCACCTCAGAACTAATCAACTAGGTAAA
This sequence comes from Zea luxurians, assembly GCA_029449295.1. Lineage (NCBI taxonomy): Eukaryota > Viridiplantae > Streptophyta > Magnoliopsida > Poales > Poaceae > Zea > Zea luxurians. Next base: position 8,868,832 of record JAOPSE010000077.1, read on the forward strand.
CTAGTTAGTCCATAAGATTTGTGATAGTCGTCAAGCACCAAAATCAATTATAGGAAATGGTTAGGGCCATTTCCCTTTCAATTATGGTTGAGCAGTAAGTTGTATTGACATTTGTGACAATGCAAACCTCTATCCTACAATCTTGATGGTAGATTGGTAGGTTGAAGAGGAAGAACGGGTTGAAAGATTCCATAAACTTTATGGCTTATTCTACAATGTGGATGTTGGCAAAACTTGGTAGTAAGGTAAACCACAAGATAAATCATATGTCTTATGTGGTGCTCTTGATATTATATATTACTTTTGTTTGAATTTGTCTTCTAGGTTTCCACGAGTTCCAGGTGCAACCACTAGTAGAAGGTCAACACACTCCCTAAGAAGGTTGGTATTAGAATCAATCTGAGCTTCATACACTACATCATGTTGTGATTTGATTTGTGCTTTGATGCTTAGAAGTTCCACACATCTGTTTGGAGGTTTCACGACGTGGAGGCTCTCCAGGGATACATGAAGGCTCCATAGGAATGCACAGAGGCTTCATGCTATAATAATTTAATCGAGTTTATGAGCTTCAGAAAAATAGGTTTATTCACCCCTTATAGGCCATTATAATTTTTTAGTGAGAGATATGCAATTTTGTCTAGTGGCAAGCGTCAGCGGCGGAGTCACCGCCCCGCATGCCCGGGCACGTGCTCGGGCTTGCTATGTCGGCTGCCACCAGAAGCATTGTGTCGCCAGTAGTTGTCATCGAACAACATGTCAGCATCAAGGTGTGTTGCAGCCAAGCCATGATCTAGCCCAGAGGTAGATCATCTCCTCCATGCCGATGGCCCACACCAGTCCTGTAGCGCCTCGAGCCAGTCCACCATCCCTGTCGCTCGACAAGTTTCACCAGTTCCTCTTAGTCGCCACCTCTACATTCTACAATGGATGCGAAAAAGTACACTCAAATAGTTTGGTCAAATCCCTCATCTGATGATTGTTTTAATCACCAATCAAACATAAAAGTCTCGTCCTTAGCCTCAGGTTGCTGCCACTCCTCTCGCACCGGTGGTGCTCAGGCTTCGGGTTTTGCTTGGCTCTGCCACTACCAAGCATGTAATTGACTCAGAGGAAAAGACTCCATGCCAACCATCAAGTTTTTTTCTCACTTAGACATGATGATAACTAGTCGACAAACATCACTATGTTTTGATTATTCTTCTATCAACATGTGTGCTAAGAATCCAATCAAATGACACCTGAACTCTTTGCCTAGCTAGGTAGGTGTATTCAATGTGAAGCACTCAAAAATCAAACTTCTGGGAGCAATGCATGACTCCTGTAATCAATAATCAAACAACCCTAATTAGGGTTAGGGTTGTTGCATGATATTAGGGATGGAAACAAATAAAAGTGGTTGGAAAACTCCTCTACCATTTTCTGTCTCTTCATTTGAATATAAAACGAAAGCAAAAACGGTAAAGCCAGACATGAAAATGAAATGAGTTCATGGAATACCAAGAATTTTACAAAATGAACTAATTCAAGTGGAATTGTGTTCAACATGACTAGTACATGAAAACTAATAGGGAATCTTGACCCATAGGACCAAGTGCATACAAAGTTTCCTTTTCTTCAAGTCGTGTGCCCATTATTTCTTTTCTAACAGTCATGTAGCATACAAATTTGTTGTCGTGCTGTAGCAACAATTTATTTTTTTCATAGCTAGCCTAGACCTCTTTTTCAATTCTTGTCGCATAGGACCAAGGCAAATTGTTACTTTCTTGCTACTAAACTTTCCTATGATTCATCTAAAATAAATTGTTTTTGCAACTGTTAACCTAATATAAGAAGAATTCTGCATTCCTATTCTTACAAGTTTCCTACACTTTATCTAAAGACTTGCTTCCTCAATTTTCTTGCGTTTTTCGGTCCTTTGTTTTCCATATACATTCCTATAGAATTCATATGTGTGTTTTTCCCATATTTCTCTGTCCTCACAATTCTGCATTCCAAATGGGTCAGTGGCGGACGCATGACGAAAATTCAGGGGGCCAAAAAGACTACATGAGAGCCATGATTTTCTAGTTTGCTAAGTCCGCCGACCGCACGGGATAGGTCATATCGTTGCGACGAGCGAGATCTAGCTTGTCGAGCGAATCAACGTCATGATAAAAACAGGATAAAGGACGGAGGCGCTAGGAAGAGACGAAGTCGGGTGGTGTCGCATCGGGAATGGGTCGGCGGCAAAAATGGGGCAGCGAGCACACTGGTTTAGGTGGTGTCGGGAAGATTAGAGTCAGACTGGTAGATGTAAGGACCGGACCGAGAGGATCCGGCGAGCAGGCTCATAACACAGTTGTTTTAGGCCATGTTCTAAACCTCTAGAGCTAACTGTTAACTGGTTTTAGCTGGGTTTGGGCATCTAACAACTAATACTTATTTGAGGGGTATAGCTAACAATTAGTTGATCCATTCTAAACCTCTCGACTAATTTTAGCAACTAGCTATTAGCTTTAGAGATTTAGAACAATACTTTATACTATCTAAAACTTTGATTTTTTTCTACACTTAATTACTAAATAATCATTAGACATAAAAGGGTGTACAAAATTGAGGGGGGCCATGGCCCACTTTGCCCCCCCTTTGGATCCGCCTTTGAAATGGGCCATGCTGACCGTGGCAGGGCACATGATTTTGTCGTGCCTGCATATGCTCCTTGCTCCCTCTTCTAGTCTTCTTCATTGACTAGGTGTGTGCCCGTGCGTTGCAACGGGAACATATAATACCACGATAACTTATATACAAAATGTGTGTTATACTATTATGAGAAAATGTTTCATAATCCATTTGTGATCCTGGCCATACATAAATTTTGTTCTTTTAATCTAATTGTTTCACCACTATATTGCAACCATCAGTAGCATCAGACTTCAATATATGCCATGATTTGCTTAGTCTCGTCGTTGGAGAGCACGTCCTACACATTTCGGAAGAAGTTCCCTCGTACATCGTCAGTCATTAGGCATGCACCACCATAAGCGCTTGCTTAAATAAAAAGTCAAGTGTGTGTTTGCGAAGAGAATTAAAGGCACGCCGACACAAAAGCTACCCCGACGGTGGCAAGAATGACGAACTGGTCAATATTGTCGGTCTTCCTATGCGTCACCTTCGGCGCTGAGATGATGCACAGTCCTTGATATAGTAGTCGTCGAACGCGCGCGATATGGCGAGTCTCGACGACTTTTGGCTAGGCTGTCAGACAAAGTACATCCTGGGCTCATCAGCGAGGTAGTACACCTAGTCGTTGCACCACCAGATGCGCTACTCCTATGTATACATCATGTTCGAGAACCACAGGCGGGTGTGGCAGAAAGCCAAGCCATGCATGGATTTGCATGCGATCTAGACAGGTCCAGGTGCTCGCGAAAGTAGTTAGGACGTGCGTGCACGTAGCGGCTACCAGGTGGGCCCGTGCCGGGCAGGGACAGGAGGGTTTTAATGGCCCTAGCTCGCTTGTTTGGTGGTGGGAGCTGGGCGAGTTGCTTCGTTTCGAAGCATGTATATGTTGCATGCACGCCGTTGCCCACCGGCAGGACGTGCAGTGCAGCCAGTGCGCACGCGGCGGGTAAGGCATGAGCCATGCACGGCAGGCCGGTGTAGGGGCAGGGTGGCTGTTATATAGTCAGTTGCTTCCTGCACCGCACAAGCGGCGCACAACAGCTAGCACACAAGAACTTCAGTCGTCGAATTCAATTTTTCTGTGATCTTATATTTTCAACAGCCCAGGCATGTAACATGAGGAAAAAAAGATGCAAGAACATACCTAATGAAAGTACTATCCACCACAATCAATGTCTATCATAAGAATAATATATACTAATCTGGCATGTCAATAGATCAACAGGCAAGTGATGACCAAACAAAGAAATGTCAACCAAACCAAATCAAAGGTTAGGAAAGCCCAAAAATTCGAAGCACATCCATCGCAAACTCCCCGAGCCGATTCTTGGCCAAGACTGCATGCATCCCCTCCTTCATGAGCTCCTCGAGCTGATCATCGTGAACTCTCTGAACCGATCCTTGGCCATTTTAGACATTTTTGCCTTCAGATATATTTCAATATAAAAATATATTTAATGATTGTGTCAGTAATACTTATTCGGTATACATTATTATAGTTTACAGATTTAATTTATCTACAAATGAGAAATAAACTATTCGGAGCCGGAGAGTAAGGTAACGTGACAAAAGTGAAGAAAAAAAGAGAGGGAGCTCTCCCAGCCTCCCATTCCAACCGTAGACGCGTCGACGACCGGTAGTCCACGTACGGGGATAGGGCACAGCAGGTGATATCACAGAGGTTTCATGTGTGCCCCCATCATGCGTATCTGCTCCAACTGTAAATGGATCCTGCCCTCTGTAATATTTGATGAGTGACCCTAACAGGGCACAACAGGTAAAACCCTAAACCCTAGTGGAGTGCCCATACGTTGCGACGACACATAGTAATATTTGATGAGTGACCCTAACAATCTATTATCATGTCATGGCTACTATACACAATATTCACCTTGTAAATTGAATTACAAGCATGAATATAAAAAGTAACATAGGAGCAATTCAGATATCCTTAGTCACTATAACTTGTTTTTCTACAAGATGGTCGAAGTAAACTTGTCGGCGTTTCGACCCCGGGGGGTCCCTGGACCGACGAGTAAATTGTCGCTGCGTGTCCCAGCCCAGATGGGTCGGCGCGAGACGGAACACAAGGGGGAAAGACAATAAGGGGAACTGCGGCTCATGTTGTCCTGCGCCCAGGGTGGATGCGCTTGCAGTAGGGGGTTACAAGCGTTCGCGAGGGAGAGAGAGAGAGCCTGCTCGTCAGCCCGTCCTCCCGTGTGGCCACCTTTTTCGTACGAAGGCCTTGGACCTTCCTTTTATAGACGTAAGGAGAGGGCCCAGGTGTACAATGAGGGGTGTAGCAGTGTGCTAACGTGCCCGGCAGAGAGGAGCTAGAGTCCTATGTACATGCCGATGTGGCTGTCGGAGAGGTGTTGGTGCCCTGTTCATGTGATGTCGTGGCCATCGGAGGAGCGCTTAAATCCTGTAGAAGCACAACTGTCAGTGCTGTCGGGACCTTGCTGACGTCTCCTTGCTTCCGTAGGGGGCTGAGAACCGCCGTCGTCATGGAGCACGCGGGGTGTCATCATTACTTGTTTTACCGGGGCGAGCCAGATGGGACACCGGTCTTGTTCCCCGTAGCCTGAGCTAGATAGGGATAGGGTAATGATGTACCCCCTTGCGACGTGGTCGGCCCGAGCCCAAGGTCAGGCGAGGCGGAGGCTCCTCCGAGGTCGAGGCTGAGTCTGAGCCCTGGGGTCGGGCGAGGCGGAGACCGTCGTCCGAGGTCAAGGTTGAGTCCGAGCCCTGGGGTCGGGCGAGGCGGAGACCGTCGTCTAAGGTCGAGGTTGAGTTCGAGCCCTGGGGTCGGGCGAGGCGGAGACCATCGTCCGGGGTCGAGGTTGAGTCCGAGCCCTGGGGTCGGGCGAGGCGGAGACCGTCGTCCGGGGTCGAGGTTGAGTCCGAGCCCTAGGGTCGGGCGAGGCGGAGCTTCCTATGGCACCTGAGGCTAGACTTGGCTGCTGTCAGCCTCACCCTGGCGAGTGGCACAATAGTCGGAGTAGTGCTGGCGGCGCTGTTTTCCTGTCAGGTCAGTCAGTGGAGGGGCGAAGTGACTGCGGTCACTTCGGCCTTGTTGACTGAGGAGCGCGCGTCAGGATAAGGTGTCAGGCGATCCTTGCATTGAATGCCCCTGTGATGCGGTCGGTTGGCGTGGCGATCCGGCCAAGGTTGCTTCACTGTGAAGCCTGCCCGAGCTGGGCCTCGGGCGAGTCGAAGGTGCGCCCGTTACTTGAGGATGTCCTCGGGCGAGGCGTGAATCTGCCTTGGTCTACTGTTCCTGCCCGAGGCTGGGCTCGGGCGAGGCGAGATCGTGTCCCTTGAGTGGACGGAGCCTTGACCTAAATTGCGCCCATCAGGCCTTTGTAGCTTTGTGCTGATGGTGGTTACTAGCTGAGTTTAGGAGTCTTGGGGGTACCCCTAATTATGGTCCCCGACAGTAGCCCCCGAGCCTCAAAGGGAGTGTTGGTACTCGCTTGGAGGCTTTGTCGCAACTTTTTGCAAGGGGACCGGCCTTTCTCGGTCACACTTCGTTCCGGTGGGTGCGTGCGAGCGCACCCGCCGGGTGTAGCCCCCGAGGCCTCGGAGGAGTGGTTTGACTCCTCCGAGGTCTTAGTGCCTTTCATGATGCCTCGGCCGGTCTGGTTGTTCCCTCATGCAATCTGATCTTAGTCCGGGTGCATGGTCAGGTCCCGAGTTCTCGGGCTGGTATGTTGACACTGTCAACGGTTTGGCCGGAGCCGGGTTTGCGAGAGCAGCCCCCGAGCCTCTGCACAGGGCGAGAGGACGGTCAGGGACTGACTCGGCTTTTTCATACGCCCCTTCGTCGCCTTTCCGCAAGGAGGAGGGGGGGAAAGTGCCATGTTGCCCTCGGAGGGTGCCGAACATGGTGTCTCTAGTGAGTTGCTAACGGGTGATCCGAGTGGACGCCCATGCCCCGTTCGATAAGGGTCGGCTAGTGGCCCAGAGGCGCGCTCCAAAAGTACCTGCAGGTGATTTGCCGGACCCAGTCCCGTTCAATAGGGTCCGAGGGCTCGATGCCTCCCTCTGATGGGATTCCGTTACAGAATCGCTCCTGCTGGTCTCGGAAATGTCCTAGGGTACCTCGGGAGCGTAGCCCGAGCCTTGGTTATGTATCGAACGTACCCAGAGTCATCCCTCACTCTGCATGTTCTGGGGCGACTGTCGAACCCTTTGGGGGCCAGCCTACGAACCCCTGATCAGTAGTAGGCGTGGAGCCCGAGCGGCCTGAGGCGGCTGTCGAACCCTTCCGAGGGGCCAGCCTTCGAACCTCTGACCAGTAGTGGGCGCGAAGCCCGAGTGCTCTGAGGCGGCTGTCGAAACCTTCCGAGGGGCCAGCCTTCGAACCTCTGATCAGTAGGAGGGCTCGGGGCCCGCTTCCTTCGCGGAGAAGGATCCCTCTCGGAGTATCCCCTTTCCCGGTCCCTGTAGCACGAGAGAGAAAGGGGAAGAGGAAAAGGATACGAAATTGAACGACATGGCGCACCTTTTTTTTGACGCGGTCATTATGGTGGAGGTGAAGCATCGCCTGCTTCGCCTACCAAAGGCGTCGCCTGCCCTGCCGCGGAGTTAATGCGACGGGACGAGTGGTTCGCGGGGCAGTCGTTGTGCATGCGCGAGCCGTTCAAGGAACAGAACACGGGCGCGTCGTCTTCACGCCGTGGGAGAGGGCTCTCCTGCTGCTCCAGGAGGGGACGTGAGCCTGCAGACGATTTGACCGCCGCTTCCGCTCGTCTGCTGCCGCCATTACTGTCGGCCCACTTCTGGTCATATCGACCGTCGCGCCTTCTCCCGCGGCTAACTGACCCGTGACCGGCGTGTTTGGCTGGCACTGCTGGTCCACGCGCAGGGTTGCCTCGAATTGCGGCACCGGTTCCGCAGTCGAGAAGGCGTAGCGCTGGCGCAAGTGGCGCTGCAGTTTTTCGCACGTAGTAACCGTCGCGCCGGTTACATGACGTGTGGGCCTGGGACTCCATCCTAGACGTGTTGAAGTCGAAAGGGTGCATCCCCATGGCGCGGTTGCATGCTGCCTGCATGGCGGTCCGCCCTTTCACCCGCTGGTTTAGGCGAAGACGGAGGAATGTTTGTAACCGCTGGGCGGTTACACGCTTCACGCACAGCGGTTTGGCTTCTTCTGTCCTAGGCCAGCTTGCATGTTCCGGGCTTCAAAGTCTTGGCGATGATGAATGGCCCTTCTCAGGGAGGCGTGAGCTTGTGGCGCCCTTGGGCGTCTTGTCGTAGCCGAAGCACCAAGTCGCCCACCTGGAGGTCTCGGGACCAAACCCCTCGGGCGTGGTAGCGTCGTAGGGACTGCTGATACCGCGCCGAGTGTAGTAAGGCCATGTCCCGAGCCTCTTCCAGCTGGTCCAGTGAGTCTTCTCGGTTGGTCTGGTTGCTTCAGGCGTCGTATGCCCTTGTCCTCGGGGAGCCCTTCTAAGTCTGTGGGCAAGATAGCCTCGGCCCCATAGACTAGAAAAAACGGCGTGAAACCCATGGCTCGGCTTGGCGTCATCCTCAGACTCCAGACCACCGAGGGGAGTTCCTTCATCCATCGCCTGTCGAACTTGTTGAGGTCGTTGTGGATCCTCGGCTTGAGTCCCTATAGAATCATGCCGTTGGCACGCTCTACCTGCCCATTCGTCATGGGGTGAGCTACGGCGGCCCAGTCCACCCGGATGTGGTGGTCCTCGCAGAAGTCCAGGAACTTCCTGCCGGTGAACTGGGTGCCGTTGTCGGTGATGATGGAGTTCGGGACTCCAAAGCGATGGATGATGTTGGTGAAGAACGCCACCGCCTGTTTGGACCTGATGCTGTTTAGGGGTCGGACCTCAATCCACTTGGAGAATTTGTCGATAGCGACCGGCAGGTGCGTGAAGCCCCCGGGTGCCTTCTACAAGGGACCGACGAGGTCCAGACCCCACACAGCAAACGGCCAGGTGATGGGTATTGTTTGCAGAACCTGAGCGGGCAGGGTGGTCCGCCTTGCGTAGAATTGACACCCTTGGCAGGTGCGTACAATCCTAGTGGCGTCGGCCATCGCGGTTGGCCAGTAGAAACCTTGTCGGAAGGCGTTTCCAACAAGGGCTCGAGGCGCTGCGTGGTGACCGCAAGCCCCCGAGTGTATTTCTTGCAATAACTCCTGACCTTTGGCGATGGATATGCATCGCTGGAGGATGCCTGAGGGGCTGCGGTGGTAGAGCTCCTTTCCGTCACCCAGCAAGATGAACGACTTGGCGCGCCGCACCAATCGCCGAGCCTCGGTTCCGTCGAGGGGTAGCTCTCCTCGGTGGAGATATTGTAGGTGAAAGGGAATTAGGCTTACACCTAGTCCCTAATTAATTTTGGTGGTTGAATTGCCCAACACAAACAATTGGACTAACTAGTTTGCTCTAGTGTATAAGTTATACAGGTGTCAAAGGTTCACAACAAGCCAATTAAAAAGACCAAAGTTGGGTTCAAATTTGAAAGCTAAAGGCAACCCAGATGGCTCCCTGGTCTGGCGCACCGGACTGTCCGGTGGCGCACCGGACAGTGTTCGGTGCACCAGGGAACCGTGCACAGAACTCCTCAGCCTCGGGAATTTCTAGAAGCCGGCGCGCTATAATTCACCGGACTGTCCGGTGTACACCGGACAGTGTCCGGTGCTCCAAAGGGACGCGGCTCTGGAACTTGGCAGCCTCGGGTTTTTGCAGTAGGCGCTCTGCTATAATTCACCGGACATGTCCAGTGTACACCGGACTGTCCGGTGTAACAGCGGCGCAACGGCTACTTCGCGCCAACGGTCACCTGCAGGCGCATTCAATGCGCGCCAGAAGCGCGCAGAAGTCAGGCACGCCCATTCGTGTGCACCGGACATTGAACAGTACATGTCCGGTGTGCACCGGACATCCAGGCGGGCCCAGAAGTCAGAACTCCAACGGTCAAATTGCAACGGCTTTGGTGACGTGGCTGTCGCACCGGACATGTCCGGTGTGCACCGGACTGTCCGGTGCGCCATCGAATAGACAGCCTCACCAAACGGCTAGTTTGGTGGTTGGGGCTATAAATACCCCCAACCACCCACCATTCATTGCATCCAAGTTTTCCACTTCCCAACTACTTACAAGAGCTCTAGCATTCAATTCTAGACACACCAAAGAGATCAAATCCTCTCCAAATTCCACACAACGCCCTAGTGATTAGAGAGAGTGATTTGCTTGTGTTCTTTCGAGCTCTTGCGCTTGGATTGCTTTCTTCTTTCTTGATTCTTTCTTGTGATCAAACACTCACTTGTAATTGAGGCAAGAGACACCAATCGTGTGGTGGTCCTTGCGGGAACTTTGTGTTCCAAGTGATTGAGAAGAGAAAGCTCACTCGGTCCGAGGGACCGTTTGAGAGAGGGTAAGGGTTGAAAGAGACCCGGCCTTTGTGGCCTCCTCAACGGGGAGTAGGTTTGAGAGAACCGAACCTCGGTAAAACAAATCTACGTGTCTCACTTCATTATTCGCTTGCGATTTGTTTTGCGCCCTCTCTCGTGGACTCGATTATATTTCTAACGCTAACCCGGCTTGTAGTTGTGATTATTTTTGAGAATTTCAGTTTCGCCCTATTCACCCCCCCTCTAGGCGACTTTCAATTGGTATCAGAGCCCGGTGCTTCATTAGAGCCTAACCGCTCGAAGTAATGTCGGGAGATCACACCAAGAGGGAGATGGAGACCGGCGACAAGCCCACTACAAGCCACGGGAGCACTTCATCGGAAGAGTCCCGCACCAAGAGGAAGGAGAAGAAGAAGGTCTCCTCCAAAGGGAAGGAGAAAAGATCTTCTTCACACCACGAAGAGAAGAAGAAGGACTCCTCCAAAGGGAAGGAGAAAATATCTTCTTCACATCACAAAGAGAAGAAGGAAAAATCCTCTTCCCACAAGCCGCATCGGAGTGGGGACAAGAAGAAGAGGATGAGGAAGGTGGTCTACTACGAGACCGATTCTTCATTGACATCCACCTCCGGCTCCGACGCGGCGTCCGTCACTTCTAAGCGCCAAGAGCGTAAGAAGTATAGTAAGATCCCCCTACGCTACCCTCGCATTCCTAAACATACACCTTTACTTTCCGTCCCATTAGGCAAACCACCAACGTTTGATGGTGAAGATTATGCTATGTGGAGTGATTTAATGCGATTTCATCTAACCTCACTCCACAAAAGTATATGGGATGTTGTTGAGTATGGTGTACAGGTACCATCCGTAGGGGATGAAGACTATGATGAGGACGAGGTGGCCCAAATCGAGCACTTCAACTCTCAAGCTACAACCATACTCCTTGCTTCTCTAAGTAAGGAGGAATATAACAAGGTGTAAGGGTTGAAGAGCGCGAAGGAGATTTGGGACCTACTCAAGACCGCGCACGAGGGTGATGAACTCACCAAGATCACCAAGCGGGAAACGATCGAGGGGGAGCTCGGTCGCTTCCGTCTTCACCAAGGGGAGGAGCCTCAAGATATGTACAACCGGCTCAAGACCTTGGTGAACCAAGTGCGCAACCTTGGGAGCAAGAAGTGGGACGACCACAAGGTGGTTAAGGTTATTCTAAGATCTCTCATTTTCCTTAACCCCACTCAAGTTCAATTAATTCGTGGCAACCCAAGATATACTCAAATGACCCCCGAGGAAGTTATCGGGAATTTTGTGAGCTTTGAATGTATGATCAAGGGCTCAAGGAAGATCAACGAGCTTGATGATCCCTCCACGTCCGAAGCACAACCGGTGGCATTTAAGGCGACGGAGGAGAAGAAGGACGAGTCTACACCAAGTAGACAACCAATTGACGCCTCCAAGCTCGACAATGAGGAGATGACTTTAATCATCAAAAGCTTTCGCCAAATCCTCAAGCAACGGAAGGGGAAAGACTACAAATCCCGTTCCAAGAAGGTTTGCTACAAGTGTGGTAAGCCCGGTCACTTTATAGCTAAATGTCCATTATCAAGTGACAGTGACAGGGACAACGACAAGAAGGGCAAGAGAAGAGAAAAGAAGAGGTACCACAAGAAGAGGGGCGGCGATGCCCACGTATGCCGCGAGTGGGACTCCGACGAGAGCTCCATCGAGTCCTCCTCCGACGAGGACACCGCCAACATCGCCGTCACCAAGGGGCTTCTCTTCCCCAACGTCGGCCACAAGTGCCTCATGGCAAAGGACGGCAAAAGGAAGAAGGTTAAATCTAAATCCTCCACAAAATATGAATCCTCTAGTGATGATAATGCTAGTGATGAGGAGGATAACTTGCTTACCCTTTTTGCCAATCTTAACATGGAACAAAAGGAAAAATTAAATGAATTGATTAGTGCTATTCATGAAAAGGATGACCTTTTGGATTCCCAAGAGGATTTTCTAATTAAAGAAAACAAGAAACATGTTAAGGTTAAAAATGCTTATGCTCTAGAAGCAGAAAAATGTCAAAAACTATCTAGTGAGCTAAGCACTTGCCATGACACTATTGCCAACCTTAGAAATGAAAATGCTAGTTTAATTGCTAAGGTTGATTCTCATGTTTGTGATGTTTCAATTCCCAATCCTAGAAATAATGATGATGATTTGCTTGCTAGGATTGAAGAATTAAACATTTCTGTTGCTAGCCTTAAGATTGAGAATGAAAAATTGCTTGCTAAGGCTAAGGATTTTGATGTTTGCAAAGCTACTATTTCCGACCTTAGAACTAAAAATGATTTGTTACATGCTAAGGTTGTAGAATTGAAATCTTGCAAACCCTCTACATCTATTGTTGAGCACACTTCTATTTGCACTAGATGTAGAGATATTGATGTTAATGCTATTCATGATCACATGTCTTTAATTAAACAACAAAATGATCATATAGCAAAACTAGATGCTAAAATTGCCGAGCATAACTTGGAAAATGAAAAGTTTAAATTTGCTAGAAGTATGCTCTATAATGGGAGACGACCGGGCATCAAGGATGGCATTGGCTTCCAAAGGGGAGACAATGTCAAACTTAATGCCCCTCCTAAAAATTTGTCTAACTTTGTTAAGGGCAAGGCTCCCATACCTCAGGATAACGAGGGTTACATTTTGTACCCTGCCGGTTATCCCGAGAGCAAAATTAGGAGAATTCACTCTAGGAAGTCTCACTCTGGCCCTAATCATGCCTTTATGTATAAGGGTGGGACATCTAGCTCTAGGCAACCAACCCGTGCTAAGTTGCCTAAGAAGAAAACTCCTAATGCATCAAATGATCATGCTATTTCATTCAAAACTTTTGATGCATCATATGTGCTTACTAACAAATCCGGCAAGGTAGTTGCCAAGTTTGTTGGGGGCAAACACAAGGGCTCCAAGACTTGTGTTTGGGTACCCAAAGTTCTTGTTTCTAATGCCAAAGGACCCAAAACCGTTTGGGTACCTAAAGTCAAGAACTAAAATTATTTTGTAGGTTTATGCATCCGGGGGCTCAAGCTGGATACTCGACAGCGGGTGCACAAACCATATGACAGGGGAGAAAAAGATGTTCTCCTCATATGAGAAAAACCAAGATCCCCAACGAGCTATCACATTCGGGGATGGAAATCAAGGTTTGGTCAAAGGATTGGGTAAAATTGCTATATCACCTGACCATACTATTTCCAATGTTTTTCTTGTAGATTCTTTAGATTACAATTTGCTTTCCGTATCCCAATTATGTCAAATGGGCTACAACTGTCTATTTACTGATGTAGGTGTTACTGTCTTTAGAAGAAGTGATGATTCAATAGCATTTAAGGGAGTGTTAGAGGGTCAGCTATACTTGGTAGATTTTGATAGAGCTGAACTCGACACTTGCTTGGTTGCTAAGACTAACTTGGGTTGGCTCTGGCACCGCTGACTAGCCCATGTTGGAATGAAGAATCTTCATAAGCTTCTAAAGGGGGAACACATTTTAGGACTAACCAATGTTCATTTTGAGAAAGACAGGATTTGTAGCACATGTCAAGCTGGGAAGCAAGTTGGCACTCATCATCCACACAAGAACATCATGACTAGTGACAGGCCACTGGAGCTCCTACACATGGATTTATTCGGCCCGATTGCTTACATAAGCATCGGCGGGAGTAAGTACTGTCTAGTTATTGTGGATGATTATTCTCGCTTCACTTGGGTGTTCTTTTTGCAGGAAAAATCTCATACCCAAGAGACCTTAAAGGGATTCTTGAGACGGGCTCAAAATGGGTTCGGCTTAAGGATCAAGAAAATTAGAAGCGACAACGGGACGGAGTTCAAGAACTCACAAACAGAAGGCTTCCTTGAGGAGGAGGGCATCAAGCATGAGTTCTCTTCTCCCTACACTCCACAACAAAATGGTGTAGTGGAGAGGAAGAATCGAACTTTATTGGACATGGCAAGAACCATGCTTGATGAGTACAAGACACCGGATCGGTTTTGGGCCGAGGCGGTTAACACCGCTTGCTACGCCATCAACCGGTTATATCTACACCGAATCCTCAAGAAGACATCATATGAACTCCTAACTGGTAAAAAGCCAAATATTTCATATTTTAGAGTTTTTGGTAGCAAATGCTTTATTCTTGTTAAAAGAGATAGAAAATCAAAATTTGCTCCTAAAACTGTAGAAGGCTTTTTACTAGGATATGACTCAAACACAAGGGCATATAGAGTCTTTAACAAGTCCTCAGGACTTGTTGAAGTTTCTTCTGACGTTGTGTTTGATGAGACTAACGGCTCTCAAGTAGAGCAAGTTGATCTTGATGAGATAGGTAATGAAGAGGCTCCGTGCATCGCGCTAAGGAACATGTCCATTGGAGATGTGTGTCCTAAGGAATCCGAAGAGCCTCCAAATGCACAAGATCAACCATCCTCCTCCATGCAAGCATCTCCACCAACTCAAATTGAGGATGAGGCTCAAGATGTTGAACAAGAAGATCAAGAAGATGAGCCACCTCAAAATGACGACAACGATCAAGGGGGAGATGCAAATGATCAAGAAAAGGAGGATGAGCAAGAACCAAGGCCGCCACACCCAAGAGTCCACCAAGCAATACAACGAGATCACCCCGTCGACACCATCCTCGGCGACATTCATAAGGGGGTAACCACTCGATCTCGTATTGCACACTTTTGTGAGCATTACTCTTTTGTTTCCTCTATTGAGCCACACAGGGTAGAGGAAGCACTACAAGATTCGGATTGGGTGATGGCGATGCAAGAGGAGCTCAACAATTTCACAAGGAACGAGGTATGGCACTTAGTTCTATGTCCTAACCAAAATGTTGTAGGAACCAAGTGGGTCTTCCGCAACAAGCAAGATGAGCATGGTGTGGTGACTAGGAACAAAGCTCGACTCGTGGCCAAGGGGTATTCACAAGTCGAAGGTTTGGATTTTGGTGAAACCTATGCACCCGTAGTTAGGCTTGAGTCAATTCGCATATTATTAGCCTATGCTACTTACCATGGCTTCAAGCTTTATCAAATGGACGTGAAGAGTGCCTTCCTCAATGGACCGATCAAGGAGGAGGTCTATGTTGAGCAACCTCCCGGCTTTGAAGACAGTGAGTACCCTAACCATGTTTATAGGCTCTCTAAGGCGCTTTATGGGCTCAAGCAAGCCCCAAGAGCATGGTATGAATGCCTTAGAGATTTCCTTATTGCTAATGGCTTCAAAGTCGGCAAAGCCGATCCTACTTTATTCACTAAAACTCTTAACAATGATTTGTTTGTATGCCAAATTTATGTTGATGATATTATATTTGGGTCTACTAACGAATCTACATGTGAAGAATTTAGTAGGATCATGACAAAGAAATTCGAGATGTCGATGATGGGGGAGTTGAAATATTTCTTAGGATTTCAAGTCAAGCAACTCCAAGAGGGCACTTTCATTAGCCAAACGAAGTATACTCAAGACATTCTAAGCAAGTTTGGAATGAAGGATGCCAAGCCCATCAAGACTCCCATGGGAACAAATGGGCATCTCGACCTCGACACGGGAGGTAAGTCCGTGGATCAAAAGGTATACCGGTCGATGATTGGTTCATTGCTTTATTTATGTGCATCTCGACCGGACATTATGCTTTCCGTTTGCATGTGTGCAAGATTCCAAGCCGACCCTAAGGAATCACACCTTACGGCCGTAAAACAAATCTTGAGATACTTGGCTTATACTCCTAAGTTTGGGCTTTGGTACCCTCGGGGATCCACATTTGATTTGATTGGTTATTCGGATGCCGATTGGGCAGGGTGTAAGATTAATAGGAAGAGCACATCGGGGACTTGCCAGTTCTTGGGAAGATCCTTGGTGTCTTGGGCTTCAAAGAAGCAAAATTCGGTCGCTCTTTTTACCGCCGAAGCCGAGTACATTGCCGCAGGCCATTGTTGCGCGCAATTGCTTTGGATGAGGCAAACCCTGCGGGACTACGGTTACAAACTAACCAAAGTTCCTCTTCTATGTGATAATGAGAGTGCAATCCGCATGGCGGATAATCCCGTTGAGCATAGCCGCACTAAACACATAGCCATTCGGTATCATTTTCTTAGGGATCACCAACAAAAGGGGGATATCGAGATTTCATACATTAACACTAAAGATCAATTAGCCGATATCTTTACCAAGCCTCTTGATGAACAAACTTTTACCAAACTTAGGCATGAGCTCAATATTCTTGATTCTAGGAATTTCTTTTGCTAATTTGCACACATAGCTCATAAATATACCTTTGATCATGTCTCTTTTATATATGCTATGACTAATGTGTTTTCAAGTGTATTTCAAACCAAGTCATAGGTATATTGAAAGGGAATTGGAGTCTTCGGCGAAGACAAGGCTTCCACTCCACTCTACTACTCATCCTTCGCCGTCACTCCGCTCCACTCTCCGTCTTTGGTATAATCTTCACTCCTATGTTTTATTTGCCAAAGGGGAGAAAATAGTTAACAAAGAAGGGCTTATATCTCACTCAAAGTATCCGTTTTTGGCGATTCATGCCAAAGGGGGAGAAAGTATGAGCCCAAAGCAAAAGGACCGCACACCACACCTAATTTTAAAAATTTGGAGATTTTCAATTGGTCAATTTCAAATTAGTATCTTATTATGTTCTAAAGGGGGAGGAAGTAGTATTTCAAAAATTGATATATCAAAACCCACTTGAACACTAAGAGGAGGATCTCATTTAGGGAGAGTTTTGTTAAGTCAAAGGAAAAGCATTTGGATCAAAGGGAGAAAATTTCAAAACTTGAAAAAGCTTCTCTAAATCTTATTTATTTACCTTTGACTATCTTGCAAAAGGATTTTGAAAAGAATTTACAAAAGGATTTGCAAAAACAAAACATGTGGTGCAAATGTGGTCCAATATGTTAAAAACAAAGAAACAATCCATGCACATCATGTAAGTATTTATATTGGCTCAATTCTAAGCAACCTTTGCACTTACATTATGCAAACTAGTTCAATTTATGCACATTTATATTTGCTTTGGTTTGTGTTGGCATCAATCACCAAAAAGGGGGAGATTGAAAGGGAATTAGGCTTACACCTAGTCCCTAATTAATTTTGGTGGTTGAATTGCCCAACACAAACAATTGGACTAACTAGTTTCCTCTAGTGTATAAGTTATACAGGTGTCAAAGGTTCACAACAAGCCAATTAAAAAGATCAAAGTTGGGTTCAAATTAGAAAGCTAAAGGCAACCCGGATGGCTCCCTGGTCTGGCGCACCGGACTGTCCGGTGGCGCACCGGACAGTGTCCGGTGCACCAGGGAACCGCGCACAGAACTCCTCAGCCTCGGGAATTTCTAGAAGTCGGCGCGCTATAATTCACCGGACTGTCCGGTGTACCCCGGACAGTGTCCGGTGCTCCAAAGGGACGTGGCTCTGGAACTTGGCAGCCTCGGGTTTTTGCAGTAGGCGCTCCGCTATAATTCACCGGACATGTCCGGTGTACACCGGACTGTCCGGTGTAACAGCGGCGCAACGGCTACTTCGCGCCAACGGTCACCTGCAGGCGCATTCAATGCGCGCCAGAAGCACGCAGAAGTCAGGCACGCCCATTCGTGTGCACCGGACATTGAACAGTACATGTCCGGTGTGCACCGGACATCCAGGCGGGCCCAGAAGTCAGAACTCCAACGGTCAAATTGCAACGGCTTTGGCGACGTGGCTGTCGCACCGGATATGTCTGGTGTGCACCGGACTGTCCGGTGCGCCATCGAACAGACAGCCTCACCAAACGGCTAGTTTGGTGGTTAGGGCTATAAATACCCCCAACCACCCACCATTCATTGCATCCAAGTTTTCCACTTCCCAACTACTTACAAGAGCTCTAGCATTCAATTCTAGACACACCAAAGAGATCAAATCCTCTCCAAATTCCACACAACGCCCTAGTGATTAGAGAGAGTGATTTGCTTGTGTTCTTTCGAGCTCTTGCGCTTGGATTGCTTTCTTCTTTCTTGATTCTTTCTTGTGATCAAACACTCACTTGTAATTGAGGCAAGAGACACCAATCGTGTGGTGGTCCTTGCGGGAACTTTGTGTTCCAAGTGATTGAGAAGAGAAAGCTCACTCGGTCTAAGGGACCGTTTGAGAGAGGGTAAGGGTTGAAAGAGACCCGGCCTTTGTGGCCTACTCAACAGGGAGTAGGTTTGAGAGAACCGAACCTCGGTAAAACAAATCCGCGTGTCTCACTTCATTATTCGCTTGCGATTTGTTTTGCGCCCTCTCTCGTGGACTCGATTATATTTCTAACGCTAACCCGGCTTGTAGTTGTGATTATTTTTGAGAATTTCAGTTTCGACCTATTCACCCCCCCTCTAGGCGACTTTCAGTAGGTATGGGGTCTGCCAGTTTCGATTAGGCAGGACCCCATTCCGCTCCTCCTCGACGGGCAGTGCCTCACCCTCGGCGGCCGAGGGTGCCTCGGGCTGAGCCGAGGGTGCCTCGGGCAGGGCCGAGGCCTTCTCGGGCTCGGGCGTGTCGTCGGTCTTGACGGAGGGTTGATGTAGGTCTCGGGAGAAGATGTCCGGGGGGACCGTTGTCCGCCCCGAGGCTATTTTAGCCAGCTCGTCCGCAGTCTCGTTGTACCGTCGGGCGACGTGGTTGAGCTCGAGCCCATAGAACTTGTCTTCTAGACGCCGAACCTCGTCGCAGTAGGCTTCCGTCTTCGGGTCACGGCAGTGGGAGTTCTTCATGACTTGGTCGATGACAAGCTGCGAGTCGCCACGAGCGTCGAGGCGTCGAACCCCTAGCTCGATGGCGATGCGCAACCCGTTAACCAGAGCCTCATACTCGGCCATGTTGTTGGATGCCGGGAAATGGAGGCGCAGCACATAGCGGAGGCGCTTCCCGAGGGGTAAGATGAAGAGCAGGCCCGTGCCCGCTCCTGTTTTCATCGGCGACCCGTCGAAAAACATGGTCCAGAGTTCCGGTTGGATTGGAGCTGCTAGAAGCTGGGTGTCGACCCATTCTGCCACGAAATCCGCCAAGACTTGGGATTTGATGGCCTTCCGAGGGGCGAACGAGATTGTCTCACCCATGATCTCCATCGCCCACTTTGCAATCCTACCCGAGGCCTCTCGGCACTGGATGATCTCCCCCAGGGGGAAGGATGACACCACAGTCACCGAATGAGACTCAAAGTAGTGTCGCAACTTTCGCCGCGTCAGAATTATCGCGTACAGTAGCTTCTGAATTTGCGGGTAGCGGATTTTTGTCTCGGACAGTACCTCACTAATGAAGTAGACCGGCCTCTGGACGAGCAATGCATGCCCTTCTTCTCGTCTCTCGACTACGATCACGGCGCTGACCACCTGAGTGGTTGCGGCTACGTAGATCAGGAGAGCTTCTCCGGCAGAGGGGGGCACCAGGATGGGCGCACTTGTAAGGAACGCCTTCAAGTTCCCGAGGGCTTCCTCAGCCTCGGGGGTCCAAGTGAAGCGCTCAGTCTTCCTTAAGAGGCGGTACAGGGGCAGGCCTCTTTCGCCGAGGCGCGAGATGAAGCGGCTCAGAGCCGCAAGGCATCCCATGACCCTCTGTACTCCTTTCAAGTCCTTGATAGGCCCCATGTTGGTGATGGCCGCGATTTTCTCCGGGTTGGCCTCGATGCCCTGCTCGGAGACGATGAACCCCAGGAGCATGCCTCGGGGGACTCCGAAGACACACTTCTCGGGATTGAGTTTTACGCCTTTCGCTTTGAGACACTTGAATGTCGTTTCAAGGTCGGATAGGAGGTCGGAGGCTTTCCTCGTCTTGACTATGATGTCATCGACGTAAGCCTCGACCGTTTGGCCAATGTGCTGTCCGAACACGTGGTTCATGCACCTTCGATATGTCGCGCCTGCATTCCTTAAACCGAATGGCATAGTAATATAGCAGTACATGCCAAAGGGTGTGATGAAAGAAGTCGCGAGTTGGTCGGACTCTTTCATCCTGATTTGGTGATACCCTGAGTAGGCATCAAGGAATGACAGGGTTTCGCACCCAGCAGTGGAATCCACGATTTGATCGATGCGAGGCAGAGGGTAGGGAACCTTCGGACATGCTTTGTTTAGACCAGTGTAGTCTACACACATCCGCCATTTCCCACCTTTCTTTTTCACAAGCACAGGGTTGGCTAGCCATTCGGGATGGAATACCTCTTTGATGAACCCTGCAGCCATCAGCTTGTGGATCTCCTCGCCTATGGCTTTGCGCTTTTCTTCGTCGAATCGGCGTAGAGGCTGCTTCACGGGTCGGGCTCCAGCTCGGATATCCAGCGAGTGCTCGGCGACATCCCTCGGTATGCCAGGCATGTCCGAGGGACTCCACGCAAAAACCTCGGCGTTTGCGCGGAGAAAGTCGACGAGCACTGCTTCCTATTTGGGGTCGAGCTCGGAGCCGATCCGTACTTGCTTGGAGGCGTTGTTGCTGGGGTCAAGAGGGACGGACTTAACCGCCTCTGCTGGCTCGAAGTTGTCGGTGTGGCGTTTCACATCTGGCACCTCCTTGGAGAGGCTCTCCAGGTCGGCGATGAGGGCCTTGGACTTGGCGAGGGCCTCAGCATACTCCACACACTCCACGTCGCATTCGTACGCGTGTCGGTATGTGGGTCCGACGGTGATGACCCCGTTGGGGCCCGACATCTTGAGCTTGGGATAGGTGTAGTTGGGGACGGCCATGAACTTGGCGTAGCATGGTCTCCCCAGCACTGCGTGGTAGGTTCCTCGGAACCCGACCACCTCGAACGTGAGGGTTTCCTTTCGAAAGTTGGAGGGAGTCCCGAAGCAGACGGGTAGATCGAGTTGCCCAAGGGGTTGGACGCGCTTCCCGGGGATGATCCCGTGGAGCACCTAGAGGAGGGGTGAATAGGTGATCCTGTAAAACTTGAAACTTAAGCCACAAAAACTTGGTTAAGCGTTAGCACAATAATCGCCAAGTGGCTAGAGAGGAGTCTCAACAAAACACAATAACCACAAGAGATCAATCACAGAGATGGCACGGTGGTTATCCCGTGGTTCGGCCAAGACCAATGCTTGCCTACTCCACGTTGTGGTGTCCCAACGGACGAGGGTTGCAATCAACCCCTCTCAAGCGGTCCAAAGACCCACTTGAATACCATGGTGTTTTGCTTTGCTTTTCTTAATCCCGTTCGTGAGGAATCTCTACAACTTGGAGCCTCTCGCCCTTACACTTGAAGTTCACTAAGAAGCACGGAGTAAGGGAGGGATTAGCAACTCACACAAGACACTAAGATCACAGCAAATACACACACACAAGACCCAGACTTAAGCTCAAAAGACTAGCACACTAGAACGGAGCTCAAATCACTAGAATGTCGAACAAGTGCGCAAGAATGGAGTGTGAGTGATCAAGAGTGCTCAAGGAATGCTTGGTATTCTCCTCCATGCGCCTAGGGGTCCCTTTTATAGCCCCAAGGCAGCTAGGAGCCATTGAGAACATTCCTGGAAGGCAGATCTTGCCTTCTGTCGACTGGCGCACCGGACAGTCCGGTGCACCACCGGACACTGTCCGGTGCGGATATCCTTCCTTATTTGGCGAAGCCGACCGTTGGAGTCTGAGAGCCGTTGGCGCACCGGACACTGTCCGGTGCACACTGGACAGTCCGGTGCACCAATGTGACCGTTGGCTCGGCCACGCGTCACGCGCGGAATCCTCGGCCGACCGTTGCCCCGGCTGACCGTTGACTCACCGGACAGTCCGGTGCACCACCGGACAGACCGGTGAATTTTAGCCGTACGCCGTTAATCATCTCCCGAGAGCGACGAGTTCGCCTGTGAACGGCTCACCGGACAGTCCGGTGCACCACCGGACAGTCCGGTGAATTATAGCCTACACCGCCGTCGAAGTCCCGAGAGCAGTAAGTTCGCTAGAGCCAGTCTGGCGCACCAGACACTGTCCGGTGCACCACCGGACAGTCCGGTGAACCCAGACTGAGCAGACTTTGGCTGAACAAAGCCATCTCATTTCCAATTCAATTTTTCCTGTTTCCAGCACTTAGACACAATACATTAGTCCATAAAACAATGTACTAAGTCTAGAAACATACCTTTTAACATGATTTGTACTTTGTCCACCACTTTACATATATTAACACAAAAGCACTTGTGTTGGCACTCAATCACCAAAATACTTAGAAATGGCCCAAGAGCACATTTCCCTTTCAAGGGCGCCACACCGGCCCGGATCGTGGACAAATCAATCTGCAAGAGCCCGAGGGTCTCGACATAGATGATGTTGAGGCTGCTGCCTCTGTCCATGAGGACCTTGGTAAGCCTGATGTTGCTGATGACAGGATCGACAATGAACGGGTACTTCCCTAGGCTCGGCACGCGGTCGGGGTGGTTGCCTTGGTCGAAGGTGATGGGCTTGTCGGACCAGTCTAGGTAGACTAGCGCCACCACCTTTACCGAGCAGACCTCCCGACGCTCCTGCTTACGGTGCCGAGTTGAGGCGTTCGCCACCCACCCACCGTAGATCATGAAGCAGTCATGGACCTCGGGGAACTCCTCTGCCTTGTGGCCTTCCTTCTTGTCGTTGTCGTGGATTTTGCCACCTTCCGTCGGTGGCCCGGCCTTGTGGAAGTACCACCGAAGCATGACGCACTCCTCAAGGGTGTGCTTGACGGGGCCCTGATGATAGGGGCACGACTCCTTGAGCATCTTGTCGAACAGGTTGGCCCCTCCGGGAGGCTTCCGGGGGTTCCTGTGCTCGGTGGCGGCGACAAGATCTGCGTCGGCGGCGTCACGTTTTGCTTGCGACTTCTTCTTGCCCTTCTTCTTCGTGCTGCGTTGGGCGGACGCCTCGGGGACGTCTTCCTGCTGGCGTCCCTGAGGCTGCTTGTCCTTCCGGAAGATGGCCTCGACCGCCTCCTGGCCAGAGGCGAACTTGGTGGCGATGTCCATCAGCTCGCTCGCCCTGGTGGGAGTCTTGTGACCCAGCTTGCTCACTAGGTCGCGGCAAGTGGTGCCGGCGAGGAACGCGCCGATGACATCTGAGTCGGTGATGTTGGGCAGCTCGGTGCGCTGCTTCGAAAATCGCCAGATGTAGTCCCGCAGGGATTCTCCCGGCTGCTAGCGGTAGCTTCGGAGATCCCAGGAGTTCCTAGGGCGCACGTATGTGCCCTAGAAGTTTCCGGCGAAGGCTTTGACCAGGTCGTCCCAGTTGGAGATCTACGCAGGAGGCAGATGCTCGAGCCAGGCTCGGGCGGCATCGGAGAGGAACATGGGGAGGTTACGGATGATGAGGTTGTCATCGTCCGTTCCACCCAGCTGGCAGGCCAGCCGGTAGTCCGCGAGCCACAGTTCCGGCTTTGTTTCCCCCGAGTAGTTGGTGATGGTAGTCGGGGTCCGGAACCGGGTCGGGAACGGTGCCCGTCGTATGGCCCGGCTGAAAGCTTACGAACCGGGTGGTTCGGGCGAGGGGCTCCGATCCTCCCCACTGTCGTAGCGTCCCCCACGCCTAGGGTGGTAGCCTCGGCGCACCTTTTCGTCGAGGTGGGCTTGACAGTCGTGGCGATGGTGCTCGTTGCCGAGGCGGCCCGGGGCTGCAGGCGCTGTGTCCCGCGTGCGCCCAGTGTGGACCGAGGCTTCCCGCATGAATCGGGAAGTCACGGCGTGATGCTCCGGTGGGTACCCCTGCCTTCGGGAGGCAGAGCTTTCGGCCCGTCGGACCGTGACATCCTCCAGGAGATTCTTGAGTTCTCCCTGGATACGCCGTCCCTTAGTGGTGGATGGTTCCGGCATCGCTCGGAGTAGTATTGCTGCTGCAGCCAGGTTCTGGCCGACCCCACTAGAGGCCGAGGGCAGCCTTGCCCTGGCATTGTCAGCGATGCGGTGTTGGACGTCCTGGGGCAGGTGACATGCTTCTCCGGCTGGTGCTCGGCCTGCCCACTCCTGCCTAATGTTCTGCCGGAGCTGCACAAGTTGCCTTGCTTCCTCGTTGAGCCTGGCCTGCATCTCGCGGATTTGCTCGAGTTGTGCGTCCTGACCCCCCGCAGGGACTGGGACCACAGCTAGCTCCCGAAGGATGTCAACGTGAGGCACAGGCCTAGGGGGATCGCCGTCCTCCGGCATACCAAGGTGGTTGCCTTCGTCGAGACCTCCTAGATCGACGTGGAAACATTCACGACTTGGGCCATAGTCCTCATCGTCGAGGCTGTGGCTATCATCGGAGCAATCGGAGAGGCAGCAGTCACATGCGGTCATGAAGTCTCACATGGCACTGGGGTTCCCGAGCTCGGAGAAATCCCAACCATAGTCGGGCTCGTCATCTTCCTCGGAACCTGGGGGCCCGTAGGTCGAGACGACCGTCAATCGGTCCCAGGTTGACCACATATGATACCCAGGAAGGTTCGGATATGCCTTTATGAAAGCGTCCACCGAAGCGGGGTCGCTTGGTAGGTCGAAGCTGAATCTAAAAGGCAAAGGGTGGAAAACGGACGGCACCTCTTGATCGACGGATGGTGACGGAGTCGCGTCAAAGATGGACTGCACTGTTATCTCAGGTACCAGGCTAACGCCCAGCAGGTCCTTCGCGAGCGTGCTGGCGTCATTCGTCCGCTTGGGGTTGGCGTGTCGCGGGGAAATGACGCCCGTCTTCGTCTCAGACACGAGGTCGACGCCCGACGTGTCCCCCGCTGGGGCACCGGCATCGTCGACTCGCTCGACAGCCGGCGAGGTGCCGCCTCCTGCTTGGCCATGGTTGCCCCGCCTCCTCCTCCGTCGACGGGGAAGGTGACGGGACAGACTCGGATGCTGTTCTTCCGCCACGTGGGGAAGACGTCGTCGATTCCGCCACCGGCGGGCGGGCTGACGGCCGCCATTGTCGTTGTCGCGCGACGGAGGAAGGAGTACCATGTCGTAGCTGCTGTCGAGGGACATGAACTCGAGACTCCCGAAACGGAGCAGCGTCCCGGGCTGGAGAGGTTGCTGGAGACTACCCATCTGGAGCTTAACGGGAAGCTGTTCGTCAACACGCAGCAGGCCCCTACCTGGTGCGCCAACTGTCGGCGTTTCGACCCCCGGGGGTCCCTGGACCGACGAGTAATTTGTCGCTGCGTGTCCCAGCCCAGATGGGTCAGCGCGAGACAGAACACAAGGGGGAAAGACAATAAGGGGAACCGCGGCTCGTGTTGTCCTGCGCCCAGGGCGGATGCTCTTGCAGTAGGGGGTTACAAGCGTTCGCGAGGGAGAGAGAGAGAGCCTGCTCGTCAGCTCGTCCTCCCGCGTGGCCACCTTTTTTCGTACAAGGGCCCTGGACCTTCCTTTTATAGACGTAAGGAGAGGGCCCAGGTGTACAATGGGGGGTGTAGCAGTTTGCTAACGTGCCCGGTAGAGAGGAGCCAGAGTCCTATGTACATGCCAACGTGGCTATCGGAGAGGTGTTGGTGCCCTGTTCATGTGATGTCGTGGCCGTCGGAGGAGCGCTTAAATCCTGTAGAAGCACAGCTGTCGGGGCTGTCGGGATCTTGCTGACGTCTCCTTGCTTCCGTAGGGGGCTGAGAATCACCGTCGTCATGGAGCACGTGGGGTGTCATCATTACTTGTTTTACCGGGGCGAGCCAGATGGGACGCCGGTCTTGTTCCCCGTAGCCTGAGCTAGCTAGGGATAGGGTAATGATGTACCCCCTGCGACGTGGTCGGCCCGAGCCCAAGGTCGGGCGAGGCAGAGGCTCCTCCGAGGTCGAGGTTGAGTCCGAGCCCTAGGGTCGGGCGAGGCGAAGACCGTCGTCCGAGGTCGAGGTTGAGTCCGAGCCCTGGGGTCGGGCGAGGCGGAGACCATCGTTCGGGGTCGAGGTTGAGTCCGAGCCCTGGGGTCGGGTGAGGCAGAGCTTCCTATGGCGCCCGAGGCTGGACTTGGCTGCTGTCAGCCTCACCCTGGTGGGTGGCACAGCAGTCGGAGTAGTGCAGGCGGCGCTGTTTTCCTGTCAGGTCAGTCAGTGGAGGGGCGAAGTGACTGCGGTCACTTTGGCCTTGTCGACTGAGGAGCGCGCGTCAGGATAAGGTGTCAAGCGATCCTTGCATTGAATGCTCTTGTGATGCGGTCGGTTGGCGTGGCGATCCGGCCAAGGTTGCTTCACTGCGAAGCCTGCCCGAGCTGGGCCTCGGACGAGTCGAAGGTGTGCCCGTTACTTGAAGATGTCCTCAGGCGAGGCGTGAATCTGCCTTGGTCTACTGTTCCTGCCCGAGGCTGGGCTTGGGCAAGGCGAGACCGTGTCCCTTGAGTGGACGAAGCCTTGACCTGAATTGCTCCCATCAGGCCTTTGTAGCTTTGTGCTGATGGTGGTTACCAGCCGAGTTTAGGAGTCTTGGGGGTACCCCTAATTATGGTCCCCGACAAAACTTATTTTGTATGTATTGTAACTTAGCAACAGATATATAATTTAGTACATAGTCATATGGTCATAATTAGGAACCTACCCTCTATAGCTTGAGCATCTAATACAAATCTATCAAGTACAGGGGCAGTTGCAAGTTGCAACACAATCAGAGTAGCATAAGGTATTTAAGCTGTAACAAGATAGGTCTGGAAACATCTCAAAGCATCGAACATTCTTAAGCGGAGGTGGCAGCGGAAGCATTGGAAGCGGCAGAAAGCTTGGACCTCCTCTTGGCCAAGCTCTCGTGGTCTCTCTGTTCCTTCAGCCTCTGAGCAAGAAGCTTTTGGTACTCGGCAGCCTCAGACTTCTTCTTGGCGATCCTCTTCTTCTTGCCAACGACTCTAGCGCGCTTCCTCTAAAGGGTCAAGGGGTCACAAGCCACTGGATCTCAGTGTGCTTCTAACTTCATGTTTCATTGATTGGATGACGCCAAGACTGAACTGTAGCTAGAAGCACACTGAAACCAATGAAATAAATACAGTAGCAATGCAGTTAGATACAAGAGACAATTTTTTGTGTCGGTCGATCAGCAGAAGGTAAAAATAATGTGTGCAACTATTGTCATGGAGCAGGGAAGGCATCTCATGCTAAATGAAGTTGATGCCCTTAGAAACATGAACAACTATATTTTTACTTTGTACTATGAGTATGGCACAAACCTCGAAAAGAATAACATCTTCCTTTAATGTGAGATGCCCAACAAAATTAGATAAAGTAGAAAAACTTGAAGCACAACCAAGTTAAAAAACTAAAATGTAAACTCCTAATAGCACCTTACTTCCAATAAAATCATCTAACAAGTTTGCGGTTTTGTAAATCTGCTTAAATACCTGCTTTGTGACATGGTGTTGTCCAGCTGGATTTGCATTGAAATGAAAACTTGACAACCTCATAAACTTGCATATCATAAAAAGCCTATAGATTACTAAAATAGATAGGGGTCATCCTCATGGGCACTTAGGCAGGACAGATACATGTATCCCATTTAGAAGTGTAAGTCAACAAATGTATTAGCAATCTTGAGGCAATTCAAGAAAAGTTTCGGTTGTCTGCACACAGAAGAATCTTCACTTCTTTCGTTCAACTCTTGATTAGCATAGGTTAATATTTGATCATTCTGTAACTGTAAGACCCAAAATTAGTAGAAAAAAAAATATAAACAAAGTATCATAATGCTTTGGAAATTAGGAAATAAGAAAAAGATGAGAAAAGGATTTTTCTTTTAAAGGAAACCATTTATACATCCCATGAAATAAATAACAAGGAGAATAAAACTTAAATTAGTAATATTAAAATAGTATGGTTTATATTCACCTTTGGGTTTCAATTGATACATTTGAAAAATCTGAAAACTAAAATAGAAGTATAAATTTGAATTTGGAATAGAGAATAGAAAATAAACGGGAAGGGAAGAAAAGAGAAGTAATATGAAAACATGAGTAATATATTTGAATAAATATTCTCAAACCAAATACTTTTAATTGCACCAAAATGAACCAGTTACAAGTTTGAATTGAATTGGTATTTTAAATTTGAATTTGTGAAAGAATGGAGAAAGGAGAAAATAAAAGAAAAATAAAAGAAAAAGGAAAAGGAACACTATACCTGCGCTTGGGCCGTTTTTCTCACTGTTGGCCCATTAACCCTCCCGCGCGGCCCAACTTCAACCGTGCGTCGCGTCCATTGCTTTGCGCCGATGGGGCGGGCCCAATCGTCAGCCACTGCACGCGCGCCCGGACTTCTGTCGTGTGGGGACCGCTCGTCAGCCGCTCAATCACTCACACACGCGCGGCCGTGTTCCACTGATTGGCGGGGCCCACGCTGTCAGGGTCTTCCTCCCCGCGTAGCTCGCGTTCGGGCGTAACAGAACCCGCGCGACTCGCTCGCGCGTGCTCCGGCCCTCGCAACCGACTCCGAGCCCTCTCGGGCATAAAGCACCGCGACCCCTCCTCCTCATCCCATCTGAGACGGAAGCACCATCGCCGGCGCGAGTTGAAGAACCGAGAAAGAGAGAGAGAAAGGAGGGTGCCGCCGCGGGGGAAATTCTCTGCGGATCCGCCGTCCGCGTCTCGTGTGGTGTACGCGACGTTCACCGGGCCCAGGGGAAGTCCCTCCGCAGCGTCGCGGGCGGAATTAACCTCTGCAACACCGGGAATTTCTCACCGGAACTCGGCATCCGCCGCTCACCGTGGGCAAAGCTCTCCACACTGTGAAATACGGTAAAAATCCCTCAATCGAGATCGCCTCATTTCGCTCTACGTTTAGCTCTGAGGAATTGGCGTCTGGGTGCTTGTGCGCGGCGATGGCAAACTCCGGCGAGCGCGCCGCCGTGGGGGAGTTCCTGCGCGGTCGTGCTCCTGTGTCGGGGGTAGAAGAATGCCTGTGGCCATTGGATCTAGCGTATGCGGCTCTGATTAGATTTCACGTACCGGTTCGTTCGGGTTCCACGAGGACCGTCCGATCCGAATCGGAGGGGTGCGCTTATGTGTTGTTTATTTAAATCTGGACCATCGACCGTCGATCGGACGAATATCATGGTGTACCGGTTCGGGGCAAACCAGATATAATCTGGTCCGTCCATTTTGGATCGGGCGGCGCAGAGTATAGGAATCCTTCTTAAAACCGTAACCGTAGGATTTGAATCTGAGGGCCCTAAGAGCGTACCGGTGTACTTAAGTCGGGTTCTGATCTGGGCCCTGGATTTCTAATCCGACGGCCTATATCACCCCGTACCCTTTCGCGTAGCACATCTTACAAAAGAGTCCTCGTATTATTGATGAATCAACCCGCCATCCTGAGTCACTATTCCCTGTGTCTCGGGAATCTTGCGCCAAGAACCCTGTGCTTCCCAGTAAATGAGGCCCAGTCCAGAGTATTATAAAACAGAGAAAATAGTTTATAAATGGATTTTTAATAGATAAATAAATGCTAGAACTTGTTTAAATCATAGAAAATCCATTTTTAGTCCAAATTAATCCATTCCACTTTCTAAAATTTTGTAATTTTATTCTCTACCACCTAGAACCTCTGTTTTGTCATGAAAACAGTTAGAAATTTAATCTCTCACTTAATCTATTTTAAACACATAAAACCTTTGAAAATTCATAATTAAAAATCTATAACTCCAAAATTAATAAACCCCATTCCTGTGATCTTATTTCAATATGTAGATTATTAATATGTATTTTGCATATATGTTTGCTGTAATGTTAATTTTGCCTATACCATGTATGTCTGTATTGCTACGTTTAGCAGTGAGGCCACGTGGATCTGAAGGATCATCCTGGTACCTGGAATCTCAAGTCCCAGGCAAGTTGTGCCCTTGATCACTTCTTTTTACCCACTCATGTTCTAATTAATCATAATGATCTGCATAGGTTAATTTTGATGGGACCCAATAGGTTACCCTAGTTTGATTGTCTTTATACCTTGTTTACCACTGAACCTTTTTGGGTAGTACTTGCTAGTGCTTTATGTGGTTTTGGGTATGAAGATACATTATTCATGATCACACTTTTATTATCTGTTTATTATTATTGTTCATGTTAAGATCATTATGTTAATTGGAACATGGAGAACCACCCGGGAAAACAGTGCTACCACAAGGGAGGAATGGGACCCCTTGGCTGATTAATTAGGAAAGCTAGTGGAAGACTACCTTACCCGAAAGGGGCAAGGGCAGTAGGGGAGTGGTCAGTGTAGGGAGGCCCTCGGGAGGATTTTGCTGCGATGGCGGTCCTGCAAGGGATTCCTGCATTGGAACTTCCTATAAACTGTAGCGGGTTTTCGGAAGCTAGTGGAACTTTGTAAAGGCCTCGTAGTGGATCCCTAGCCATTCACCTCGGTAGTGTCTAAGGGCCTTGCAAACCCTGGCGTCATGGGATACACGACTTGTGGGTAAAGATGCGCAACCTCTGCAGAGTGTAAAACTGGTATACTAGCCGTGCTCACGGTCATGAGCAGCTCGGACACTCACATGATTAATTTATGGAACTTAAATTCAATTTGTCATATGCATTGCATCGCAGGTGATGTTGTTACTTCTATTCTACTATTTAATTGGGTTGGTATTTACTTATACTTAGTAATTGCTAATAAAATTTTGACCAACTTTAAAAGCAATGCTCAGCTCTAACCATCTTCTTTGGTAAGCCTTACACTTCACGTGAGCTCCCACCTTTGGCGAGTTCATGCACATTATTCCCCACAACTTGTTGAGCGATGAACGTATGTGAGCTCACTCTTGCTGTCTCACACCCCCCCACAGGTCAAGAACAGGTACCACAGGATGAGGCGCTTGGAGGATGCTGCGATGAGTTCGTGAGGGGTCTAGGTCGTCGTCTCCCAGTCAACTTTGGGTTGTTGGACCGTTGTCTCCTTATAATGTAATTATTTATTTTGTACAGAATTCCTGTTATGTAGTAAAGATATGACATTCGATCCTGTGCCATGATTCATCATATGTGTGAGACTTGGTCCCAGCACACCTGGTGATTATGTTCGCGCCCGGGTTTGGACCCCTAAAATCCGGGTGTGACAGTAACAGTCCAATAACTATTTTACTAAGAGCAGAAAGGATAGTAACATTTTCAAACTTCTCCGATGAATGCTCAAGGTTGGCTTGAAACAATACCATGTTTTCATCAATAGTGCAAACCAAGTATTTGTAAAAACCATCAAAGAAAACTATGACTGTAAATTTGTGTTTGCCTAACTGATTCTAAGATACTTGAGGATCTCCATATTGAGTGAGCATAATAGCTAAACAATCTGTTTTTTGTTACATGGGTCTCTAATGGTTTAAATATTGTTCGTCTCCATATTATATACCTCTATCTATAAAACGCAAACAAGAAAAAAAGTGTTAACAGCATACTGCTCATGTGTTTTTCAGTTATAAGATGTGTAGCCCCTGGGTCCCTAGCCTGAAGAAAACAAGTCTGTTAGACATTTTGAGGAAATGTTGTTGTAGATTGAACTTTTTTACAAGAATCTGTAGATTGCAGAAAATGTGAATTTAGGGCTAACTCCCATAATCTTCATATAGTATAAGTTATGACCAACAAACCTCTATATGTCATGAACAACCTTATAACCTATTACATGAAAAAAATCTCTAAGGAACAATAAATCTATAAATTGTCAAGTAAATATTGTGTAGAAGAATTTTTTGAGATTAGTGGCATACCGCTTAGATTGAAGGCTAAACAGTCACACATTAATCCTTGAAGCAGTAAGAGCCAATGGTCTAAGAATCATTGCATAAATTATTTACCTATCGGACACATAATTTGTATTCCAAAACAGACCTATCAAGCTCGTAAATATTGTGTTCAGAGAATAGCATGTAGGCAAAGATAACTGTGAATTCTTGCCTCCTACAACTCTTAGTACCAGGCTTAGGGGCGACTTGCAGTAGCAATGGCCTTGCCTCTGCACTCTCATGGTCCAATGTTTTCATTAGACCCTTCTATCAAATAAAATCTTATGTTGTAGCTCATTTGGTCCAATCTTCTATTTAATGCAAATGTAGTTATGCATATTCGTTCAGTGGGTCTCATGCTAACTATGGTGCCCCTACCTTGCAAGATCCTGGTAACCTTGGAACACTGATAAGATAAGCTTGTGCTTTCAAATGTGTATGCATATTCTTTCCTTAAACGATGAAGCTTGTGACAAAGGCGAAGCAACCCTCAAGAGAAGATTACAAAATTCTTCAAACTCAATAATTCAAAAAGCATTTTATTGTATTTTAGAGAAAATGGGTAGGTTGAGAAAAGATAGGGGGTGGAAACTTTACCTTCATTGATATCCCCATTGACAAGAATACTATGATCTTTGAGAGTCAAGGCCATGAAGAACCTTGAGACCAGATAAGTGGTCTGTTTTTTGCAAAACAAAAAACAAAGGCACTTGTAACCATTGCAATTCACAACATATTAAAACAAATGCTTGTATCATTGTAGCTGTTAGCCAACTATTAATGGTTCCAAGAAAAAAAATCTTTGTGACTAAAAAGATTTGTTATCACTACATCCCACTTGTGTTTCCTAATGGCTCAATGCACATTTCAGAAAACCATCTAGATCATGATATCAGGTGAATTGTGAATCATTACAGCTCACTACACAACCCAACCCTTGCCCAATAAGGGAAACGTGTCACCACACCCTTCGCTTAATAAGGAGGACAAAAATTAGAGTTGCCTGAAACTGTAAAATAAAATGTATCACTTATGTGCACAACGATGGATACATAAAAAGAAAAGATTAAAAGAACAAGTACACTGTCATTACTTGAAGGTGGTGAGGGAAGATCCCGTCCTACCTGCATGCAGGTCATCGTACACACTCAAGAATGGATGGTCCTGCATTGAAGACAACAGGAAGGGAAGGATAAGATAAGTGGTTTAGTCTTGTAGACGATTATTGAAATGAAATGAAGGTGTGAAGCTGTTTTTAGCTTACCAATAAGGCTTGTGTTGAGGACCTATCATTAGCATCCTTATGGAGACTGCAAATTATGCCGATGCACAAGTCCACTGATTGAGAATACCAAGACAACAATTATAGATGGAAACATATGATCCAAACTTTATTGGTGTTACCTTCTACACGCTTTTCCATGCATATGTAATAAGTAATATAAAAAGTAGCCATTTTGACTTGAGCAATAAAACCATGAACAAGAAATGCAAGCACCCCTATGATGGCGTTTTAAAATAGGAGTAGATCAAAATTGCCAATGCCAAAATAATTACCTAATGCTAACTGTTCTATCAGACTAATGGGTCTGTCAGGACTGTGATCTATCCACTGATAAAGTTTGTGAAAAACAGGAGCTTACCTCCCATGCAATGTCAAGTGATTAGATTTTTGTTCAAATTAAAAGACAAACTATTGAGCAAGGTAAAGGAAGTTATTGTCTTTACTGCTAAGCAAAGCGAAGGAGCAAGAAGAATGACCTTGATTGAAATTAAGTCGTAGTAATTTCATAGGAGTGAAATGGAGTGATATACTTTGTACAAACTATTTGTGAAAATGTAGGAGTGATAAACTTTGCAGAAACCAAATCGAACCTAGCACCGAAGGCTGCTTTGTCTGTGTCACGCTCGCGGGGTCGCTCCTACCAACAACAACAACAACCTACAAGAGGCACAGATATAGTGTTATCGAGTAGCTGCATGGTGAAGCAAAGGCAAGGCTGGCGGCTTATCAGGGAGCATGCTACATGAAAAAAAATTATTCTGCCAAAACTTCAGATGATTGGGGATGGTAGTACCATCAAATATCCTAGACACATGCCAGATTGATAAAATGGATCTCAGAGACACCACTGTACAATTAGTGCACCAAGAACTGAAGAACATGGTCGTCTAAAACTGAATCGCAAACGACTGCATTAAGAGCAGCAAGTAAATCACCATTGCAGGGGGTGTAGAATCAGTGGGCATACACTGGTGCTTGTAGCGGTGGAAGAGCCCGAGCCACTTGAGGCGGACGTCGACGTCGTCCTTGGTGAGCTTGGCGACGTCGATCTCCTCCATGGAGATCTTGGCAGGTCCCTGATGTCGTCATCCATGAACTACCCCATGGGCTCCTTCTCTAGCTTCACCTTCTCCTGCGGGTTCAGCTCGGTTCGGTACTTCTCCTTTAGGGCCCAGTACCCTCCCTCCCACTCCTCGACCCTCGACTCCAGCCGCTCTATGGGGACTTCATCCCGTGTCGTCGGCGAGGACGACGGTATGGAGAAATAGTACTACGCACACTATTCTATTCACATTGACCCAAATTGATAATTCTGATTCTAGTTTCAAAAAACATTGATCTGCAGGGAAATGGTAATATTTACAAATCCAAATAAGCTAATCGAATTTTCTCAAATTGCTAAAGAAAATATCATATTTCCCAATCTACTAAATTTCTTAATTGAGGGAAAGAAAGCCATCAAAATTTTCCAAACAGGGTATAGAACTAAAGCAGCTATACCCAACCAATTATGAGTCAACTGATGCAAGTCTTTAATCGAAACTCCATACAAGATTGGGACTCCGGGAGTTTCATGACTGCTATATATTTAAACCAATTGATGGTGAAAGTCGTCTAGAGGGGGGTGAATAGGGCGAATCTGAAATTTACAAAGTTTAAGCACAACTACAAGCTGGGGTTAGCGTTAGAATTAAAATAGAGTCCGAGAGAGAGGGCGAAAACAAATCACAAGCAATTAAAGAGTGTGACACGGTGATTTGTTTTACCGAGGTTCGGTTCTTGCAAACCTACTCCCCGTTGAGGTGGTCACAAAGACCGGGTCTCTTTCAACCCTTTCTGTAACACCCCAGGTGTTTATATTCCGCTCGACAACGAGTATCGATTTAAACACGCAATATCAGTGGATAAAACGGGTGCTAAATTTTAATCATCCTCGTCTATCGCGATTTTAATATCGCATCTATGTCGTCTGTCGCGAGTTCGACATCATTTTTATTTTTATTTTTATCTATCTGGGCTCTTCCTAAATTTTCGTGATGTTCGGAACATAGCTGTTTCGAAAATCGGTGCGTCCGGTGATTATTTAAAATTCATCGCTCGCGCGAATACAAATTCGGAAGCCCAAACCACTCGGATGATTTTATCCCGAACAGATAAAAAAAGAACTCGACGACTAAGCTTCCAGTGTAAAATAATTTAGTCCCCTTTTTGTCATCCGTGACATCGCGTCTACCAATTTTAATTGAATTGTTCTTTGGTCGAGTGTTCGAGTAGCGAACAGAATTCGTCTAAATTCAACTAAAACAAACGTCGACTAAAATATCGAATCTGATCTTGTCTGGTTTAATCCGTCTACATCTCGCTCCTGTGAATGCGACTTAAGAAAAATAGCTCGAGTTTGATGTCGTATTCATCTCCATAATTTAAACAATTAAAAAGGTTTCATGAAACTTTTGGATTATCAAGTCTCGTTCGCTGGCGAATTTGGACATGTTCGGATCACGCGCGTAAGTGAATATGAATTTGGAGCCCCGCGCTGTCCGAAAAGAACGATGCGCCAGCTCATTAATTGAATTATTTATTTCAGCATGTTATTCTCGGCGTCAAATCAAATGATCGGTAGCTGGTAAGAATCGTAAAAATTAGACGGGACTAAATACAGTCTAAAATACCAAAGTCGATCTCGTTTGGTCCGGTCCATATGTTTCTCGTCTCGATCTAAATCTATAAATATAAATAACAGATATGAATTCATCTAACTCCGAAGTATTCACCAAATTAAATTCTATCCAAATACTGTTGTCGATCTTATTTTTGTTAGACCTTTATATATCTTTTAGACCCTCATTTCATACTCCAAAATGTCTACATTTCGCTTTTGAAAGAAAAGAAAAGGAAAAATAAAAGAAAAATAGAAATATCTCGTTCTGAGATTTTCTTTCCCACCGCTTTCCCATTTATTAAATATGCAAGCTGCCGCTAATGATTTTTTTTTTGTCCCACGTCATCCACCAGGTCGTTGCCCTGCTCCTTCCGTTCCTATCTAGCATGCACTTTTCTGTAAAAAAAAATCTGGTTTCCTTCTTATCCAATTAAATGACGCTAGTTTGTTCCTGAGATATTCTTCAGTCACACCTAATCACCACTGGACGCTGTTGTCCTCTCTCATGCGCCGATTTTTTCTCTCTGCGTTTGTTCCTATCCCTGCAGCCGCTGGATATT
Organism: Zea luxurians; assembly: GCA_029449295.1. NCBI lineage: Eukaryota > Viridiplantae > Streptophyta > Magnoliopsida > Poales > Poaceae > Zea > Zea luxurians. The sequence goes on from JAOPSE010000077.1 coordinate 8,905,082, forward strand.
TCCCTCAGCACATATCTCCCTGAAGCGCGCTCTCACCAGCCAAGCTTCATACGCACGAGCCGCACCCTGCTCTGTTTGCTGCTCACCGAGTCTTCTCCCTCCCGCTCCCTGCTCGATGCCCAGTACCCCGGCAGTCCGACTCGCTAATGCCCATGGCGCTCGGCGTCCTCCCTGAGCTCCGTGCGCGCGCCGTCTCCCTGCCGCTCGGTCGCCCAGTCTCATCTCCCAGCCGAGCCGTTTTTCTTCATCTTCCTGTGCATTGCGGAGCTTGGATCGCGCCCCGTCTCCTATGGCGTCTGGCAGCCGCTTCTCTCTGCGCGCGCGCTCTGCTCGGCCTCCATGGCGCTCGGCGTTTAGATTTCCTGCGTGTCGCAGCTTCCCTTCTGCCGAGCCCCGCATCTCCATGGCGTGGACGTCTGCGTCCTCCATCTCCTCCTTCCCCAATAGGTGCCCATCGTCCCTGGCCTCGCCGTGGTTGGGCCGCTCCAGCGCTAGCCGTTGGTGATCGAGCCATGGGGTTTGTATATGTGCTCAGCCACCACTTCGCCCCAGCCGCGTCGCTCCCTCAGCTTGCCGCGCCGTCGCGCTGCTGCTCGCCCTGCGCGCTCTGCTCGTGCATAGTGTTGCCCAGCTTCTCTGCTCGCCGATCGAATTCTTTGTTTGGCGCGCATAGCGTTTCGTTATTCCTGCGCGTGTGTCGTGAAGTCTCTACGCGCCGCGACTCGATTCGTTCATCCCGCGCGCGTCAGATCGTTGGGTCGCGTCCTGTTCGGCTCTCTGACACTTGGCTGTCATGCTCCTGTGTGCGCGCGTGCCTAGGTTCCAGCTCGCGTTCAATTCACGCCGAGCAGTGCACGGTTTTCATCCCCGTCACGTCGATTCATCGCCCTGCTGTGTCGTGCTCCAGGCCGTTAGATCACCATTAATCTTGTCATGCACAACACCTTCTCGAACCCGCCACATCCGTTGTCGGTTGTTATTTACATCGTCGCCTGGCCGGAAGTGTCGTCACTAGTTCGTTTTCGTCCAAATTGTCACCGTGGATGCTTAAGTCTCTGGTCGCGCGTCTTTCTATCTCGCGCGCGTGAGTTTGAAGCTCTGCATGTTCGTCGTCCTCTAGTCCCAGTACGACCCCCACCTCACCAGCTCGCTCCAAAAACGATCTCGTTATCGTTCCGCGAGTCATCAAGAAATCCCGAGAATCGGGTGAAGACGAAGCTAGCAGCATAGTATTTCCCAAGTGCTCGACACAAGAGCTGAATCAGAATCCTTGCCGTGTTCGCGGATAGCGCGTCAGATTTAGAATGGTAAGCCGATTCAAAATTTCCGTTAGCTTAATTATTGAAGTAGTTCGATGAATGTGATGTGCTTATTTTCATGATTTTGAAGTAGTCGCGTCGCGGTAGGATTAAATATATGTGAAATACGATAAAGTTAGTAATGCAAAAGATAGATTAAGTATTTTATCTGGCTAGCTAGTAAGTTCAGATGACGTTGCTGTGCCGATTTAGTTGCTTAAATAAATTAATGCTTTGCTAGTAGACATTCTAATTAGCATAATGGGTTAGAACGTATAAATGATTTCTATCAGTAATCTTGAGCTTAATTATCTTAGAAACATGAGCCTAATTTTCGTTAATTGTTTAGTATAGACTATAGCTTAGGGAAAATATAGAACTTATACTTAGTGTGTTGTTGCCTGATGTATGAGTTAAATTCGGTGAAATAGGAAGGACGTGAGTATTGTACTTCTTGTATGTTTATAGATTATTGTTCCGTGATGTTTGAACTAGCACCAGATAAATAAAAGAAGCACGAAAATTATCGTTAGTATTATATCGGCAGCTGGCGTTCCTTGTAATTGGTTTTAAGGACTTGTTAGTAGTGTGTAATCCTTGACTGTATAACATTATCTAGTATTGTGTTAGTTCTTTTTAAATTCATACATGTGCATTATGCATTTCATTTAGGGACGATAATTAATTGCGTGATGCGGAAGATGAGCCAAGTCGACCCCAAGCGCGGACTGATTCGCGAGGTGATGTGGATGACGAACCTGAAGATGGTTAAATCAAGCAAGTGCTCGGTCGAGTGATACTTGTCAAGCGGACATCGCCTAACAAACACTAACCTAGTGTTACCCAGGCAAGCCCCGGTGCATGCAACCCCTTCCTTGTGTTTTTAAATAATTTTTGCACACTTTAAGTCTAGTGAAATGTGCATTAGATTTATAGGAGTTGCTTGGAACCCTTTGATGCATTGCCTTTCTTGATATCCATACCTTTATAGATACTTCTGGTGAAGTATCAAAATATGATTTACAAAAATGTTTAGCCCTGCTTAGATCTTGTGGATAGAGGTTGTCTTTTGCAATACTGCCTAGCTCAGGGGTTATCCTGAGGAAGGATGTCTTTTACCTGCAAGAATATATTTTCATTGGGAGCATGGTGGGATCTTACTGCAAAGTTCCCTGTGATGCTCTTTTCATCCTAAGGAACACAAACAATCCTAAGGATGGAAGTACTTAAATCGGAACTTGGGCTAGGAACTGGTGATGTTCTACCCAGGTTGATTAAGGATTGGATGCGTATGTAGGCTTGATGATCGAGGACCCTTTAACTGGTCACATGCCTCGTCATGGGTAAGCTTTGCCTCGGGCAGACTAAGGCCAGAATAAGATAACACGCAATGGGAGTGGAGCGGTGGCGAGAGTAGCGTGTACCCTCCGTGGCAAGAGGCTGGACGGTGGTGTATCTGTGCTCTCGGTTGACGTGAACCTGATCTGGTCTTAAGAACCCCGGTGGCGGGTTGACATATGCAAGGGTTAAGTGCTACATATGTCGTGTGATCGGAGATCCTCAGCTGAGTATAATCGATTCGGATCGTCGTACCTTCGCGGTTATGAAGACTTGGTCACTGCCCTACAACCTAAGTCAGGATGTGAACCTCATGAATAAAAATGATGTTGTATTGATGAGATGGTGAAATTAGACTAGATGCAACCAGAGTCTATTAATATTTAATCTGGCGTTAAAATATTGAAAGTAAGGACTCACTTTAGTAAGCTATTTCTGCAAAAGTATCTAAGTTGATTCTTGCTAAAAGCCTCTCCTTGATTCCCAAATCCAGCATACCCTTGAGAGTCTTTTCTTTAGTCGGGTAAGTCTTGCTGAGTAATTCCATACTCAGGGTTTTATTCCCTATTGTTTTTTCAGGTTATAGTTTTGTGCTGCTGACAATGGTGTTAAGTGTCGGTGGGCTCGGCCTTCTTATATAAGTATACCCCGTCTTTATCTTCTTACTGAGGATGGTCACTTGAGCTAGCATATATTTTAAACTTATACTTTTGTAATCACTCCGATAAAATAATGTAAAATTTTTGGAACCTATAAAATTTGGTAATAAGATTTCCGCTGCAAAAATGTTGTGTGTGTGATTTGTGTTACTTAATCCCGCGATTCTGGTTGAAAGTGGTTTATCCGATGTCCTTGGGGCAATCGGATAGATCCTGTTAAGTTATCTGGTGCACATGCATAGCAGTCTGAGGTCTTTGAGACAAGGACAGGTGCATGTGGGCCCAATAACTTGGGAGGTTCTGCCACACTTTCCCTCTCTCAAACTGTCACTTAGACCGGGTGAGCTTCTCTTCTCAATCAAATGGGACACTAAGTCCACTACAAGGACCACCACACAATTGGTGTCTCTTGTTTTGATTACAAGTGAGTTGAGCACAAGAAAGAAGGGAGAAGAAAAAGCAATCCAAGCGCAAGGGCTCAAATGAACACAAGTCACTCTCTCACTAGTCACTATTTGATTGGAATGATCTTTGGACTTGGGAGAGGATTTGATCTCTTTGGTGTGTCTTGTATTGAATGCTATAGCTCTTGTAAGGTGTAGGAAGTCTGAAAACTTGGATGAAATGAATGTGGGGTGGTTGGGGTATTTATAGCCCCAACCACCAAAAGTGGTCGTTGGTAGGATGTCTGTCGCATGGCGCACTGGACAGTCCGGTGCGCCACCGGACACTGTTCGGTGCGCCAGCCACGTCACCCGACCGTTAGGGTTTGACCGTTGGAGCTTCTGACTTCTGGGTCACCGGACAGTCTGGTGGTGCACCGGACAGTCACTGTACACTGTCCGGTGTGCCTTCTGGCGCTGCTCTGACACTGGCGCGCACTGTAGCGCATTGAATGTGTTTTGCAGACGACCGTTGGCGCGAAGTAGTCGTTGCTCCGCTGGCACACCGGACAGTCCGGTGGTGCACCGGACAGTCCGGTGAATTATAGCGGAGCGGCTCCCAGAATTCCTGAAGGTGGCGAGTTCAGACTGGAATCCCCTGGTGCACCGGACACTGTCCGGTGGCACACCGGACAGTCCGGTGCGCCAGACCAGGGCACACTTCGGTGGTCCTTTTGCTCTCTTTGTTTGAATCCTTTCTTGGTCTTTTTATTGGTCTATTGTGAACCTTTGACACCTGTAAAACTTATAATCTAGAGCAAACTAGTTAGTCCAATTATTTGTGTTGGGCAATTCAACCACCAAAATAAATTAGGAAAAGGTGTAAGCCTATTTCCCTTTCAATCTCCCCCTTTTTGGTGATTGATGCCAACACAAACCAAAGCAAATATAAAAGTGTAGAATTGAACTAGTTTGCATAATGTAAGTGCAAAGGTTGCTTGGAATGAAACCAATAATTATTTCTACTAGATATGCATGGATGGCTTTCTTCTAATTTAAAATTTTGGACCACGCTTGCACCACTTGTTTTGTTTTTGCAAATTCTTTTGTAAATTCTTTTTAAAGTCCTTTTGCAAATAGTCAGAGGTAAATGAATAAGATTTTGAGAAGCATTTTCAAGATTTGAAAATTTCTCCCCCTGTTTCAAATGCTTTTCCTCTGACTAAACAAAACTCCCCCTTAATGAAATCCTCCTCTTAGTGTTCAAGAGGGTTTTGGATATTAATTTTAAAGAGGGTATACCAATTGAAATTATATCAAAAATAAGATTCCAATTGAAAAATTCTTTTCTTAACTCAAATTTGAAAGACTTCATTTTTGAAATTTGTGGTGATGCGGTCCTTTTGCTTTGGGCTAATACTCTCTCCCCCTTTGGCATGAATCGCCAAAAACGGATACTTGTGAGTGAAATATAAGCCCTTTGTAACTACTTTCTCCCCCTATGGTAAATAATATATGAGTGAAGATTATACCAAAGTTGGAGAGGTGTGCGGAGCGACGGCGAAGGATGAATGATTCGATGGAGTGGAGTGGAAGCCTTGTCTTCGCTGAAGACACCATTTCCCCTTTCAATCTATGACTTAGCATAAGGTGCACTTGAAAAACACATTAGTCATAGCACATGAAAGATATATGATCAAAGGAATATATATGAGCTATGTGTGCAAAGTATCAATCAAAATTCCTATAATCAAGAATATTTAGCTCATGCCTAAGTTTGGTAAATATTTGTTCATCTAATGGCTTGGTAAAGATATCGGCTAATTGTTCTTTGGTGTTAACATATGCAATCTCGATATCCCCCTTTTGTTGGTGATCCCTTAGAAAATGATACTGAATGGCTATGTGTTTAGTGCGGCTATGCTCAACGGGATTGTCCACCATGCGGATTGCACTCTCATTATCACATGGAAGAGGAACTTTGGTTAATTTGTAACCATAGTCCCTAAGGGTTTGCCTCATCCAAAGCAATTGCGCGCAACAATGGCCTGCGGCAATATACTTGGCCTCGGCGGTAGAAAGAGCGACAGAATTTTGCTTCTTTGAAGCCCAAGACACCAGAGATCTTCCCAAGAACTGGCAAGTCCCTGATGTGCTCTTTCTATTAATTTTACACCCTGCCCAATTAGCATCGGAATAACCAATAAAATCAAATGTGGATCCCCTGGGGTACCAAAGGCCAAACTTAGGAGTATAAACTAAATATCTCAAGATTCGTTTTACGGCCCTAAGGTGAACTTCCTTAGGATCGGCTTGGAATCTTGCACACATGCATACAGAAAGCATAATGTCCGGTCGAGATGCACATAAATAGAGTAAAGAACCTATCATCGACCGGTATACCTTTTGATCTACGGATTTACCTCCCATGTCGAGGTCGAGATGCCCATTTATTCCCATGGGTGTCTTGATGGGCTTGGCATCCTTCATTCCAAACTTGGTGAGAATATCTTGAATGTACTTCGTTTGGCTAATGAAGGTGCCCTCTTGGAGTTGCTTGACTTGAAATCCTAAGAAATATTTTAACTCCCCCATCATAGACATCTCGATTTTTTGTGTCATGATCCTACTAAACTCTTCACATGTAGATTCGTTAGTAGACCCAAATATGATATCATCAACATAAATTTGGCATACAAACAAATCATTTGCAAGTGTTTTAGTAAAGAGAGTAGGATCGGCTTTTCCGACTTTGAAGCCATTTGCAATAAGAAAGTCTCTTAGGCATTCATACCATGCTCTTGGGCTTGCTTGAGCCCATAAAGCGCCTTAGAGAGTCTATAAACATGGTTAGGATACTCACTATCTTCAAAGCCAGAAGGTTGCTCAACATAGACCTCTTCCTTTATAGGTCCGTTGAGGAAGGCACTCTTCACGTCCATTTGGTAAAGCTTAAAGTCATGGTGAGTAGCATAGGCAAGTAATATTCGAATTGACTCAAGCCTAGCTACGGGTGCATAGGTTTCACCGAAATCCAAACCTTCAACTTGTGAGTACCCTTTGGCCACAAGTTGTGCCTTGTTCCTTGTCACCACACCATGCTCATCTTGTTTGTTGCGGAAGACCCACTTGGTTCCTACAACATTTTGGTTAGGACGTGGAACTAAATGCCATACCTCATTCCTTTTAAAATTGTTGAGCTCCTCTTGCATTGCCAGCACCCAATCCGAATCTTGAAGTGCTTCCTCTACCCTGTGTGGCTCAATAGAGGAAACAAACGAGTAGTGTTCACAAAAATGAGCAACACGAGATCGAGTAGTTACCCCCTTATGAATGTCTCCTAGGATGGCGTTCACGGGGTGATCTCGTTGGATTGCTTGGTGGACTCTTGGGTGTGGCGGCCTTGGAACTTGCTCATCCTCGTTGTCTTGATCATTTGCATCTCCCCCTTGATCATTGTCGTCTTCTTAAGGTGGCTCATCTTCTTGATCTTCTTCTTCATTATCTTGAGCCTCATCCTCATCTTGAGTTGGTGGAGATGCTTGCATGGAGGAGGATGGTTGATCTTGCGTTTGAATGGGCTCTTCGGATTCCTTAGGACACACATCCCCAATGGACATGTTCCTTAGCGCGACGCACGGAGCCTCTTCATCATCTAGCTCATCAAGATCAACTTGCTCTACTTGAGAGCCGTTAGTCTCATCAAACACAATGTCACAAGAAACTTCAACTAGTCCAGTGGACTTGTTAAAGACTCTATATGCCCTTGTGTTTGAATCATATCCTAGTAAAAAGCCTTCTACAGCCTTAGGAGCAAATTTGGATTTTCTACCTCTTTTAACAAGAATAAAGCATTTGCTACCAAAGACTCTAAAATATGAAACATTGGGCTTTTTACCGGTTAGGAGTTCGTATGATGTCTTCTTGAGGATTCGGTGTAGATATAATCGGTTGATGGCGTAGCAAGCGGTGTTGACCGCCTCGGCCCAAAACCGATCCAAAGTCTTGTATTCATCAAGCATGGTCCTTGCCATGTCCAAGAGAGTCCTATTCTTCCTCTCCACTACACCATTTTGTTGTGGCGTGTAGGGAGAAGAGAACTCATGCTTGATCCCTTCCTCCTCAAGAAAACCTTCTATTTGTGAGTTCTTGAACTCCGTTCCATTGTCGCTTCTAATTTTCTTGATCCTCAAGCCGAACTCATTTTGAGCCCGTCTCAAGAATCCCTTTAAGGTCTCTTGGGTTTGAGATTTTTCCTGTAAAAAGAATACCCAAGTGAAGCGAGAATAGTCATCCACAATAACTAGACAGTACTTACTCCCGCCGATGCTTATGTAAGCGATCGGGCCGAAAAGGTCCATGTGGAGGAGCTCGAGTGGCCTGTCAGTCGTCATGATGTTCTTATGTGGATGATAAACACCAACTTACTTCCCTGCTTGGCATGCGCTACAAATCCTGTCTTTCTCAAAATACACATTTGTTAGTCCCAAAATGTGTTCTCCCTTTAGAAGCTTGTGAAGATTCTTCATCCCAACATGGGCTAGTCGGCGATGCCAGAGCCAACCCATGTTAGTCTTAGAGATTAAGCAAGTATCGAGTTCAGCTCTATTGAAATCAACTAGGTATAGCTGACCCTCTAATACTCCCTTAAAAGCTACTGAATCATCACTTCTTCTAAAGACAGTGACACCTGTATCCGTAAAAAGACAGTTGTAGCCCATTTTGCATAATTGGGAAACAGAAAGCAAGTTGTAATCTAATGAGTCTACAAGAAAAACATTGGAAATAGAATGGTCAGGTGATATAGCAATTTTACCCAATCCTTTGACTAAACCTTGATTTCCATCCCCGAATGTGATAGCTTGTTGGGGATCTTGGTTTTTCTCATAGGAGGAGAACATCCTTTTCTCCCCAGTCATATGGTTTGTGCACCCGCTGTCAATGATCCAACTTGAGCCCCCGGATGCATAAACCTACAAAACAAATTTAGTTCTTGATTTTAGGTACCCAAACGGATTTGGGTCCTTTGACATTAGATACAAGAACTTTGGGTACCCAAACACAAGTTTTTGATCCCTTGTGTTTGCCCCCAACATACTTGGCAACTACCTTGCCAGATTTGTTGGTTAGCACATAAGAAGCATCAAAAGTTCTAAATGAAACATTATGATCATTTGATGCTTTAGGAGTTTTCTTCTTAGGCAATTTAGCATGGGTTGATTGCCTAGAACTAGATGCCTCACCCTTATACATAAAAGCATGATTAGGGCCAGAGTGAGACTTCCTAGAGTGAATTCTCCTAATTTTGTGTTTGGGATAACCGACAGGGTATAAAATGTAACCCTCGTTATCCTGAACCATGGGAGCCTTGCCCTTAACAAAATTGGACAATCTTTTAGGTGGGGCATTAAGCTTGACATTGTCTCCCTGTTGGAAGTCAATGCCATCCTTAATACCTGGGCGTCTCCCACTATAGAGCATGCTTCTAGCAAATTTAAATTTCTCATTTTCTAAGTCATGCTCATTAAATTTGGTACTAAGTTGAGCTATGTGATCATTTTGTTGTTTAATTAAAGCTAAGTGATCATGAATAGCATCAACATTAATATCTCTACATCTAGTGCAAATAGTAACATGCTCAACGGAAGATGTAGAGGGTTTGCAAGTATTAAATTCAACAATCTTAGCATGCAATATATCATTCTCATCTCTAAGATTGGAAATAGAAGCATTGCAAACATCTAGTTCGTTAGCCTTAGCAATCAATTTTTCATTCTCATTCCTAAGGCTAGCAAGAGAGGTATTCAATTGATCAATCTTAGCAATTAAATTGGCGTTATCATTTCTAAGACTGACAATTGAATCATCACAAACATCAAGCTTCCCAACCTTAGCAATTAAATTGGCATTCTCATTTCTAAGGTTGGAAATAATATCATGGCAAGTGCTTAGCTCACTAGTTAATTTCTCACATTTTTCAACTTCTAGAGCATAAGCATTTTTCACCTTAACATGCTTCTTGTTTTCTTTGATTAGGAAGTCCTCTTGGCTATCCAAGAGTTCATCCTTATCATGAATAGCACTAATTAATTCATTTAATTTTTCATTTTGTTGCATGTTTAAGTTGGCAAAAAGAGTAAACAAGTCATCCTCATTATCACTAGAATTAGCCTCATCGCTAGATGTTGCATATTTAGTTGAGGATTTTGATTTTACCTTCTTCCTTTTGCCGTCCTTTGCCATGAGGCACTTGTGGTCGATGTTTGGGAAGAGGATCCCTTTGTTGACGGCGATGTTGGCGGCGTCCTCGTCGGAGGAGGAGTCGGTGGAGCTCTCGTCGGAGTCCTACTCCCGGCAAACATGGACATCGCCGCCCTTCTTCTTGTAATACCTCTTCTTTTCTCTCCTCTTTCCCTTCTTGTCGTCGCCCCTATCACTATCACTAGATAATGGACCTTTAGCAATGAAATGACCGGGCTTACCACATTTGTAGCACACCTTCTTGGAACGGGGTTTATAATCTTTCCCCTTCCTTTGTTTGAGGATTTGACGGAAGCTCTTGATGATGAGCGCCATCTCCTCATTGTCGAGCTTGGAGGCATTGTTGGGGATTCTAGTTGGAGTAGAATCTTCTTTCTTCTCCTCCGTTGCTTTGAATGCAACGGGTTGTGCTTCGGGTACGGAGGAGGATGCGCCTTGCTCGATGATCTTTTTGGAGCCTTTGATCATTAGTTCAAAGCTCACAAATTTACCTATCACTTCCTCGGGAGACATTAGTTTGTATCTAGGATCACCACGAATTAATTGCACTTGAGTAGGATTAAGAAAAACTAGTGATCTTAGAATAACCTTGACCATTTCATGGTCATCCCATTTTGTGCTCCCAAGGTTGCGCACTTGATTCACCAAGGTCTTGAGCCAGTTGTACATCGCTTGTGGCTCCTCCCCTTGGTGAAGCATAAATCGACCGAGCTCCCCCTCGATCGTCTCCCTTTTGGTGATCTTGGTCACCTCATCTCCTTCTTGTGCCATTTTGAGTACGTCCCAAATTTCTTTGGCACTCTTCAATCCTTGCACCTTGTTATACTCCTTTCGACTTAGAGAGGCGAGGAGTATTGTGGTGGCTTGTGAGTTGAAGTGCCGGATTTGGGCAACTTCGTCCGAATCATAGTCCTCATCCCCTACAGATGGTACCTGCACACCAAACTCAACAACGTTCCAAATACTTATGTGGAGTGAGGTTAGGTGATGCCTCATTTTGTCACTCCACATGTTATAATTTTACCATAAAAAACCGGTGGTTTGCCTAATGGAACGGAAAGTAATGGAGTACGTTTAGAAATGCGAGGGTAGTGTAGGGGAATCTTACTAAACTTCTTGTGCTCATGGCGCTTAGAAGTTACGGACGGCGCGTCGGAGCCGGAGGTGGATGGCGATGAAGAGTCGGTCTCGTAGTAGACCACATTCCTCATCTTCTTTTTCTTTTCGCCACTCCGATGCGACTTGTGTGAAGGGGATTCCTTCTCCTTCCCCTTGTTGCGGGACTCTCCCGATGGAGCCTTCTCGTGGCTTGTAACGGGCTTGTCACCGGTCAGTCGGTCACCATCTCCTTCTTGGCGTGATCTCCCGACATCACTTCGAGCGGTTAGGCTCTAATGAAGCACCAGGCTCTGATACCAATTGAAAGTCGCCTAGAGGGGGGTGAATAGGGCGAATCTGAAATTTATAAAGTTTAAGCACAACTACAAGCCGGGGTTAGCGTTAGAATTAAAATAGAGTCCGAGAGAGAGGGCAAAAACAAATCACAAGCAATTAAAGAGTGTGACACGGTGATTTGTTTTACCGAGGTTCGGTTCTTGCAAACCTACTCCCCGTTGAGGTGGTCACAAAGACCGGGTCTCTTTCAACCCTTTCCCTCTCTCAAACGGTCATTTAGACCGAGTGAGCTTCTCTTCTCAATCAAATGGGACACTAAGTCCACTACAAGAACCACCACACAATTGGTGTCTCTTGTTTTGATTACAAGTGAGTTGAGCACAAGAAAGAAGGGAGAAGAAAAAGCAATCCAAGCGCAAGAGCTCAAATGAACACAAGTCACTCTCTCACTAGTCACTATTTGATTGGAATGATCTTTGGACTTGGGAGAGGATTTGATCTCTTTGGTGTGTCTTGTATTGAATGCTATAGCTATTGTAAGGTGTAGGAAGTCTGAAAACTTGGATGAAATGAATGTGGTGTGGTTGGGGTATTTATAGCCCCAACCACCAAAAGTGGCCGTTGGTAGGCTGTCTGTCACATGGTGCATCGGACAGTCCGATGCGCCACCGGACACTGTCCGGTGCGCCAGCCACGTCACCCGACCGTTAGGGTTCGACCGTTGGAGCTTCTGTCTTCTGGTCATCGGACAGTCCGGTGTGCCTTCTGGCGCTGCTGAAAGTTCCCTTTGGCCCGGGAACAGGATCTGGATGTCGCCTAGAGGGGGGTGAATAGGCGAATAAAAACTATCACTTTAAAACTTAAATCTTACTCTACTCGAAGACAGAGTCGCAGTGGAGTGAAGAACCCTTCGGGTAGGTTGCAGTGGAATTGAAGTTCCTATCTTAAGAATATCCTGCATTTCAAGGAAAGCTAGTACCACAAGTAAGCAGTGAAGTGCAGATATAAAAGCGAGTAAGACAGAGAGTCAGAATACAATACGGAACAGAGCACACAGACGCAAGGATTTATCCCGAGGTTCGGCCAAGCCTGAAATGCTTGCCTAGTCCTCATTGGAGTTAGCCACACCTGGGCTTGGAGTCTGTTTCAACTCCTTCCTCCGTTTGCTCAGATCTGTCAGTCAGACAGATAGAGCCTTCCACTATGATGAGGTAGTTACAACAGAGCCGCGGCTGCTTACAATCTTCTTGACAGCACTCCAGCAGAGTAACAATATGCTCAAGCCCTTGCTCTAGCTCTTAGCAGCTCTTCTCCACTCTCTAAAGGCTTATAACTTTGCCTTCTACACAAACTAGAGAGTTACACACAAGAGGGAGAGTGAGAATTGATCAGAGTGATGTCTACACTTGTTGGCTGCGCTTGTACATTGCTTGAGGCGCCTAGGGGTCCCTTTTATAGGCACAAGGGGCCTAGGAGTCGTTGGAAGCAATCCAGGAAGGCAAATCTTTCCTTCATTCGGTTGGCGCACCGGACAGTCCGGTGCACCACCGGACACTGTCCGGTGCCCGATTTCCTTCCAAAAATGGAGCAGTCGACCGTTGCAGTCCTGGAGCCGTTGGCGCACCGGACACTGTCCGGTGCACACCGGACAGTCCGGTGCCCCCATCTGACCGTTGGCTCGGCCACGCGTCACGCGCGGATTGCGCGGCCGACCGTTGGCCCAGCCGACCGTTGGCTCACCGGACAGTCCGGTGAATTATAGTCGTACGCCGCCGGCTTCTCCTGAGAGTGGCCTGTTCACTAGAGTTCAGCCTGGTGCACCGGACACTGTCCGGTGCACCACCGGACAGTCCGGTGTGCCAGACTGAGCTGAGTCTTTGCTGTACACAGCCAAGCATTTTGCATCTCTTTTCTTTTCTTCTTTTCTCTGTTTCTAACACTTAGACAAATATGTTAGTACACAAAAACCAATGTACTAAGTCTAGAAACATACCTTCTCTTTGATTTTTACATCTATAGCATTTGACATGCTTGAGCTTTGATGTTGGACTCATAAATCATCAAGTCAGCTTGACTTGATCTAGATTGACATTTCTTAGCTCCAACATCCTGCAAAGGTCACATAGAACATCTCCAAACATAGGAACAACCCAAACTAAAAGTCAAGGTGCACTTAGCTCTTTTTGGGCTGCTTCCAGTTCTGGTTTTGACACTGCTTCTTCTTCTAGTAACCTTGATCTCCTTCTTAGAGCTTGGTCTTGAACCTTATGACTTACACCACATAACTAGATATGTTTCCTCTTGGTTGTAAGTCACGTCCTTATGTAGTGATCCTTGATGTGTCGTAGCTGTTCTCAACTCGATCACCCTTGACTTTGCAAGTCTTCTTCTTCACCCTTGGCTTTGGGTTCCTCAGCCTCTTTGACCTTCTCCCGTGCACTTGGTGCCTCGAAGCTCTTCTTTCCTCCATCCTTGGCTTGATCAGTTGTCTCCGAGCTATGCACCCAAGTCTCACTTTATGCAATGTCCATCTTACTTGTGATGTCCATTATGTATCCATAATCCAGTTCTTGGACCATCACATTCGTTCACTTGTGTTGAACCCTGTAGGCTTTACCTTAAGCACCTGCTCAACACTTAGTACACTTGTTAGTCCTTTAATTGAGTTGTCATCCAAACACCAAAACCCACAAGAGAGCTTTCAATCTCCCCCTTTTTGGTGATTGATGGCAACACAATTAAAGCTTACATAAGAATAAGATTTGAAGCACAAATTTTGAATTATAAGATTGTAGAATGCTCCCCCTAAATATGTGCTTACTTCAAAAACATAATTTTGGCCTCATACGCCAATTTGCACATACTTAGGCAATTCGAAACATTTCTACACCTTAGCACTTTTGGGATGCATTGTGTCAAGAATCAAACCATGATGCTATAACACACAAATGCACATAATCAGAGTTAAACACCATTCAATTTGAGTGGATATATCACAGGAATATCAACCTACCACTATTCACCATTAAGATACCAATTAAACTAAGATACTAATTTAAAACAATCTTAAAGCACCATTAAACCATTAACCACATACACCCACTATTCACCATTAAGATACCAATTAAACTAAGATACTAATTTAAAACAATCTTAAAGCACCATTAAACCATTAACCACATGAACTATCATGCACATGGCTATCTATTTCAGAATGAACACAATAGATGCCAATTAATTCATAGCAGCGGAAGCACTAGTCCATATGATGCAACACATATAATATTGCAAGAAGCATATGAATAACACACTAGCAAAGCTCAAACTAACACATCACCCCTTAGGATAAGCTTTCCTCTCAGGTTGAAATAAGCTTTAATGCACAACTTCTCCCCCTTTGACATCAAACACCAAAAACCATACTCAAGCAAGAACATAGGATGATGTCAAGGGACAGCAGGGTGTTAAGGAGGAAAACACACTATCAAAACTCCCCCTTACTTATTGAACATATGCACTACCAACATTTAAGTAAGATACATATACGCAAAAAGATCAATACTTCCTTTTGTACCTTTACCATGTTGTGGTGTACTTCCCATCTTGAAAGTATTAATCTTTCGGTAGCTTCTCCACACTTGTGCCTGATTCTTCATTCTAACCTTTTCTTGTTGCTAGGTCACCAAGCTTAGAGCAAGTTATAGTATAGTGGCACAAGATGAAGCTTCTATTCTAGTGATTACTAAACGATGTCAATTGAAGCAAACTATCACGGCTACCAATTGAAAAGTCATTTATTATCATAGCTCCATGATATTTAAGGATAAGCATCTAGTATCACCAGATATTATAGAGCATGAGCAGTCTAAAAATATGCAATTACTCACGACTTAAGATACCAATTTCTTAACTTACAGAGGTACCCAAGTCCTGATTGCTCCATTGCTCATCTTCTCTTTTCCACCCTTGAGACTACACAAGATTGCTCAAGATACAATTAGTCTCAAAAGACGCAAGTTATGTGTGCTCCCCCCTACACTTGTGCATCAAGTATTTGAATAACTTGCACTTTGCACATTCTAGCTTTCTTAGAACTAGAGGGGATCACAACATATCTTGGTCACGGAATACTCTCAATTTCATCACAAAGAGATAACAATTGAATACCAAATTAAGGGTTGATTTAATACAACAATGCATGCCTCAAGAGGTATAGCATTTACACGCAACCTAGACATGCTTCATACTTGACTATCATTGCACCACATATACCAATTGAAAAACAACACTATCATGTTTATAAAGCACAATGTCTAAGCACATCATAATTAAGACGGTTCTTTAGGTACACCAGAAGAAACAACATTTTAAAGTAAGGAGCACCTAGGCCAAGATACTACCAAATCAGAGGCAAGACCATAGCTGTGATCACAATCATTGGAACTTCAAGATATTCACTAAAATTGCATAGTTCCATTCTCCATACCTTTGCCTTTTCCTGAATTGCCATGAGAGCACCAGTTGTCACTAATTGAGGGCTCCTTTTGCTCATGCGCCTTAGCTCAAAAGGGTGCATTAGAGGCACAACATGGAGTTTGTATTCACAGAATACCAGACTAGAGTAATCATGTGAACATAAACTAAACAATGTGTCTTATTTGCACACAGGTTAATCATTAAAACCATATAGCATAACTCACAACGGAATACAGGTTTATTCACGAACACAACAAGAGTTAATCATGGTGGATATATCTAATGAAAAACTACCCATTAAATGATTCAAGAGACATAACCTCTAAAGCATACAATCATGATTAAGCAAGCATGGTTACGATCTTGGTGATTATTAATCATTAATTGAAAGGTACTCAACACAGGTAATCAACAAAGCATGACTGCTCCAAGGACAGGTAGCACATCAATCAGACTTAAGAGCAGTACTGATTATCAACAAAGTACTTAAGATACAGGGGTACCATCCTATGGAGCGCAAGTTGCAGATTCTCATTAAGGTCCTCTGCTTGAATCACCAATAATGATTAAGGACCTATTCAACTTTTCACTTGAGATGAACATGGGATTAGTGTCTCACAATAATTCAACCTTGGGTCAATGAATAACCACCAAAACAATTAACAGCTTAAGCATAGAGTTTGAGATAACCGTCTTAAGCTTTCCCATGGTCTCCAGTCCATCTCAAGGCACCTGCATGGTCTAGTTAGCACAATTTGGTACCCACCTCGGGATGGGTCCATGACGTTCAACTAAAGGTGCCTTTGGTACCCAAATAGTCTTTGTGCTAGTTCTAGGTGATCTCGTTATAGATCTAGCACAAGTGTATGATTTGGGTCTCCTAAGCGAATGAGATTGAGACAAATTCACTTGCTTAGGAACCTTACCTTTATAACATACCTTGGATAGATGACCCTGCTCACCACACTTGTAGCAGAAGCGTTGCTCAACCTGACATGACGCTTGCTGTTTGTCATTTTCCTTGGTGAGAGTCATCTTAGAGAATGCACATCTTTGATTCTTCATTAGCGGACAAGAAGTGATCGTATGGTTCTTGTCATTGCATCTGAAGCATCTCCTTATCCCTTCTCCCTTGTCGTTGTATGGACACGACGCAATGAGGTGTCCTGCCCTATTGCACTTAAAGCACCCCCTTTTTCCTTTTCTCTTTTTGTTCTTGGATGACATAGAGAAATGGTCAGTGCAAACAACATGTTTAATTGAATCTTTACCTTTTTCCAAGCTCATATTGATTTCTTCATCTTTAGGAACATCCTTCTTATGGAGCTTAACACTTGCTACAGTTTCTCCCTTCTCAAGCTTCTTCACCACGCGCTCGTGGATATCTTAAGAAGGTTGAGCAATGCGTCTTCTCCTTAGTTGTCTTTGCTTCTTGTTCCCACACAATTTCTTTTGTAACCCTGCAGCTTGATGCTTATTCAAACATTGGCTTTCTTTTGAACAACAGGGGTTAGCACATGGTGATAAATTATCCAATTGCGTATTTGTGCAAGAATGAGGTTCACATGAGTTAAAACTAGTAATTACTACTTCATGAGCAATATTAAGCATGATATGGTCATCAACTAGTTTATTATGAGAATATGACAACATATCCTACTTTTCACCTAGAGCAAGCTTTTCTAAATTTAGAATTTCTACTTGCCTCTCAAGCATGGCGTTTTCCATTTTAAGTTGAGCAACACAAGATAAAGCATCATCATTATTTCTTTGCTCAAATAAAATTGAATCATACCGTTGGACCAAATCATCATGAGAGCACTTTAGCTCCTCATGTTCTTTGGTCATCTTCTCCAGGCTGTTGTTTGTTTTGATAAGTGTCTCCTCTAGCCTGAGAAGCGTCTCACCTTGTTCCTTATTCCTTCTCAACAACTTAACCAAGAGCACTTTGTCCTTTGTGTTGAGATGGATGTAGAAACAGCGAATTTCCTCTTCTTCCACATCATCGGTCTCATTTTCCCTGTCATTAATGTTAATGGAAGCAATACAGGAAAATGCACCTTGTGATGATGAAGATTCATCCTTGCTATCATCCTCATATTCCTCCTCATCATGGCTTTCGTCTCCACCGTCATTGTTAGCAATAAAACATTTATTACTAGTGGAGAACAAACCTGTCGACGAGGTGGATTCATCGTTTGGGTGCCATCGTTCTTGTTCTTCTTCCTTGGACAAGTTAGTATCACCAGAAATAAAGGGAGCAGAGGAAGTGCATATGGACTTAAAGAATTTCAACTTAAGTTTAGTCCATAGATCATGAGCATCAACAAATAAGTCACTGTCACTACTCATGATAGCAAAATAGGCATCTCTAGAAAGAGAATCAACTAAGATGTTGCAAGCATGGTGATTTAGAGATAGACATCTTAGTTCATTATTAGAAGGATTTTTACTAACATTAGAGGGAAAAATACTTCTACTAAAGACCTGTCTCAAATCAGGATCAACACTCATGAAAGCATTATAAATAGAGACAGACCAAGACTTGTAATTAGAACCATCGCCTAAAAGAAGTTCTACAGTTACCTCTTGTGACGACATCGCCATCTCTGGACGGCTAAGCCCACACTGGAGAGGCCTAGCTTCGATACCAATTGAAAGTTCCCTTTGGCTCGGGAACAGGATCTGGATGTCGCCTAGAGGGGGGGGGTGAATAGGCGAATAAAAATTATCACCTTTAAAACTTAAATCTTACTCTACTCGAAGACAGAGTCGTAGTGGAGTGAAGAACCCTTCGAGTAGGTTGCAGTGGAATTGAAGTTCCTGTCTTAAGAATATCCTGCATTTCAAGGAAAGCTAGTACCACAAGTAAGCAGTGAAGTGCAGATATAAAAGCGAGTAAGACAGAGAGTCAGAATACAATACGGAACAGAGCACACAGACGCAAGGATTTATCCCGAGGTTCGGCCAAGCCTGAAATGCTTGCCTAGTCCTCGTTGGAGTTAGCCACACCTGGGCTTGGAGTCTGTTTCAACTCCTTCCTCCGTTTGCTCAGATCTGTCAGTCAGACAGATAGAGCCTTCCACTATGATGAGGTAGTTACAACAGAGCCGCGGCTGCTTACAATCTTCTTGACAGCACTCCGGTAGAGTAACAATATGAAAGTCGCCTAGAGGGGGGGTGAATAGGGCGAAACTGAAATTTACAAATATAAACACAACTACGAGACGGGTTAGCGTTAGAAATAAACAAGAGTCCGAGAGAGAGGGCGCAAAACAAACCGTGAGCAAATGCGAAGTGAGACACGATGATTTGTTTTACCGAGGTTCGGTTCTCGCAAACCTACTCCCCGTTGAGGAGGCCACAAAGGCCGGGTCTCTTTCAACCCTTACCCTCTCTCAAACGGTCCCTCGGACCGAGTGAGCTTTCTCTTCTCAATCACTTGGAACACAAAGTTCCCACAAGGACCACCACAAGATTGGTGTCTCTTGCCTCAATTACAAGTGAGTTTGATCGCAAGAAAGAATCAAGAAAGAAGAAAGCAATCCAAGCGCAAGAGCTCGAAAGAACACAAGCAAATCTCTCTCACTAGTCACTAAAGCTTTGTGTGGAATTTGGGAGAGGATTTGATCTCTTGAGTGTGTCTAGAATTGAATGCCTAGCTCTTGTAAGTGGTTGGAAGTGTGAAAACTTGGATGACTTGAATGTGGGGTGGTTGGGGGTATTTATAGCCCCAACCACCAAACTAGCCGTTTGGTGGAGGCTGTCTGTCGTATGGTGCACCGGACAGTCCGGTGCACACCGGACAGTCCGGTGCGCCAGCCACGTCACCAAAGCCGTTGGGTTCCGACCGTTGGAGCTCTGACTTCTGGGCCCGCCTGGATGTCCGGTGGCGCACCGGAAATGTACTGTAGAGTGTCCGGTGCACCAGCATGGGCGAGCCTGACCTCTGCGCGCGCTGGCGCGCAATAAATGCGCTGTAGGTAGTCGTTGGCGCCTGAAGTAGTCGTTGCCCCGCTGTTACACCGGACAGTCCGGTGTACACCGGACATGTCCGGTGAATTATAGCGGAGCAGCCGAAGCGAATTCCCGAGACTGGCGAGTTCGGAGCCGCGACTTCATGGAGCACCGGACACTGTCCGGTGTACACCGGACAGTCCGGTGAATTATAGCGCGCCGGCTTCCGAGAATTCCCGAAGGTGAAGAGTTTGAAGTCGGTCTTCCCTGGTGCACCGGACACTGTCCGGTGGTGCACCGGACAGTCCGGTGCACCAGACCAGGGTGCCTTCGGTTGGCCCTTGCTCCTTTGTTTGAACCCAATACTTGGTCTTTTTATTGGCTAAGTGTGAACCTTTTGCACCTGTATAACTTTGTACACTAGAGCAAACTAGTTAGTCCAATTATTTGTGTTGGGCAATTCAACCACCAAAATTATTTAGGAACTAGGTGTAAGCCTAATTCCCTTTCAATCTCCCCCTTTTTGGTGATTGATGCCAACACAAACCAAAGCAAGTATAGAAGTGCATAATTGAACTAGTTTCCATAATGTAAGTGCAAAGGTTACTTAGAATTGAGCCAACAAATATCACTTACTAGATATGCATGGATTGTTTCTTTATTTTTAACATTTTGGACCACGCTTGCACCACATGTTTTGTTTTTGCAAATTCTTTTTAAAGTCCTTTTGCAAAATGGTCAAAGGTAAATGAATAAGATTTTGAGAAGCATTTATAAGATTTGAAAATTTTCTCCCCTTGTTTCAAATGCTTTTCCTTTGACTAAACAAAACTCCCCCTCAAATAAATTCTCCTCTTAGTGTTCAAGAGGGTTTTAAGATATCAATTTTGAAAATACTACTTTCTCCCCTTTTAGAACACAAAAAGATACCAATTTGAAATTTACCAATGAAAAATCGTCAATTTTAAAATTAGGGTGGTGGTGCGGTCCTTTTGCTTTGGGCCAATACTTTCTCCCCCTTTGGCATGAATCGCCAAAAACGGATACTTGGAATGAAATATTGGCCCTTTCTCCTTTCTCCCCTTTGGCAAATAAAACATAGGAGTGAAGATTATACCAAAGATGGAGAGTGATGCGGAGCGACGGCGAAGGATGAGTAGTAGAGTGGAGTGGAAGCCTTTGTCTTCGCCGAAGACTCCAATTCCCTTTCAATATACCTATGACTTGGTTTGAAATACACTTGAAAACACATTAGTCATATATAAAAGAGACATGATCAAAGGTATACTTAAGAGCTATGTGTGCAAATTAGCAAAAGAAATTTCTAGAATCAAGAATATTGAGCTCATGCCTAAGTTTGGTAAAAGTTTGTTCATCAAGTGGCTTGGTAAAGATATCGGCTAATTGATCTTTAGTATTAATGTATGAAATCTCGATATCCCCCTTTTGTTGGTGATCCCGAAGAAAATGATACTGAATGGCTATGTGTTTAGTGCGGCTATGCTCGACGGGATTATCCGCCATGCGGATTGCACTCTCATTATCACATAGAAGAGGAACTTTGGTTAATTTGTAACCATAGTCCCGCAGGGTTTGCCTCATCCAAAGCAATTGCGCGCAACAATGACCTGCGGCAATATACTCGGCTTCTGCGGTAGAAAGAGCGACCGAATTTTGCTTCTTTGAAGCCCAAGACACCAAGGATCTTCCCAAGAACTGGCAAGTCCCCGATGTGCTCTTCCTATTAATCTTACACCCCGCCCAATCGGCATCCGAATAACCAATCAAATCAAATGTGGATCCCGGAGGGTACCAAAGCCCAAACCTAGGAGTATAAGCCAAATATCTCAAGATTCGTTTTACGGCCGTAAGGTGTGATTCCTTAGGGTCGGCTTGGAATCTTGCACACATGCAAACGGAAAGCATAATGTCCGGTCGAGATGCACATAAATAAAGCAATGAACCAATCATCGACCGGTATACCTTTTGATCCACGGACTTACCTCCCGTGTCGAGGTCGAGATGCCCATTTGTTCCCATGGGAGTCTTGATGGGCTTGGCATCCTTCATTCCAAACTTGGTTAGAATGTCTTGAGTATACTTCGTTTGACTAATGAAGGTGCCCTCTTGGAGTTGCTTCACTTGAAATCCTAAGAAATACTTCAACTCCCCCATCATAGACATCTCGAATTTTTGTGTCATGATCCTACTAAATTCTTCACATGTAGATTCGTTAGTAGACCCAAATATAATATCATCAACATAAATTTGGCATACAAACAAATCATTGTCAAGAGTTTTAGTAAATAAAGTAGGATCGGCTTTTCCGACTTTGAAGCCATTAGCAATAAGGAAATCTCTTAGGCATTCATACCATGCTCTTGGGGCTTGCTTGAGCCCATAAAGCGCCTTAGAGAGCCTATAGACATGGTTAGGGTACTCACTATCTTCAAAGCCGGGAGGTTGCTCAACATAGACCTCCTCCTTGATTGGTCCATTGAGGAAGGCACTCTTCACGTCCATTTGGTAAAGCTTGAAGCCATGGTAAGTAGCATAGGCTAATAATATGCGAATTGACTCAAGTCTAGCTACGGGTGCATAGGTTTCACCAAAATCCAAACCTTCGACTTGTGAATATCCCTTGGCCACGAGTCGAGCTTTGTTCCTTGTCACCACACCATGCTCATCTTGCTTGTTGCGGAAGACCCACTTGGTTCCTACAACATTTTGGTTAGGACGTGGAACTAAATGCCATACCTCGTTCCTCGTGAAGTTGTTGAGCTCCTCTTGCATCGCCATCACCCAATCCGAATCTTGAAGTGCTTCCTCTACCCTGTGTGGCTCAATAGAGGAAACAAAAGAGTAATGCTCATAAAAATGTGCAACACGAGATCGAGTGGTTACCCCCTTATGAATGTCGCCGAGGATGGTGTCGACGGGGTGATCTCGTTGTATTGCTTGGTGGACTCTTGGGTGTGGCGGCCTTGGTTCTTCATCCTCCTTGTCTTCATTATTTGCATCTCCCCCTTGATCATTGTCGTCATCTTGAGGTGGCTCATCAATTTGTTCTACCTCTTTATCAACTTGAGCCTCGTCCTCATTTTGGGTTGGTGGAGATGCTTGCGTGGAGAAGGATGGTTGATCTTGTGCATGTGGAGGCTCTTCGGATTCCTTAGGACACACATCCCCAATGGACATGTTCCTTAGCGCGATGCATGGAGCCTGTTCTTCACCTATCTCATCAAGATCAACTTGCTCTACTTGAGAGCCGTTAGTATCATCAAACACAACGTCACAAGAAACTTCAACAAGTCCTGAGGACTTGTTAAAGACTCTATATGCCCTTGTGTTTGAGTCATATCCTAGTAAAAAGCCTTCTACAGTTTTAGGAGCAAATTTAGATTTTCTACCTCTTTTGACAAGAATAAAACATTTGCTACCAAAAACTCTAAAATATGAAATATTGGGCTTTTTACCGGTTAGGAGTTCATAGGATGTCTTCTTGAGGATTCGGTGTAGATATAACCAGTTGATGGCGTAGCAGGCGGTGTTGACCGCCTCGGCCCAAAACGATCCGGTGTCTTGTACACATCAAGCATGGTTCTTGCCATGTCCAATAGAGAGTTATTCTTCCTCTCTACTACACCATTTTGTTGTGGCGTGTAGGGAGAGGAGAACTCATGCTTGATGCCCTCCTCCTCAAGAAAGCCTTCTATTTGTGAGTTCTTGAACTCCGTCCCGTTGTCGCTTCTAATTTTCTTGATCCTTAAGCCGAACTCATTTTGAGCCCGTCTCAAGAATCCCTTTAAGGTCTCTTGGGTATGGAATTTTTCCTGCAAAAAGAACACCCAAGTGAAGCGAGAATAATCATCCATAATAACTAGACAGTACTTACTCCCGCCGATGCTTATGTAAGCTATCGGGCCGAATAAATCCATGTGTAGGAGCTCTAGTGGCCTGTCACTTGTCATGATGTTCTTGTGTGGATGATGAGTGCCAACTTGCTTCCCGGCTTGGCATGCGCTACAAATCCTGTCTTTCTCAAAATGAACATTTGTTAGTCCTAAAATGTGTTCTCCCTTTAGAAGCTTATGAAGATTCTTCATTCCAACATGAGCTAGTCGGCTGCTAGAGCCAACCCATGTTAGTCTTAGCAACCAAGCAAGTGTCGAGTTCAGCTCTATCAAAATCTACCGAGTATAGCTGACCCTCTAACACTCCCTTAAATGCTATTGAATCATCACTTCTTCTAAAGACAGTGACACCTACATCAGTAAATAGACAGTTGTAGCCCATTTGACATAATTGGGATACGGAAAGCAAATTGTAATCTAAGGAATCTACAAGAAAAACATTGGAAATGGAATGGTCAGGAGATATAGCTATTTTACCCAAACCTTTGACCAAACCTTGGTTTCCATCCCCGAATGTGATAGCTCGTTGGGGATCTTGATTTTTCTCGTAGGAGGAGAACATCTTCTTCTCCCCCGTCATGTGGTTTGTGCACCCGCTATCGATGATCCAACTTGAGCCCCCGGATGCATAAACCTACAAAACAAGTTTAGTTCTTGACTTTAGGTACCCAAACGGTTTTGGGTCCTTTGGCATTAGAAACAAGAACTTTGGGTACCCAAACACAAGTCTTGGAGCCCTTGTGTTTGCCCCCAACAAACTTGGCAACTACTTTGCCGGATTTGTTAGTCAAAACATAGGATGCATCAAAAGTTTTGATTGAAATGTCATAATCATTTGATGTATTAGGAGTTTTCTTCATAGGCAACTTGGCACGGGTTGGTTGCCTAGAGCTAGATGTCTCACCCTTATATATAAAAGCATGATTAGGGCCAGAGTGAGACTTCCTAGAATGAGTTCTCCTAATTTTGCTCTCGGGATAACCGGCAGGGTACAAAATGTAACCCTCGTTATCCTGAGGCATGGGAGCCTTGCCCTTAACAAAATTAGACAATCTTTTAGGAGGGGCACTAAGTTTGACATTGTCTCCCCTTTGGTAGCCAATGCCATCCTTGATGCCAGGGCGTCTCCCATTATAGAGCATACTTCTAGCAAATTTAAACTTTTCATTTTCTAAGTTATGCTCGGCAATTTTAGCATCTAATTTTGCTATATGATCATTTTGTTGTTTAATTAATACCATGTGATCATGAATAGCATTGATATCAACATTTCTACATCTATCACAAATAGACACATGCTCAATAGTAGATGCAGAGGGTTTGCAAGAATTAAGTTCAACAATCTTAGCACGCAAAATATCATTGTTATCTCTAAGATTGGAAATTGTAACATTGCAATCATCTAATTCTTTAGCCTTAGCAATCAATTTCTCATTCTCATTTCTAAGGCTAGCAATAGAGACATTCAACTCATCAATCCTAGCAAGTAAATCAACATTATCATTTCTAGGATTGGAAGTTGAATCAATACAAACATGAGAATCAACCTTAGCAATTAATTTAGCATTTTCATTTCTAAGGTTGGCAATAGTGTCATGGCATGTGCTTAGCTCACTAGATAATTTCTCACATTTTTCTACCTCAAGAGCATAAGCATTCTTAACCTTAACATGTTTCTTGTTTTCCTTAATTAGGAAGTCCTCTTGGGAATCCAAAAGGTCATCCTTTTCATGAATAGCACTAATTAATTCATTTAATTTTTCCTTTTGTTCCATGTTAAGGTTGGCAAAAAGGGTACGCAAATTATTTTCCTCATCACTAGCATTATCATCACTAGAGGACTCATATTTAGTGGAGGATTTAGATTTAACCTTCTTCCTTTTGCCGTCCTTTGCCATGAGGCACTTGTGGCCGACGTTGGGGAAGAGGAGTCCCTTGGTGACGGCGATGTTGGCGGCGTCCTCATCGTCGGAGGAGGAGTCGGTGGAGCTCTCGTCGAAGTTCCACTCGCGGCACACATGGGCATCGCCGCCCCTCTTCTTGTGGTACCTCTTCTTTTCTCTCCTCTTGCCCTTCTTGTCGTTATCCCTGTCACTGTCACTTGATAATGGACATTTAGCAATAAAGTGACCGGGCTTACCACACTTGTAGCAAACCTTCTTGGAACGGGATTTGTAATCCTTCCCCTTCCGTTGCTTGAGGATTTGGCGAAAGCTTTTGATGATTAAAGCCATCTCCTCATTGTCGAGCTTGGAGGCGTCAATTGGTTGTCTACTCGGTGTAGACTCCTCTTTCTTCTCCTCCGTCGCCTTAAATGCTGCCGGTTGTGCTTCGGACGTGGAGGGTTCATCAAGCTCGTTGATCTTCTTTGAGCCTTTAATCATACATTCAAAGCTCACAAAATTCCCGATTACTTCCTCAGGAGTCATTAGTGTATATCTTGGGTTACCACAAATTAATTGTATTTGAGTAGGGTTAAGGAAAATAAGTGATCTCAAAATAACCTTAACCACCTCGTGGTCATCCCATTTCTTGCTCCCGAGGTTGCGCACTTGGTTCACCAAGGTTTTGAGCCGGTTGTACATATCTTGTGGCTCCTCCCCTTGGCGAAGACGGAAGCGACCGAGCTCCCCCTCGATCGTTTCTCGCTTGGTGATCTTGGTGAGTTCATCACCCTCGTGCGCAGTCTTGAGAAGGTCCCAAATCTCCTTCGCATTCTTCAACCCTTGCACCTTGTTATATTCCTCTCTACTTAGAGAGGCGAGGAGTATGGTTGTGGCTTGGGAGTTGAAGTGCTCGATTTGGGCTACTTCGTCCGTATCATAATCTTCATCCCCTACGGATGGTACCTGTGCTCCAAACTCAACAACATACCATATACTTTTGTGGAGTGAGGTTAGATGAAATTTCATTAAATCACTCCACCTAGCATAATCTTCGCCATCAAAGGTTGGCGGTTTGCCTAATGGAACGGAAAGTAATGGAGTATGTCTAGATGTACGAGGGTAGTGTAAGGCGATCTTACTATACTTCTTACGCTCTTGGCGCTTAGAAGTGACGGATGCCGCGTCGGAGCCGGAGGTGGATGTTGATGAAGAATCGGTCTCGTAGTAGACCACCTTCCTCATCCTCTTCTTCTTGTCCCCACTCCGATGCGGCTTGTGGGAAGAGGATTTTTCCTTCTTCTCTTTGTGGTGTGAAGAAGAAGATCTTTTCTCCTTCCGTTTGGAGGAGTCCTTCTTCTTCTCCTTCCTCTTGGTGCGGGACTCTTCCGATGAAGTGCTCCCGTGACTCGTAGTGGGCTTGTCGCCGGTCTCCATCTCCCTCTTGGTGTGATCTCCCGACATCACTTCAAGCGGTTAGGCTCTAATGAAGCACCGTGCTCTGATACCAATTGAAAGTCGCCTAGAGGGGGGTGAATAGGGCGAAACTGAAATTTACAAATATAAACACAACTACGAGACGGGTTAGCGTTAGAAATAAACAAGAGTCTGAGAGAGAGGGCGCCAAACAAATCGTGAGCAAATGCGAAGTGAGACACGATGATTTGTTTTACCGAGGTTCGGTTCTCGCAAACCTACTCCCCGTTGAGGAGGCCACAAAGGCCGGGTCTCTTTCAACCCTTACCCTCTCTCAAACGGTCCCTCGGACCGAGTGAGCTTTCTCTTCTCAATCACTTGGAACACAAAGTTCCCACAAGGACCACCACAAGATTGGTGTCTCTTGCCTCAATTACAAGTGAGTTTGATCGCAAGAAAGAATCAAGAAAGAAGAAAGCAATCCAAGCGCAAGAGCTCGAAAGAACACAAGCAAATCTCTCTCACTAGTCACTAAAGCTTTGTGTGGAATTTGGGAGAGGATTTGATCTCTTGAGTGTGTCTAGAATTGAATGCCTAGCTCTTGTAAGTGGTTGGAAGTGTGAAAACTTGGATGACTTGAATGTGGGGTGGTTGGGGGTATTTATAGCCCCAACCACCAAACTAGCCGTTTGGTGGAGGCTGTCTGTCGTATGGTGCATCGGACAGTCCGGTGCACACCGGACAGTCCGGTGCGCCAGCCACCTCACCAAAGCCGTTGGGTTTCGACCGTTGGAGCTCTGACTTCTGGGCCCGCCTGGATGTCCGGTGGCGCACCGGACATGTACTGTAGAGTGTCCGGTGCGCCAGCATGGGCGAGCCTGACCTCTGCGCGCGCTGGTGCGCAATAAATGCGCTGCAGGTAGCCGTTGGCGCCTGAAGTAGCCGTTGCCCCGCTGTTACATCGGACAGTCCGGTGTACACCGGACATGTCCGGTGAATTATAGCGGAGCAGCCGAAGCGAATTCCCGAGACTGGCGAGTTCGGAGCCGCGACTTCGTGGAGCACCGGACACTGTCCGGTGTACACTGGACACTGTCCGGTGTACACCGGACAGTCCGGTGAATTATAGCGCGCCGGCTTCCGAGAATTCCCGAAGGTGAAGAGTTTGAAGTCGGTCTTCCCTGGTGCACCGGACACTGTCCGGTGGTGCACCGGATAGTCCGGTGCACCAGACCAGGGTACCTTCGGTTGGCCCTTGCTCCTTTGTTTGAACCCAATACTTGGTCTTTTTATTGGCTAAGTGTGAACCTTTTGCACCTGTATAACTTTGTACACTAGAGCAAACTAGCTAGTCCAATTATTTGTGTTGGGCAATTCAACCACCAAAATTATTTAGGAACTAGGTGTAAGCCTAATTCCCTTTCACAATATGCTCAAGCCCTTGCTCTAGCTCTTAGCAGCTCTTCTCCACTCTCTAAAGGCTTATAACTTTGCCTTCTACACAAACTAGAGAGTTACACACAAGAGGCAGAGTGAGAATTGATCAGAGTGATGTCTACACTTGTTGGCTGCGCTTGTACATTGCTTGAGGCGCCTAGGGGTCCCTTTTATAGGCACAAGGGGCCTAGGAGCCGTTGGAAGCAATCCAGGAAGGCAAATCTTGCCTTCATTCGGTTGGCGCACCGGACAGTCCGGTGCACCACCGGACACTGTCCGGTGCCCGATTTCCTTCCAAAAATGGAGCAGTCGACCGTTGCAGTCCTGGAGCCGTTGGCGCACCGGACACTGTCTGGTGCACACCGGACAGTCCGGTGCCCCCATCTGACCGTTGGCTCGGCCACGCGTCACGCGCGGATTGCGCGGCCGACCATTGGCCCAGCCGACCGTTGGCTCACCGAACAGTCCGGTGCACCACCGGACAGTCCGGTGCACCACCGGACAGTCCGGTGAATTATAGTCGTACGCCGCCGGCTTCTCCCGAGAGTGGCCTGTTCACCAGAGTTCAGCCTGGCGCACCGGACACTGTCCGGTGCACCACCGGACAGTCCGGTGTGCCAGACTGAGATGAGTCGTGGCTGTACATAGCCAAACATTTTGCATCTCTTTCCTTTTCTTCTTTTCTCTGTTTCTAACACTTAGACAAATATGTTAGTACACAAAAACCAATGTACTAAGTCTAGAAACATACCTTCTCTTTGATTTTTACATCTATAGCATTTGACATGCTTGAGCTTTGATGTTGGACTCATAAATCATCAAGTCAGCTTGACTTGATCTAGATTGACATTTCTTAGCTCCAACACCCTGCAAAGGTCACATAGAACATCTCCAAACATAGGAACAACCCAAACTAAAAGTCAAGGTGCACTTAGCTCTTTTTGGGCTGCTTCCAGTTCTGGTTTTGACACTGCTTCTTCTTCTAGTAACCTTGATCTCTTTCTTAGAGCTTGGTCTTGAGCCTTATGACTTACACCACATAACTAGATATGTTTCCTCATTGGTTGTAAGTCACGTCCTTATGTAGTGATCCTTGATGTGCCGTAGCTGTTCTCAACTCGATCACCCTTGACTTTGCAAGTCTTCTTCTTCACCCTTGGCTTTGGGTTCCTCAGCCTCTTTGACCTTCTCCCGTGCACTTGGTACCTCGAAGCTCTTCTTGCCTCCATCCTTGGCTTGATCAGTTGTCTCCGAGCTACGCACCCGAGTCTCACTTTATGCAATGTCCATCTTACTTGTGATGTCCATTATGTATCCATAATCCAGTTCTTGGACCATCACATTTGTTCACTTGTGTTGAACCCTGTAGGCTTTACCTTAAGCACCTGCTCAACACTTAGTACACTTGTTAGTCCTTTAATTGAGTTGTCATCCAAACACCAAAACCCACAAGAGAGCTTTTAGCTGCTCTGACACTGGCGCGCACTGTAGCGCATTGAATGCGTTTTGCAGACGACCGTTGGCGCGAAGTAGTCGTTGCTCCACTGGCACACCGGACAGTCCGGTGGTGCACCGGACAGTCCGGTGAATTATAGCGGAGCGGCTCCCAGAATTCCTGAAGGTGGCGAGTTCAGACTAGAATCCCCTGGTGCACCAGACACTGTCCGGTGGCACACCGGACAGTCCGGTGCGCCAGACCAGGGCACACTTCGGTGGTCCTTTTGCTCTCTTTGTTTGAACCCTTTCTTGGTCTTTTTATTGGTCTATTGTGAACCTTTGGCACTTGTAAAACTTATAATCTAGAGCAAACTAGTTAGTCCAATTATTTATGTTGGGCAATTCAACCACCAAAATGAATTAGGAAAAGGTGTAAGCCTATTTCCCTTTCAGATGGCATTGCTGACTTGTACTTGTTAGTTAGCCAGGCCAGCGAAACAATGAATCTAGTTCAAGACTTGCCGTCACGTGGACCCACTATAAAACATAGAGTTCAAATAATTTCTGGATGAGACAGAAGTAGCCCTTCAAGCTCGGTGGGTGCAATCTGCCGAAGAAAAATATGAAATTCAACTAAAGAAAAAAAACACATGATATAAGATTCAAAAGGTAAAATAACATATGTGAAGGATAATCCATTTTATGATAGTTAGATCGAATAGTAAGCAAAGAATATCAATCTACTGAATAATATTTTGTATAAATATAAATGCTTAGTAGAACTGCAAACGTTAGCTGCAGAAAGGACCCAAATGAGGCTGGACAAAGTCTCCTTTCAGTAAGCACTGTTCAGATTACTAATTTTCACCACCCACATAATTGTAAATAAAAGTTTGCAGAAACTAAACATTTGTTTGCGAAAAAATGAGAATCTTTACCTGAAAACCTTTGTACTTAATCAGTTCTTTAAGTCTATCAACTACGAAAAGCTGACCTCCCTCATCAAAATATCCAATATCACCAGTATGCAACCACCCTTGCTTGATTGTAAATTCAGTAGCTTGCACATTATTTTTCTTAGCATGTAATGACTTTTTTTCAGAATTAATTTCTTAGCAAGTTCTTGATATTCCCGGACATTAACTGGTAGATTATCCTCCATTCTGCTCCATCAAATTGTTAAAAAAGGTCATTCGTATGTTGCAAATATATCGATTTCAGCCATACACATTTTAGAAAATTAGCATACAGAATGTTCCTTTTTCAGTGCAAGCACTAAATCATTTCATTTTGGAGCTTTGGACACATATAAAGATAGAGATGCGTCGGTAAAAGAAAACGGTATATCAAAAGAAGAGAAACATGCATTGGAAACCAAGAATGTGGAACTAAAGAAAAGCACTGCTGTTATTCTCAGAGTGGGTTTGCTTGTGGCACTTATTTGTTTGTTGATTGGATCCAAGATTAAGCATAGGTTATAATTTAGCAAGAATGTGGGTCAGCTACCTGTTCACTTAATGAAGAATCATCTAGATTAAGCATAGGTTATAATTCAGCAAAATAGCAAGTGGTATCCTTTCAGTCCTAGCGCTTGGAACATATGTGCAACCTAGAAATATCACGAATGGCAACCTATATCAGGATAAATGTGATCTCAAGTATAGAAATAGGAGTATTTATGCCTTTAAAAGTACTCTATTTTCAGCTAATCTGATTTACCACATAATTGAAACAAAGAGTCCATACATCCTACGAATCTCTCCATAATTTAGGGTCCAAAAGGCACCATTTCACCCTTAGAAAAATTCCCATATGTCCTGCACTTAGCAACATATAATCAGTTTGCACAATCCGAAAACCCACCCAGGTTCTCTCTGTCCAAATAAATTGTTTCCAAATTGTTTCCGATGTTTTCCTGATAAGAAGTTAGTGCCATTACATTAGAAGATCATAACCACATCGAGGACAGTGTTGTACCATGATTAATAGTCATCCTACTAATCTCTCCATAATCTAGGACTCTAGAGGATGGACTCAGCGCTATAGGTCCAAAAGGCACCATTTCACCCTCAGAAAAATTCCCATATGTCCTGCACTTAGGAACATATAATCAGTCTGCACAATCCGAAATGTATTTCATATGGCGAGCGAGCGAGAAACCACAATTACAACAACCAGTTCAAAAGCAGACTGTTTTAAAAAAGGAACGAGCAATTAGTGCCTAGTCATTATAGCTTCATATGCCTCCAAGGCAGAACCAGGGACTGGTGGTTTACAGAGCATTAGGCGTGCACAAAAATTGGAGTATAGATAACACATGCCAGAGGCCCTTTCGCAGCCTAGCACTTTATTGAAATAAAGTTTGAAAATGCACCGTATATTGGACACTTTCATCACCATCCTCACCGTCGTTACAACCAGCAGCTTTAGCTAATTCTTCCTAGACTTTAGTTCTTTGATCCATTCCTCCGTGGCCTTCAGAGCATCGCCGAATTTGCTTAAGATCTAAGAGGTCAGTCGGGCTTCTGTCAGTTCCATGATGGTTAGATGATTGTATCAGAAAGGCAAAAGTGACAATAAAATGGTCTTACTTCATCCACTTCATTGGGAGTCATGATGAGCGAGGGTGACAGCATGATGCTGTTCCCAGCCACCCTAATGAGCATCCCACACTTCTCACACTCGGCGCCAAATATTGAACCCTCTGCATGACAGTCTGTTCCAAGTGAGCATGCACTCGGACATACAGGGAAGGAGAAGGGAGAGAGGGGAGGGAGAAGTGTCATGGATCCGACGCAAGAGGGGGGCTGGAAACAGGCAGATCTAGCGCCACTGACCTCTCCGTCGATTTAGTGCCTCATATCTTGGATCCTCGAGAGGTGATGACACCTTCAAGCCATGGATCCATTGGAGACTGGCCCACCATGGGATGCGACCGGGTTCCATGTCGCCGCTGGGCCAGGGGGTGGAGAGGGAGGGAATGGGAGATGGAGAACCAAAGCTACTCACTCAACCAACCACGAACAGTGGCAAGGGCAAGGTCACCGCCATTGTGCTGGTGCTTGTGCACTGATGGCGTGACATCGAATGAAGGAAGCAGAGGGTGAGATTCAGAGAAGGAAGGGGTACTGGCTCAATCTGGGGGGTAGGGATTGGGATGGCGGTGGTGTACCTTGAAGAAGATGTTGATGCATAGACCTCAACACGAATTCCCCCATGCCCTCTGGCCTCCGTGCATCCTCTGGGTTGCGGGTGGCGGAGCCTCCCTGTGCTCCATTTTAGTGTGGGCGCAGCCTCCCTGCGCGGCGGTGGGTTGCGGCCGCGACATCCAGGCGTCCGTTCCGACGAGCCTTGAGGCAGGGAGTAGCGTATGCGGGTGGGATCGGACGACTGACATCAGCGTTTACGGCGACATAATCGGGGTAGTGGCAGGGGGGGAGGGGGCGGAGTTCGTGGCCAGACAGAATCGGGGGAGGGGAGGCCGGGGGCGACGGTTTCAGGGCGCGATCTAGGAGCGGGAGCGTTGTGCGGAATCGGGGAGTGGGACTGAAACGTAGGATCGAACGACTGAGATTATAGAATGGTAGAATGAATGGTTGAGATCGTAGAATGACAGAACGACAGGCTACCCTTAGAGTCTTAATGAGTAGTAGAGAATTCTTCATTCCAATTTTTAGCTGTCCACGGAATGAAACATGAGAGAAAAAAGATGCGATTTGGAGCGGGAGGTTGAGCGATAGAGGTTGTAACTAGCGTCGGCGCGCGCGACCCTTATGCCAACCATCAACTGCGCCAAGATAAATGTCAGAAATTGAAACCCTTGAAAAAAAACGCTTTCAATAAATTGTGTTGCCGGCAGGCATGCATCCATCGTTTGCGTAAAAGTATAGCGAAGAAAACACTGCAGAGATGTGACCCATCGTTTGCGTAAGCAATGACTCGCCAGCCTAATCCGAACATGGATAGCACGCTTGATGTCTGACCGTGGAGTGGAGCACTGCAGTAGCTGACCTTTAAGAATGGTCCCAGACCCCCAGTGGGGCTTTGTTTGGGTAAGGAGGGATTGGAGTGGATTGTAGTGTTTTAAAGGGATTGAGAGAAAAATTAGTTCATATTACACTTCAATACACCTCATACCAGTCTAATCCCCTCCAATCCGAAATTACCCAAACATGCCCCCAGGGGGGGCGGGTCTTCCCGTCCAGCACAACCAAGCGGTTCACGTCGGCGACCGGCGGGAGGCCAAAAGGAGGCCGGCAGGCCCGGGTCGCCAGCGGATCCTACGGTCCCATCCCAATCGTAAATCGCGCGCCGTCCCGATCATCGTGACTCTTCTGTTTCTGCCTCGTGCGTGCGCTGTCCGTGCCCGGTTTTTATTCCGCTTCTATTCTGGTCTCCAAGCCGGTGACGGTGAACCGATCACCACACACCAAGCCAACCCCGCTTCTTTCCGCGTGGACATATCGACAAGACAGCCAGACAGCCAGCGGCGAGAAGTCGACGCCGGCAGTCTGGCGCAGCACAGCGATCCAGTAGGTCAAACCGAGGCGGCGACGAAGTACGAACAGAGGACAGGAAGGCAGTCAGCGCGGCTCGCCCAGGCCCCGAGGCCGAGCGATCTGGTGACGGCACTGCAGCATGGCCGAGGCGACGGGCCACGGCGGCCGCGTCGTCGACCTCTCGGGGGCCGAGATCCGCGGGGACCTCGAGGATCGCAACCCGCCCATCTTCCTCCCTCGCCAGCCCGCCGCGTCCCCGCTCCTCGCCCTCGACATCGGAGGTACCTACCTAGCCTACGGCGACGCTACTTCAATTCCGCGCGCCTGCCTGCCTGCCTGCCTTCTTACGGAGCGGCGTTGGGGGTTCCTGGCGCTCGTATGGTAGGGACTCTGATCAAGCTGGTGTACACGGCGAGCCGCGGCGGAGGGGCCGACGGCACGGACCTGCGCTTCGCCAAGTTCGAGAGGCGACGCCTACAGGAGTGCTTCCACTTCATCCGGGCGGAGGGGCTCCTCGCCAGCAATGGTGGTGGTACGGACGTCTCTGCCTATGCCGCTCATCCTCTAGGCTCTAGCTCGTTTGGTTTTCGTATCACGATATACTGAGAGAGTTGTGTACTTCCGTTGTTTGTTGGTGGGGAGAAATGGGTAGGAAAGCGAGATGCTTGGTGCCACTATGTCGATCACTAACTCGTCAGGAGTTGGGATATTCCCTACCGCATGTAGAAATGTCCATTGTAGCAGAAGATCAGCTCTCAACGTATCTACTTTAGGTTCCCCTTGGGGGAAAAAAGGGCTATCTGAATTGACAACCACTCTACTCCGATACTCGAATACATAGGCTTAGCAATTTCCTTTGTCAACCAAGGCTGCCAAGGTGCCTGTGACGCTGGCATTTCATTTCATCTGTGCAAATTTTCAGTTACATGATATTGTTATTTACTGCAAATTAAATTTTAACTTTCTCGTTTGCTTATAAAAAAAAGGCAATCTAAATCGACAACTACTCTACTCCCGATACTCGGATAAATAGATCCAGTAATTTCCTTTGTCAACCAGGAGCACCGAGGTGCATGTAGCACCAACAATTCATCTCGTTTGTGCAATTTTCAGCTACATGATATTGTTGTTTTTTTTACTGCAAGTTAAATTTCAACTTTCTTGTTTTCTTACGTCATTGGTGCACTGTTTTATTGCGGATTAAATTGTAATTTTGTATGCCATGGACGAGGCCAGGCGGAGAAGGCGTGACCCTGAAGGTAACTTACTCTTTTGCTAATGTATTTGTAACCAAAATGATAACAAATACATTAATTAATTCAATGCAAAGAGTACATGTCCACATTTGGCAGTTATCACATTTATTTGCAAGGTCATTCTGGCATGTTTACCACTAATCCTTGCACAAACAAAGTATCACCAAAAATTCCCAACAAACTTTGCTGATTCCACCATGATGTGAATATATTTTACTCCTGTTTATATTTGATGGTAAATAATTGTTCAATTATTTTTTCCACAGGCACTTTGTCATTGACAACTCTTACAAAGTTAGATAAATAATGTTTTTATGTATAGAGTTACAGAAATATTTGTTTAGTATGTTAAAAGAAACAGGGTATAACTGTTTTTGTAGCTTTCAAAAAAAAGCTTTTTCCTAGCTCCCAAGTATGATATCTTATTGTTACTTTTAGTTATTAAACTACCGTTTTCAAATCTTCCTTCTGGTGTCCCTAGCATTGTTCATCCAGAACAGAAGATTATTGGATGACATGTACATCATTTTATTTTTTTCAAAGAATTGAGAAAAGTTTATGATAGATATTATGCACAGGCTACAGGTGGTGGAGCATATAAATTTGCTGATGATTTCCTGGAGAAACTAGGTGTTTGTCTTGACAAGCTTGATGAAATGGATAGTGTCGTTTCTGGAGCAAACTTTTTGTTGCAGGTCAGTGTCAGTCCTTGGCTGCTCGTCATATCACCCTATTTCACTGACAAATATCCTTGCATGTCTTGTATCACTATTAATCTTTTATTTTTTTACTTTTTCTCATTCACTATATTAGATAGTCAGCAACTCACAATTTATTTATTTATTTATTGTGATGAAGGGCATGTTTTTTTTCCATTTAACTGATGCTGCATCTTGCAGAGTATTCCTGGCGCAGCCTTCACACACATGAATGGACTGAGGAATCCAATAGATGTTTCCCCAAATAATTTGTTTCCTTACCTTCTTGTCAATATTGGCTCAGGAGTTAGTATACTGAAGGTTGCACTTCTTCACTGGGGTACTTTTTGAAAGTCCATTACAATGTAACTCATGTGACTGTATGTTGTTAAGTATAATGTAGGTTACTGGAAACAGAAAGTTT
The DNA here is from genome assembly GCA_029449295.1 of Zea luxurians. Lineage (NCBI taxonomy): Eukaryota > Viridiplantae > Streptophyta > Magnoliopsida > Poales > Poaceae > Zea > Zea luxurians. The sequence goes on from JAOPSE010000077.1 coordinate 8,941,813, forward strand.
CAAAGGGTAACTGGGACGCACATTGGTGGTGGTACCATGTTTGGTTTAGCAAAACTTTTAACAGGCTGTAAGAGGTAATATCCAACCTTCTGCATCATGCAACTTGTTTACTGTTTTCCCCATACTAACTTGTTACAATTCTTTTAGCTATGATGAATTCTTGCAATTAAGCCAGAAAGGGGACAACTTTGTTCTTGATTTAATTGTCAAGGATATATGTGGAGAGCTTGTCTGCCAGAAGGTTTGTCTTCATCATTCTCTTGTTATATTCTAATAGAGCATACAATTCCTCTTCTGTGATGATGTTGTGATTTTTTTTGTTTTCTGGTATGGTATGGTATGCATGCTTGCATTTTATGGTTTGGCTTTTGGTGGGCTACTACTGTTTGAGTGCGTAGGACTGTAGGTTCATTCCTTTTTTTGGTTGGCTGAATGCTGACTGTATCATGACTTAGGATTTCCCTCTTGAAAACCTTACATAGAATTCCATAACAACCTACAGAGTTACAAATATTAAAATTGTTAGTGCTATACTTTTCTTGATTACTCACTTTTCTAGCACTACCAAATCAGTGTGACACTATCTGCTTGACACACGGTTTAATCTTTAAAATGTTTGGTGACATCCATCCATCCATCTGGGCTGTGTTGTGCATGTAAGGTTTCTTGTATACATTCTAGCCCCATTTTTTCTTAATATAATGATACACATCTCTTCTGCATGTTCGAGAAAAAAATCCATCCATCTGTGTTTTCTGATGGCTAGATTGATTTACCTGTGCATTTGCATGTATGTGCTATATCTTGTCCAATATTGTATGTTTGTTTTGTATATAAAGGAATACTTATCTTTAAATAATTAATATTTTACAGTTCATGTGTCAAGATTTGGCCATTCTTATGAAAAAGTATTTGTTCATTTGGGTATTAACAGGACTTCTATTTAGCTTTATAGGAGTTTTTCTTGATTTTACATTCCTGGAGGTGGTAGGCTATGCTTTTAGTTTTCGTAACTCGTAAGTCTATGTAATTTCTCTAATGACATCTAATGTTTTATGGTTTGTCTCTAGTATCAACTAGAGAGGACACCAATTCCAGGAATGACTGTTTAACCATTAGACATTTTTGTTGTGTTTAGCTTTATCTATTCTTTCCCCTCTCATGATGGAGCATTAGTCCTCATGAATGGTTGACTCATCCTTTTATATGTGCCAGCAAGGGCTTTCAACATCAACTCTTGCTTCTAGCTTTGGGAAAGTTATTACTTCTAAGAAGAAGCTGACAGATTACAAGCCTGAAGACCTTGCATCCACATTGTTGAGCGCCTTTACCTACAACATTGCACAAGTGAGTTTCTTTATTTCTACCTGTCTGCTTATTATAAATATAGACTTCTTACCCTGGAATAAGGATATTGTGCGTGTGCGTGCGCTGTCGGCGGGGGAGGGTGGAGGGAGAACAATAAATTATGTTAGCTATTTGCATATTATGACACCTATTATTCTTTATTGAAATAATAAATAATCTAAATCTGGATATATTACTTGGTGTTTATGGTAGGGGGAGGGAGAACAATAAATTAGCTACTTGCATCTTATGGCACCAAGTATTCTTTATTGAAAGAAATAATCTAAATCTGGATATATTTATTTGTTGTTTAACCCCTCTTGCTAAACTTTAGTGGCTAGAATGGAAATATGCTGACTTATTTTTATTGTGTTAGATGGTTCGGTAGAAAGATTCACATATGAACTAGTTTTGTGAATGGGCTCCAGCAAGATAGGAGCACTGTCAGTGACTGCTCAATACTGGGTTTCATCTATTTTTGTTCAATATTATTGTTATCAACTCATGATTGTTGTCCATCAGATTGCTTTCCTTGTTGCATCACTTTTGGGCCTCCGAAGGGTTTTCTTCGGTGGATCATATATACGTGGACACAAAAGCACGATGGAAAATATTTCTTATGCAATTGATTTCTGGTAAGCATCTGCAATTAATCTCTGTTTATACATTTGTTAATATGAAAAGGAGAAAAATAAATGCTATATTTCAGTTCCTGTCTTTGAATCTCTACCTTTATCATTATGAAGATTCTGCGTTCAAAATTTTTTCGGTAGGATTTCTGTTTGTTTATCATGGCAAGAATCTATGCATATCTGATCTATCATTGATCAGGTCACAGAGCCAAATGCAAGCAGTATTTTTGCGACATGAAGGGTATTTGGGAGCACTTGGTGCCCTGATGAGTTATGGGGATCCAAGTGGTGAAAATCTTACCCTCGAGGAGAAGGTAAGTTTCAACAAAGATATTCTACGCCACTTATCATTGCCTTATACACAATCTCCTGCTCCTCTATGTACAAGTAAAATGCTTCCATCCACTGGTATTATGCTAAAGTGAACCGACATTACAACCAATGTTTCTTTGATTGGTGGATGAGAGTTACCACTTCGTTCTCAGGGGAAGTGAAGCAAGGTTTGAATTTGCTAAGATGTTGTGGATAATCGTAGCAACTGTGTTCAATGGAGTCATTCCCAACATTCAGCTTGTGATTAAAACTATCCTTGAGGAAGCTCATCTCTGGTGCCTTGCTGTTGCTAAGGGATTAACACATTTAGAAGTGGTCGCCAGGTAGATGGCTTGACTTTGTTCAGGTCTGATCGCACGTTTTTACTGCAATCAGCAAATGTAACTACACATTATTTGGGTGTGGGTGTGGTGGGTGTTGTTTAGGTTTTGTATGCACACTCTCCTTCTTAATGCAAGGATACACGAGTGTCCTATGTTTTCGAGAAGAAAAGCTGAAGTAAACCAGAGTTTGAGGGCTGGCCTTCACCAGTCCATTTTTAATATGTTCTATGAACTTTTTCAGTTTTCAACGTAGGTGACTACTGATTACAGAAGTATATGTTCAATGTAGGTTCTACATACAGCTATTTATGTTTTCCAAGCTAAAATGTGGTGTTTTTCATGATCTACCTTTTTTTGTTCATACAGGAGCCTCATCACGAATCAGCACCAGTTGATGGGACATCAGCGGATGAAGAGAGTGATAGCAACATATTTCCTTACCTCCTTGTAAATATTGGATCAGGTGTCAGCATGATAGAGGTTCTCCAGTATACTGCTTCTCTTTCTATTAATTTCTTATATTCTTCACATGTCATTTGTTAACAACAATGTGCTTCCAAAGATCTTATTATCAATAACATGCTTTTATGAGCAGGTAATTGGTAAGGGAAAGTTTGAAAGAATTATAGGATCCCATCTAGGCGGCGGTACTATCCTTGGTCTTGCTAGGCTTTTGACTGGTTGTTCAAGGTATTATCCAATTAGTGGTATAAGACTTCCTTCTGGCTAGACAATTAATATTTTTCCTTTCAGTTACGAAGAATTCCTGGAGTTGAGCCAGAGGGGCAATAATCTGTCTGTCGATTTGACTGTGGGGGACATATATGGGGAAGAAGGTTATCCGAAGGTACTTATCCACTCTTTGAAAAGTTTACCTTCAGTGTGAATTTTTTCCCGGCAACATGCAGCAGTTCTAACAAAATCAAATGTTTATGAGTATCACACTGCTTATGCTGGTTGATCACCTGAGAGGAAATCTATTCTGGAGAAGGAAAATAAATTAAGAAAAATATGTATCAAATTGTACCTGCGTTTGAGCATCATGGGATAAATTATAATAATTAGCTATCATTATTTCTATCAGTTCTTTTTTCTCTGTGTCAGATTGGTCTTCCAGCATCCACTACTGCGGCTAGCTTTGGAAAAGTGAACTCAAGCAAACTTTCTGAGTATAAAGTAGAGGATCTTGCTGCAGCCTTACTGAATTCTTTCACATACAACATTGGACAGGTATTCTTTGCAGATATTATGGTTTATGTATGATTTATCAGTTACCCTGACAATATTTTTTTTACTTCTCTTCTAGATAGCGTACTTTGTGGCTAATCTTTCAGGCCTGAAGAGAATTTTCTTCCGAGGCGCTTATGTTTGTGGTCATGAAAAGACCATGGATAAGATTTCTCGTTCCCTAAAATATTGGTAAGAAACTTAATCAAGACACAGTGATTAATACTAATGCAATGAACATAAATTTGCAATCCAGCACCATGACTGAATTGTTCCTCACCCACAAAGCCCTTGTTCGGTTATTCATTCCTATGTCTCATGGATTTGGATTGGAAGGGATTGAAAAAACTTATGAATAATTTTGACTTGCTATGGATTGAAACCCACACAATCTCTTTCAATCCATATGGATTTCGTTGAAACCGAACAGGCCCTAAGGGGGTGTTTGGTTTCTAGGGACTAATTTTTAGTCCCTTCATTTTAGTCTCTTTTAGTCCCTAAATTGCCAAACACAGGGACTAAAAGAGGGATTATCTCTATTTTAATTCTTGTGTTTGACAATGTAGCGACTAAAATGGAGAGACTAAAAATTAGTCCCTAGAAAGTAGAAACCAAACATCCCCTAAGTCAATAGTTCTTTACCTCTTTTGTTGATTGTTTCCAGGTCCAAAGGTGAAGTTCAAACGACATTTCTATGCCATGAAGGGTTCTTGGGAACACTAGGTGCATTTTGGAGTTATGAGAACATGGGGATCGACAGTTTGGCAGCACATGAAGTCATCAGGGAAGTCTTGCTTGGTGCGCCATACACTGGGCAATTCCCATCTTTACCTGTCACTCAACAACAGGAGAATGTAAGCACCATATATTTGCGAGTAGCAATCTATACGATATAATTTGCCAATGCCAACCTCAACAATTTCTTTCTCTTGTTATGGTATTTTTTGTTGGCATGTGCTTCGTTTAGGGAGAACATGGTACTCTCGAAGGGGAAGTAGAAAGCTTACGACATGACAATGCCTTGCTGAAGGCTGAGGTTGAGCGATTACAAAGGGAGAATGCGTTGCTAAGAGCTAAGTTGGTAAGATCAGGCGAGACTTCAACATTGTGATTTGTAACACAATAAAAAGGGCGAGCCGCAGCTTGTTGTAAATTGTATCTGTTTAGAAAATGGCTCAAAATGTAACTCATATAGGAAAACTGAATTCTGGAAAAGAAATGGCAATTAGCATTGCTCATCTAGTGAGCCTTGTTGTATAATTATTTATATATTCTTTATACAAGAGCCTATGTATTTGCTCCTTTCATGTAATCTTGTTCCTGTAAATGTTGTATAAATAGTTACCAAAATCCAGTAAGTATCCGGCTTTGTAATTTTGTCGAAATAGTAGTGTATGTTTCCAAGTTCCCTTTGGAAAAAAACTTTGGGTGAGATTGAAGCGTTCTTTTTTAGACTTCTGATGTCCTTGAACTGAAAGATAAGAAATGACACGTCATTTATTGGTGGTCTCGGATACTGAATGTGTTCGCATACTCTCCCTTCGTTCACATGTCATTAGATTTGTGCTAAGTCTAACTCAAAACATTTCTGACCTTGGTCATCATTTAAAAAAATAGTTTCAAACATATGAACTAACTATATATTGTTGTGAAAGTATCTCGTATACTGAATCTACAAACATAAAATTTCTGTTGTTAACCTATAAATATTTTTAAACCATGTATGTTTTCTCCAATAGTAAGAGTGAGACCGAGTAATCCTACCAAATGAATATGACAAGAATTTAAATCGCGTATGCAAAACTAGGAATATAGTTACCTAAGTATTTCCACGAGACTCTTTATTTTTTATTCTCTATTTGACCATTTATTTATCTCTCTATAAAGATTAAATTCTATATATAACATCTCATTCCAACAGACTCTCCAACATGCAAGTTAGCTTGACTAGCAAGAGTTGCTAGCTAAATATGACCAATGAGGGAGTCAATTTAAAGAGCCGGATAGCTTGACAAGTTAAATGGCTAGTTTGTTGGAGAGTTATTTTGCTATTATGTCACACCCGGATTTTAGGGGTCCAAAACCCGGGCGCAAACATAAACACCAGGTATGCTGGGACCAAGTCTCACACATATGATGTATAGTGGCACAGGATCGAATGTCACATCTTTATATATAACAGGAGTTCTATACAAAATAAATAATTACATTATAAGGAGACAACGGTCCAGCAACCCAAAGTTGACTGGGAGACGACGATCTAGACCTCTCACGAACTCATCGCAGCATCCTCCAAGCGCCTCATCCTGTGGTACCTGTTCTTGACCTGTGGGGGGGGTGTGAGACAGCAAGAGTGAGCTCACATACGTTCATAGCTCAACAAGTTGTGGGGAATAATGTGCATGAACTCGCCAAAGGTGGGAGCTCACGTGAAGTGTAAGGCTTACCAAAGAAGATGGTTAGAGCTGAGCATTGCTTTTAAAGTTGGTCAAAATTTTATTAGCAGTTACTAAGTATAAGTAAATACCAACCCAGTTAAATAGTAGAACAAAGGTAACAACTTCACCCGCGATGCAATGCATATGACAAATTGAGTTTAAGTTCCATAATTTAATCATGTGAGTGTCCGAGCTGCTCATGACCGTGAGCACGGCTAGTATACCAGTTTTACACTCTGCAGAGGTTGCGCATCTTTACCCACAAGTCGTGTATCCCATGTCGCCAGGGTTTGCAAGGCCCTTAGACACTACCGAGGTGAATGGCTAGGGATCCACTATGAGGCCTTTACAAAGTTCCACTAGCTTCCGAAAACCCGCTACAGTTTATAGGAAGTTCCAATGCAGGAATCCCTTGCAGGACCGCCATCGCAGCAAAATCCTCCCGAGGGCCTCCCTACACTGACCACTCCCCTACTGCCCTTGCCCCTTTCGGGTAAGGTAGTCTTCCACTAGCTTTCCTAATTAATCAGCCAAGGGGTCCCATTCCTCCCTTGTGGTAGCACTGTTTTCCCGGGTGGTTCTCCATGTTCCAATTAACATAATGATCTTATCATGAACAATAAATAACAACTGATAACAAAAGTGTAATCATGAATAGTGTATCTCCATACCCAAAACCACATATAGCACTAGCAAGTACTACCAGAAAGTTCAGTGGTAACCAAGGTATAAAGATAGACAAACTAGGGTAACCTATTGGGTCCCATCAAAATTAACCTATGCAGATCATTATGATTAATTAGAACATGAGTGGGTAAAAGAAGTGATCAAGGGCACAACTTGCCTGGGACTTGAGATTCCAGGTACCAGGATGATCTTCAGATTCTCGTGACCTCACTGCTAGTCGTAGCAATACAAACATACATGGTATAGCCAAAATTAACATTACACCAAACATATATGCAAAATACATATTAATCATTTACATATTGAAATAAGATCATAGGAACAGGAATCATTAATTTTGGAGTTATAGATTTTAAGTTATGAATTTCTGAAGTTATCAAGTACTTGGAATAGCATAACTCATGTGATTAATTTTAGTTCACGTTTCATGACTAAACAAATTTACTAAGTGATAAACAATATGAAAACAAAATTAATGCCACTGGAATGAATTAATTTGGAGTTAAAATGAATTTAATATCAATTATACAAGTTTCTAGATTTATTTTTATACTAAAACCTATTTTCTATATTAATATAGTTATTTTATTCAACTCCTGGACTGGGGCCACTATTTCCAGAAAGATCAAGGTTTAAAATAAGAATTCTGGGACCTATTCGCAATACACTTTATATTATAGTGGACGGCGGGTTGATTCAACGGAACCCGAGGGGCTCTTTAAGAAAAGGGACACGGCGAAGGGGTACGGTTGATCTTGGGCCACACGATAGAAACCGGACGGCCCAGATTAAATCATCACTTTATCGAACCGGTATGCGTTTATGACCACAGGATCTAGGATCCAAGGTCCAAAATCGTCCACGTCAGCCTCTAATCCGGTCCGTCCATCGACCGATCGAGTGACTCTAATGGCGATGAACGACAAGTTAAATCGATCACGCCCACACCATAGCCATCCAACGGCCCAGGCGTCTTCCCCCAATCTCCTTGTCGAGCAACGGTGGCGCCACCCCGGGCACACGACGGACCATCGCCGGAGCACACCCAATTCCCGCCCCGAAGCTCCAAATCTCGTCGTCGTGAGCGCAAAAGGAAATTGAACCTCCAATTAACACGCAAAGGCTATCATACCTTCGGTAGACGTTTCCCAGGACGACGCCCGCGAGGAATGGCGGCTCGACGGAGAGTTGCGGCGGGTGAGAAATCTCGAGCACGCAGAGCTGACCCGGACAAAATTGAGCTACGCGCGAGTCACAACGGACCACCAGCGGCGTTTCCTGGGCGCGCTCGAGGCTGGAGCGATGGCCAGAGCGCTAGTCCACGGCGTCACACGAATTTGCGGATGCCCGAGGTCAACGGTGAGCGATTCCTCCCCCACCGGTCGCCAATCGCACGTGAGGTTGAGTCGTATGTACTCCACGTGATCCCACGCAGCTTCTCGGACAACGCCAGATCCCCAAGTGCCCGTCATCGTCGTGAGGGATGGAGGAATGCGGCGGCCGCACGGCGGAACTCTAAGCTTCGCCCCAAGCTCCCAGGGGTTGGCGTGGAGCGGATAGGGGCGAGGGGATGTCCAGCTTTATACCAAGGGCAGAGTCCGAGCAGGTGGGTGCGAGCAGCGAGATCAGCAGCGAAAATCCAGGAACGAGCGCGGCTGGAGCGGAGCTTCGTTGCGGCGACGCGATGTTGTTGGCGGAGATCCGGGATGACAGGTGGGACCCTCGTGGAAGTGGCGCAGTGAGAGAGAGCCAGACGGCATAGTCATTGACTGGTCGGCCCACTAGCCAGCGAGATACGCAGCGCGCGCGCCAGTGATGACCAGCGGGCCCACATGTCAGTGTGACGCAAGGAGAGTAGGAGCTGGGCTGTGCTGGGTGGAGGAAGATGGGCCGCGGGACTAAGGATTCGGCCCAAGGCGCCAGGAATTCCTTTTTCTTTTCTCTTATTCCTTTTTCTTATTTTTGAATCCACATTTGAATTTCAATTTTTTGTGGTGTACCTTCACTCAGATTAATTATTCATCTTTAAAAATACTAGTGTGGTATTTACTTACTTATGAATTTATTTTGTATTTTATGGCATTTCTTTCTCCTTTTCCATGTAAATCCCAAATTCAAAACTAGGGGTTAAATCTAAATTTTCTACTAATTATAATATTTTATCCACATTATTATTGTTTTAAATGCACCAACAAGTAAAAATTTCAATTCTAGAAATATAATTATTTATATTATTTATATCACCTTTCTCTCTTCTTTATTTATAAAACCCTAATTCTCAAGTTAGGATTTAAACTTTATTCAAGTCAATTATTATATTTTTATTAATATTATTGTGAACATTTATTTGATGCACACACAAAGCCCCAATATGATGCACTTTCTTTTATTTTAGTGTCATTGGTTAGATTTAATCACTCTTTATTTTATGTATGCTCTATTCATGATGCAATTAAGGCACATAAAATAAAGAAATCACCATATAATGCTTTTATACAATTTTGAGTATTACAAATCCTACCCTCCTTAAAAATAATCTCGTCCTCGAGATTTGTAAGAAAAAGGATGCAGAAGGACTGGTTTGGCTTTTAGTCTATAATTGGTTGAAAAATCTAGAGTGTCATCAATTTTTTTTTATAGTCAATAGTGGGTGATTTGGAGAGCCTAGGTATCCAGCTACTTTTTATGTAGGATAGAAGAGATGTATAGTTTAGGGCAAGAATAGCCAGGGGTAAGAAAGTTTATGGTAAGGAAGAACTTTGTGTTGGATGGTAATGCATCTAAAGGTCCAGTTTGACTTCTCTCCTTTCTTGATGAGGTTGGGCTTTTCCCCCCCTTGAGCTTTGGTGTCACCAAGAGGTTAAGGTAGATCAGTAGGTAATAGCTAGGTAGAGGGTTTAGTAGGTAGCTATATGCTAGTTGGGATTAGTTATGTAACCAATTATGTAGGTAGGGTATGGCTGAGTCGATCTAAGTCACCAATTTAGGCTTAAGTGATTTAGGAGTATGGCCTTATCCTTTCTACCATCATTAAGTAACTCACACTAGATTAGACCATATTAAATTAGATATGATCTAGATTAGACTAGTTTAAGTTAGATAGATCTATCAGGGTAGGATATATCTTGTTAGGATATGTTAGAATCTTTTGAGGTAGGAGAGATTATATGATGTAGGTAGGTTAGAATCTCTTCAAGATAAGGTGAATTTATTAAGGTAAGAAGAATCTTTTAAGATGAGGTGGATCTAGTAAGACAAGATAGAATCTTATAAGATACGATGAATCTATTAAGATATGGGAGAGTCTTTTAAGATTAGAGGGATTTCTATGAGATGGATACATTTTAATGGAGGATAATCTAAGTGGTTTAGTTTTCTTATGAATTATATTTAAGCCTATGCAGATGTAATTGTGGACATTACTCCACAACCCATCACACTCAAACAAAGTTCCAAATCAGACAAGTATCATAAGAACAAGCATTCAAGCATACAAATATTTACAAAAATAGTTTTGATTTTGTCCCTAAGATGAAGTCTTCTGTTCCTAAAAGTCACTTTAAGCACAGGATTTCAAAGTGTGAAATCCAAGTTTGTCTTTAGAAGGAAAAAGGTAAGAATAATCAGAGTAAAGCGGAAATAGATGAGAAAAGATTAAGATAAGCTTAGAAAAGAATCAGAGTAGCAGAGGTAAGTAGACAAGGGTTGTCCAGTTCTATCTAGGTTTCGTCCTACAGTCAACATTCCTCTGATACCACTTCTGTCACACCCGGATTTTAGGGGTCCAAAACCCGGGCGCAAACATAAACACCAGGTATGCTGGGACCAAGTCTCACACATATGATGTATAGTGGCACAGGATCGAATGTCACATCTTTATATATAACAGGAGTTCTATACAAAATAAATAATTACATTATAAGGAGACAACGGTCCAGCAACCCAAAGTTGACTGGGAGACGACGACCTAGACCTCTCACGAACTCATCGCAGCATCCTCCAAGCGCCTCATCCTGTGGTACCTGTTCTTGACCTGTGTGGGGGGGGGGTGTGAGACAGCAAGAGTGAGCTCACATACGTTCATAGCTCAACAAGTTGTGGGGAATAATGTGCATGAACTCGCCAAAGGTGGGAGCTCACGTGAAGTGTAAGGCTTACCAAAGAAGATGGTTAGAGTTGAGCATTGCTTTTAAAGTTGGTCAAAATTTTATTAGCAGTTACTAAGTATAAGTAAATACCAACCCAGTTAAATAGTAGAACAAAGGTAACAACTTCACCCGCGATGCAATGCATATGACAAATTGAGTTTAAGTTCCATAATTTAATCATGTGAGTGTCCGAGCTGCTCATGACCGTGAGCACGGCTAGTATACCAGTTTTACACTCTGTAGAGGTTGCGCATCTTTACCCACAAGTCGTGTATCCCATGTCGCCAGGGTTTGCAAGGCCCTTAGACACTACCGAGGTGAATGGCTAGGGATCCACTACGAGGCCTTTACAAAGTTCCACTAGCTTCCGAAAACCCGCTACAGTTTATAGGAAGTTCCAATGCAGGAATCCCTTGCAGGACCGCCATCACAGCAAAATCCTCCCGAGGGCCTCCCTACACTGACCACTCCCCTACTGCCCTTGCCCCTTTCGGGTAAGGTAGTCTTCCACTAGCTTTCCTAATTAATCAGCCAAGGGGTCCCATTCCTCCCTTGTGGTAGCACTGTTTTCCCGGGTGGTTCTCCATGTTCCAATTAACATAATGATCTTATCATGAACAATAAATAACAACTGATAACAAAAGTGTAATCATGAATAGTGTATCTCCATACCCAAAACCACATATAGCACTAGCAAGTACTACCCAGAAAGTTCAGTGGTAACCAAGGTATAAAGATAGACAAACTAGGGTAACCTATTGGGTCCCATCAAAATTAACCTATGCAGATCATTATGATTAATTAGAACATGAGTGGGTAAAAGAAGTGATCAAGGGCACAACTTGCCTGGGACTTGAGATTCCAAGTACCAGGATGATCTTCAGATTCTCGTGACCTCACTGCTAGTCGTAGCAATACAAACATACATGGTATAGCCAAAATTAACATTACACCAAACATATATGCAAAATACATATTAATCATTTACATATTGAAATAAGATCATAGGAACAGGAATCATTAATTTTGGAGTTATAGATTTTAAGTTATGAATTTCTGAAGTTATCAAGTACTTGGAATAGCATAACTCATGTGATTAATTTTAGTTCACGTTTCATGACTAAACAAATTTACTAAGTGATAAACAATATGAAAACAAAATTAATGCCACTGGAATGAATTAATTTGGAGTTAAAATGAATTTAATATCAATTATACAAGTTTCTAGATTTATTTTTATACTAAAACCTATTTTCTATATTAATATAGTTATTTTATTCAACTCCTGGACTGGGGCCACTATTTCCAGAAAGATCAAGGTTTAAAATAAGAATTCTGGGACCTATTCGCAATACACTTTATATTATAGTGGACGGCGGGTTGATTCAACGGAACCCGAGGGGCTCTTTAAGAAAAGGGACACGGCGAAGGGGTACGGTTGATCTTGGGCCACACGATAGAAACCGGACGGCCCAGATTAAATCATCACTTTATCGAACCGGTATGCGTTTATGACCACAGGATCTAGGATCCAAGGTCCAAAATCGTCCACGTCAGCCTCTAATCCGGTCCGTCCATCGACCGATCGAGTGACTCTAATGGCGATGAACGGCAAGCGATCTCCACCCTAGAATCTTGGATCTACGCCCCACATTAAATCGATCACGCCCACACCATAGCCATCCAACGGCCCAGGCGTCTTCCCCCAATCTCCTTGTCGAGCAACGGTGGCGCCACCCCGGGCACACGACGGACCATCGCCGGAGCACACCCAATTCCCGCCCCGAAGCTCCAAATCTCGTCGTCGTGAGCGCAAAAGGAAATTGAACCTCCAATTAACACACAAAGGCTATCATACCTTCGGTAGACGTTTCCCAGGACGACGCCCGCGAGGAATGGCGGCTCGACGGAGAGTTGCGGCGGGTGAGAAATCTCGAGCACGCAGAGCTGACCCGGACAAAATTGAGCTACGCGCGAGTCACAACGGACCACCAGCGGCGTTTCCTGGGCGCGCCCGAGGCCGGAGCGATGGCCAGAGCGCTAGTCCACGGTGTCACACGAATTTGCGGATGCCCGAGGTCAACGGTGAGCGATTCCTCCCCCACCGGTCGCCAATCGCACGTGAGGTTGAGTCGTATGTACTCCACGTGATCCCACGCAGCTTCTCGGACAACGCCAGATCCCCAAGTGCCCGTCATCGTCGTGAGGGATGGAGGAATGCGGCGGCCGCACGGCGGAACTCTAAGCTTCGCCCCAAGCTCCCAGGGGTTGGCGTGGAGCGGATAGGGGCGAGGGGATGTCCAGCTTTATACCAAGGGCAGAGTCCGAGCAGGTGGGTGCGAGCAGCGAGATCAGCGGCGAAAATCCAGGAACGAGCGCGGCTGGAGCGGAGCTTCGTTGCGGTGACGCGATGTTGTTGGCGGAGATCCGGGATGACAGGTGGGACCCTCGTGGAAGTGGCGCAGTGAGAGAGAGCCAGACGGCATAGTCACTGACTGGTCGGCCCACTAGCCAGCGAGATACGCAGCGCGCGCGCCAGTGATGACCAGCGGGCCCACATGTCAGTGTGACGCAAGGAGAGTAGGAGCTGGGCTGTGCTGGGTGGAGGAAGATGGGCCGCGGGACTAAGGATTCGGCCCAAGGCGCCAGGAATTCCTTTTTCTTTTCTCTTATTCCTTTTTCTTATTTTTGAATCCACATTTGAATTTCAAATTTTTGTGGTGTACCTTCACTCAGATTAATTATTCATCTTTAAAAATACTAGTGTGGTATTTACTTACTTATGAATTTATTTTGTATTTTATGGCATTTCTTTCTCCTTTTCCATGTAAATCCCAAATCCAAAACTAGGGGTTAAATCTAAATTTTCTACTAATTATAATATTTTATCCACATTATTATTGTTTTAAATGCACCAACAAGTAAAAATTTCAATTCTAGAAATATAATTATTTATATTATTTATATCACCTTTCTCTCTTCTTTATTTATAAAACCCTAATTCTCAAGTTAGGATTTAAACTTTATTCAAGTCAATTATTATATTTTTATTAATATTATTGTGAACATTTATTTGATGCACACACAAAGCCCCAATATGATGCACTTTCTTTTATTTTAGTGTCATTGGTTAGATTTAATCACTCTTTATTTTATGTATGCTCTATTCATGATGCAATTAAGGCACATAAAATAAAGAAATCACCATATAATGCTTTTATACAATTTTGAGTATTACATATTAAGTAGCTAAAATTTAGCTTGACAAGCTATTTAGCTAGTCTCTTAGAGATGCTTAACATGGGTAGGGGAATTGAGTCCATAATTTTCACTACCAACTTGGCAATGACTTGATTCACTATAACAGACCCCATGACATGCTGTAATATCCAAATTATAAATCTTATAAAAGAGTTGATCTCCTTATGTGATTTTCCATCTACTTCTTGAGACATGTGACTAAACATACTTAAAGAGAATAATTCTTTACTAAAACACAAAAAGAAAAGCCATGCATCACATTGGAGTTTTGTTTGTGCATTAAATAATGGTCACAATAATATTAATAAAAATATAATAATAACTTGAGATGTGGTTGAACACCAAATTGAAATTAGGGTTTGAAAATAGAGAAGGAAAGAAAGAAAAATTTTACAATACAAAATAAATTTATAAATAAATAACCTTACCACATTTCTGTATGATCAAATTAAAACAGTTAGTCTGAGTACAAACTTGGCACAAGTTTGAATTTAAATTTGAATTGAACTTGGAATTTGAAAAGAAGAAAAAGAAAAGAATAAAAGCTATAATGGGCCAGCCACCATCCTATTCGGCCCGCTTTACCTTTATCTCCGCGCAGCCTGATTGACCTTCCGGTGTCGACATGCGGGACCACCTGGTCAGGCGCGCCTTCGCGCGCTCGCGCCAAGTATGAAATGCGGGGTCCGTTTGTCCGTGAGACCAAGTAAACACGCTGACGTGTGGGACCAACGACACAGCCCCTTTCACGCTTGCTTCTTCCCCGTTCACTAGCACGTGGGACCGCCCCGTCAATCACTCATACGCGCTGCCACTCCACTGGTCACTGGCTCATGGGACCACCTGGTAGCTATCGTCCCCCCTCGCAACCACCAGGCCGAAATGCTCGCCACCGCCGTAGAATCCTCGCTGGCTGGCCCCACCAGCCCTGGGTGTGCATATAGGAGAGAGCCAGGACCTATCCTCCCCTCTATCGCGCACCCACATCCGCAAACACCTGCCCCGCCGTGTACCGTGCTGTGCCGCCGTGAGAAAGAGAGCGCGCTGTGGGGCTGCCGCCGTGGTGCCACGTCCACACCAGTGTTGGGACCTAAGCGAGTAGGTCGGGAGCTTCGTCGCGTTTGCGGGACTCTGCGCGAGGCCTTCCTGGGCGTTTTCGAGGGTCGGCTGGTGGCGAATTGCTCACCAGAGCAACAACATCACGGAGAAGCCGCTCTCGTGTGTGAACTGGGATCTGTGTTGCGGCCATATTGGTATGTGACCATCTCCCATGTCCGCTATGATCTACTCTACACACTGCTCGATCCGGATCGATGTTTGACACACTGAAGAGTAGTTTCGGGTGCGGGGGCGAGCAGATCTCGGGCGCTAATGTGTTGTTGGACGGTTCGGATTAAACCAGCGTACCGCTCCACCGTGGGCTCATCTCGGTCGTAGATCTGTGAAGCAATGATCCAGATTAGACTTAGGTTCACGATTCAATTCAGATCGCGATGTGTCGCCCGATCGTGATCGTGTGGTCCGGGTTGACAGTTGCGTAATTAAATCTGGCCCGCGGATCGGTGATCCGAGGGCTCGTGTAGCGTATCGTTTCGATCGAGGCATGATTTAATCCATGCCGCCCATCCAAGATCGTGCGGTTAGAGCTCATCAATACCCCTTGTTGAGCCCATTTTGCATAGTAGACCTTAGGAATAGAGGAATTCAACCCGCAGTCCTCGGGCGCGTGTTTACCATGTCTGGGAGATCTTCTGGATTAGCCCCTGAGTTCTCGGGTATATGGTGCGCAGTCCAGAACTCAGAAGAAATTAGATAATTAAATTTAGAAATTGATTTTAATACAAAAATAATTATAGAAACTTGTATAAATCATGTTTAATTCATTTTAGCTCCAAATTGATTCATTCCAGAGACATTAATTTTGTTTTAATATTGTCTATCATCTAGTACCTCTGTTTAGCCATGAAACTTGAATTAAAATTTATTACTTGAATTACTCTATTCTAGGTACTAAATAACTCCCGAAATTCATAACTAAGTAACTGTAACTCCAAAATTAGTGATTCTTGTTCCTACGATCTTGTTACGTAGCGTAGAATATTATTATGCATTCTGTTCTGTTGTTTGGTGTGATGTTAATTTTTGCTATACCATGGTTGTTTGGATTATTGCGAGTAGACGAGCCGGCTACTGAGGATCCAGGGGTTCAGCAGGTGGAGACTGCTGAGCAAGAGCTCGTTGAAGGCAATTTGTGCCCTTGATCACCTCTTTTTATCCAGTCATGTTCTTATTAATCATAATAATCTGCATAGGTTAATTTTGATAAGACCCAATAGGTTACCCTAGTTTGGCAATCTTTATACCTTGTTTTACCACTGAATTTTTATGTAGTGCCTGCTATTGCTTTATGTGGTTTTAGGTATGGAGATATACATTATTTCATGATCACACTTTTATTATCAGTTTATTATTTACTGTTCATGATAAGATCATTATGTTAATTGGAACATGGAGAACCACCCGGGAAAACAGTGCTACCACAAGGGTGGTATGGGACGCCCTCTGCTGACTAACTAGGAAAGCTAGTGGAGGACTACCTTACCCGATAGGGGCAAGGGCAGTTGGGGAGTGGTCAGTGTGGGGAGGCCATCGGGTTGATTTTGCTGCGATGACGATCAGGCGAGGGGTCCCTGCATTGGAGCTTCCTAGAAACTGTAGCGGATTTTCTGAAGCTAGTGGAACTTTGTAAAGGCCTCATAGTGGTACCCTGGCTCGCTTCCTTGGTAGAGGTGTATGGGGTCCGATCAATCCTATGGCAAATGGGTAACACGACTTGTGGGTAAATATGCGCAACCTCTGCAGAGTGTAAAACTGGTATACTAGCCGTGCTCACGGTCATGAGCGGCTTGGACACTCACATGATTAATTTATGGAACTAAATTCAATTTTTCATTTGCATCGCATTGGGATTTATTATTATTTTGATTTACTATTACTATGGTTTGGTATTTACTTACATTTAGTAACTGCTAATAAATTTTTGACCAAATTATAAAAGCAATGCTCAGCTTCAACCATTATTTTGTTGATCAACCTTACACTTCACATGAACT
The DNA here is from genome assembly GCA_029449295.1 of Zea luxurians. Taxonomy (NCBI): domain Eukaryota; kingdom Viridiplantae; phylum Streptophyta; class Magnoliopsida; order Poales; family Poaceae; genus Zea; species Zea luxurians. Next base: position 8,959,322 of record JAOPSE010000077.1, read on the forward strand.
CCCACCTTTGGTGAGTTCATACACATTATTCCCCACAACTTGTTGAGCTATGATCTTTTGTGTGCTCACTCTTGCGATATATAAATCCCCCACAGGTGAAGAGCAGGTAGTCGAAGAGGAGCCGCCCTACAATGAAGCTTTTGAGTTGATCTAGGTGGCGTCTCCCAGTCAGCTTTGTGGCGCTAGTGAAATAATATTTAGTTTGCTTTATTATTATCATTTATTTTGTAAGACTTCCGCTATGTAATAATTATATTTATGATACTTATGACATTTATCTCTATACACTTTGTCATTATATATGATGTTCTTCCTTGGCGCACATATGAGACGCACCCGGCTTTATCCTTTAAATCCAAGTGTGACAGAAGTGGTATCAGAGGAAATATTGACTATAGGACGAAACCTAGATAGACCTAGACAAAACCCTTACCTACTTACCTTACTCTGATTCTTTCTATACTTATCTTGATCCTGTCTCAGCTTCTACTGTTCTACTCTGATTATTCTTACCTTTTCTATGCTAAGACAAGGAGGATTTCACACTTTAGAATCCTACATTTATGACCCTCCTAAAGAGATAGGAGACCTAAGACAAAATTAAAATTATTTTCTCTACCTAAAGTAATTGGATGTTTGTTCTTATGGTAAATGCTTGATTTGCTTCTTTGATTGATTGAGTCAGTATAACAGGACATTCTAGCATGTACCACCATAAGGTAATTAGTATGAGTAGGTGACACACTAATCTACTTAGCTAATAAAACCCCCGAAAGATTCTGCCTCATAATTACTCACCTTGTCTACAATTCTTTCTTACCATGTGTTTCTAACTCAGATGGTCAATACCAGGAAGGGAGGCAGAATTGATCTACCTACCAACCCATTCAACCGGAGGGTACTTAGACAACAACAATAAGAAGAAGAGATGAATCCTCCAAATCCTCCACCAGCCGGAACTAATCCAGTGATTGCTGCCCCAGATGCAGATGATGCAACAAATGACTGATACTATGGCAGATATGCATGCGTAGATGCGGCAGGAACGCCATGAGATGCGCCAGGAAAGGCAAGATATGCGGGAGGAGATGCGTTAGGAGAGGATGGGGCGACAACAGCAAGTCCCATTGCCACCACCGCCACCACCACTTCCACCCTGGGACAAGCACCGAGAATTTATTAACCTCAAGCCGCTTACCTTCGCCAGTTCTCTAGATCCTCTGCACGCCAACGACTGGTTGAAGTCAGTGGAGAAGATGCTAAACATTGCCCAATGCTCTGACCGGGAGAAGGTTCTCTATGCTTCTGGTTGACTAACTGGTCCTGCTGCTGATTGGTGGGATTCTTATGTTGCTGCCCATGACGCTGCTGACACTATTACCTGGGCGAAATTCATCAAACAGTTCAGAAACTACCACATTCCTGCTGGACTGATGAAGATTAAAAAGAAGGAATTTTTGTCATTGAAGCAAGGTAACATGTCTGTTAGCGAGTACCGTGACAGATTCATTTAGTTATCAAGATATGCTCCTGATGAGGTGGCTGATGATGAGAGAAAGCAAGAGCACTTCACATAAGGACTCAATGGGCCACTACAGTACGCATTGGTTGCTCATACCTTCCCATCATTTCAGAGGCTGCTTGATAAAGCTCTAGCTATTGAACACAAGCGTGTTCTGGGAGACATGAAGAGGAAGGTCATTACCTAGGGGCAGGGTTGCAGCAGTATTCGCCCTCGCTACGTTCCGCCCTAGAGTACACTAGCTAGTCCTGGAGGAGGACCACACACAGCTTTGTATGCTCCATAGGGGACTCTGCAGACACCCCACACTCGTCAGGCTGCCCCCACTGGCACCCCGGCGAGGCCTACAGGACAGAAGACAGGCCCTACATGCTTCAAGTGCAGTTAGATTGGGCACTATGCAAATGCTTGTCCAGTGGGGAATTCCAGTGCACCAGCTCAGAACAAGCAACAGACTCCTAGTAAGGGATTCAACATTGCCAGGGTTAATCAAGTCAGTGCTGAGGCCACTGCTGACAGTGCAGACATCGCTATTGGTAAGTTTTACATTAATGCAATTCCAGCAGCATTATTATTTGATTCTGGAGCTACGCATTCATTTATTTCTGTCCGATTTGCAACCACCAATGAATTACCACTACAAAATATGAAAACACCAATGGTAGTAATTACACCTAAAGGGTCTGTTGAAGCAAACTATATGACACAAAGATTAACACTGACGATTATGGGAAGGGAATTCTGGTCTACACCCATAGTACTAGAAGAAAGCAGTATAGATCTGATACTCGGGATGTCCTGGTTAAGGAAAGGAAAGGCAGTTATACACTATGAAAAGGGAAATGTAGAACTCACCAGTTCCAAAGGGGAAAGATTTGAAGTTGAGATTACCGAAACCACCTCTACCAGACCTGCCATATTTCTAGTAGATGGAAAATTTGTGGGTAGAACCATTCGAGTTGTTAGAGATTTTCCAGACATCTTTCCTGAAGAGTTACCCGGAATGCCACTAGATAGGGAAGTTGAATTTGTCATTGATCTCTTACCTGGTACTGCTCCCATTTCAAAAAGGCCATATAGGATGTCAGTGGAAGAGTTAAAAGAACTTAAGAAACAATTAACGGAGTTGTAGGAAGCAGGGTACATTCGTCCAAGTTTCTCACCTTGGGGAGCACTGGTACTGTTTGTACAGAAGAAGGATGGTTCGCAACGGATGTGTGTGGACTATAGATCACTTAATGATGTCATCGCTAAGAACAAGTACCTGTTACCTCGTATTGATGACTTATTTGATCGGATGAGAGGTGCTATGGTGTTTTCTAAGATTGACCTCAGGTCGAGCTACCATCAAATGAAGATTAGGCCATCTGATATTCCTAAGACGGCTTTCTCTACCCGGTATGGTCTATATGAATTCACAGTCATGTCATTTGGCTTAACAAATGCACCAGCCTATTTTATGAATATGATTAATAAGGTGTTCATGGAGTATCTCGATAGATTCATCGTGGTATTCATCGACAACATCCTCATATATTCTAAGAATGATAGTGATCATGAGGAACTTCTACGGATGGTGCTACAAAAATTATGGGATAATCAGCTCTATGCCAAATTTACCAAGTGTGAGTTCTGGCTGATGAAGTACATTTCCTCGGGCATATCATCTCCAAAGGAGGAATTTCTGTAGATCCGGCTAAAGTAATAGCAATAGTTGGTTGGAAGATACCAAGTTCAGTTACAGAGGTCCGAAGTTTTCTAGGGCTCGCAGGCTATTACTGGCGATTTATTGAAGGGTTCTCCAAGATTGGTAAGCCTATGACCTCACTATTAGAGAAGGGCAAGGAGTTTAAATGGACCTAGGAATTCCAGGAGAGTTTCAACCAACTGAGGTTTAAATTGATGGTCGCTCCAGTGTTGGTTATGCCAGATCTACAGAAGAGTTTTGATATATACTGTGATGCAAGTCGACAGGGCTTGGGATGTGTGCTTATGCAAGAAGGACACACATCGGCTACGCGTCTCGCCAGTTGCGGAAACATGAGTTGAACTACCCCACTCATGACTTAGAACTGGCAGTCATAGTGTATGCACTCAAGATTTGGAGACACTATATTATGGGGACCAAGTGCCAAGTCTACATGGATCACAAGAGCTTAAAATATATCTTCACTCAGAAGGATCTCAACCTTAGGCAACGCCGTTGGTTGGAGCACATCAAGGACTATGACTTGGAAATTCACTATCATCCGAGCAACGCGAATCTGGTTGCGGACGCCTTGAGTCAGTAGGAGCATGTCCATGTAGCTATTGTCACCCAGTTACCCGATGAGTTAGCAGAAGATTTTGAGAAGCTCAATCTAGGGATAGTTGCTCATACTGAAGGAATTACCATAGAAGTGGAACCTACCTTAGAGCAGGAAATACGCAAGGGTCAGATCGGTGATGCTAAAATTTAGGAGATCAAAGATCTGATAACTGAAGGTAGAGGCCCAGACTTCACGGAGGATGAGCAGGGCACAATATGGTTCAAGAACTAGATTTGTGTTCCTGAGATCAACAATATTCGTGAAATCATATTGAAGGAAGCACATGATTTAGTTTATTCCATCCATCTGGGTAGTACAAAGATGTACCAGGACTTAAAGCAGAAGTATTGGTGGTATGGACTAAAAAGGGATGTTGCTGCACATGTGGCGGAATGTGATGTTTGCCAGAGGGTAAAAGCCGAGCATCAGAGACCTGCTGGATTACTTTATCCGCTTAAGATACCTGAGTGGAAATGGGAAGAAATTGGCATGGACTTCATTATTGGTCTACCCCGCTCTCCTGTAGGGTATGACTCTATTTGGGCGATTGTGGACAGACTAACAAAGGTGGCTCACTTCATTCCTGTGAGGACTAATTACATGGGAGCCAAGCTAGCAGAGTTATATATGGCTTGGATAGTTTGTCTACATGGGGTGCCTAAGAAGATCGTATCAGACCGGGGATCACAATTTACTTCTCGGTTTTGCCAGAAGTTACACGAGTGCTTGGACACATAGTTGAATTTCAGTTCGGCCTACCATCCTCAAACTGATGGGTAGATCGAGAGAACCAACCAAGTACTAGAGGATATGTTAAGAGCTTGTGCTCTTAAACATGGTGGTAGCTAGGATAAGAGCTTACCGTATGCGGAGTTCTCTTACAATAACAGCTACCAGGCCAGTTTGAAGATGTCCCCGTTCAAGGCTCTATATGGCAGAAAATGCAGGACTCCTTTATATTGGGATCAGACTAGTGAAAGGCAGTTCTTTGGGCCAAAAATTATACAAGAGGCAGAAGAACAAGTGCGAATGATAAGGGAGAATTTGAGAACTGCACAGTCAAGGCAGAAAAGCTATGCGGATACCCGGAGAAGACTGCTAGAGTTTAAGGAGGGTGATCATGTGTATTTGAAGGTGTCACCAATCTGGGGTATGTGAAGATTTAAAGTTAAAGGAAAGTTGTCCCCTCGCTTTATTGGGCCCTTCTTGATCCTAAAGCGGGTGGGAGAGGTTGCCTATCAACTGGAATTACCCGATCATCTTGCGGATGTACATGATGTTTTCCACGTATCTCAACTGAAGAAGTGCCATAGGGTACCCGAAGAGTGGCTACCTATGGAGGATCTTAGTGTTCAAAATGATCTGACTTATACTGAGTATCCTATCAAGATTCTTTATACCTTGACTCGTGTCACAAGGAGTAAAGTGATTAAAATGTGCAAAGTGCAATGTAGTCATCATGGAGAAGATGAACCTACTTGGGAAAGAGAAGAAGAGCTACGCGTAGATTTTCCCCACCTCTTTCCTAGTTCTACCTAATCTCGAGGACGAGATTCTTTGTAAGGGGGGTAGGATTTGTAATACCCAAATTATAAAACTTATAAAAGAGTTGATCTCCTTATGTGATTTGCCATCTACTTCTTGAGACATGTGACTAAACATAGTTAAAGAGAATACTTTTTTACTAAAACACAACAAGAAAAGCCATGCATCACATTGGAGTTTTGTTTGTGCATTAAATAATGGTCACAATAATATTAATAAAAATATAATAATAACTTGAGATGTGGTTGAGCACCAAATTGAAATTAGGGTTTGAAAATAGAGAAGGAAAGAAAGAAAAATTTTACAATACAAAATAAATTTATAAATAAATAACCTTACCACATTTCTGTATGATCAAATTAAAACAGTTAGTCTTAGTACAAACTTGCCACAAGTTTGAATTTCAATTTGAATTGAAGTTGGAATTTGAAAAGAAGAAAAAGAAAATATTAAAAGCTATAATGGGCTGGCCGCCATCCTATTCGGCCCGCTTTACCTTTATCTCCATGTAGCCCGATTGACCTTCCGGCGCCGACATGTGGGACCACCTGGTCACGCGCGCCCTCGCGCGCTCGCGCCAATTATGACATGCGGGTTCCGCTTGTTCGTGAGACCAAGTAAATGCGCCGACATGTGGGACCCACGACGCAGCCCCTTTCACGCTTGCTTCTTCCACGTTCACTGGCACGCGGGCCCACCCCGTCAATCACTCATATGTGCTGCCACTCCGCTAGTCACTGGCTCATGGGACCACCTGGCAGCTATCGTCTCCCTCGCAACCACCAGGCCGAAATGCTCGCCACCGCCATAGAATCCTTGCTGGCTGGCCCCACCAGCCCTGGGCGTGCATATAGGAGAGAGCCAGGCCATATCCTCCCCTCTATCGCGCACCCACATCTGCAAACACCTGCCCCACCATGTACCGTGCTGCGCCACCGTGAGAAAGAGAGCGCGTCGTGGGGCTGCCGCCGTGGTGCCGCGTCCACACCGGTGTTGGGACCTAAGCGAGTAGGTCGGGAGCTTCGTCGTGTTCGTGGGAGTCTGCGCAAGGCCTTCCCAGGCGTTTTCGAGGGTCGGCTGGTGGCGAGTTGCTCGCCAGAGCAACAACATCGCGGAGAAGCCGCTCTCTCATGTGAACTGGGATCTGCGTTGCGGCCATATCGGTATGTGACCATCTCCCATGTCCGCTATGATCTACTCTATGCACTGCTTGGTCCGAATCGATGTTTGACACACTGGAGAGTAGTTTCGGGTGCGGGCGGCAATGGCGCCGCCGTGGGGAGCTTCGCTCTGCCGCCGGTGTCCGTTCTGCGGGGGCGAGCAGATCTCGGGCGCTGATCTATTGTTGGACGGTTCGGATTAAACTAGCGTATCGCTCCGCCGTGGGCTCATCTCGGCCGTAGATCTGTGAAGCAACGATCCGGATTAGACTTAGGTTCACGATTCAATTCAGATCGCGATGTGCCGCCCGATCATGATCGTGTGGTCCGGGTTGACAGTTGCGCAATTAAATCTGGGCCACGGATTGGTGATCCAAGGGCCCGTGTAGCATACCGTTTCGATCGAGGCATGATTTAATCCATGCTGCCCATCCAAGATCGTGCGGTCAGAGCTCATCAGTACCCCTTGCCGAGCCCATTTTGCATAGTAGACCTTAGGAATAGAGGAATTCAACTCGTAGTCCTCGGGCGCATGTTCACAGTGTCTGGGAGATCTTCTGGATTAGCCCCTGAGTTCTCGGGTATTTGGTGCGCAGTCCAAAACTCAGAAGAAATTAGATAATTAAATTTAGAAATTGATTTTAATACAAAAATAATTATAGAAACTTGTATAAATCATATTTAATTTATTTTAGCTCCAAATTGATTCATTCTAGAGACATTAATTTTGTTTTAATATTGTCTATCATCTAGTACCTCTGTTTAGCCTTGAAATTTGAATTAAAATTTATTACTTGAATTACTCTATTCTAGGTACTAAATAACTCCCGAAAATCATAACTAAATAACCGTAACTCCAAAATTAGTGATTCTTGTTCCAACGAACTCGTTATGCAACATAGAATATTATTATGCATTCTTTTCTATTGTTTGGTATGATGTTAATTTTTTCTATACCATGGTTGTTTGGATTGTTGCGAGTAGGCGAGCCAGATGAGGATCCAGGGGTTCAGCAGGTGGAGACTACTGAGCAGGAGCTCGTTGAAGGCAAGTTGTACCCTTGATCACCTCTTTTTATCCAGTCATGTTCTTATTAATCATAATGATCTGCATATGTTAATTTTGATGGGATTCAATAGGTTATCCTAGTTTGGCTATCTTTATACCTTGTTTTACCATTGAATTTTTGTGTAGTACCTGCTATTGCTTTATGTTGTTTTGGATATGGAGATATACATTATTTCATGATCACACTTTTATTATCAGTTTATTATTTACTGTTCATGATAAGATCATTATGTTAATTGGAACATGGAGAACCACCCGGGAAAATAGTGCTACCACAAGGGTGGTATGGGACGCCCTTGGCTGACTAACTAGGAAAGCTAGTGGAGGACTACCTTACTAAAAGGGAAATATGCTATTGGGCCATTTCTATAAGTGTTTTGGTGATTAGATGCCCAACACATATTGATTGAATTCTTATATGCTAAATGAGTGAGAAGTGCAAATCAAAGAACAAGGTATGTTTCTAGACTTAGTAAATTGTTTTTGAATACTAACGTCTTTATCTAAGTGCTAGAAACAGTGACAAAAAAGAAGAAAAGAGTTGGAGAAGATATGGTTCTGTACAGCAAAAACCAGCACCAGCCTGGCACACCGGACTGTCCGATGGTACATCGGACAGTGTCCGGTGCCCCAGGCTGGCTCGACGGTGAACTGGTTGCTCTCGGGAATCGGCCAGGCGACTTCGCTAAAAATCACCGGACTGTCCGGTGAGTCATCAGCGCCCGCACCCAAGTCTTCGGTGACAAACTCGTCGCTCTCGGGAAAAGAATAAAGCACCGCGGCTAAAATTCACCGTACTATCAGGTGGTGCACTGAACTGTCCGATGAGCCAACGACACTCGTGGCCAACGGTCGGCTGCGCAATCATCGGGCGACGCGTGGCCCGCACCAACGGTCGGTTGGGCACACCAGACTGTCAGATGTGCACCGGACAGTGTCCGGTGCGCCAACTGGTCCTGAGGACCAATGGTCGGCTGCGCTCGATATGGAAGGAAATCATGCACCGGACATGAACAGTAGCTGTCCGGTGGTGCACCGGACTGTCCAGTGCACCACTCGATAGAAGGCAAGATCTGCCTTCCAAGTTGATCTCTAACGGCTCCTAGCTGCCTTGGGGCTATAAAAGGGACCCCTAGGCGCATGGAGCAGTATACCAAGCATTCACTAAGCATCCTAAGACTCCCAGACTCCGCCTCTGCGCATTTGATCGATTGTGTTAGTGATTTGAGCTCCGTTCGAGTTGTGAACTCTTTATGCTATGTTTCGAGCTCAAGTCTTGGCTTGTGTGCGTGTGTGTGCTGTGGATTTGAGTCTTGCGTGTGTTACTCTCTCTCACTTACTACTGTGCTTCTCTTGTGATAAACTTGTAAGGGCAAGATGCTCCAATCTGTGGAGATTCCTCGCGAACGGGAGAAAGACTATAAGGAAGATAGCTGTGGTACTCAAAGTTCATCATTGGATCACTTGAGAGGGATTGGGTGCAATCCTTGACCGAAGGAGGTCACCACAACGTGGAAGTAGGCATTGGCCGAACTATGGGATAAATCACTGTGTCTTGTGTCCATTCTCTTTGTGATTGGCATCCTTCTGAAGTTCACACTCTAGCTACTTGGTTTTAATCACACTAACATTTCATAACCAAGTTTTAGCTTTTTAGTGTTGAATTTTACAGGATCACCTATTCACCCCCTCTAGGTGCTCTCAATTGGTATCGGAGCCGTACTCTTCATCTAAGGGACTAACCGCCCGAAGAGATGGATCCTAAGGGTAAGGGGATGGTGGTCAATGACAAGGAGAAGGAGTCCCTCTTCAACGAGCCAAGAGACGACAAGCCCACTGACTCAGGCTCGAGTCACAAGAAGAGGGACGGGAAGAAGAAGAGGCGCATCAAGAAGATCATTTACTACGATAGCGACGCCTCCTCTTCTGCACCAAGGGATGACGACGGCGACTCCTCGTCCAAGAAAAGGACGGTTAATCAAAACTACTCCTTTGATTATTCTCGTATTCCGTATAATTCAAATGCCCATTTACTCTCTATTCCTCTTGGAAAACCCCCACACTTTGATGGAGAGGATTACTCATTTTGGAGTCATAAAATGCGTAGTCACCTATTTCTCTTCATCCTAGCATTTGGGAAATTGTGGAAAATGGGATGCATTTTGATAGTACGGATAATCCTATGTTTATAAATGAACAAATTCATAAAAATGCCCAAGCTACTACTGTGTTGCTAGCCTCTATTTGCAGGGATGAGTACAATAAAGTGAGTGGCTTGGACAACGCTACACAAATCTAGGATTATATCAAGATATCACATGAGGGTAACGACGCCACTATGATCACCAAGATGGAACTGGTGGAAGGCGAGCTGGGGAGGTTCACGATGATCAGGGGAGAGGAGCCAACACAGACCTACAACAGGCTCAAGACCCTGGTCAACAAAATCCGGAGCTACGGAAGCACAAGATGGACGGATCATGATGTCGTCCGACTCATGCTCAGGTCATTTACTGTTATTGACCCCCATCTTGTCAACCTTATTCGTGAAAACCCTAGGTACACAGAAAGGGAAATAGGGTCAAACCTTTTCCTATATGAATTTTGGTGGTTGAATTGCCCAACACAAATTATTGGACTAACTAGTTTGCTCTAGATTATGAGTTCTACAGGTGCCAAAGGTTCACAACAAACCAATACAAAGTCCAAGAAAGGGTTCAAATAAAAAGAGCAAAAGACAACCGAAGACTGCCCTGGTCTGGCGCACTGGACTGTCCGGTGTGCCACCGGACAGTGTCCGGTGCACCAGGGTGGATCAACTCAAACTTGCTAGCTTCGGGAATTTGGGGAGCCACTCCGCTATAATTCACCGGACTGCCCGGTGTGACAGTGGAAGCAACGGCTACTAGCGCCAAGGGTCGTCTGCAAAGGAACAGTGAAACGCTACAGTGCGCGCCTGCGCACGCAGAAGTCACAGCAGGCGTCAGAAGGCGCACCGGACAGTGAACAGTGACTGTCCGGTGCACCACCGGACTGTCCGGTGGCCCCATATGTCAGAGCTCCAACGGTCGAACCCTAACGGTTGGGTGACGTGGCTGGCGCACTGGACAGTGTCCGGTGGCGCACCGGACTGTCCGGTGCGCCATACGACAGCAGCCATCCCCAACGACCACTTTGGTGGTTGGGGCTATAAATAACCCCAACCACCACTCATTCGAGGCATCCAAGTTTTCAGCCAACACATTCAATACAAGAGCTATAACATTCAATTCAAGACACAATTAGAGTGAATCAAAATCTCTCCAAGTCTCAATTCCTCTCAAAGCGATAGTGACTAAAAGTGAGAGTTTTGCCGTGTTCATTTGAGCTCTTGCGCTTGGATCGCTTTTCTTCTTCTTTCTTTCTTGTTCCCAACTCAATTGTAATCAAGACAAGAGACACCAATTGTGTGGTGGTCCTTGTGGGGACTTAGTGTCCCGATTGATTGAGAAGAGAAGCTCACTCGGTCTAGGTGACCATTTGAGAGAGGGAAAGGGTTGAAAAAGACCGGTCTTTGTGACCACCTCAACGGGGAGTAGGTTTGCAAGAACCGAACCTCGGTAAAACAAATCACCGTGTCATCCGCTCTATTTCTTTGGTTGATTTGTTTTCACCCTCTCTTTCAGACTCGTTTATATTTCTAACGCTAACCCCGGCTTGTAGTTGTGCTTAAAGTTTATAATTTTCAGATTCCGCCTATTCACCCCCCCTCTAGGCGACTTTCAATTAGTATCGGAGCCCGGTACTTCATTAGAGCCTAACCGCTCGAAGTGATATCGTGAGATCACGCCAAGAAGGAGATGGTGACCGGCGAGAAGCCCGTTACAAGCCACGGGAAGGCTCCATCGGGAGAGTCCCTCAACAAGGGGAAGGCATCCCCTTCACACACCAAGTCGCATCGAAGCGGCGACAAGAAAAAGAAGATGAAGAAAGTGGTCTACTACGAGACCGATTCTTCGTCGCCATCTACTTCCGGCTCCGACGCACCATCCGTCACTTCTAAGCACCATGAGCGTAAGAAGTTTAGTAAGATCCCCCTTCGCTATCCTCGCATTTCCAAACGTACTCCTTTACTTTCTGTCCCATTAGGCAAACCACCTATGTTTGATGGAGAAGATTATAATATGTGGAGTGACAAAATGAGGCACCATCTAACCTCACTCCACACTAGCATTTGGGATGTTGTTGAGATTGGAGTACAGGTATAATCGCCGAGGGATGAAGACGATGACTCAGACGAGGTTGCCCAAATCCAGCACTTCAACTCCCAAGCCACCACTATACTCCTCGCCTCTCTAAGTCAAGAGGAGTATAATAAGATGCAAGGGTTGAAGAGCGCCAAGGAAATTTGGGACGTGCTCAAGACCACGCACGAAGGAGATGAGGTGACAAAGATCACCAAGTGGGAGACGATCAAGGGGGAGCTCGGTCGGTTTATGCTCAACCAAGGAGAAGACCTGCAAGCCATGTACAACCAGCTAAAGACCATTGGTGAACCAAGTGCGCAACCTCGGGAGCACCAAGTGGGATGACCATGAAATGGTCAAGGTTATTCTAAGATCACTAGTTTTTCTTAATCCTACTCAAGTGCAATTAATTCGTGGTGATCCTAGATACAAACTAATGTCTCTCGAGGAAGTGATAGGAAAATTTGTGAGCTTTGAATTGATGATCAAAGGCTCCAAGAAGATCATCGAGCAAGGCGCCTCCTCCGTACCCGAGGCACAAACCGTCGCATTCAAGGCAACGGAGGAGAAGAAAGAAGAGTCTACATCAAGTAGGCTTCCCATTGACGCCTCCAAGCTCGACAACGAGGAAATGGCGCTCATCATTAAGAGCTTTCGCCAAATCCTCAAGCAAAGGAAGGGGAAAGATTACAAGCCTCGTTCCAAGAAAGTTTGCTACAAGTGTGGTAAGCCCGGTCACTTCATAGCAAAATGTCCTATTTCTAGTGACAGTGACAGGGGTGACGACAAGAGGGGGAAGAAGAAGGAGAAGAAGAGGTACTACAAGAAGAAGGGTGGCGATGCCCATATTTGCCAGGAGTGGGACTCCGATGAGAGCTCCACCGACTCCTCCGACGACGAGGACGCCACCAACATCGCCATCAACAAGGGTCTTCTCTTCCCCAACGTCGGCCACAAGTGCCTCATGGCAAAGGACGACAAGAAGAAGAAGTTAAAATCAAGATCCTCCACTAAGTATGCAACTTCTAGTGATGAGGATAATTCTAGTGATGATGAGGATAACTTGCTTACTCTTTTTGCCAATCTTAACATGCAACAAAAAGAGAAATTGAATGAATTTATTAGTGCTATTCATGAGAAGGATGAACTCTTGGATAGCCAAGAGGACTTCCTTATTAAGGAAAACAAAAAGCATGTTAAAGTTAAAAATGCTTATGCTCAGGAGGTAGAGAAAAATGAAAAGTTGACTAGTGAGCTTAGCACTTGCCATGACACTATTTCTAACCTTAGAAATGAAAATGCCAAATTAATTGCTAAGGTTGAGAAATCAAATGTTTGTGATGATTCAATTGTTAATCTTAGAAATGATAATGCTAGTTTAATTGCTAAGATTGACATGTTGAATGAATCTCTTGCTAGCCTTGAGATTGAGAATGAAAAATTAATTGCTAAGGCTAAAGATTTAAATGTTTGCAATGATGCTATTACCAATCTTAGTGATGAGAATGTTATTTTACATGCTAAAATTGTTGAATTAAATGATTGCAAACCCTCTACATCTACGGTTGATCATGTTTCTATTTGCACTAGATGTAGAGATATTAATGTTGATGCTATTCATGATCACCTTGCTATGATTAAACAACAAAATGATCATATAGCTAAACTAGATGCTAAAATTGCCGAGCATGAACTAGAGAATGAGAAATTTAAATTTGCTCGTAGCATGCTTTATAATGGGAGATGCCCTGGCATTAAGGATGGCATTGGCTTCTAACAGGGAGATAATGTCAAGCTTAATGCCCCTCCTAAAAGATTGTCTAATTTTGTTAAAGGAAAGGCTCCCATGCCTCAGGATAACGAGGGCTATATTTTATATCCTGCTGGTTATCCTAAGGATAAGATTAGGAGAATTCATGCAAAGAAGACTCATTCTGTTTCTCACCATGCTTTTATTTATAAGAATGAGGCTTCTAGCTCTAGGTGTTCTACTCATGTTAAAATGGCTAAAAAGAAATCTCCTATTGCATCAAATGATCATAACATTTCATTTAAGACCTTTGATGCTTCATATGTGCTTATTAACAAATCAGGCAAAGTAGTTGCCAAATATGTTGGGGTAAAAACAAGGGCTCCAAGACTTGTGTTTGGGTACCCAAGGTGCTTGTTTCTAATGTAAAAGGACCCAAGACCATTTGGGTACCTAAGAACAAGGCCTAAATTTGTTTTGTAGGTTTATGCATCCAGGGGCTCAAGTTGGATCATTGATAGCGGGTGCACAAACCACATGACTGGGGAGAAAAAGATGTTCTCCTCCTATGAGAAAAACCAAGATCCCCAAAGAGCTATCACATTCGGGGATGGAAATCAAGGTTTGGTCAAAGGATTGGGTAAAATTGCTATATCACCTGACCATTCTATTTCCAATGTTTTTCTTGTAGATTCTTTAGATTATAACTTGCTTTCAGTTTCTCAATTATGTAAAATGGGTTACACCTATCTTTTTACGGATGTAGGTGTTACTGTCCTTAGAAGAAGTGATGATTCAATAGCTTTTAAGGGAGTGTTAGAGGGTCAGCTATACTTAGTTGATTTTAATAGAGCTGAACTCGACACTTGCTTAATTGCTAAGACTAACATGGGTTGGCTCTGGCATCACCGACTAGCCCATGTTGGGATGAAGAATCTTCACAAGCTTCTAAAGGGAGAACACATTTTGGGACTAACAAATGTTCATTTTGAGAAAGACAGGATTTGTAGCGCATGCCAAGCAGGGAAGAAAGTTGGTGTTCATCATCCATACAAGAACAACAATTGCTTAATTGCTAAGACTAACATGGGTTGGCTCTGGCATCGCCGATTAGCCCACGTTGGGATGAAGAATCTTCACAAGCTTCTAAAGGGAGAACACATTTTGGGACTAACAAATGTTCATTTTGAGAAAGACAGGATTTGTAGCGCATGCCAAGTAGGGAAGCAAGTTGGTGTTCATCATCCACACAAGAACATCATGACAACTGACAGGCCACTTGAGCTACTCCACATGGATCTATTCGGCCCGATAGCTTACATAAGCATCGACGGGAGTAAGTACTATCTAGTTATTGTGGATGATTATTCTCGCTTCACTTGGTTATTCTTTTTGCAGGATAAATCTCAAACCCAAGAGACTTTGAAAGGATTCTTGACACGTGCTCAAAATGAGTTTGGCTTGAGGATCAAGAAAATAAGAAGCGACAACAGAACGGAGTTCAAGAATTCTCAAATTGAAGGCTTCCTTGAGGAGGAGGGCATCAAGCATGAGTTCTCTTCTCCCTACACGCCACAACAAAATGGTGTAGTGGAGACGAAGAATAGAACTCTATTGGACATGGCAAGGACCATGTTTGATGAGTACAAGACTTCAGATTGGTTTTGGGCCGAGGTGGTCAACACCGCTTGCTACGCCATCAACCGATTATATCTTCACCGAATCCTCAAGAAGACATCATATGAACTCCTCACTGGTAAAAAGCCAAATGTTTCATATTTTAGAGTCTTTGGTAGCAAGTGCTTTATTCTTGTTAAAAGAGGTAGAAAATCTAAATTTGCTCCTAAGGCCGTAGAAGGCTTTTTACTTGGTTATGATTCAAACACAAGGGCATATAGAGTCTTTAACAAGTCCACTAGACTAGTTGAAGTTTCTTGTGACATTGTGTTTGATGAGACTAACTGCTCTCAAGTAGAGCAAGTTGATCTTGATGAGCTAGATCATGAAGAGGCTCCATGCGTCGCGCTAAGGAACATGTCCATTGGGGATGTGTGTCCTAAGGAATCCGAAGAGCCTCCATAAGCACAAGATCAACCATCTTCCTCCATGCAAGCATCTCCACCAACCCAAGATGAGGATCAAGCTCAAGATGATGAAAATGAAGATCAAGAAGATGAGCCACCTCAAGAAGAGGACAATGATCAAGGGGGAGATGCTAATGATCAAGACAAGGAGGATGAGCAAGATCCAAGACCGCCACACCCAAGAGTCCACCAAGCAATTCAAAGAGATCACCCCATGAACACCATCCTCGGCGATATTCATAAGGGGGTAACCACTCGGTCTCGAGTCACTCATTTTTGTGAACATTACTCTTTTGTCTCCTCTATTGAGCCACACAGGGTAGAGGACGCACTTAAAGATTCGGATTGGGTGCTGGCGATGCAAGAGGAGCTCAACAATTTCACGAGGAATGAGGTATGGCATTTGGTTCCACGTCCTAACCAAAATATTGTAGGAACCAAGTGGTTCTTCCGCAACAAGCAAGATGAGCATGGTGTGGTGACAAGGAACAAAGCCCGACTTGTGGCCAAGGGACATTCACAAGTCGAAGGTTTGGATTTTGGTGAAACCTATGCACCCGTAGCTAGGCTTGAGTCAATTCATATATTACTTGCCTATGCTACTTACCATGGCTTTAAGCTTTATCAAATGGACGTGAAGAGTGCCTTCTTCAATGGACCAATCAAGGAAGAGGTCTATGTTGAGCAACCTCCAGGCTTTGAAGATAGTGAGTATCCTAACCATGTATATAAACTCTCTAAGGCGCTTTATGGGCTCAAGCAAGCCCCAACAGCTTGGTATGAATGCCTAAGAGATTTTCTTATCACTAATGGCTTCAAAGTCGGAAAAGCCGATCCTACTCTCTTTACTAAAACAATTGAAAACGATTTGTTTGTATGCCAAATTTATGTTGATGATATCATATTTGGGTCTACTAACAAATCTATTTGTGAAGAGTTGAAAGGGAAATAGGGTCAAACCTTTTCCTATATGAATTTTGGTGGTTGAATTGCCCAACACAAATTATTGGACTAACTAAGTTTGCTCTAGATTATGAGTTCTACAGGTGCCAAAGGTTCACAACAAACCAATACAAAGTCAAAAGAAAGGGTTCAAAACAAAGGAGCAAAGTATACCGAAGGCAGCCCTGGTCTGGCGCACCGGACTGTCCGGTGCACCACCGGACAGTGTCCGGTGCACCAGGGAGATCGACGCTGAACTTGCCAGCTTCGGGAATATGGGAGGCCGCTCCACTATAATTCACCGGACTGTCCGGTGTAACACCGGACTGTCCGGTGTGCCAGCGGAGCAACGGCTACTTCGCGCCAACGGTCGTCTGCAGAAGGCATTAAATGTGCTACAGTGCACGCCTGCACGTGCAGAAGTCAGAGCAGGCGCCAGAAGGCGCACCGGACAGTCTACAGGACCTGTCCGTTGCACCACCGGACTGTCCGGTGGCCCCAACTGTCAGAGATCCAACGGTCGGAACCCAACGGCCTGGTAACGTGGCTGGCGCACCGGACAGTGTCCGGTGGCGCACCGGACTGTCCGGTGCGCCATACGACAGAAGCCCTCACCAACGGTTCTTTTGGTGGTTGGGGCTATAAATACCCCCCAACCACCACACTTCAATGCATCCAAGTTTTCAGCCTTCAAACCTCATACAAGAGCTATAACATTCAATACAAGACACAAACAAAGAGATCAAATCCTCTCCCAAGTCTGGAATCACTCCAAACAAATTAGTGACTAGAGAGAGAGACTTTTGTGTTCTTTTGAGCTCTTGCGCTTGGATTGCTTTTCTTCTTCCTCATTCTTGTTTCCATAACACTTGTAATCAAAACAAGAGACACCAATTGTGTGGTGGTCCTTGTAGTGGACTTAGTGTCCCATTTGATTGAGAAGAGAAACTCACTCGGTCTAAGTGACAGTTTGAGAGATGGAAAGGGTTGAAAGAGACCCGGTCTTTGTGACCACCTCAACGGGGAGTAGGTTCGCAAGAACCGAACCTCGGTAAAACAAATCACCGTGCCATCCATTCTTATTTGCTTGTGATT
The DNA here is from genome assembly GCA_029449295.1 of Zea luxurians. NCBI lineage: Eukaryota > Viridiplantae > Streptophyta > Magnoliopsida > Poales > Poaceae > Zea > Zea luxurians. Next base: position 8,977,023 of record JAOPSE010000077.1, read on the forward strand.
TGTTTTCGCCCTCTCTTTCGGACTCGTTTATATTTCTAACGCTAACCCCGGCTTGTAGTTGTGCTTAAGTTTGTAATTTTCAGATTCCGCCTATTCACCCCCCTCTAGGCGACTTTCAATTGGTATCAAAGCCGGTTCTTCATTAGAGCCTAACCGCTCGAAGTGTTGTCGGGAGATCACGCCAAGAAGGAGATGGTGACCAGCGAGAAGCTCGCTACAAGCCTCGGGAAGGTTCCGTCAAGGGAGTCCAGTTCCAAAGGAAAGGGAGAAACACAATCCCACAACAAGTTGCATCGAAGTGGCGACAAAAAGAAGAAGATGAAGAAGGTGGTCTACTACGAGACCGATTCTTCGTCGCCATCCACCTCTGGCTCCGACGCGCTGTCTGTAACTTCTAAGCGCCATGAGCGCAAGAAGTTTAGTAAGATTCCCATATACTACCCTCGCATTTCTGAACGTACTCCATTACTTTCCGCTCCATTAGGCAAACCACCGGTTTTTGACGGTGAAGATTATAACATGTGGAGTGATAAAATGAGACATCACCTAACCTCACTCCACACTAGTATTTGGGACGTTGTTGAGTTTGGTGTACAGGTACCATCCGTAGGGGATGAGGACTATGATTCGGACGAAGTTGCCCAAATCCAGCACTTCAACTCACAAGCCACCACAATACTCCTCGCCTCTCTAAGTCGAGAGGAGTATAACAAGGTGCAAGGATTGAAGAGCGCCAAGGAGATTTGGGACGTGCTCAAAACGGCGCACGAAGGAGACGAGGTGACGAAGATCACCAAGAGGGAAATGATCGAGGGGGAGCTCGGTCGCTTCATGCTCAACCAAGGAGAAGACTCGCAAGCCATGTACAACCGGCTAAAAACCTTGGTGAACCAAGTGCGCAACCTCGGGAGCACCAAGTGGGATGACCATGAAATGGTCAAGGTTATTCTTAGATCACTCGTATTTCTTAACCCCACTCAAGTTCAATTAATTCGTGGTGATCCAAGATATAAACTAATGTTTCCCGAGGAAGTGATAGGCAAATTTGTGAGCTTTGAATTGATGATCAAAGGCTCCAAGAAGATCATCGAGCAAGGCGCCTCCTCCTCCGTACCCGAAGCACAACCTGTTGAATTCAAGGCAACGGAGGAGAGGAAAGAAGACTCTACACCGAGTAGAGTCCCCATCGACGCCTCCAAGCTCGACAATGAGGAGATGGCGCTCATCATCAAGAGCTTCCGCCAAATCCTCAAGCAAAGGAAGGGGAAAGATTACAAGCCCCGTTCCAAGAAGGTTTGCTACAAATGTGGTAAGCCCGGTCATTTTATCGCTAAATGTCCATTGTCTAGTGATAGTGACAGGGAAAACGACAAGAGGGGAAGGAGGAAGGAAAAGAAGAAGTATTACAAGAACAAGGGCGGCGATGCCCATGTTTGCCGAGAGTGGGACTGCGACGAGAGCTCCACCGACTCCTCCGACGATGAGGACGCCACCAACATCGCCGTCAACAAAGGACTCCTCTTCCCCAACGTCGGCCACAAGTGTCTTATGGCAAAGGACGGCAAAAAGAAGAAGGTAAAATCAAAATCCTCCACTAAATATGCAACCTCTAGTGATGAGGATAATTCTAGTGATGAGGAGGATAACTTGCTTACTCTTTTTGCCAATCTTAACATGCAACAAAAAGAGAAATTAAATGAATTGATTAGTGCCATTCATGAGAAGGATGATCTCTTGGATAGCCAAGAGGACTTCCTTATCAAAGAAAACAAAAAGCATGTTAAGACTAAAAATTCTTATGCTCAGGAGGTAGAGAAAAATGAAAAATTAACTAGTGAGCTAAGTATTTGCCATGACACTATTTCCAACCTTAGAATTGAGAATGCTAATTTGATTGCTAAGGTTGAGAAGTCAAATATTTGTGATGATTCAATTGTCAATCTTAGAAATGATAATGCTAGTTTAATTGCTATGATTGATAAATTGAATATCTCTCTTTCTAGCCTTAAAATTGAAAATGAAAAGTTAATTGCTAAGGCTAAGGATTTAGATGTTTGCAATATTTCCATTTCCAATCTTAGAGATGAGAATGATATTTTGCATGCTAAGATTGTTGAGTTAAATACTTGCAAACCCTCTACATCTACAGTTGAGCATGTTACCATTTGTACTAGATGTAGAGATATTAATGTTGATGCTATTCATGATCACATTGCTATGATTAAACAACAAAATGATCATATAGCAAAATTAGATGTCAAAATTGCCGAGCATGAGTTAGAAAATGAAAAATTTAAATTTGCTCGTAGTATGCTTTATAGTGGGAGACGCCCTGGCATTAAGGATGGCATTGGCTTCCAAAAGGGAGACAATGTCAAGCTTAATGCCCCTCCTAAAAGATTGTCTAACTTTGTTAAGGGCAAAGCTCCCATGGTTCAGGATAACGAGGGTTACATTTTGTACCTTGCTGGCTATCCCGAACACAAAATTAGGAGAATTCATTCTAGAAAGTCTCACTCTGGATCTCATCATGCTTTTATGTATAAGAGTGAGACATATAGTTCTAGGCAATCCACTCATGCTAAATTGCCTAAAAAGAAAACTCCTAGTGCATCAAATGAACCTAATATTTCATTTAAAACTTTTGATGCTTCTTATGTGCTAACTAACAAATCAGGCAAGGTAGTTGCCAAGTATGTTGGGGGCAAACACAAGGGATCAAAAACTTGTGTTTGGGTACCCAAAGTTCTTGTATCTAATGTCAAAGGACCCCAAACTGTTTGGGTACCTAAAATCAAGAACTAAATTTGTTTTGTAGGTTTATGCATCCGGGGGCTCAAGTTGGATCATCGACAGCGGGTGCACAAACCACATGACTGGGGAGAAAAGAATGTTCTCCTCCTACGAGAAAAACCAAGATCCCCAATGGGCTATCACATTCGGGAATGGAAATCAAGGTTTGGTCAAAGGATTAGGTAAAATTGCTATATCACCTGACCATTCTATTTCCAGTGTTTTTCTTGTAGACTCATTAGATTACAACTTGCTTTCTGTTTCTCAATTATGCAAAATGGGTTACAACTGTCTTTTTATGGATACAGGTGTTATTGTCTTTAGAAGAAGTGATGATTCAGTAGCTTTTAAGGGAGTATTAGAGGGTCAGCTATACCTAGTTGATTTCAATAGAGCTAAACTCGATACTTGCTTAATTGCTAAGACTAACATGGGTTGGCTCTGGCATCGCCGACTAGCACATGTTGGGATGAAGAATCTTCACAAGCTTCTAAAGGGAGAGCACATTTTGGGACTAACAAATGTTCATTTTGAGAAAGACAGGATTTGTAGCGCATGCCAAGCAGGGAAACCACACAAGCACCTCCACATGGACCTATTCGACCCGATCGCTTACATAAGCATCGGCGGGAGTAAGTACTGTTTAGTTATTGTGGATGATTATTCTCGCTTCACTTGGGTATTCTTCTTACAGGAAAAATCTCAAACCCAAGAGACCTTGAAAGGATTCTTGAGATAGGCTCAAAATGAGTTCGGCTTGAGGATCAAGAAAATTAGAAGCGACAATGGAACGGAGTTCAAAAACTCACAAATAGAAGGCTTTCTTGAGGAGGAGGGCATCAAGCATGAGTTCTCTTCTCCCTACACGCCACAACAAAATGGTGTAGTGGAGAGGAAGAATAGGACTCTATTGGACATGGCAAGTGTAAGGAAAATGGACCCCGGGCCATTTGGCTAATTGAGTTTTGGTGTTTGATGATTAACACAACCTGTGGACTAATATGTTTGTCAGTGTTTATTATTATAGTTCACAGGATGCGAAGAGAATTGGACCAAGGCAATGAGGATGCAACACCTCAAAAGAAGACATAAAAAGATGCGTAGGAGTCCAATACTCAAGAACAAAAGTAGCCTGAAGAAATCAGCAAAGGAATCCAAGAAACGGGCTATCAGCCAGCGCCTGGTGGCGCACCGGACAGTGATGTCCGGTGTGGCACCGGACAGTCTGCGCAGAGAGGCCACAGACAGGCACTCCCTGGCTGTAGCACCGGACTGTCCGGTGTGCACCAGACTGTCCGGTGTGCCACGGGCAGACGACAACGGTCGGATCCAATGGTCGACTGCTACAGGCGCCAACGGTCGGCTTACATGGCGTGCACCGGACACTGCACAGTAGATGTCCGGTGGTGCACCGGACTGTCCGGTGCACCCGATGACAGAAAGCTGCTGCTTTCTGTCCAACGGCTAGTTTGGGGTGTGGAGGCTATAAATACCACCCCAACCGGCCATTCTCAAGTGTGAGAGCCCAAGCAACATACCAAGACACATAGTGCATATTTCCAAGAGCTCAAACACCCAAGTGCTTAATAGAATCACTCGGTGATTAGCGTAGGTGCTTTGCGAAGTGCTTAGGTTAGTTAGACCGCTTTAGCGCTTGCTCTAGGTGAACCCTAGTTAGTTGAGTGAGTTTTGTAAAACCACACAACCCCTCGGCTCTTGCGTGAGTCGTTGTAATTGTACCGAGTGGGGCGAGAGTCTTGCGAGACCGTGACAACCGCGTTTGTGTCAGGGCCGCCACCATGTACCGGAGGGAACGAGGCCCGCGGCGTTTCGGCCGGAAGCTCGATAGTGGAGACGGCGGGGAGCGTCCGAGAGGAGCCGGAAGCGGAGTACCACTTGCGCGTGGAGAAGGCCCGTGGCTCTCTATGGAGTTACTCGACCGTGGTGCTTGGCCCTCGCGTGGGCTTCCCTTTGCGTAGGGGCACCAACGAGGATTAGTCAAGACCTTGCGTGGTTCCGGATACCTCGGTAAAAATACCGGCGTCATCCACGAGAGTTTGCTTCTCTACTTAGCTCTTTACATTCCGCATTTATATTAAGCATTTAAGTTTCAATCTTGTAGTCATACTTATTTAGTGTAGATTGAAACTTAGCCTTTGCGGTAGAGATAGCAACACTTAGACAAAACCTAGCTTGCACATTCTAGTTTTGATTATTTGCATAGGTTTTGCTCTAGGGATTTAATTGTGGCCTAGTTTAGTAAAAGTTTTAGAAGTCCTAATTCACCCCCCTCTTAGGCGTCTCCCGTTTCCTACAAGTGGTATCAGAGCCCGGTTTGGCTCATTTGAAACGCTTTAGCTTCACCGCTAAAAGAGCCGACGCTTTTTAGAGGAAGGGATGGATACCCATAGGCCACCACACTTCGATGGCACTAACTTCCCATATTATAGTGCTAGAATGGCTTGTTACCTAGAGGCCGTTGATCTAGGTGTTTGGAGAGTCACTCATGACGGGATGAAACCCCTCAAGAATCCCGAGAAACCCACCACGAGTGAGGAAAAAGAAATTCATTTAAATGCTAGAGCCAAAAATTGCTTGTATGAATCTCTTAGCATGGATATTTTTAATCAAGTATTTACCTTGAAAACTGCTAATGAGATTTGGCTAAAACTGCATGAGCTCCATGACGGCACATCCAATGTCCGTGAGCAAAAACATTGCCTAGTCTTAAATGAGTATAATTCTTTTGCTATGAAAGATGATGAGCTTGTTAGAGACATGTATTCTCGTTTGAATCTAATTATCAATGAGCTCAATTCTATTGGCATTAATAAGCTAGGTGATGCGGACATTATGAGGAAGATTATCTCCCTGCTACCACAACAAAGATATGGGAGCATCATCACCATCCTTCACAACATGGAGGACTTGAGCAACATGACCCCGACCATTGTGATTGGGAAAATCGCGGCCTTTGAGATGTCGCGAAAAATAAGTCGAGGAGAGGAGGCAACTTCCTCAAGACCATATACTTTTGCATGTGATGAAAGGAAGGGCAAAAAGAAGGCTCCCACTCCAATTTCCTCAAGTGAAGAAGAGGAAGAAGAAGAAAGTGATGATGATGAAGATAATCAACCATGCACATCATCCTCCGAGGACGAAGAAACAATCCGACGCGTCGGAAAGGTAATGAGGATGATTCGCAAGATTAATCTAATGGGTGTGCCCCTGCAGGTCGAGGATCTTCTCTTAAACATTGACAGGAAAAAGCAAAGGAAGAGAGGATGCTTCGCATGTGGGGAGAAGGGCCACTTCAGGGACAACTGTCCAAATATGGCCAAACCCAAAAAGGAGAGGAGCAAAGGCAAGGCGCTAACAAGTGTTAGAACTTGGGATGATTCTTCAAGTGAAGATGAACCTCCAAGGACGCGCAGCCACCGGTCCTCGTCACGATCATCACGGTCATCACACAAATGCCTTATGGCAAGAGGTAACAAAAGCATTCCATCCTCTAGTGATGAAAATAGTAGTGATGATGAAGGTGAGGGAAAGCCCTCTCTAGATGAGCTTGCGGAAGCCGTAGAATTTTTCCAGGATGTTTGCACTAAGCAAAAAGCTCAACTTAAAACTTTGAAAAATAAGTTGGTTAGCTCTCAAAATGATTACAAAGGTTTGCTAGAAAAATTTGAAACTTTTGCAAACTTAAATAGTGAGCTATCAACTAAAATTGAGCTATTAGAATCTAGTGCTCCATCCACTGCTACCGATGATAGCCTTATTAAAAAGAATGAAAAACTTAAGGCTAAGTTAGCTAGCTCCCAAGAAGCTATTGAAAATTTGCTAGAGAAAATGGAAATTCTTAGCATACACAATAATGAGCTAACTACTAAGCTAGAAAACATTGGTAGCACCCCAGCAGCATCTTTAGTTGAAATACCTAAAATAATTAAGAAAGATGCTTCTACTTCCTGCTTTGATTTAATTGATGATTCTAACCCCTGCAACCAAGTCGTTGTTGAGAATATTATTGTAGAGACATGTTCGGATGAGGTTGCAAAGGAAAATGAGCAATTAAAGCAAGAAGTGGCTCGCCTTGGCAAGGCTTTGTATGACAAAAAAGGCAAAGCCAAACAAATCCGACCTCCACAGGATAACACCACTGCGGGAGTGAACAAGCCTGTAGAGGGAGAAACTGTGATTTGTAGGCTATGCCACATGGAAGGCCACAAGTCTTTCCAATGCAAGGCGATGACCGGGGATAAACAAAGGCAAAAGCTCAAGCAAAAGCCATCAAGCAAAATCTCCAACACCTACATCAAAAAGGTGAACAAAAAGGATGCTACACCATATTTGATCAAGAAGAAAAAGAATGGAAAGGTGATAGCATTCAAGGCCAACAAGCAAGCCAACAAAGGAAAGGGGGCCAAACGCATCTGGGTGCCAAAGGAAATAATTTCAACCATGAAAAGCACCAAGAAGGTTTGGATCCCGAAAGGGAAGTGAGTAGACCGAAGGTCTACGGGAAATTTGGAGACTTGGCAAATTTGGGATGTATATCATGGGATACATCATATTGGATCAAGATTACTTGCCGAGTGGGTTAGTGAGAATTTTGGACCCAAATTTCCCACCCATGACTAAGGTAACTAGTTTTATTGTATCTCTTGTTTTTAGATATGCGTATCTATTTACCTTTTATCTAGTCTACCTTCTCTTGCCTAGTATTACATTTGTTATGTACTTTTGTTTAAAATCATGCATACTAGGTAAATCATATGGTAGGATTGCTTGCTTTTAATTCATATACCCAAGCAAACCTACATGGCTTAAAATGTTTATTTAAGCACGGCACATAGCTTCTATATCACTCCATAGTAAATGATGCATCAATTGAAAATTTTGATTTCTACAAGTTGTATCATTTAACTTATATGTGCCAAAGTTCGGATTATAGATAATTTGCCCCTCTTGATATCAAATCAAAGTGCATGTCTCCTACAAGTATTCAAAACTTGTATGCACACCTTTAGGGGGAGATTACTCTATAATCTAACGCTTTGAGACTAACACCTTTTCAAGTCTATTTTATGTGATAGTCTCATTGTAAGGAAAATAAGGTCCCCGGAGAAAGACAACAATCTTCCACTGCAAAATCTCCAAGAATTCTCATGTCTCTCAAGCTCACCATTGACTTTCAGTTGGTATCTTTTGAGACTACTTTCAGTATCATTTACATGTCTTCTCCAAAATTTGATTAGACTAGATTTCATATCATATGCTTCCATGTTGCAAAAATGCATAAGTAGTTAACTCATATTCTGTTACCTATGCATAAGGAAGTTAGTCTTTTCAAATCATGTCTTGCACCTCTAATTTTCAATGCTTCTTGCTAAGTAGAGGATCTCTGTCAGGGGGGGTATTTCTTCTTCTCTAAAAAAGGGAGAAACCTCTTTCTAAAGAGAACACTCATTTAGGGGGAGTAATCATTTCAACTGGTATCATTCATATGGTTTAATTTAATATCCTTCTAGTGATATCATTTGATACAATTCTTGTTGAGGGCAAGCTTTTATTTACTTCCTACATGCTTTTAATGTCTTCCTTTTCGGTGGTTGATGCCAAAGGGGAGAAGTTTAGGGACCAAAGCAATGAAAACTATATCAAACACCAAACACCACCAATTTTAAATTTTATATCTACAATTGGTTTTTTGAGTGGTTTTGGTTATTTGGTCCAAAAATAGGAAGTAAGTGAATTATGGAGTTAGGGGGAGGCTTAAGTCCATAATTTCACATTGTGGGGACAATCATGCATCTTAGCAAGTAGATTGCATATTTTAATTCAAATACTTGTATTATTTGCTTGCTTTGGTTGTGTTGTCATCAATCACCAAAAAGGGGGAGATTGTAAGGAAAATGGACCCCGGGCCATTTGGCTAATTGAGTTTTGGTGTTTGATGATTAACACAACCTGTGGACTAATATGTTTGCCAGTGTTTATTATTATAGTTCACAGGATGCGAAGATAATTGGACCAAGGCAATGAGGATGCAACACCTCAAAAGAAGACATAAAAAGATGTGTAGGAGTCCAATACTCAAGAACAAAAGAAGCCCGAAGAAGTCAGCAAAGGAATCCAAGAAACGGGCTATCAGCCAGCGCCTGGTGGCGCACCGGACAGTGATGTCCGGTGTGGCACCGGACAGTCTGCGCAGAGAGGCCACAGACAGGCGCTCTCTGGCTGTAGCACCGGACTGTCCGGTGTGCCACGGGTAGACGGCAACGGTCGGATCCAACGGTCGATTGCTACAGGCGCCAACGGTCGGCTGACATGGCGTGCACCGGACACTGCACAGTAGATGTCCGGTGGTGCACCGGACTGTTCGGTGCACCCGACGACAGAAAGCTGCTGCTTTCTGTCCAACGGCTAGTTTGGGGTGTGGAGGCTATAAATACCACCCCAACCGGCCATTCTCAAGTGTGAGAGCCCAAGCAACATACCAAGACACATAGTGCATATTTCCAAGAGCTCAAACACCCAAGTGCTTAATAGAATCACTCGGTGATTAGCGTAGGTGCTTTGCGAAGTGCTTAGGTTAGTTAGACCGCTTTAGCGCTTGCTCTAGGTGAACCCTAGTTAGTTGAGTGAGTTTTGTAAAACCACACAACCCCTCGGCTCTTGCGTGAGTCGTTGTAATTGTACCGAGTGGGGCGAGAGTCTTGCGAGACCGTGACAACCGCGTTTGTGTCACGGCCGCCACCGTGTACCGGAGGGAACGAGGCCCGCGGCGTTTCGGCCGGAAGCTCGATAGTGGAGACGGCGGGGAGCGTCCGAGAGGAGCCGGAAGCGGAGCACCACTTGCGCGTGGAGAAGGCCCGTGGCTCTCTACGGAGTTACTCGACCGTGGTGCTTGGCCCTCGCGTGGGCTTCCCTTTGCGTAGGGGCACCAACGAGGATTAGTCGAGACCTTGCGTGGTTCCGGATACCTCGGTAAAAATACCGGCGTCATCCACGAGAGTTTGCTTCTCTACTTAGCTCTTTACATTCCGCATTTATATTAAGCATTTAAGTTTCAATCTTGTAGTCATACTTATTTAGTGTAGATTGAAACTTAGCCTTTGCGGTAGAGATAGCAACACTTAGACAAAACCTAGCTTGCACATTCTAGTTTTGATTATTTGCATAGGTTTTGCTCTAGGGATTTAATTGTGGCCTAGTTTAGTAAAAGTTTTAGAAGTCCTAATTCACACCCCTCTTAGGCGTTGTTGGGGGCTTGTTCTCAAGTGCTAAGAGTTAAGAACAAGGCAACACAGAAAATGTTAAATATTAAGGTCCTTCGTCCTTCATCATATTATATCCTTTCGGAATATAAGGGACTTCGGACGAAGGTTACGAAGGACGTACCTTCGTAAACATAATAATGAAGGATGAAGTATTCGTATAAATCATGATGTATAAAATAGACATTTAAATGTTAACATAGAATCATTTCCATTTTTACTAACATGAACGAATATAAATGATTTCAAATTACAAATGTACCTTCGGTCCTGAGGAAGGCGAGAGTACAGGTGTGATGCGAAGGCAAATAACAGGTTCGCGTGAACAGTACAGAGGTACTGTTCATCTATTTATAGGCACAGGTCGCAGCCTGTGACAAATTACAATTATGCCCCTTACAAAAGTTTACAACATTGACTCAGACCTATATGTATAAAAAGGTCATTCTATCTCTATGTCGGTTTGAAACGCCGAAGCTCCATGAAAAGGAACCTTCGGCCATCTCTTGGAGACGACTTCAGCCGAAGCTGCTTCTTCGTGTGAGACCTTCGGCGCACCGAAGCACGACCCCAACAGTAGCCCCTTTCGCGGTGCTAGATCATTTTTCGTAACGAGCTTGACCCGTGAAAAAAGCCTCTTCAGCTTCGGGAAGCCGAAGGTCCAAAAAACACCTTCCCTGAGCTCGTTGCGGAGAAACGATCCGGCTTCCGAGCGCGTGCCAGGCCCACCTTGCAGAGTTACTGTTTGACCTTTGCGGTCCACTGCACAGCGAGTACAAGTGACTGCCCGCGTGGTGCAAAAATCCTGCCGCTTCGCCTTCTTACCTGCAGCACTATATAAACAAACGGGTAGGTGTGAAGTTACCACAGCATTCATTGCTATTTGCACTGTTTTGCTGCCAAAATTTTCCACCATAGCCGAAGCTTGAGTCTCAGAATCGAACGAAGGTCCATCTCGACGTCTGCTTCGTCAGAAAGAAGAGCTTCGGAGAAAAGAAAAAGGAAAAAAGTTTCTGACTTCCCCAAACTCAGAATCAAATGGCGAGAGTACGATCTACTGCCAAAGTTGTACGTGAGGGAGACGAAGCCGAAGGTTCGGACACTGTGCCCATCTCCGAAGCGATGCAGTGTTCCGGTCTACTGACTGCGGAAGAAATGCCTGCTGCTGAAGCAAACCCAACAACTGCCGAAGGAGAAGAAGAAAACATTGAAGGGACTGACCCCGAAGATGACTACCGCATTGCTATGCCCAGCAAGCCCAGTCACCTGGATTTTGGGAAATCAACTGTTTCAAAAGCTGATCTTTCGAAGATGGTGAAAGCAGGTTATTTCAATGAAGATCAGAAGAAGCTACTCCGCTTCGGGGGAGAAGAAACCACCCCGAAGCCAGGGAAGGATGAGATTGTTATCTTCAAGAGCTTTTTAAAGGCTGGGCTTAGATTCCCTCTTCACAATATTATTGCGGAGATACTGAAGAGGTTTGGTATCTACTTTCATCAATTGACTCCTAACGCCATCGTTAGGCTCAATGTTTATATCTGGGCCCTCCGAAGCCAAGCTGTGGAACCGTTTGCCGACAGCTTCTGCCGAGTTCACGAATTACATTACCAAACAAAGGCCAGAAAAGATGGGCTACATGATAATTTCGGTTGCTATAATTTTGCCTACCGGAAGACAACAAAGTGTCCTGTCATCAGCTACCGAAGCAAATGGCCAGCAGGCTGGAAATCTGAGTGGTTTTATGTAAAAGTTGACGAAGATAAAGAAAAATTGGTACAAAGCCCTCTGGATTTAATCTTCAGAGAGACAAGGCCACGATGCCACATCGGCAATCTAGAAGGTCCCACTTGGGCTGCTCTGGGTGAATTTGAAATTATTTCAGAACATATTGGCACCAGGGATCTAGTTCAGGAGTTCTTGGCATTCAGAGTTTTCCCTACTCTAAAAGAGTGGGAAATGCCGAAGCTGGAGGGAGAGAAGAAGAAGGGGGAGCTTGTCCGGCTTCCTTATCACTTCAAGTTTAAGAAGTACTTCAAAAAACCCTGCAAAGAGTGGTTAGACACAGTTGAGGTGATGTGCAATGAAATCCTGGGGAACTACTCCAAAAAAGAGGATCAACTAATGACAGCGGCCTTCGGTGCCCGACCGAAGCGAAGGCTGAACCGAGTGCTTGATGCCCTGGGCTTCGAGTACCCAGACTATGAGCAGTTGAACAAGGGTGCCGAGGGCCATAAAAGAAAAAGAGTAGCCGAAACTCTGATCAGGGATAAAGAAAGACCAGCAAAGGAGAAGAAAATTCCCAAGAAAAGAAAAATATCTACTCCGAAGCGCAAATCACCCGAAGAAGAGGGGTCCCCCACACCGCCTTCTACCAGCGACGTGGAGGAAATTTTAAAGGTAATGACTGAACCCATGCCCACGAAGCTAAGTCCATTAGGGCTCCAACTGACGAAGCTTTTTCAAAAGGTGGACGAGCCGGATCAAACGAAGATAAACAAACCCAAGCGGCAAAGAATTATTGCGGTAACTGAAGTTATCGACAAGACGCCGCCTAGGGCGTCAATTCAGAAAACGGCAGCTGCTGAAGGTACAGCAATCGTCGAAGGCGCACCTTCGGAGGTCGCGGCTACCGAAGCCGCTACAGCCGAAGATACAAACTTAGAAACTACCATTGAGGACATTAACAAGATTTTGGAAGACATAGCTGCAGAAGAAGCTGGTGCTACTACTGAAAAAACCATGGCCACAGTGCCTAAGAAAGGAAAAGAAATAGCCGAAGACACTTCGGACGACGAAGCCTACTCTTTCCAGAATTTAGTTGGGCAGAAACTGACGAAGGACGAAATAGAAGAACTCAAGGACTATGCCAAATCTTGCGGCTACAAGCCAGGAGCCCTTCTATTTGGAGGCATTGATGACGAAAAATTGGGCTGCATTCGAGACCAAACTGGAGCTAAGGTAATCGGTACTCTATCAAAGAGTATCGGTTTTCCAAAGCTAGAGACAGACATCAGCCGCTACCGACGACAACATATCGTCGGCAGCTTATTTTACTCCAACTTCAAGGTAAACAACCTTTTCTCTGGTTTTTATTGCTGTTAATAATGAAAATACTACTAACGTAAGTTGTTTCTGTACAGAGCATGCTACTGAGCAAAGCTCTGAAGATGCAACAAGACTTGGAGGACAAAAAACACGAAGCTATAATCGAAAATTTAGAGAGCAAGATAAAAGAACAATCAACTATCATTGAAAAGAAAGACTTCGAGCTCCAATCCGCCGAAGGCCTGCTGGCAGAGACTGAGGCTAAGGTATCAGAATTGAATTCGAAGCTTATCAGTCAATCAGAACAATTCAATCAGGAGAAGCTGGAGCTTAATTCGAAACTTAAAGCCGAAGTCCAGACCAGTTCAGAGTTGAAGAAATCGTTAGCAAGCCTTCAAGACAAATGCTTAAAATTTAGCAACAATTGTATTGGACGATTAAAAAAGATATTTTACTCTGTTGGAGCCAGCAGCGGGAAATTTAACCCTTCAGTGGAAAATTTACCACAGGCCTTCGATCATATCGAAGCCGAAATCGAAGAACTTGACGAAGTTATAGCCGGGCACGGCGACTTCTGTGCCTGGGTAGCTTCTCGGGGTACCGCTGCTGCATTCCTGAGGGCCGGTTGCGAGCATGGAAAGATTGTCAACAGGCCTAACTTCACCCTATCTCCATCAATCCTGGATGATATACCTGACCTCGCCCGAAGCATCTCAAATAGATTTATAAAAATGATATGGACAAAAGGCGGGCGGGAGAAGGCTGGAGACGAAGCACGAAGTCATCTTGAACCAGTAAGAAATGATACTTCGTACTTACCTTTTCCTTTGCACTTGATTTTTACTTACGATTCCTTGATTTATGTAGGATGACGAAGGTGAAGATGATGCTTAAGTTATATCGCCGAAGCTGTCGCCGAAGCTGAAGCTTAATGAAGATCAGTAGAAATGTACTATAGGATAAAAACTTAGGATACTTTTGTAACAACTTTTGTAAATACATTTAAACTGTTCTCAAGGAACTTTGTACATACCTTGTAATATATTCTTACCCTTCGATTGAGGCGCTTTGATGTGGACGAAATCAGTATTTTGAGCCGAAGGCGAAAAAACACCTTCCCTTCTTTTCGTACACAACGAAGCATAAAAGCAATTCTTCTTTTTGCCGAGCAACGAAGCTTTTCTCTTTTGTATACAACAAAGCATAACGAATCATAAAAAACCACTTCTCCGAAGCTTTTCTTTTTGCCGAAGCAACCACTTAGGAACACAAATGCTATGAATGAATGCTTATGCATGCAAATGCCATGATGTAATGTAATGTGCGAATGAATGTCCGAAGCGTATGTCCGAAGCCACATTCTCAACCATTACTTCTTTAGAACCAACCACACATCAGCTCTGCATTCCCTTAGGAACGACTTTGGAGCATCTTTGCCTTTTACTTAGGCAGTATCAGCGTTGACTTTTCGCTGTAAGCTCTGCATCCCCTTAGGGACGTCTTTGGAGCTTCTTCGCCTTTTACTTAGGCGGTATAAGCTCTGCATTCCCTTAGGAACGTCTTTTGAGCTTCTTCGCCTTTTACTTTCGGCGGAATCAGCGTTGACTTTTCGCTGTGAGCTCTGCATCCCCTTAGGGACGTCTTCGGAGCTTTTTCTCTTTTTCAGTTTCGGCACTCGATGGTGCGCTCTCAGCTTTTACATTTACATTCTTTGGGGGATTTTGGTCTTATAAAACTAAAAAGGAAAATTACATATGATGGCCCCATTAAAAACCTTTCTCCCCCTTTAGAAAGGAAAAGGGTGCCATGAAAAAGAAAAGAAAAAACATACAAAATTACATCGAGTTATACATAAAATCGCCGAAGCTCATCCGCATTCCAAGATCTTGGAATTTCATTGCCATCCATGTCCTTCAGTCTGTACGAACCAGGCCTTGACGAAGATGCTACTAAGAAAGGCCCTTCCCATTTCAATTGTAACTTGCCCACTGTATCTGGGTTGGCCACTCTCCGAAGCACCAAATGCCCTGGCTCAATATTTTTTAGCCGGACCTTTCTATCTCGCCATTTGATTGTTTCAGCTTGATATTTATTGATATTCTCCACGGCCTGAAGCCTGATCCCTTCTAGGGCATCTTTTTCCACAAGACAAGTATCTTCGGCACCTGGTTCTGCCGAAGCTACCACTCTTATTGATCCAGCTTTAGCTTCTTCTGGAGTTATTGCTTCGTCACCGAATAATAACTTGAATGGGGTAAAGCCTGTAGACCTTGATGTTGTTGTATTGTGGCTCCACACCACTTTGGTCAACTGATCTGGCCACTTTCCCCTTGGTTGGTTAAAGATTAGCTTCATTATTCCTGTCATTATGATGCCGTTGGCCCTTTCAACAAGCCCATTCGACTCCGGATGCCTGACTGATGCAAAATGGATCTTCGTTCCAATTTGATCACAGAAATTTCTGAAATCTTCGGAGTCGAACTGTGTTCCATTATCTACAGTGATGGCCTTCGGTACTCCGAAGCGACAGACAATGTTCTGCCAGAAAAATTTTTGGACAGTGGCTGAAGTTATTGTGGCTAATGGCTTCGCCTCAATCCACTTGGAAAAATACTCCACAGCTACTATAACATATTTCAGATTGCCTTGAGCCGGTGGTAATGGACCCAGCAAGTCGAGGCCCCACCTTTGCAATGGCCAGATGGGCTGTATCAGCTGTGTCAAAGACGAAGGTTGCTTTTGATCTCTTGCACATTTCTGACAACCTTCGCACTTTTGAACCAACTCCGCTGCATCCGAAGCTGCCTTCGGCCAATAAAACCCTTGGCGAAAAACTTTTCCAAGCAAGGGCCTGGATCCGATGTGGGATCCACACAGGCCTGCATGTATCTCTTTCATCAATTCTATACCTTCGGCTCTAGATAAGCACTTGAGCAGCGGGGCACAAACTCCATGCTTGTATAACTCCCCTTCTATCATGATATACGGACGAGCTCTTGCCTCTATTCTTTTATTATAAGCTTCGTCATCTGATAGGAAGTTACCCTGAAGGTAAGAGATTATTTCAGTTCTCCAATCTTCACTGTACACAGGAGAAATGTTAAGGACTGCTCTTTCAAGTAGCTCCACTGAAGGTGCCTTTATTGTTTCGAAGAACACATCCGAAGGTAGCGGCAGCCCCTGTGCTGCAGACTTGGCCAACAAATCAGCATGCTCATTTTGTCCTCGAGGGATATTCTTAACAGAAAATCCTTCGAAGGAAGCTTCGATCCTTCGGACCGTGTCTAGGTATTTTTCAAGCTTCGGGTCTTTAGCCTTGCAACTTTTGTCAATATGACCCGAAACAACCTGGGAATCAGTTTTAAGAATCGCCCTTCTGATCCCCATTGCCTTTAGTTTCCGAAGACCCAGGAGCAGGGCTTCGTACTCAGTTATATTATTTGTGCAGCTGAAGTCAAGTCTTGCTGCATAGCAAGTTTTAACCTTGGACGGTGAGACCAACACAGCAGCTGCACCTGCTCCGAAGGTTCCCCAAGAGCCATCACAAAACACCGTCCATACTTCGGCGTCTTTATTCGCTTCTTCGTCCTGAGCCCCTGGCGTCCAGTCGGCAATGAAATCTGCCAATGCTTGAGACTGAATTGAGGATCTATGCACATAATCAATGTAAAATTCACTGAGCTCCGCAGCCCATTTTCCAATACGCCCAGTAGCTTCTCTATTTCTCATGATGTCCTTCAACGGCTGCGAAGAAGGAACAATAATGTTGAATGCCTGAAAATAGTGCCGAAGCTTCCTGGATGCCATTAAAACGGCATACAATACCTTCTCCAGCTCTGTATAATTTTTCTTTGAGACACTAAGGACCTCAGACACAAAATATACTGGGACCTGCTTCTTGACTTGTCCATCAAACTTCTCCTGAACAAGTGCCGCACTTACTGCTGAGTGCGAAGCTGCCACATATAACAACAGAGGAGCCCCTGGCGTTGGTGGAGTTAATGTTGTGAGATCTATTAAGTATTGCTTCAGCTCTTCGAAGGCTTTTTGTTGACTTGGGCCCCATTGAAAGACTTCAGCTGACTTCAGCACCTCGAAGAATGGTAAGTTTCTTTCTGCTGATCTGGATATAAATCTGTTAAGAGATGCCAGCCTTCCTGTCAATCTTTGGGCCCCTTTTCTTGTGGTTGGTGGCTCCATTCGAAGTATAGCTTCGATTTTATTTGGATTAGCTTTGATCCCCTTTGTTGAAACCAAGCATCCAAGAAATTTGCCCTTCTTCACTCCGAAGACACATTTTTCTGGATTCAGCTTCAGACCAGCTTGTCTGAAGCTGGCGAAGGTCTCCTGCAGATCAGCAATATGATTTTCTTGCTTCGTGCTTTTTACAATGATGTCATCGACATAAGTCAACACATTTCTGCCTATCTGAGATTGGAGAACCTTCGCAGTCATTCTGCTGAAACTCCCTCCAGCATTCTTGAGCCCCTCGGGCATCCGAAGATAGCAATATGTACCACTTGGGGTGATGAAACTAGTCTTCGGCTCATCTTCCTTCTTCATCCAGATTTGATGATAGCCTGAGTAGCAGTCCAGGAGACTCATGAGCTCCGAAGAAGCTGCCGCATCAACTAAAGAGTCTATCCTTGGCAGCGGGAATTCATCCTTCGGACAAGCCTTGTTGAGATCTGTGAAATCAATACACATTCTCCACTTGCCATTGGCCTTCTTCACCATAACAGTGTTAGCTAACCACTCTGGATACTTCACTTCTCTGATAACTCCTGCACTAAGGAGTCTTTTTACTTCATTGCGAGCCCCTTCGGCCTTGTCATCAGACATTTTCCGAAGCCTCTGCTTTCGGGGTCTGAAGGATGGGTCAACATTGAGCGAATGTTCAATAACATCCCGATTCACTCCACAGAGATCATTGGCTGACCATGCAAAAACATCTTTGTTGTTGAATAAAAACCTTATCAAGGTTTTCTCCTGGTCTTCAGATAATTGCGAGCCCAACAACACCTTTTGCTCTGCTATGTCTTCACACAATAACATGGGCTTCGGCTGATCTGCTGAAGCTACCTTCTCCCTCCTGAATTTGTACTGTTCACAAGCTTCAGCTCCATCTATGTTATGGATTGCCTTGGAGTCAGTCCAGCTTCCTTCGGCCCTTCTAGCAGCTTCCTGGCTTCCATGAATAGCAATAGGCCCTTGGTCCGAAGGTATCTTCATGCAGAGATAAGCTGGGTGAAGAATTGCTTCGAAGGCATTAAGAGTACCACGGCCGATGATAGCATTGTAAGGATACTCCATATCAACAATATCAAACACAATTTGCTCAGTCCTTGTGTTGTTAACAAATCCGAAGGTTACCGGCATGGTAATCTTCCCAAGTGCTACAATCTGCCGCCCTCCGAAGCCACAAAGGGGGTGCGTAGCATCATGAATCTTGTCTTCAGGCTCTTGCATTTGTCTGAAGGCTTTAGCAAATATAATGTCAGCTGCACTGCCTGTATCAACTAGGACATTGTGGACCAGAAATCCTTTGATCACGCAAGAGATAACCATGGCATCATTGTGAGGATAATCCTTAAGCTGAAGGTCTTCCTGAGAGAAAGTAATTGGAATGTGGGACCATTTTGACTTGATGAAGGGTCCCTGCACTCCAACATGCTGCACCCTTCTCTGAGCCTCCTTCTTCTGCTTCTTGTTAGCCGGCTCTGAGCAAGAACCGCCTGTTATCGGGAGCACCAGCTTCGAAGCCGAAGCAGCTCCAGCTTGATTGTTGAACGAAGCCATCAGCTCAGAAAAGTGGAAGTGAGTTTACCGGAGGTGGGCGCCAATGTTGGGGGCTTGTTCTCAAGTGCTAAGAGTTAAGAACAAGGCAACACAGAAAATGTTAAATATTAAGGTCCTTCGTCCTTCATCATATTATATCCTTTCGGAATATAAGGGACTTCGGACGAAGGTTACGAAGGACGTACCTTCGTAAACATAATAATGAAGGATGAAGTATTCGTATAAATCATGATGTATAAAATAGACATTTAAATGTTAACATAGAATCATTTCCATTTTTACTAACATGAACGAATATAAATGATTTCAAATTACAAATGTACCTTCGGTCCTGAGGAAGGCGAGAGTACAGGTGTGATGCGAAGGCAAATAACAGGTTCGCGTGAACAGTACAGAGGTACTGTTCATCTATTTATAGGCACAGGTCGCAGCCTGTGACAAATTACAATTATGCCCCTTACAAAAGTTTACAACATTGACTCAGACCTATATGTATAAAAAGGTCATTCTATCTCTATGTCGGTTTGAAACGCCGAAGCTCCATGAAAAGGAACCTTCGGCCATCTCTTGGAGACGACTTCAGCCGAAGCTGCTTCTTCGTGTGAGACCTTCGGCGCACCGAAGCACGACCCCAACAGGCGTCTCCCGTTTCCTACAGCAAGGACCATGCTTGATGAATACAAGACTTCGGATCAGTTTTGGGCCGAGGCGGTCAACACCGCTTGCTACGCCATCAACCGGTTATATCTACACCGAATCCTCAAGAAGACATCATACGAACTCCTCACCGGTAAAAAGCCAAATGTTTCATATTTTAGAGTCTTTGGTAGCAAGTGCTTTATTCTTGTTAAAAGAGGTAGAAAATCTAAATTTGCTCCTAAGGCTGTAGAAGGCTTTTTTCTTGGTTATGATTCAAACACAAGGGCACATAGAGTCTTTAACAAGTCCACTGGACTAGTTGAAGTTTCATGTGACATTGTGTTTGATGAGACTAACGGCTCCCAAGTGGAGCAAGTTGATCTTGATGAGCTAGATGATGAAGAGGCTCCGTGCGTCGTGGTAAGGAACATGTCCATTGGGGATGTGTGTCCTAAGGAATTTGAAGAGCCTCCACAAGCACAAGATCAACCATCTTCCTCCATGCAAGCATCTCCACCAACTCAAGATGAGGATGAGGATCAAGATGATGAAGGAGAAGATCAAGAAGATGAGCCACCTCAAGAAGATGGCAATGATCAAGGGGGAGATGCAAATGATCAAGACAAGGAGGATGAACAAAATCCAAGACCGCCACACCCAAGAGTCCACCAAGCAATCCAACAAGATCACCCCGTGAACACCATCCTAGGAGATATTCATAAGAGGGTAACCACTCGATCTCGTGTTGCTCATTTTTGTGAACATTACTCTTTCGTTTCCTCTATTGAGCCCAACAGGGTAGAGGATGCACTTAAAGACTCGGATTGGGTGCTGGCGATGCAAGAGGAGCTCAACAATTTCACAAGGAATGAGGTATGGCATTTAGTTCCACGTCCTAACCAAAATGTTGTAGGAACCAAGTGGGTCTTCCGCAACAAACAAGATGAGCATGGTGTGGTGACAAGGAACAAGGCACGACTTGTGGCTAAAGGGTACTCACAAGTCGAAGGTTTGGATTTTGGTGAAACCTATGCACCCGTAGCTAGGCTTGAGTCAATTCGTATATTACTTGCCTATGCTACTTACCATAGCTTTAAGCTTTATCAAATGGACGTGAAGAGTGCCTTCCTCAATGGACTGATCAAGGAAGAGGTCTATGTTGAGCAACCTCCCGGCTTTGAAGATAGTGAGTATCCTAACCACGTGTATAAACTCTCTAAGGCGCTTTATGGGCTCAAGTAAGCCCCAAGAGCATGGTATGAATGCCTAAGAGATTTTCTTATCACTAATGGATTCAAAGTCGGTAAGGCTGATCCTACCTTATTCACTAAAACTATTGCAAATGATTTGTTTGTATGCCAAATTTATGTTGATGATATCATATTTGGGTCTACTAACAAATCTATATGTGAAGAGTTTAGTAGGATCATGATTCAAAACTTCGAGATGTCTATGATGGGGGAGTTGAAGTATTTTCTAGGATTTCAAGTGAAGCAACTCCAAGAGGGCACCTTCATCTGCCAAACAAAGTATATTCAAGATATTCTCACTAAGTTTGGAATGAAGGATGCCAAGCCCATCAAGACACCCATGGGAACCAATGGGCATCTCGACCTCGACACAGGAGGTTAATCCGTAGATCTAAAGGTATACCGGTCGATGATAGAATCCTTACTCTATTTATGTGCATCTCGACCGGATATTATGCTTTCCGTATGCATGTGTGCAAGGTTCCAAGCCGACCCTAAGGAAGTTCACCTTAGGGCCGTAAAGCGAATCATGAGATATTTAGTTTATACACCTAAGTTTGGCCTTTGGTACCCAAGGGATCCTCATTTGATTTATTAGGATATTCTGATGTTGATTGGGCAGGGTGTAAGATTGATAGGAAGAGCACATCAGGGACTTGTCAGTTTCTGGGGAGATCCTTGGTGTCTTGGGCTTCAAAGAAACAAAACTCAGTAGCTCTTTCTACCGTCGAAGCCGAGTATATTGTCGCAGGCCATTGTTGCGCACAATTGCTTTGGATGAGGCAAACCCTTAGGGACTATGGCTACAAATTTAGCGAAGTCCCTCTCCTATGTGATAATGAGAGTGCAATCCGCATGGCGGATAATCCCGTTGAACACAGCCGCACTAAGCACATAGCCATTCGGTATCACTTTCTGAGAGATCACCAACAAATGGGGGATATCGAGATAGCCTGTATAAATACCAAAGATCAATTGGCTGATATCTTTACCAAGCTTTTAGATGAGCAATCCATTACCAAACTTAGGAATGAGCTAAATATTCTTGATTCTAGGAATTTTGATTGATATTTTGCACACATAGCTCATTTATATACCTTCGATCATATCTCTTTTTATGTCTATGACTAATGTGTTTTCAAGTGTCATCTTATGCTTAGTCATAGATATTGAAAGGGAAATGAAGTATTCGGCAAAGAAGGCGCTTCCACTCAACTCCAATTATATTTGCCGGTACTCCGCATCGTTCTCCACTTTGGTATAATCTTCACTCATATTTTTGTGTTTGCCAAAGGGGGAGAAAGTTTGAACAAGGGCTTCTATTTCACTCACAAGTATCCGTTTTTGGCGATTCATGCCAAAGGGGGAGAAAGTATGAGCCCAAAGCAAAAGGACCGCACCACCACCACCACCGAATTTTTTTTAAAAATGAAGTTTTTCAAATTGATGTCTTATTGTGTTCAAAAGGGGGAGAAAGTAGTATCTTTAAAACTTGCAAAACCCTCTTGAACACTAAGAGGAGAATTTTATTTAGGGGGAGTTTTGTTTAAGTCAAAGGAAAAGCATTTGTAAAAGGGGGAGAAAATTTCAAATCTTGAAAATGCTTCTTTCAATCTTATTCATGTACCTTTGACTATTTGCAAAAGGTTTTTGAAAAGAATTTTACAAAGAATTTGCAAAACAAAACCCATGGTGCAAATGAGGTCCAAAATTTTAAATAAGAAGAAAAACATCCATGTAAATCTATTGAAATAAGTTTATTGGTTTCAATTCCAACCAACCTTTGCACTTATCTTATGCAAACTAGTTCAATTCAGCACTTTTATACTTGCTTTGGTTTGTGTTGGCATCAATCACCAAAAAGGGGGAGATTGAAAGGGAAATAGGGTCAAACCTTTTCCTATATGAATTTTGGTGGTTGAATTGCCCAACACAAATTATTGGACTAACTAAGTTTGCTCTAGATTATGAGTTCTACAGGTGCCAAAGGTTCACAACAAACCAATACAAAGTCAAAAGAAAGGGTTCAAAACAAAGGAGCAAAGTATACCAAAGGCAGCCCTGGTCTGGCGCACCGGACTGTCCGGTGTGCCACCGGACAGTGTCCGGTGCACCAGGGAGATCGACGCTGAACTTGCCAGCTTCGGGAATATGGGAGGCCGCTCTGCTATAATTCACTGGACTGTCCAGTGTAACACCGGACTGTCCGATGTGCCAGCGGAGCAACGGCTACTTCGCGCCAACGGTCATCTGCAGAAGGCATTAAATGCGCTACAGTGCGCGCCTGCGCGCGCAGAAGTTAGAGCAGGCGCCAGAAGGCGCACTGGACAATCTACAGGACCTGTCCGGTGCACCACCGGACTGTCCGGTGCACCACCGGACTGTCCGGTGGCCCCAACTGTCAGAGCTCCAACGGTCGGAACCCAACGGCCTGGTGATGTGGCTGGCGCACCGGATAGTGTCCGGTGGCGCACCGGACTGTCCGGTGCGCCATACGACAGAAGCCCTCACCAACGGTTCTTTTGGTGGTTGGGGCTATAAATACCACCCAACCACCACACTTCAATGCATCCAAGTTTTCAGCCTTCAAACCTCATACAAGAGCTATAGCATTCAATACAAGACACAAACAAAGAGATCAAATCCTCTCCCAAGTCCGAAATCACTCCAAACAAATTAGTGACTAGAGAGAGATACTTTTGTGTTCTTTTGAGCTCTTGCGCTTGGATTGCTTTTCTTCTTCCTCATTCTTGTTTCCGTAACACTTGTAATCAAAACAAGAGACACCAATTGTGTGGTGGTCCTTGTAGTGGACTTAGTGTCCCATTTGATTGAGAAGAGAAGCTCACTCGGTCTAAGTGACTGTTTGAGAGAGGGAAAGGGTTGAAAGAGACCAGGTCTTTGTGACCACCTCAACGGGGAGTAGGTTCGCAAGAACCGAACCTCAGTAAAACAAATCATCGTGCCATCCATTCTTATGTGCTTGTTATTTGATTTCGCCCTCTCTTTCGGACTCGTTTATATTTCTAACGCTAACCCCGGCTTGTAGTTGTGCTTAAGTTTGTAATTTTCAGATTCCGCCTATTCACCCCCCCTCTAGGCGACTTTCAAGAGTTTAGTAGGATCATGATACAAAAATTCGAGATGTCTATGATGGGTGAGTTGAAGTATTTTCTAGGATTCCAAGTCAAGCAACTCCAAGAGGGTACCTTCATCAGCCAAACAAAGTACATTCAAGACATACTCACCAAGTTTGGAATGAAGGATGCCAAGCCCATCAAGACGCCCATGGGAACCAATGGGCATCTCGACCTCGACACGGGAGGTAAATCTGTAGATCAAAAGGTATACCGGTCGATGATAGGATCTTTACTCTATTTATGTGCATCTCGACCGGATATTATGCTTTCTGTATGCATGTGTGCAAGGTTCCAAGCCAATCCTAAGGAAATTCACCTTAGGGCCGTAAAGAGAATCTTGAGATATCTAGTTCATACACCTAAGTTTGGCCTTTGGTACCCCAAGGGATCCTCTTTTGATTTATTAGGATATTCCGATGCTGATTGGGCAGGGTGTAAGATTGATAGGAAGAGCACATCAGGGGCTTGTCAGTTTCTGGGGAGATCCCTGGTGTCTTGGGCTTTAAAGAAACAAAACTCAGTAGCTCTTTCTACCGCCGAAGCCGAGTACATTGCCGCAGGCCATTGTTGCGCACAATTGCTTTGGATGAGGCAAACCCTTAGGGACTATGGCTACAAATTTAGCAAAGTCCCTCTCCTATGTGATAATGAGAGTGCAATCCGCATGGCGGATAATCTCGTTGAACACAGCCGCACTAAGCACATAGCCATTCGGTATCACTTTTTGAGAGATCACCAACAAAGGGAGGATATCAAGATAGCCTATATTAACACCAAAGATCAATTAGCCGATATCTTTACCAAGCCACTAGATGAGAAAACCTTTACCAAACTTAGGAATGAGCTAAACATTCTTGATTCTCGGAATTTTGATTGATACTTTGCACACATAGCTCATTTATATACCTTTGATCATATCTGTTTTATGCCTATGACTATTTTGTTTTCAAGTGTATTCTCATGCTTAGTCATAGAATTGAAAGGGAAATGGAGTATTCGGTAAAGACGACGCTTCCACTCAACTCCATCGGTATTATCTACTCTTTGCCGGTATTCCGCATCATTCTCCACTTTGGTATAATCTTCACTCATATTTAATTGCTTGCCATTTGGGAGAAAGCAAAGGGCTTATATTTCACTCACAAGTATCTGTTTTTGGCGATTCATGCCAAAGGGGGAGAAAGTATTAGCCCAAAGCAAAAGGACCACACCACCACCAATTTTTTTAAAAATGAAGTTTTCAAATTGATATCTTAATGTGTTTTCAAAAGGGGAGAAAGTATCTTCAAAAATTTGTAAAACCCTCTTGAACACTAAGAGGAGAATTTCATTGAGGGGGAGCTTTGTTCAAGTCAAAGGAAAAGCATTTGAAACAGGGGGAGAAAATTACAAATCTTGAAAATGCTTCTTTCAATCTTACTCTTATACCTTTGACTATTTGCAAAAGGATTTTGAAAAGAATTTCTACAAAGAATTTGCAAAACAAAACTCGTGGTGCAAATGTGGTCCAAAATTTTAAATAAGAAGAAAACCATCCATGCCTATCTAGTAGAAATAATTATTGGTCTCATTCCAAGCAACCTTTGCACTTACGTCATGTAAACTAGTTCAATTCTGCACTTTTATATTTGCTTTGGTTTGTGTTGGCATCAATCACCAAAAAGGGGGAGATTGAAAGGGAAATAGGGTCAAACCTTTTCCTATATGAATTTTGGTGGTTGAATTGCCCAACACAAATTATTGGACTAACTAGTTTGCTCTAGATTATGAGTTCTACAGGTGCCAAAGGTTCACAACAAACCAATACAAAGTCCAAGAAAGGGTTCAAATAAAACGAGCAAAAGACAACCGAAGGCTACCCTGGTCTGGCGCACCGGACTGTCTGGTGTGCCACTCGACAGTGTCCGGTGCACCAGGGTGGATCAACTCAAACTTGCTAGCTTCGAGAATTTGGGGAGCCACTCCGCTATAATTCACCGGACTGTCTGGTGTGACACCGGACTGTCCGGTGTGCTAGCGGAAGCAACGGCTACTAGCGCCAACGGTCGTCTGCAAAGGAACAGTGAAACGCTACATTGCGCGCTTGCGCGCGCAGAAGTCAAAGCAGGCGTCAGAAGGCGCATCGGACAGTGAACAGTGACTGTCCGGTGCACCATCGGACTGTCCAGTGGCCCCACATGTCAGAGCTCCAACGGTCGAACCCTAACGGTTGGGTGACGTGGCTGGCGCACCGGACAGTGTCCGGTGCGCCATACGACAGCAGCCATCCCCAACGGCCACTTTGGTGGTTGGGGCTATAAATAACCCCAACCACCACTCATTCAAGGCATCCAAGTTTTCAGCCAACACATTCAATACAAGAGCTATAGCATTCAATTCAAGACACAATTAGAGTGAATCAAAATCTCTCCAAGTCCCAATTCCTCTCAAAGCGATAGTGACTAAAAGAGAGAGTTTTGCCGTGTTCATTTGAGCTCTTGCGCTTGGATCGCTTTTCTTCTTCTTTCTTTCTTGTTCCCAACTCAATTGTAATCAAGACAAGAGACACCAATTGTGTGGTGGTCCTTGTGGGGACTTAGTGTCCCGATTGATTGAGAAGAGAAGCTCACTCGGTCTAGGTGATCGTTTGAGAGAGGGAAAGGGTTGAAAGAGACCCAGTCTTTGTGACCACCTCAACGGGGAGTAGGTTTGCAAGAACCGAACCTCGGTAAAACAAATCACCGTGTCATCCGCTCTATTTCTTTGGTTGATTTGTTTTCTCCCTCTCTTTCGGACTCATTTATATTTCTATCGCTAACCCTGGCTTGTAGTTGTGCTTAAAGTTTATAATTTTCAGATTCCGCCTATTCACCCCCCCTCTAGGCGACTTTCATACACCAAGATGAGGCCCGAGGAAATCCTCAGAAAGTTCATGAGTGGACGCATGATGGTGAAGGAGGTACGATATGTGGACGATGCTCTAAACGGTCCACTGCCCATCTACGAGCCGCAGACCGTTGCTCTCAAAGTAACAAACAGCAGGGAGGCACTACCGAGCAAGGTAGCACAAGTGGAGGCTGTCGAGCTCAACGAGGATGAGATGACGCTTCTCATCAAGCGCTTCAATACCGCGCTAAAAGGACACAAGGAGTACCCTAACAAGAACAAAACAAGGGGAAAGCACTCCTGCTTCAAATGCGGTAAGACTGGTCATTTCATAGCTCAATGCCCCGATAATGATAATGACCAGGGACAAGAAAAGCATGGGAAGAAAGAGAAGAAGAAGAATTACAGGAAGGTGAAGGGTGAGGCGCATCTTGGAAAGGAATGGGATTCTGACTGCTCTTCATCCGACTTCGAGGATGAAGGACTAGCTGCCTCGGCCTTCAACAAATCTTCGCTCTTCCCCAACGAATGCTCTGCCTCAGTCGGTTGGGCACACTGGACTATCCGGTGTGCACCGGACAGTGTCCGGTGCGCCAACCGGTCCTGAGGACCAACGGTCGGCTGCGCCCGATATGGAAGGAAATCATGCACAGGATATGAACAGTAGCTGTCCGGTGGTGCACTGGACTGTCCGGTGCACCACTCGACAGAAGGCAAGATTTGCCTTCCAAGTTGATCTCCAACGGCTCCTAGCTGCCTTGGGGCTATAAAAGGGACCCCTAGGCGCATGAAGCAGTACACCAAGCATTCACTAAGCATCCTAAGACTCCCAGACTCCGCTTCCGTGCATTTGATCGATTGTGTTAGTGATTTGAGCTCCGTTAGAGTTGTGAACTCTTTGTGCTGTGTTTCGAGCTCAAGTCTTGGCTTGTGTGCGTGTGTGTGCTGCGGATTTGAGTCTTGCGTGTGTTACTCTCTCTCACTTACTACCGTGCTTCTCTTGTGGTAAACTTGTAAGGGCGAGAGGCTCCAATCTATGAAGATTCCTCGCGAACGGGAGAAAGACTATAAGGAAGATAGCCATGGTACTCAAAGTTGATCATTGGATCACTTGATAGGGATTGAGTGCAATCCTTGACCGAAGGAGGTCACCACAACGTGGAAGTAGGCATTGGCCGAACCATGGGATAAATCACTGTGTCTTGTGTCCATTCTCTTTGTGACTGGCATTCTTCTGAAGTTCACACTCTAGCTACTTGGTTTTAATCGCACTAACATTTCATAACCAAGTTTTAGCTTTTTAGAGTTGAATTTTACAGGATCACCTATTCACCCCCCCCCCCCCCCTCTAGGTGCTCTCACTTACCCGATAGGGGCAAGGGCAGTAGGGGAGTGGTCAGTGTGGGGAGGCCCTTGGGTTTATTTTGCTGCGATGGCGGTCAGGCGAGGGGTCCCTACATTGGAGCTTCTTAGACTGTAGCGGGTTTTCTGAAGCGAGTGGAACTTTGTAAAGGCTTCGTAGTGGTACCCTGCCTCGCTTCCTTAGTAGTGGTGTATGGGGTCCGATCAACCTCGTGGCAAATGGGTAACACGACTTGTGGGTAAAGATGTGCAACCTCTGCAGAGTGTAAAACCGGTATACTAGCCGTGCTCACGGTCATGAGTGGCTCGTACACTCACATGATTAATTTATGAAATTAAATTCAATTTGTCATTTGCATCTCATTGGGATTTATTATTATTTTGATTTACTATTACTATGGTTTGGTATTTACTTATATTTAGTAACTGCTAATAAAATTTTGACCAAATTATAAAAGCAATGCTCAGCTTCAACCATTATTTTGTTGATCAGCCTTACACTTCACATGAACTCCCACCTTTGGTGAGTTCATGCACATTATTCTCCACAACTTGTTGAGCTATGATCTTTTGTGAGCTCACTCTTGCGATATATAAACCCCCCACAGGTGAAGAGCAGGTGGTCGAAGAGGAGCTGCCCTACAATGAAGCTTTCGAGTTGATCTAGGTGGCGTCTCTCAGTCAGCTTTGTGGCGCTAGGGAAATAATAGTTAGTTTGCTTTATTATTATCATTTATTTTGTAAGACTTTCGCTATGTAATAATTACATTTATGATACTTATGACATTTATCTCTATATACTTTGTCATTATATGTGATGTTCTTCCTTGGTGCACATATGAGACGCACCTGGCTTTATCCTTTATATCCGGGTGTGACACATGCACCCCAACATTGTCGACTCTGCAAACTCACTAAAGTCCATTGGACTTATCACTCCCCTTTTGGGATCTAAACCTTTTTTATGCTCTTCATATTTGAGATAATATCCTTTGGAACCCAAATTCATTTGGCCCATTTTGTGTTGGCTTGGTTATTTACCTTGATGGCCATCACCTTGTCATTTTTCTTATTCTTCAACAAGCATGTTGTGGCCTTTTTGTCCACCTTGTTGGTGTAGGTGTTGGAGGGCTTGCTTGTTTCCTTTTTCTTCTCTCCCCCATTCTTTATCTTGCACTTATAAGACTTGTGGCCTTCCTTGTGGCACAAGTATCAAACCATGATTTCTCCCTCATCAAGATTCTTCACTCCATTGATAGTGTTAATGTAACACCCTGAATTTGAGGGTATAAAATTTCTTTCTAAATATCTACCAAATTCAAGTGTTACTCTTGTGTCTCTCTCTTTTTTTCTTTTGGCTAGAATTAAGTTAATTAGGAGAGGGATTAATTATTTGTTTTATCAAAACAATGTGAGTCATGAAATATTGCATCATGCTGAGCTTAAAATATTCTTTGAATTGATGCACATGTTTGAATTGGTTTGAATTTGAATATTGGTTTGAATTTGAATTGAAAACCCTAGAGAAAATAAATAGAAAAGTAATTAGAAAATTCTAGAAAAAGTAAAAGCCATTTCGAACCAGCTAGCCCAGTGGGCCTAGCCCCACGTGCGTGCAGGCGCCTGCGCGCCTGCCCTACCTGACTGGTGGCCCTCGCGTGTCAGCCCATCCAGCGCGCATCCTTTCTCCCCTTGCTCCCCCTCTCGCTGCTCGGTGGGGTCGACCTGTTGGCGCAGGTTCCCTCTGCGCACGCGTGTTCGCTCTCTCTGTTCCGTGGTCCCCGCTCGTCAGCGCAGAAACCCGTTCGCTCGCCTGTTCCCTCTCTGACCCGTGGGGCCCGTCTGCCGGGCCCTTCCCCTCCGAACCGCCCATGCTCCCTGCCGCGGACGCGCCCACGTCCGCGCAATTTTTGGCTAAGCCCCCACATGTTCGTGCCTTTTCTGGACCCCGCCCTCGTTCACTCGCCCTTCCCCGCTCAGTTGTGCCCTCAGTCGAGCACCCTCGCCCTCTCTCTCGCTCTGCGCGTGCTTAGAGAGTTCCGCCGCCACTTGCCGTGGTCTCACGCCCGTTCTACGGTCGCCGTAGAGCCCTTGTTGTGTCCGTTGCATCGGTAAGCTTCGCCTTATCACCCGCAACCTAGGATGCCCCTCGGTTTTCCCCCTCCCCCTCTGGTTCGCCTGGTTTGTGCTCACCGGAGCTTTCCTTGTGCAGCCAGAGAGCCACCGCCATCGACCCAAGCCCTCGCCGTGTCCCTGTCGCCATTCAAGGGTCCCAAAATCTCTCCTCAAGGTAACCAACCTAACCCCGCCCCTAATTTCCCCTGTCTTGCATTTAGTCGCTCGCAATTGCTCGCTGGAGCGTTCCCCGATCCATCGAGGACTTCCCCTCCATCGTCCGGTCGCTTCACCCGCTTTCTAGCAATCTCGACCCCGCCATCGGATTCACCGGGTCCTCCCCAACCTTTCTAGCAACCTAGAACGACCCCTAGCGCCCTAGGAGCCCTATTATACTTCACCGCCGGCAGCTGCTCCACCGCGGGCGCTTATAGCGCCGCCTCTGGCCGGCCGGAGAGGACAAAGCCCCTAGCGCCCGATCCGAACCGTCCAGTCTTGATCGGATGGTCCGAATGCGCGGATAACGATTCACGTGGTCCGTGGATCTAGAACCGTTGATCGGTGATCTAGCGGCTAGCGCGCTCCGCGCTCTCAGCACACCGCTAACCTGTGGGCCCCATGCGTCAGTGCCTCAACCCTTCCCTGTCCCACCTGTCAGCCGCACTCGCCCGCCCGCGCCCACGCGCTCGTCTACGGGATCTGATCTCAATCGTTCGTTTGTGATCGTGCGATCGAGGTTGCCCGATACCCCTTCGCGTGTAAATTTGCTAAAGAGACCCTCAGGTTTCCGAGAATCAACTCGCCATCCTGTAGTTTAGCGCGCAGACTCCTGTTTTCTTATAAACAGACCCCTGACCTTTTTAGTATTCACAGATTTGGACCTTATTTTGTATTTCGAACTTCAAAACTTGTTTATTTCATATCTTTTTCATATGAACTCCAAATTTAGTGATTCAAATTACAAAATGTTCATAGAAATATTCTCTATTTGAATAAATTATGTTCATCCACATTCTATGCACTTTAATTTTATGTCTAAGACTATAGGTTAGTGTATGTAATGATGTGTTTATGAAAATAAGAAAATAAAAAGGAAAACCCTAATGATACTTAGGTGTTTAATTTTGTGAGATTAATAATATGTCATGTATGAATTTATCCCTGGTATAATTTTGTGTCTCACTAAAATTAGTGGAACTAAATTATGTAATCCATAATTATTAGGGTATCACTAATCTTCTAGTGTATTAATTCACCCTAGCACCTAGGTTTATCTTTTGTATTTATAACATCCTGTAAAAACTTGGATTCACTTGATTGCATTTGTTTGGTGTATTGTTCCTTGTCTCTGTTCAAATGTATTGAATGTACGATCGCTTTATTTAGACAACGAGCAGCCCGTGGTTCCTGAATGTGTTGCCGAAGATCTTCCTAAGCGACAACCTGGTGAAGGCAAGTGTCCTATGACTGTAACACCCGGTTTTAAAGGACAAAGCCGGGTGCATCTCATACATGCGCCAAGAAGACAACATATATAATAACAGAGTGTATAGAGATAAATGTCATTAACATCAGAGTATTTATTACATAGCGGAAGACTTATTACAAAATAAAATAATAAAGATAAAACGAACTAAGGATCGTCGGCGCCAATGTCGACTGGGAAACGCCACCTAGATCAGATCAAACTCCTCGATACTTGACTCCACTTGAAACCACTTGTTCTTCTCCTGTGGGGGGGTGTGAGACAGCAAGGGTGAGCTCACACATGTTCATCGCTCAACAAGTTGTGGGGAATAATGTGACATGAACTCACCAATGGTGGGAGTTCATGAAGTGTAAGGCTGATCAACAATAGAGGTTAAAGCTGAGCATTGCTTTTAAGTAGTTGGTCAAACTTTTATTAGCAGTTACTAAGTGTAAGTAAATACCAAACCATAAGTAAAGTAATAGAACAAAATTAATAACAAACCCATGCATATGCGAATGACAAATTGAATTTAAGTTCCATAATTTAAACATCAGAGAGTCCTGAGCTGCTCATGACCGTGAGCTCGGCTAGTATACCAGTTTTACACTCTGCAGAGGTTGTACCCTTTACCCACAAGTCATGTTACCCATCTGCCAAGGGGTCGCGAATCCCATACACCTCTACCTAGGAAGCGCGGCAGGGCAACACTACGAGGCCTTTACAAAGTTCCACTAGCTTCCGAAAACCCGCTACAGTTTATAGGAAGATCCAGTAAAGGGTTCCTGGCTGACCGCCATCGCAGCAAAATCAACCAGGGACCTCCCCGCACTGACCTCTCCCCTACTGCCCTTGCCCCTTTCGGGTAAGGTAGTCTTCCACTAGCTTTCCTAATTAGTCAGCCAAGGGCGTCCCATTCCACCCTTGTGGTGGCACGTGGTTCTCAAGTTAAGCTCTATGTTCCAATTAACATTAATGATCTCAACATGAACATAAACAGAATAACAACAAGAATTGGAACATAGAAGTAATAAATGATTATCCCAAAACCATATAAAGCAATAGCAAACTACCCAAGTGATTCAGGGGTAAACAAGGTAATGAGATAAACAAATCTAGGGTGACCTATTGGGTCCCATCAAAATTAACCTATGCATGGATAAGTGATATTAAAGAACATTATTGGGTAAAAAGTGGTCAAGGGCACAACTTGCCTTCAATGAGCTCCTGCTCAGCTACTTCAACCTGCTGCTCACCAGGATCCTCAGCAACGGGCTCTTCTACTCGCCACAATACAAACAAGCACAGTGCATATAGAGAAATTAACATTACACCAAGCATATAAACAAAATACACAGTAATAATCTACACATTAAAATAAAATCCTAGGAACTGGAATCATAATTTTCTGAGTTATAGATTTTAAGTTATGCATTTTCAAAGGTTTTATGTGTTTTAAATAGGATTAAGTGAGAAATAACTTTTCTTACTGTTTTTATGCCAAAACAGAGACACTAAGTGCTAGAGAATAAAATTATAAAATTTTAGGAACTGGAATGGAGTGATTTGGAGTTAGTATGAATTTTCTATAAATTATTGAAGATTTAGCACTTATTTTTGTATTAAAAATACATTTTCTAATTCATTTATCCATTTTAACCTGTCACTGGACTGGGCCTCATTAACAGAGAAGCGCAGGGGCTTAGGCGCAAAAGATCCTGAGACTCAGAACACTATGCAGTAGGACGGCGGGTTTATTTCCCCATTACCCGAGGGCTCTTTTATAAAGTCGCAGGGGCCGAAGAGGTAAGGAGGGCTCTCGGCCGTTGGATCTCACTCCGAGGGTTGCGATTAGATGGCACATTATGTGAACCGGTATACAACCGTGACCATTGGATCTCCAATCCACGCCCCAGATTTAATTACTCCCGATTCAATCGCGACTCTCCAATCCAGATCGAACGGCTACCCGCCCGAGTCACAGAGGGGTGTAACCCTGGCCTGATCTGGGCCGCCCGCACCGATCGGACGGCACCCACTCATCGTCTTCCCCCGCTCGATGGTGAACGGCGGCGTAGGCCTCCACGGCGGCGCCCCGCTCACACCGCTGACTGGTGCACTACCCCGGCATCCACCCTGTGCGAAACAACGTGTGGGCAACGACGAACACGATAGGGAGTTAATTTGTGAGGATTATGGTGACTACCATGCCTCCCGCTACGCAAGGCGGAACCACGGCAAACCAAAGCTCCGGTGAGCAATATTGGGGACACGCGTAAGCTATCCTCTATTCTAATAGATTCTACACGACGAGGGTAAGAAATCAAGACAACAGATATAGCGCTTACCACAAATTTTGCGGTTCCGGGCTCTGACCACGGCGTCGGGCGGATTCACGGCGGCGCAGCGGAAACAGTGAGAAATTCCGGAGTCCCGAAGTACAATTCGCCCAAGGCGAGGTTCTCCCTTGCTCCACCGGACTCCGAGGGCACGACCCGAGCCAACGAACGCGGCACGAATCGATGGCGGTGGCGGATTTCAACACGGCGCTGCGGTGAACATGCCGAGGCGATGCCGAATTGGAGGTGCCCGACTGCACGCCCACCTCGATTCCACCGCGAGCGTGATCAGGATGATCCGGCGGAGCTTCTGGAGCTAGCCACACGACAATGGTGACGGCGACACGGTGAATTTGACCGGCGACCGACCCCACACTTCTCCGCGGATGGCGGCTGAAAGGGGGAAACAAGAGGGGAGAGCTCGAGAGGGAGGTCGTTGCGGCGCGGACAGGTCTTTATCCCCAGCGCCCGTGGACCCCTGGACCCGAATTCCACGCGGAGGTTGGATCAAGCCACGGCCGCAGGCCCGGCGACGTTCTCGTGCGTTAGCTGCGGCAAAGTTGGTTGGATTCGTTGGAGTTGGTGGAGACGCTGCTGACCGAGCCGGCCCACCGGTCAGAGGCAAAGATCCCGAGCGCGTGCTGCGGACGACCGACGAGCGGGCCCAGCAGCAGTGTCACACAAGAGTGTCCGCAACAGCTGATGTGTGGGTCCGGTTGCCAGAGCGCCACGCGCGGGATTGAGGAGTGGGCCGCGCAGTGAACAGAAGTTGGGCCGAATTGGTGTTCTGAGCCCAGTTAGAGTTTTATTCTTTTCCCCTTTTTCTTTTCTTTCCATTTCTTTTCAATTTCAAACTTCAATTCAAATTCAAACTTTGTGGCACTTTGTATACTGGCTAATTATTTATTTTGATCATATCAACTGTAATGAAGTTATTTTAATGACCATTTTATTTGTATTGAATAGTATTCCTTTCTCTTTTCTATTTTCATGGTTTTATTTTCAAGTTAGACCTTAAATTCTATGGATCCCTTGATATGCTATTAATGGTATATTTATCTTATTAAGCACAAATGCACAACCAAATAAAAACTCAGCATGATGCATACACTTTAATGGTATATCCTTTTATTACTTATTTGTTTTTGAATGTAGTGCTCACATGTGATGATGCATAAAGGTCAAACTCATATAAAGAGAGATTGTTTCTCTATTGGTATTATCTCTAACAAATACAAAGTGGGTGTTACAAATCCTACCCCCCTTAAAAATAATCTCGTCCTCGAGATTTAAGAAGATCTAGGGAAAAGGTGGGGAAAATCTATGCGAAGCTCTTCTTCTCTTTCCCAAGTTACTTCATCTTCACCGTGGTGACTCCATTGCACTTTGCATTTCTTAATAACCATATTTCTTGTGACTCGAGTCAAAGTATCCAAAATCTTGATCGGGTACTCCGTGTAAGTCAACTCACCCTGAACACCGAGCTCTTCCATTGGTAACTGTTCCTCAGGGACACGGAGACATTTCTTTAGTTGAGATACGTGGAACACATTATGCACATCCGATAGATTATCAGGTAGCTCAAGTTGGTATGCCATCTCTCCAACTCTCCTAAAGATCAAGAATGGTCCAATATAGCTAGGAGACAATTTGCCCTTAACTTTGAATCCCCTTATTCCACGAAGTGGTGACACCTTGAAGTACACATGATTTCTTTCCTCAACCTCAAGTGGTCTTCTCCTATTATCAACATATCTCTTTGGTCTGGTCTGAACTATCCTCAAGTTCTCTCGAATTATACAAACTTGTTCTTCTGCCTCTTGAATAAGTTTGGGTCCAAAGAATTGTCTTCCTCTAGTCTGGTCCAAAATAGAGGAATCCTGCATTTCCTGTCATATAGAGTCTCGAACAGCGACATCTCCAGACTGGCCCGGTAACTATTATTATATGAGAACTCAGCATAAGGTAGGCTCTTGTCCCAACTACTACCATGCTGAAAGGGTACAAGCTCTCAACATGTATTCCAATACTTGATTAGTCCTTTCAGTCTGTCCATCAGTCTGCGGTAAGCCAAACTAAAATTCAACTTCGCATCCGTATTTTCATGAAAACTTTTCCAAAATTCTGGGGGTAAACTGTGATCCTCTTATCCAAAACGATCTTCTTTGGTACTCCATGTAAACACACAATCCGAGTCATGGGCTTCCTTTAAAATAGTCTCACGAAGGCTTTCAATCTCGGGGACACATATCTTGTCCTTGAACCATATTGTGCCTTGCTCATCTTCCGTGAATTCCGGAACTCGATCTTCGGTAATCAGATCCTTAATCTCTTGTGTCTTAGCATCACCAATTTATCCTTTGCGGATCTCTTGCTCCAAAGTAGTTTCCACATCAATAATAACTCCTTTAGTGTGAGTAACTATCCCCAGGTTAAGTCTCCTGAAGTCCTCAACAATCTCATCGGGTAGCTGGGCAAAAATAGCTGAATGAACATGCTCCTTGCGACTCAAGGCATCTGCAACCAAGTTTGCCTTGCCCGGGTGATAGTGAATCTCCAAATCATAATCCTTAATAAGCTCCAACCCACGGCGTTGCCTAAGGTTGAGATCCTTTTGAGTGAATATATACTTCAAACTCTTATGATCCGTATATACTTGGCACTTCTCGTCCCACTCGAATTCTCTTTCCTTCACCAAAAGCGAGGTCATAAGCTTAGCAATCTTAGAAAATCCTTCAATAAATCTCCAATAGTATCCTGCAAGTCCCAAGAAACTTCGGTCCTCCGTAACCGTAGTGGGTATGCTCCACACCACTATATTCTTGACTTTAGCAGGATCCACTGATATCCTTCCATTAAAAATGATATGTCCAAGAAATGGCACTTCGCCAATCCAAAACTCGCATTTACCGTACTTGGCGTAGAGTTGATCATCTCGTAACTTCTGTAGCACCATCCTCAGATGTTCCTCGTGATCACTTTCACTCTGAGAATAAATAAGAATATCGTCGATGAATACCACGACGAATCTGTCCAAATACTCCATAAACACCTTGTTCATTAAGTTCATAAAATAGGCTGGTGCGTTAGTCAATCCAAACGACATAACTGTGAACTCATATAATCCATATCTAGTCGAGAAATCCATCTTGGGAATATCCGATGGCCTAATCTTCATCTGATGATATCCCGATCGGCGGTCAATCTTCGAGAGTACCCTGGCTCCTCTCATCCGATTAAATAAATCCTTAATGCGGGGTAACAGAAACTTGTTCTTCACTGTAACATCATTAAGAGATCTATAATCCACACACATCCGTTGCGATCCATCCTTCCTCTGCACAAACAAGACCGGTGCTCTCCAAGGTGAGGAACTCGGACGTAAGTAACTAGCCTCTTGTAATTCCGTTCACTGATTCTTCAGTCCCTTTAGGTGTAATTACTCTCATGGGTTTTCTTATATTGTCCAACACATATGCCCAAACCAAAATCTCAGCATGACGCATAATTTTATTAGCAACTCATGGGGACAGATAGACCTTTTTATTCCTCCTAAAATGGTATCATACCGAATACTAACTAAAGGAACATGTAGATCTTACAAATAGTAGTAATTTATATATATGTTAATGTAGCTTGGTGGAGCTGGTGGTGGTGGAGATGGTGGTTGCTCTTGTCGTTGTCTCTCCAACCGTGATTGCCTTATTTCTTGCTGTATCTCCAGACGGGCCTGACGTATTTCCTCGCGTTCTTGTCTTATCTGGTTTTGCATTTCGGTCATCATGTCTGCCAATTGCTGTATTACCAGCCTTTGGGTTGCGATCACTTGCTCGGTTTCAATAGGTGGAGGATTTGGAGGATTCATTTCTGTTTGCTGTTGCGTGCTAATCTTTCCTTTCCTGGTATTGACCATCTGAGTTAGATACATAAGGTAAGAAAGAGCAGTAGCCAAGGCAGTAATTACAATCATGTTACTTTGGGGGACTTTTTAGCTAAGCATATTAGTATTTTACATATCCTAGCTAATTTAATACCTTATGGTGGTACATACTAAAATGTCCATATATAGTACCTCAATCAATCAAAGAAGCAAATCAGGCATTGATCATCAGAACAATCAACCAACATTTTTTTTTAATAGAGAAAATAATTTTTTTAATTTCATCTTAGGTCTCCTATCTCTTAAAAGTGTCATAGGGGTAGGGATTCCAAGGTGTGAAATCCATCTTGTTTCAGAGTAGAAAGGATAAGATTAATCAAAGTAGAAAAGCAGAAGGTGAGACAAGACCAAGATGCGACGAGTATAGAATGAATCAGAATAAGGTAAGTAGGTAAGGGTTTTGTCCATTTCTATCTAGGTTTCGTCCTACAGTCAACATTTGCCTCTGATACCACTTCTGTAACACCCGGTTTTAAAGGACAAAGCCGGGTGCATCTCATACATGCGCCAAGAAGACAACATATATAATAACAGAGTGTATAGAGATAAATGTCATTAACATCAGAGTATTTATTACATAGCGGAAGACTTATTACAAAATAAAATAATAAAGATAAAACGAACTAAGGATCGTCGGCGCCAATGTCGACTGGGAAACGCCACCTAGATCAGATCAAACTCCTCGATACTTGACTCCACTTGAAACCACCTGTTCTTCTCCTGTGGGGGGGGTGTGAGACAGCAAGGGTGAGCTCACACATGTTCATCGCTCAACAAGTTGTGGGGAATAATGTGACATGAACTCACCAATGGTGGGAGTTCATGAAGTGTAAGGCTGATCAACAATAGAGGTTAAAGCTGAGCATTGCTTTTAAGTAGTTGGTCAAACTTTTATTAGCAGTTACTAAGTGTAAGTAAATACCAAACCATAAGTAAAGTAATAGAACAAAATTAATAACAAACCCATGCATATGCGAATGACAAATTGAATTTAAGTTCCATAATTTAAACATCAGAGAGTCCTGAGCTGCTCATGACCGTGAGCTCGGCTAGTATACCAGTTTTACACTCTGCAGAGGTTGTACCCTTTACCCACAAGTCATGTTACCCATCTGCCAAGGGGTCGCGAATCCCATACACCTCTACCTAGGAAGCGCGGCAGGGCAACACTACGAGGCCTTTACAAAGTTCCACTAGCTTCCGAAAACCCGCTACAGTTTATAGGAAGATCCAGTAAAGGGTTCCTGGCTGACCGCCATCGCAGCAAAATCAACCAGGGACCTCCCCGCACTGACCTCTCCCCTACTGCCCTTGCCCCTTTCGGGTAAGGTAGTCTTCCACTAGCTTTCCTAATTAGTCAGCCAAGGGCGTCCCATTCCACCCTTGTGGTGGCACGTGGTTCTCAAGTTAAGCTCTATGTTCCAATTAACATTAATGATCTCAACATGAACATAAACAGAATAACAACAAGAATTGGAACATAGAAGTAATAAATGATTATCCCAAAACCATATAAAGCAATAGCAAACTACCCAAGTGATTCAGGGGTAAACAAGGTAATGAGATAAACAAATCTAGGGTGACCTATTGGGTCCCATCAAAATTAACCTATGCATGGATAAGTGATATTAAAGAACATTATTGGGTAAAAAGTGGTCAAGGGCACAACTTGCCTTCAATGAGCTCCTGCTCAGCTACTTCAACCTGCTGCTCACCAGGATCCTCAGCAACGGGCTCTTCTACTCGCCACAATACAAACAAGCACAGTGCATATAGAGAAATTAACATTACACCAAGCATATAAACAAAATACACAGTAATAATCTACACATTAAAATAAAATCCTAGGAACTGGAATCATAATTTTCTGAGTTATAGATTTTAAGTTATGCATTTTCAAAGGTTTTATGTGTTTTAAATAGGATTAAGTGAGAAATAACTTTTCTTACTGTTTTTATGCCAAAACAGAGACACTAAGTGCTAGAGAATAAAATTATAAAATTTTAGGAACTGGAATGGAGTGATTTGGAGTTAGTATGAATTTTCTATAAATTATTGAAGATTTAGCACTTATTTTTGTATTAAAAATACATTTTCTAATTCATTTATCCATTTTAACCTGTCACTGGACTGGGCCTCATTAACAGAGAAGCGCAGGGGCTTAGGCGCAAAAGATCCTGAGACTCAGAACACTATGCAGTAGGACGGCGGGTTTATTTCCCCATTACCCGAGGGCTCTTTTATAAAGTCGCAGGGGCCGAAGAGGTAAGGAGGGCTCTCGGCCGTTGGATCTCACTCCGAGGGTTGCGATTAGATGGCACATTATGTGAACCGGTATACAACCGTGACCATTGGATCTCCAATCCACGCCCCAGATTTAATTACTCCCGATTCAATCGCGACTCTCCAATCCAGATCGAACGGCTACCCGCCCGAGTCACAGAGGGGTGTAACCCTGGCCTGATCTGGGCCGCCCGCACCGATCGGACGGCACCCACTCATCGTCTTCCCCCGCTCGATGGTGAACGGCGGCGTAGGCCTCCACGGCGGCGCCCCGCTCACACCGCTGACTGGTGCACTACCCCGGCATCCACCCTGTGCGAAACAACGTGTGGGCAACGACGAACACGATAGGGAGTTAATTTGTGAGGATTATGGTGACTACCATGCCTCCCGCGACGCAAGGCGGAACCACGGCAAACCAAAGCTCCGGTGAGCAATATTGGGGACACGCGTAAGCTATCCTCTATTCTAATAGATTCTACACGACGAGGGTAAGAAATCAAGACAACAGATATAGCGCTTACCACAAATTTTGCGGTTCCGGGCTCTGACCACGGCGTCGGGCGGATTCACGGCGGCGCAGCGGAAACGGTGAGAAATTCCGGAGTCCCGAAGTACAATTCGCCCAAGGCGAGGTTCTCCCTTGCTCCACCGGACTCCGAGGGCACGACCCGAGCCAACGAACGCGGCACGAATCGATGGCGATGGCGGATTTCAACACGGCGCTGCGGTGAACATGCCGAGGCGATGCCGAATTGGAGGTGCCCGACTGCACGCCCACCTCGATTCCACCGCGAGCGTGATCAGGATGATCCGGCGGAGCTTCTGGAGCTAGCCACACGACAATGGTGACGGCGACACGGTGAATTTGACCGGCGACCGACCCCACACTTCTCCGCGGATGGCGGCTGAAAGGGGGAAACAAGAGGGGAGAGCTCGAGAGGGAGGTCGTTGCGGCGCGGACAGGTCTTTATCCCCAGCGCCCGTGGACCCCCGGACCCGAATTCCACGCGGAGGTTGGATCAAGCCACGACCGCAGGCCCGGCGACGTTCTCGTGCGTTAGCTGCGGCAAAGTTGGTTGGATTCGTTGGAGTTGGTGGAGACGCTGCTGACCGAGCCGGCCCACCGGTCAGAGGCAAAGATCCCGAGCGCGTGCTGCGGACGACCGACGAGCGGGCCCAGCAGCAGTGTCACACAAGAGTGTCCGCAACAGCTGATGTGTGGGTCCGGTTGCCAGAGCGCCACGCGCGGGATTGAGGAGTGGGCCGCGCAGTGAACAGAAGTTGGGCCGAATTGGTGTTCTGAGCCCAGTTAGAGTTTTATTCTTTTCCCCTTTTTCTTTTCTTTCCATTTCTTTTCAATTTCAAACTTCAATTCAAATTCAAACTTTGTGGCACTTTGTATACTGGCTAATTATTTATTTTGATCATATCAACTGTAATGAAGTTATTTTAATGACCATTTTATTTGTATTGAATAGTATTCCTTTCTCTTTTCTATTTTCATGGTTTTATTTTCAAGTTAGACCTTAAATTCTATGGATCCCTTGATATGCTATTAATGGTATATTTATCTTATTAAGCACAAATGCACAACCAAATAAAAACTCAGCATGATGCATACACTTTAATGGTATATCCTTTTATTACTTATTTGTTTTTGAATGTAGTGCTCACATGTGATGATGCATAAAGGTCAAACTCATATAAAGAGAGATTGTTTCTCTATTGGTATTATCTCTAACAAATACAAAGTGGGTGTTACAATGACCTATTATGTCCTACTTACTTTATAATTCATCGTCCCACATTACATTATTGAAACCTAAGGATTGACTAGTCTGTATTTACCTCATCCTTGTTTACCTTTTGGGTTATCATGGTTAGCTTTATGCTATTGCTTTACTTTAATCAATGAACATGATATGAATACTTATGATACAAAGATGTTATCCCGATGATGATCCTGTGATATTTTAGGGGACTCAGGCTGTTTCCTGAGTACCTCTCCGTAAGGACCTGTTCGTGGAGTGACCATCCGGGATAACAGTGCAACAATGAGGGTGGAATGAGACGCACTTAGCTGATTAATTAGAGGAATCTAAGGTGTAGTTGGCTTTGCCACAGGGCCATCAATGGGGTCCAGGCATAGTACTTGCTCTACCGAGGCTGGTTGCAGAGGTTATTTCATTTGGTTTTGTTAGTCACCCTTCCTTTGGGGAGAGGTACTGTGTTTATCAAACTGGAGAAACCTAACGGGCGACTATGACCTCTGGGAAATCTTTGTAAAGGCTATGTAGAGAGACCATGCTAGGTCACCTTTGTAGTGATCAATGGAGACTCGTGATCTCCAGGCAGAATGGGAATCACGACTTGTGGGTAAAGTGTGCGACCTATGCAGAGTGTTAGAAACTGGTATATCAGCCGTGCTCACGGTTAAGAGCGGCCTTGGGATCCTCTTTGATTAGAAGAACTTTGGATACTCTTATGATGTTTAATGACGATGGTTATAATTATGCTCTCTGGTATTTCCTCTTGGAGGGAGTACATTTGGCTAATAACTGAGTTTATTACTAAAACTTGGCTCTACTAATAGTAATAAATACTTGACCAACTAAAAGCAACTTCTTAACCTTAACTCCACATATAGCTAGTCCACTTTAGCCAAATGGGACATTTGCTGAGTACGTTGATGTGTACTCACCCTTGCTTTAAAAATCACCCCACCCCAGGTTGTCCCCACTATACTCAGTGCTCAGGAGGAGATGCTGGCAACATGAAGGACTTTGAGAAGTTTCAGGACTACGACGAGTTCTAGTTATCTTAGTGGCAAACCTCCAGTCAGCTGCCTGTGAAGGCCTTATCTTCTACATTTCGTATTCCGCACTTTGATAATGTTAAATGGCTATGTTATAGACTCGATGGATGTCTTGGACATCTTGATGTAATAAAATACCTTTCCACTATTTACTTTGAGCAATGTGTGATGTTGTCCAATTATGTAATCGTTGTGTACGTGAGTTTCTGATCCTGGCATGTACATGGTTTGCATTCGGTTTGCCTTCAAAAACCGGGTGTGACAGTTATCTGGATGAGGTTGGGTTGAATCCATTTTGCTTTCACTTGAGCCAAGTCCTTAGTGAGGCAGGCTAGTTTTTGCTAGAGTTGCTTATCATTCCTTGCAATGTATTTTGAGCATGTTTCTACAAACACATTCTTAACACAAACTTGTTTGCAAGATGGTGAGTATAAATAAATTAGATCATTGCAAGAAGTCAAGACATCCTTCTCATTAATTTTGACTATTTCAATTTTTGGTGCCTTGGGGG
This sequence comes from Zea luxurians, assembly GCA_029449295.1. Classification (NCBI taxonomy): domain Eukaryota; kingdom Viridiplantae; phylum Streptophyta; class Magnoliopsida; order Poales; family Poaceae; genus Zea; species Zea luxurians. The sequence continues at coordinate 9,020,670 of JAOPSE010000077.1, forward strand.
TATCACCGAAAGCCTCAACCTTGTTAGTTAGCTCATCTTTATATTTGGAAAGACTTCATTTTTTAAAGCAAATTTTCGTGAGCTTCCTGAGGCTAGCTAACTTAGTTTTTAGTTTGTCATTTATCTTCATTAGTTGCTCATAGGTAGGTGTTCTTGCACTAGCTTTCATGTTGCTCAATTTTATTAGATAGCTTAACATTAAGATTTGCCAAAAATTCATATTGTTTAAGCAAATTTCGATAAGCTTTTTATGAGCTAAGTATTTTTACTTTAGCATTTATTTGTACTTTTTCATAATGCAAACTTCTCAACAACATTGAATGGCTTGTGCAAGTTCTTCTTTAGAGGGTTTTTCATCATCACTATCACTCTCACTAGAGGATGAATTTTTAGTGTTACCTCGTGCCATAAGGCACTTATGAGAGAAGCATGATGATGAAAGCTTGGGACGACATATCTTGTGTTGGGATTCATCTTCGCGTGATGAATCATCCCAACTTTTGACTATTTTAAGAACCTTGGCCTTGTCCCTATTTCTTTGTCCTTGGGTATGTGCTTGTTTGGATAGTTTTTCATAAAGATCCCCTTCCTGTTTTCTTTGTTCTCTTCTTTCAATATTGAATAAGATGCCTGCAACTTGGACGAGCACACCAATAAGATACATCTTGCAAATTGTTTTCATCACCTTCTTGATTTGTTCGATGGATTCTTCATCAATATCGGAGAAAGTGGAGGTTTGATCGTTGTCGTCGTCATTATCATTGTCGATGCCTCGTCGTCGTCATCATCATCATATTCACTTGAGGAGTTTGAGCTTGAGATTTCAACTTGATTTTGCCCTTCATGTTCTTCTGATCATCACATGTTAGAGCTATGCCTTTGCTTGATGAAGTGTCTTATTCTTAACTCATCTTTTGTGACATCTCAAATGCCACTAGCTTGCCAATGACAATGTCACACCCGGCTTTATGGAACAAAGCCAGGTGCATCTCATACATGCGCCAAGAAGACAACATATATAATAACAGAGTGTATAGAGATAAATGTCACAAAACGTCAGAGTGCTTATTACATAGCGGAAGACTTATTACAAAATAAAAGAATAAATATAAAATGAACTAAGGATCGTCAGCGCCAATGTCAACTGAGAAACGCCACTGAGAAACGCCAATGTCAACTGAGAAACGAACAAAGGTGTGAGTTCATGTGATGTGTAAGGCTAATCAATGATAGGGGTTAAAGCTGAGCATTGCTTTTAAGTAGTTGGTCAAAAATTTATTAGCAGTTACTAAGTGTAAGTAAATACCAAGCCTTAAATAAAGTAATTGAACAAAATTAATAATAAACCCATGCAATGCAAATGACAAAATTGAATTTAAGTTCCATAATTTAAGCATCAGAGAGTCCTGAGTCGCTCATGACCGTGAGCTCGGCTAGTATATCAGTTTTACACTCTGCAGAGGTTGTACCCTTTACCCACAAATCATGTTACCCATCTGCCAAGGGGTCGCGACTCCCATACACCTCTACCTAGGAAGCGTGGCAGGGCAACACTACGAGGCCTTTACAAAGTTCCACTAGCTTCCGAAAACCCGCTACAGTTTATGGGAAGAGCACTTGCAAGAATCCCCCATCTGACCGCCATCGCAGCTAAATCAACCCGAGAACCTCCTTGCATGCAACTCCCCTACTGCCCTTGCCCCGTTCGGGTAAGGTAGTCTTCCACTAGCTTTCCTAATTAGTCAGCCAAGGGCGTCCCATTAAACCCTTGTGGTGGCACGTGTTTCTCAAGTTAAGCTCTATGTTCCAATTAACATTAATGAACTTGACATGAACATAAATAGAATAACAAAAAGAATTGGAACATAGATGCAATAAATGATTATCCCAAAACCATGTAAAGCAATAGCAAACTACCCAAGTGATTCAGGGGTAAACAAGGTAACGAGATAAACAATCTAGGGTGACCTATTGGGTCCCATCAAAATTAACCTATGCATGAATAAATGATATTAAAGAACATTATTGGGTAAAAAGTGGTCAAGGGCACAACTTGCCTTCAACGAGCTCCTGCTCAGCAGTATCTACCAGCTGAACCTCAGAATCCTCTGTAGCTTGCTTGTCTACTCGCATCAACACAATACATAAATAGTATAACAAAAATTAACATTACACCAAACATATAAATAAAATACACAGTAATAATCTAGACACAAAAATGAGATCATAGGAACTGGAATTATTAATTTTGGAGTTATATATTTTAAGTTATGAATTTTCCAAGGTTTTATGTATTTAATACAAGATTAAGTACTAGATAAATTTTAATGTGTCTGTCATGTTAAAACAGTGACACTAATGGATAGATAATAATATTACAAAAATTTAGGAACTGGAATAGACCAATTTGGAGCTCATATGCATTTTATATGAATTATGCAAATTCTAGGAATTGTTTTTACATTAAAACTCATTTTCTAATTCATTTTCCTGATTTTTATAACTCTCTGGACGGGGCCTCATTTTCTGTAAAGTACAGGGGCGCTGGCATAAAAGATTCTAAGACACATACCGCCCTGCGCAGAGGACTGCGGGTTAATTTTTTTAATAACCTAGGGTTTCTTTAGATAAATGCCACGCGAAAGGGTATCTTAAGATGTCGGCCGCACGATCCAGTATGGACGACATGGATTAGACGCGGAAGCGTTATGTACTGAAATTTTCCCCCGATCGCCAGATCCAGAATGGACGGTTGAGGGACGACCACGTCCTGATCGGATCACAACCGAACATCATCGAAACGACGATTCAGATCCTACCTCACGAAGAGGCACGCTATAATCTAATCTAGTCCGTTCTTTAAGAATCCGACGGTAGAAACCCAGCCCCCCCTACTCAGGCCAAACTCCGGTGGCCGAGCAGGGCCATACGGCGGCGCGCCATGGCCGGCGACTCCGCAACCCCCAACGGTACACGGTTCTCTAGGGTATCGAACACTAAACGAAATTGAGAAGGTGACGGATCCGGATAGGGGTTTCTTACAATGGTTCTAGTCGAGCCTTTGGCTGTCCACGGTGCTCCACGGATCCGTGATGGAGGCGGAGCACCGGTGAGCGATTGCCGGCGTCCCGAGCTCCAATCGCGCCAAGTGAGGCCACGCACGCACACCGACAACCGTGCCGGAGCACCCAGGCCTACAATCGCGACCATGCAGGCGATGCAGCTGCGACACCACGACAGCATACCTTCTCTTTCCTTCTCTCACCGATTCCTCGCTGCGCGATGTCGTTGGGGCAAAGAAGGAGAAAGGGAGTCTCACCACCAATGGAATGAACACGGCCAACGACGTCGCTAGTGAAGTGTGCGGATCAATGGCGCGCGGTGATGCCCCGACCGAAATCGCCACTGCGCGGTACAGAAAATCGCCGAGTCCTGCCTCTTGGTCCTGCCCGCGCGCACCAGAAGCTCCCGCCGCGCCCAGGCCTGATGCCGCAGAGGACGTCGCCCACGGTACAGGGAGCACCGCAGCCACCACGCACGTCGAGAACCCGGACGTTCACCTCCCCGGCACTCAAATTTTGTTTTCTCTCTCCCTCGGCTACCGCACGATTGTAGGAGCAGATTGAACCCTATAAACCCCGTGACGGAGTCCAGATGAGGCGGCGTTGGCGGAGGGAGACCGATTCCATGGGTTTGTTGCGCCAAACGGGGAGTCCGCGGCTGGTAAATCGCGGCGCTCGGTTGAAGCCGGTCCGCGTTTCGCGCGAGGAAGAAGAACGTGCGGTAGCGCGCACGAGGGAATGACAGGCGGGCCCGTGTACTAGTGAAACGGAGGGAAAAGCGGTCGCGAGAGATGGCTGTCCGGTAGACCCTGCAAGGCAGTGGCACACGCACGCGAAGACGCGCCTGGCAAGGCTGTCCCACCTGTCGGCGCGGATTTTCTCCCGCCAGCGCAAGTATGGCTAGGTGGGCCGCGCAGTTGGGCTGGTCAGGGTGGAGTCGGCCCGCATGGCTCTTTTTATTCTTTTCTTATTTTTTATTTCCAATTTCAATTTGAATTCAAATTCAAATTCAAACTTGGTGGCTTAGGGATTACAAATTATATTTATGCCATCAAAAGTATTAATTTGTGTAACACCCCAGGTGTTTATATTTAGCTCGACAACGAGTATGAATTTAAGCACGTAATGTCAGCGGATAAAACAGATGTTAAATTTTAAACATCTTTGCCTATCGCGATTTTTATATCGCATTGGGGTCGTCTGTCGCGAGTGCGACATCGCTTTTATTTTTATCCATCTGGGCTCTTCCGAAATTTTCGTGATGTTCGGAACATAGTTGTTCTGAAAATCGGTACGTCCGATGATTATTTAAAAAAATTCATCGCTCGCGCGAATACGAATTCGGAAGCTCGACGTGCTTTTGCGATTTTTATCCCGAACAAATTAATTTGAACTCGGCGACAGAAATGTTCGGAGTAAAATAATCTGAATCGCGTATCGTCCGAGAAAAATCATGCGTGAGGTTACAATCCAATTAATTCTTCAGCACGCTGTTTCAACGACAAAAATCGCGTTTACGTTCGCAGATTGTGTTTCGGCTAATTTCGGTCGAATCACGTCGAACAAGTTAGTCAGAACTCGTCGACTAAGATTTTCGGTGCAAATAATTCTGTTCCCACTCGTCAACCGAGACAGCTCGTTCGAGGATTTATAATTGAAATTTATTCGTTTAGTAAGTTATCTGCCCTAAATTAAATCGGGCTGAGATAGTTAGAGCTGATACCCAATATTTTGAATTAATTTATTTCCCTGATTTGTGGTAGGAGATAAATTTTCGTTCGACACCAAATTAATTGGAAATCGCAAACATAGTTTTCAGTCCGAAACAACCCAGACCAATGTAATTAGAACTGAAAGCGAGTAATTAGCGATCAATTTGGTTCGCTAATTTATAGAAAGAAATGTGTATTCTGTACCGTGTCGATCCTTTATTTATCTCGAGATATCGTGATCCAAAATATCTGCGATTCTTTATTAAAGGAAAAATAAGAAAATGAATCTTAAAAAAAGAGAGAGAAAAAAAAAATCATTACGTTCCTATCGCATGGCACATGAAGATTTTTCTTCTATCCCTGATTTTTCTCACGGAAGCCGCTTTCCCTCAGATATTTCAATCGTTGGCCATATCTCTTCCCTCCCTTGATTTTTCGAGCTGCCTTCTCTCTTCCTGATTTTCCTTGCGCCGCTGCAGATCCGTGCGAAAAAAAAAAATTTTCGCACGCCCAGCCGCTCAAGCTCCTGGAAGATTATCCCGCCGCCGAGCTCATCCTCTGCTCTCCCTGCTCACCGGCGGAAGCCCCCAGCCGTGTTCCAGCCGTCGGTCTTATCCCGTCGCAGGATATTTCCTGCTCTCTCTCCTCGGCCGCTCGGTTCCTTCTCGTGGACGCGTGCTCCATTCCTGCTTATCTCTCCCTCAGATTGGTTTGCGCCGCTGGTGCTTCATCTTCTCCCGGCGCCGCGGCTCCCCCGAGCTCTCTCTCCCATGCTGCGCGCGCGCCCTCACCTTCTCCCCCTGTTCGCTCGCGTGAAGGCGTGCTCCGCTGGCTCGGCCGACGCGCGCGCTCTGTCTCTCCCTCAGCCGTCGCACCCTGCTTCTCGCGCGCGCGCCTGCCTAGCCCCAGCGCTCGGCCTCCTACGCGCGGGTCTCTGGCGCTCCGTCGTCCTCCCTGCGCACGCGTCGCAGCCTCCAACTCCTCCCAGCCGTTCTTCCCTGTGCGCGTGAGTCTCTCTACGCGCAGCTCGCCTTGCTCCCTGCTGCTCGCCCGGTCGAGCTCCCTGACCGCCACGCCGTGAATTTTCCTGCGCGCGTGTCTCCTTGTGCACGCGTCGCTGTCGAGTTCTCTGGTGTTTGCGTACCATGAAGTTCCTCCAGCGTCGTGGCTTTCCAATTCCTTCTAGTCGCGCGCACGAATTTTCTTTACTCGGCTTTAACTTCCAATCACGTCGTCGATCTCGTCGTTTGCCGTCGAGTCGTCAAACACGTCATCTCCGGCTCGATCCCCACCTCACCAGCTTATCCCAGACTTCAATCGAAGGTCGTAGTCGTTCGTGCATGCTCAAGAAAACCCAAGAATCGTGTGAAGACGAAGTTAGCAGCGCGATTTTCCCCAAGCGCTCGACAAATTGCCTGGATCGGAAAATCGCTACCGATCTTGCGGCCTCGAGTCAGCTGCTGAAACGGTAAGCTGATAAATTATTCAGAATAATTCGATCGTTGAAATAATTAATGTGCTAGTGCGATACTCATTAAGGTGCTCGATAAATTGCATAAGTCACGAAACTCTCGTCGACTTCGCAGTTCTTGCGATTATCGAGCCAGATTCAGCTATAGCGAATTATTTCGCTATTCCGGTCACTTAGCTGAATTAGTGAATCGAGTAGAATTTTGGTAGATATACATGTTGTGTGATGATAAAATATTTTTATCAATTATAAAGATGTAGTATAATTTATAAAGCAAAGGATTAGTTTAGAATTTAATTAATTAACTGATAAGTTGTGATTAGGCTAATTGTATTTTATGTGTATAGTTTGTTGTTCATGATGTTTGTGTTAGTTTTAGTTAATCTAGAGAAGCACAATTGTTACGCTTAGTCGTACGCTGATAACTAGTGTTTCCGTATAAGATAGTTCAATGCCTCGCCGCTAGGTGTTTAAATTCGCCATCGCGTAGCACTATTTAGGTGTGTGTTATTCTTGTCGATATGCATTCATGTGCATAATGCATTTCATTTAGGTGCGATAATTAATCACGTGATGCGGAAGACGACCCCAAGTCGACCCCAAGCGCGGATTATTCCGCATGGTGATACTGATGGACGAATCTGAAGATGGATAATTGAACGAGTACCAAGACAAAGGCTGCTCGTCAAGCGAACGTCGTCTAACAACACTAACCTAGTGTTACTCAGGCAAGCCCCGGTGCATTTGCCACCTTCCTTGATGTTTTTAAAATCTTTCTCACTTGATTGCTGCATTAGGTGATAGGAGTTGATTGCCAAAACAATTCCTGCATTACCTTCCTTGAACTTGATTACCTTCCTTGATCACCCGTTTTATAAAAGATTTTTGATGCTTAGTCTTGCTTTAGAAAAACAAAATGTTTTGTTTTTACAAAATATGATGTGGCAAAAGTGGGTGGGATGTTTTCAAAAATAAAACTTGATGGTGAATCTGTCAAAGGCCTTGATGGATTCAACATCGGAAAAGATGTATCTCTGCCAGGTACCAAGTTTTTGGGATAAAATGCTTAAGCTGAGACCGGGCGGGTGACTTGCACGAGAAAGAGAGTCTCGGTGTAGTGTCTCCGTCTGAGTCGATTAAGGACCGTCTCGATGTAGGCTTGATGATCGAGGACCCTTTAGCTGGTCACATGCCTCGTCATGGGTAAGCCTTGCCTCGGGCAGACTAAGGCCGGAATAAGATAACACGAAATGGGCGTGGAGCGGTGGCGAGAGTAGCGTGTACCCTCCGTGGCAAGAGGCTGGACGGTGGTGTATCTGTGCTCTCGGTTTGCGTGAACCTGATCCGGTCTTAAGAACCCCGGTGGCGGGTTGACATATGCAAGGGTTAAGTGCTACATATGTCGTGTGATTGGAGATCCTCAGCTGAGTATAATCGATTCGGATCGCCGTACCTTCGCGGTTATGAAGACTTGGTCACTGCCCTACACGTAGCATTCCACTAAAGACGATGGGTTTTTGTTAAGAAATTGGCTAGTGCAGGACCAGTGATTGAACTAGGGTAGAAAGAACTCTAGTTGCAGGTAATTTTACTTAATTTGACAAATAAAATTGGATTTTTAAGGATCCACTTTAGTAAGCATTTCTGCAAAACAGAGTCTTTGATTATTGAAAAGCCTTACCTTGACTCCCTTAAGCCAGCATACCCTTGAGAGTCTTTTCTTTAGTCGGGTAAGACTTGCTGAGTAATTCCATACTCAGGGTTTTATTCCCTGTTGTTTTTCAGGTCTAACTTTGTGATGCTGTGATGGTGTTAAGTGCCGGTGGGCTCGGCCTTCTTATAAGTCTAAGTAACCCTTCTATACTTCTTATTGAGGATGGTCACTTGAGCTAGCATATATTTTAAACTTATATTTTTGTAACCACTCCGATAAAATAATATAAAATTTTTGTAACTTGTAAAATTTGGTAGTAAGATTTCCGCTGCAAAAATGTTGTGTGTGATTTGTGTTACTTAATCCCGCGGTTCTGGTTGAAAGTGGTTTATCCGATGTCCTTGGGGCAATCGGACAGATCCTGTTGAGTTATCTGGTGCACATGCATGGCTGTCTGAGGTCTTTGGGACAAGGACAGGTGCATGTGGGCCCAATAACTTGGAGGTTCTGCCACAGCTGGTATCGGAGCTGGATTAAGTATATACGGTCACATACATATTTTGAAAACAAAAGTTTTGGTTTTGAAAAACCTATTTTCAACTAAACACATTGTTTGGCTTTGAAAAACAGTTTTGAAAAACTATAATGCTAGCGACATCCTCTATTAAGCCCTAAAGTAAGGACTATCAGGTGGCTTAGTTGAAAACCATAACCCACAACTGGGTGGGTATTGCATACATGTGTATTGTTATTTTTAAGGCCATTCAGTTCTGAATGGATCGACGCTCAGGTAAGGTGAGATGTGAGAGCATGACCGAACAAACGTCGGTCTAGGGAAGAGTGTAAAAAGCGCTTGATTATATACATGTTCTACATATGTATATATGAAGGCTGCGATGTGGAGTAATTACTTTTCTGGGAATTCAGTACCCCATGGATGTGTATGGGTATACAGACATGGGAATACTGAGAAGTGTAATATACTTGTAACGACGCACCTACGCTCAGGTAAGAAGGTGAGTTACCATAATGAGTTGCCCTATGGTTAAAGTGTGGCAACAGCGCCTATGCGTGGCTCGGCGCTTAATGATGAGCTGGCCTCCATATAGAAATATATGGAGTATAAACTGTGATAAACTGTCATGTGTGACTTGCATCATTGGGAAATTGGGCTGCAATGGATTTTCTGCAGGTACACTAACCTCGAAAACGTATGTGTAGTTGACGATTAGAAAAATACCGTGAGAATCGTAATTATGCCACCGCTATAAAACGTTATGGCCACAGTATGTTGGCAAAAATCAGTGAGGACGTGTAGGACGAGCATGCATTCTGATTGTTGCATCCTGTTTGTCACCTATACACCCGAGATGCTTCTCTCATCTTTATTCCAGCAACCATTGATTGTAAATAATGTGGTGTAATGCTCAATTATGAACTTCGATGAAATAGGTGTCCTCCATTCTTTAGGTAACCTATTAAGGTCTTATATGGTGTTTGCTCTTGTGCTTGATGTGTCGATAGAAGGTTAGTAACTTGTTGCTTAAACCCAGAATTAGGCCATGTTCTTATTTAGTGAACCATGACCCAAAACTTAAAATTTTCCGTTATCACTCTAGGGCCAAACACATAAAAATAAATGCCTAGATAATTTCTATGTTGGACCTAAAGTGTACCCAGCTTAAAACAAGAATCTCGAGTCATGTATCCATCCTAAACCATGTCCTTGTTCGGTTGGTGTAAGCTGATGTACCTTATCCAGTTCGCCTGTTCTTAAGGATCGTCATGTTGCTTTATCAACCTAACTTAAGAAAGTTTTATCCGATCATTTTCTTGAATTTTATGCCTTTGGTTTCCTCATATCTATTAAAGGCATACCAACTTAATCCTATGACTGTTTTCCATCCGTATCTAATCAGATAATAATCCTTGACCTTGTAATCCCTACGATGGGCATAGAAATATGCTTGGGGCTGAATTAACAGTCTCCCATCATACTACTTTCGTCAAGTTTAGGTTATGGCCATACCTTGTTCGTTTCATCGGGCCATGATCTATTTGGTCGCTACTTGTAACCATTTTACAGGTGGAGTATTTCTTTGTATATTGTCACCCTTGCCCAATCCATTGGTGTCGCATGAGACTTCTTATTGGTTATGTCTGATAATGGTGTTATGACCAAAACTTGTGGTGCCGTGACGAAACCGAGGGCCTTCTGTGTGTGCGCACATGGTTGCGCTACTCGGCACACGCTAATATCACAGTTAGTAGTCATAATCCATTATGAGATTATATCAATATGTTATCTTCCGTAGACCTCTTCCTTGAAACAATTTCTATGTTGTTTGTGGAGTGATCAAGCAACATCTGTCATCTCCGCTGGATCAAAAGAGCATACCACTTTCATGCGTGGTCTTATTTCTTTTGATCTTAGTAGTAACTACTCATACAAGTTCCCTTTACATCCTTTGTAAAGGTGAAGTCTTGGAGCTTGTTAGTGTTGCAAGACAACTAATTAGCTCTCAAAATGGAGATCTGCTTCCCCTGCCGCTAAGATGCAGGAGTTTGTTTATTCACTCTCTCGTTTAATCCCTGTATTTCCTAACCAAGTCAATTCATCTCGCATGAAGAAACGGATGAACAACATGACCAAATGGATTTCTACACAAATGCATGCCTTTTTGCTAGCAAATGTGAACTCTCGACCCTTGGCTTACCGATGGTGCCGAGAGGACTTGCTCAATGTCAAAAGTAGTTTAACGAGTTGGTTTTACTAACCTGTAACTGCATCGTGAACAAAGGTTGAGCTTAGAGATCGATTTGTCGAGTTATCTAAACCCAGTTTAGTTCAAACCATTCTAAGAAAGTACTTACACGAATCAAGTTAAGTCGACTAATAACCACCTAATTATCGCTCTAGTCATGCCTCGATCGTCTCGCGTGTGCTTTTCCAGCATGAGTGATCATGTCGAGCCATGCCTAGTGCTTGATAAAATGGACTAGTTGTAAAGTCTGTATCTATAGATCCCTCCGCTGGTGATTCTCTCGAATCTATACCATCTTTCGTGGACTTGAATTCTCGGGTTAGCCACATGTTAACCGCGACAGTATTCAACGTCCCCACTCGTCTCGTGTGCTACAAACTCACTGTGACCACTTGTTGGTAAACTTCATTCTGTATGTTTTACCCAAGAGGTTGCATCTGATTCTGTTTGGGTAAAGTCGCATATTTACCGCTCGCTCAACAGACTCAGATAGTACAGTGTCATCAGAAAGAGTAAACTGCACACATAGAACCTTATGTGTACCTCTGGCAGATATTGTCTCTTTGGTGGACATTACTAAATTAGCCTAAGGCGATACATGTTATGTCCGCTAGAGAAACCACACTCTGAGACACTTGCCTTTGCTCAGAACTGTCTCACGATTATCGCTGATATGGATGTGGGTTACATGCTTCTCTACCCTTAGAAGTCTTTCGCTCCGAATCTCGGGACGAGATTCTTTTAAGGGGGGAGGGCTGTAACACCCCAGGTGTTTATATTTAGCTCGACAACGAGTATGAATTTAAGCACGTAATGTCAGCGGATAAAACAGATGTTAAATTTTAAACATCTTTGCCTATCGCGATTTTTATATCGCATTGGGGTCGTCTGTCGCGAGTGCGACATCGCTTTTATTTTTATCCATCTGGGCTCTTCCGAAATTTTCGTGATGTTCGGAACATAGTTGTTCTGAAAATCGGTACGTCCGATGATTATTTAAAAAAATTCATCGCTCGCGCGAATACGAATTCGGAAGCTCGACGTGCTTTTGCGATTTTTATCCCGAACAAATTAATTTGAACTCGGCGACAGAAATGTTCGGAGTAAAATAATCTGAATCGCGTATCGTCCGAGAAAAATCATGCGTGAGGTTACAATCCAATTAATTCTTCAGCACGCTGTTTCAACGACAAAAATCGCGTTTACGTTCGCAGATTGTGTTTCGGCTAATTTCGGTCGAATCACGTCGAACAAGTTAGTCAGAACTCGTCGACTAAGATTTTCGGTGCAAATAATTCTGTTCCCACTCGTCAACCGAGACAGCTCGTTCGAGGATTTATAATTGAAATTTATTCGTTTAGTAAGTTATCTGCCCTAAATTAAATCGGGCTGAGATAGTTAGAGCTGATACCCAATATTTTGAATTAATTTATTTCCCTGATTTGTGGTAGGAGATAAATTTTCGTTCGACACCAAATTAATTGGAAATCGCAAACATAGTTTTCAGTCCGAAACAACCCAGACCAATGTAATTAGAACTGAAAGCGAGTAATTAGCGATCAATTTGGTTCGCTAATTTATAGAAAGAAATGTGTATTCTGTACCGTGTCGATCCTTTATTTATCTCGAGATATCGTGATCCAAAATATCTGCGATTCTTTATTAAAGGAAAAATAAGAAAATGAATCTTAAAAAAAGAGAGAGAAAAAAAAAATCATTACGTTCCTATCGCATGGCACATGAAGATTTTTCTTCTATCCCTGATTTTTCTCACGGAAGCCGCTTTCCCTCAGATATTTCAATCGTTGGCCATATCTCTTCCCTCCCTTGATTTTTCGAGCTGCCTTCTCTCTTCCTGATTTTCCTTGCGCCGCTGCAGATCCGTGCGAAAAAAAAAAAATTTTCGCACGCCCAGCCGCTCAAGCTCCTGGAAGATTATCCCGCCGCCGAGCTCATCCTCTGCTCTCCCTGCTCACCGGCGGAAGCCCCCAGCCGTGTTCCAGCCGTCGGTCTTATCCCGTCGCAGGATATTTCCTGCTCTCTCTCCTCGGCCGCTCGGTTCCTTCTCGTGGACGCGTGCTCCATTCCTGCTTATCTCTCCCTCAGATTGGTTTGCGCCGCTGGTGCTTCATCTTCTCCCGGCGCCGCGGCTCCCCCGAGCTCTCTCTCCCATGCTGCGCGCGCGCCCTCACCTTCTCCCCCTGTTCGCTCGCGTGAAGGCGTGCTCCGCTGGCTCGGCCGACGCGCGCGCTCTGTCTCTCCCTCAGCCGTCGCACCCTGCTTCTCGCGCGCGCGCCTGCCTAGCCCCAGCGCTCGGCCTCCTACGCGCGGGTCTCTGGCGCTCCGTCGTCCTCCCTGCGCACGCGTCGCAGCCTCCAACTCCTCCCAGCCGTTCTTCCCTGTGCGCGTGAGTCTCTCTACGCGCAGCTCGCCTTGCTCCCTGCTGCTCGCCCGGTCGAGCTCCCTGACCGCCACGCCGTGAATTTTCCTGCGCGCGTGTCTCCTTGTGCACGCGTCGCTGTCGAGTTCTCTGGTGTTTGCGTACCATGAAGTTCCTCCAGCGTCGTGGCTTTCCAATTCCTTCTAGTCGCGCGCACGAATTTTCTTTACTCGGCTTTAACTTCCAATCACGTCGTCGATCTCGTCGTTTGCCGTCGAGTCGTCAAACACGTCATCCCCGGCTCGATCCCCACCTCACCAGCTTATCCCAGACTTCAATCGAAGGTCGTAGTCGTTCGTGCATGCTCAAGAAAACCCAAGAATCGTGTGAAGACGAAGTTAGCAGCGCGATTTTCCCCAAGCGCTCGACAAATTGCCTGGATCGGAAAATCGCTACCGATCTTGCGGCCTCGAGTCAGCTGCTGAAACGGTAAGCTGATAAATTATTCAGAATAATTCGATCGTTGAAATAATTAATGTGCTAGTGCGATACTCATTAAGGTGCTCGATAAATTGCATAAGTCACGAAACTCTCGTCGACTTCGCAGTTCTTGCGATTATCGAGCCAGATTCAGCTATAGCGAATTATTTCGCTATTCCGGTCACTTAGCTGAATTAGTGAATCGAGTAGAATTTTGGTAGATATACATGTTGTGTGATGATAAAATATTTTTATCAATTATAAAGATGTAGTATAATTTATAAAGCAAAGGATTAGTTTAGAATTTAATTAATTAACTGATAAGTTGTGATTAGGCTAATTGTATTTTATGTGTATAGTTTGTTGTTCATGATGTTTGTGTTAGTTTTAGTTAATCTAGAGAAGCACAATTGTTACGCTTAGTCGTACGCTGATAACTAGTGTTTCCGTATAAGATAGTTCAATGCCTCGCCGCTAGGTGTTTAAATTCGCCATCGCGTAGCACTATTTAGGTGTGTGTTATTCTTGTCGATATGCATTCATGTGCATAATGCATTTCATTTAGGTGCGATAATTAATCACGTGATGCGGAAGATGACCCCAAGTCGACCCCAAGCGCGGATTATTCCGCATGGTGATACTGATGGACGAATCTGAAGATGGATAATTGAACGAGTACCAAGACAAAGGCTGCTCGTCAAGCGAACGTCGTCTAACAACACTAACCTAGTGTTACTCAGGCAAGCCCCGGTGCATTTGCCACCTTCCTTGATGTTTTTAAAATCTTTCTCACTTGATTGCTGCATTAGGTGATAGGAGTTGATTGCCAAAACAATTCCTGCATTACCTTCCTTGAACTTGATTACCTTCTTTGATCACCCGTTTTATAAAAGATTTTTGATGCTTAGTCTTGCTTTAGAAAAACAAAATGTTTTGTTTTTACAAAATATGATGTGGCAAAAGTGGGTGGGATGTTTTCAAAAATAAAACTTGATGGTGAATCTGTCAAAGGCCTTGATGGATTCAACATCGGAAAAGATGTATCTCTGCCAGGTACCAAGTTTTTGGGATAAAATGCTTAAGCTGAGACCGGGCGGGTGACTTGCACGAGAAAGAGAGTCTCGGTGTAGTGTCTCCGTCTGAGTCGATTAAGGACCGTCTCGATGTAGGCTTGATGATCGAGGACCCTTTAGCTGGTCACATGCCTCGTCATGGGTAAGCCTTGCCTCGGGCAGACTAAGGCCGGAATAAGATAACACGAAATGGGCGTGGAGCGGTGGCGAGAGTAGCGTGTACCCTCCGTGGCAAGAGGCTGGACGGTGGTGTATCTGTGCTCTCGGTTTGCGTGAACCTGATCCGGTCTTAAGAACCCCGGTGGCGGGTTGACATATGCAAGGGTTAAGTGCTACATATGTCGTGTGATTGGAGATCCTCAGCTGAGTATAATCGATTCGGATCGCCGTACCTTCGCGGTTATGAAGACTTGGTCACTGCCCTACACGTAGCATTCCACTAAAGACGATGGGTTTTTGTTAAGAAATTGGCTAGTGCAGGACCAGTGATTGAACTAGGGTAGAAAGAACTCTAGTTGCAGGTAATTTTACTTAATTTGACAAATAAAATTGGATTTTTAAGGATCCACTTTAGTAAGCATTTCTGCAAAACAGAGTCTTTGATTATTGAAAAGCCTTACCTTGACTCCCTTAAGCCAGCATACCCTTGAGAGTCTTTTCTTTAGTCGGGTAAGACTTGCTGAGTAATTCCATACTCAGGGTTTTATTCCCTGTTGTTTTTCAGGTCTAACTTTGTGATGCTGTGATGGTGTTAAGTGCCGGTGGGCTCGGCCTTCTTATAAGTCTAAGTAACCCTTCTATACTTCTTATTGAGGATGGTCACTTGAGCTAGCATATATTTTAAACTTATATTTTTGTAACCACTCCGATAAAATAATATAAAATTTTTGTAACTTGTAAAATTTGGTAGTAAGATTTCCGCTGCAAAAATGTTGTGTGTGATTTGTGTTACTTAATCCCGCGGTTCTGGTTGAAAGTGGTTTATCCGATGTCCTTGGGGCAATCGGACAGATCCTGTTGAGTTATCTGGTGCACATGCATGGCTGTCTGAGGTCTTTGGGACAAGGACAGGTGCATGTGGGCCCAATAACTTGGAGGTTCTGCCACAATTTGGAGATATTTTTAGATATATTATTTATATTTTTATATCCTTTCTTCTTTTTTTCCTCTTCTCTCCTTTTTCTTATTTTCAAACCCTAATTTCAATTTAGGGTTTAATTCTACATCTCCAGTCATTATTTTATTCCTACTATTATTGCTATTTTGATTTGAATGCACAAGCAAACAAGATATCCAACATGATGCATAGCTTATTGGGTTGCATTTATTTATTCATTTACTTTAAATATGGTTATTCTCATGATATAATGAGTAGATGGCCAAACATGTATATAAAGGAATATAATTTCTCCTTTTTGATTTTCTTACAAAGTGGGTATTACAAATCCTACCCCCCTTAAAAATAATCTCGTCCTCGAGATTTAGGAAGGTAGGGAAAAGATGGGGAAAATCTATGCGAAGCTCTTCTTCTCTTTCCCATGTTGCTTCATCTTCACCGTGGTGACTCCATTGCACTTTGCACATCTTTATCACCTTATTTCTCGTAACTCGAGTCAAAGTATCAAGAATCTTGATCGGATACTCCGTGTAAGCCAAATCACCCTGAACACTAAGCTCTTCCATTGGTAACTGTTCCTCAGGGACACGGAGATACTTCTTAAGTTGAGACACATGGAATACATTATGTACATCAGATAGATTATCAAGTAGCTCGAGTTGGTATGCCATCTCCCCAACTCGCCTAAAGATCAAGAATGGTCCAATAAAACGAGGGGACAATTTGCCCTTGAATTTAAATCTCCTCATTCCACGAAGTGGTGACACCTTGAGGTACACATGATCACCTTCCTCAAATTCCAGTGGTCTTCTTCTATTATCCGCATAGCTCTTTTATCTGGTCTGAGCTACCCGCAAATTCTCCCGAATTATACGGACTTGTTCTTCTGCCTCTTGAATAAGTTTAGGTCCAAAGAATTGTCTCTCTCCCATCTGATCCCAATATAGAGGAGTCCTGCACTTTCTCCCATACAAAGCTTCAAAAGGTGACATCTTCAGACTGGCCTGATAACTATTATTATATGAGAACTCAGCATAAGGTAGACTTTTATCCCAACTTCCTCCATGTTGAAGGGCACAAGCTCTCAACATATCTTCTAATACTTGATTAGTTCTTTCGGTCTGTCCATCGGTCTGAGGGTGATAAGCCGTACTAAAATTCAACTTTGTACTCATGTTCTCATGAAAGCTTCTCCAAAATCTTGAGGTAAACTGTGAACCTCAATCAGACACGATCTTCTTTGGTACTCCATGTAAACACACAATCCGAGCCATATATAACTCTGCTAGCTGAGAACCTTTATATGTAGTCTTTATAGGAATGAAGTGAGCCACTTTAGTCAATCTATCCACAATCACCCATATAGCATCATATCCTTTCTGGGTGCGAGGCAATCCTGTAATGAAATCCATACCAATCTCTTCCCATTTCCACTCGGGTATCTTCAGTGGGTGCAGTAGTCTAGCTGGCCTCTGGTGTTCAGCCTTAACTCTTTGACACACATCGCACATAATCATATGTGCAGCCACATCTCTCTTCAGTCCATACTAGCAGTACTAATGCTTCAAATCCTGATACATCTTGGTACTCCAAAGATGAATAGAATAATCCGAGTCATGGGCCTCCTTTAAAATAGTCTCTCGAAGGCTTTCAATGTCAGGAACACACATCCTGTCCTTGAACCATACGGTGCCTTGCTCATCTTCCGTAAATTCCGGACCTCGACCTTCAGTAATCAGTTCCTTAATCTCTTGTATCTTAGCATCACCAATTTGTCCTTTGCGGATTTCTTGCTCCAAAGTAGGTTCCACATCAATAGTAACTCCTTCAGTATGAGCAACTATCCCCAGGTTAAGTCTCCTGAAATCCTCAACAATCTCGTCGGGTAGCTGGGCAACAATAGCTGAATGAACATGCTCCTTGCGACTCAAGGCATCTGCAACCAAATTTGCCTTGCCCGGGTGATAGTGAATCTCCAAATCATAATCCTTAATAAGCTCCAACCAACGGCGTTGCCTAAGGTTGAGATCCTTCTGAGTGAATATATACTTCAAACCCTTATGATCTGTGTACACTTGGCACTTGGTTCCCATGATATAATGTCTCCAAATCTTAAGCGCATGCACATCGGCTGCCAATTCCAACTCATGCGTGGGGTAGTTCAATTCATGTCTCCGTAACTGACGAGAAGCATAGGCAATCACATGTCCTTCCTGCATGAGCACACATCCTAAGCCTTGGCCACATGCATCACAATAAATATCAAATCCTTTTTGTAGGTCTGGCATAACCAATACTGGTGGTGACATCAATCTTTTCTTCAATTGATCAAAGCTGTCTTGGCACTTCTCATCCCACTTACATTCTCTTACTTTCTCCAGAAGCGAGGTCATAGGCTTAGTAATCTTAGAAAATCCTTCAATAAATCTCCGATAATATCCTGCAAGTCCCAAGAACGCCGAATCTCAGTAACTGTAGTGGGTATGCTCCACGCCACTATCTCCTTGACTTTTGCAGGATCCACTAATATCCCTCCAGTATAAATGATATGTCCAAGGAATGACACCTCGCCAATCCAAAGCTCGCATTTACTATACTTGGCGTGTTGATTATATCGTAGCTTCTGTAGCACCAATATCAGATGTTCCTCATGACCACTATCACTCTTAGAATAAATAAAAATATTGTCGATAAAGACCACGACAAATCTGTCCAGCCCATGAACACCTTATCCTTGAGATCCATAAGATAGGCTGGTGTATTGGTTAGTCTAAATGACATAACGGTAAACTCATATAAACCATATCGGGTCGATAAAATCGTCTTGGGAATATCCGATGGCCAAATCTTCATTTGGTGATAACCCGGTCGGAGTTCAATCTTCGAGAATACCCTTGCACCTCTCATCTGATTAAATAAATCCTTAATGCAGGGTAATGGACACTTGTTCTTCACAGTGACGTCGTTAAGGGACCTATAATCCACGCACATCCCTTGCGATCTATCTTTCTTCTGTACAAATAGAACTGGCGCTCCCCCAAGGTGAGGAATTCGAACGAATGTACTCAGTCTCTTGTAATTCTGTTAATTGCTTCTTAAGTTCCTTTAGTTCTTCTACGAACATCCTGTATGGCCGTTTAGAAATAGGAGTCGTCCCAGGTAACAGATCAATGACCAACTCAACATCCATATGTGGTGGCACCCCTAATAACTCCTTTGGAAAGACATCCGGAAAATCTCTAACTACACGGATGTTGTCACCCACAAACTTCTCATCTTCTAAGAATGTTGTTAGACTGATGGTGGTAGTTACTGCAACTTCAACTTCAAATCTTTGTCCTTTGGAACTGGTGAGTTCTACGGTTCCCTTAGCACAGTGTATATACTGCCTTTGCCTTTCTTAACCATGACATACCAAGGATCACGTCTATAGTGCTCTCTTCTAACACTATAGGAGTAGCCCATCTGGGTTAAAAATACAGGGTAAGAAAGGAAGAATTGTAGACAAGGCGAGTAATTACGAGAAATGTTACTGCGGGGGATTTATTAGCTAAGTAGATTAGTGTGTTATCCACTAAAGCTAATACATTACCTTATGGTGGTACATGCTAAGATGCCCGTCTATATTATTTCAATCAATCAAAGAAGCAAATCAGGCATTGATCATCAGAACAATCAACCAACATTTTTAATAGAGAAAATAATTTTAATTTCGTCTTAGGTTCCCTATCTCTGAAAAAGTTCATAGTTGTAGGATTCCAAGGTGTGAAATCCATCTTGTTTTAGAGTAGTAAAGGTAAGAATAATCAGAGTAGAATAGAAAAAGGTGAGACAGGATCAAGGTAAGATAAGTATAGAATGAATTAGAGTAAGGTAAGTAGGTAAGAGTCTGTCCATTTCTATCTAGGTCTCGTCCTACAGTAAATATTCCTTTGATACCACTTCTGTCACACCCGGCTTTATGGAACAAAGTCAGGTGCATCTCATACATGCGCCAAGAAGACAACATATATAATAACAGAGTGTATAGAGATAAATGTCACAAAACGTCAGAGTGCTTATTACATAGCGGAAGACTTATTACAAAATAAAAGAATAAATATAAAACGAACTAAGGATCGTCGGCGCCAATGTCAACTGAGAAACGCCACCTAGATCAGATCATACTCCTTGCCTTGTGGCTCCTCCTGAACCACCTGTTCTTCTCCTGTGGGGGGTGTGAGACAGCAAGGGTGAGCTCACACATGATCATAGCTCAACAAGTTGTGGGGAACCAGTGGACATAAACTCACAAAGGTGTGAGTTCATGTGATGTGTAAGGCTAATCAATGATAGGGGTTAAAGCTGAGCATTGCTTTTAAGTAGTTGGTCAAAATTTTATTAGCAGTTACTAAGTGTAAGTAAATACCAAACCTTAAATAAAGTAATTGAACAAAATTAATAATAAACCCATGCAATGCAAATGACAAAATTGAATTTAAGTTCCATAATTAAAACATCAGAGAGTCCTGAGCCACTCATGACCGTGAGCTCGGCTAGTATACCAGTTTTACACTCTGCAGAGGTTGTACCCTTTACCCACAAGTCACGTTACCCATCTGCCAAGGGGTCGCGACTCCCATACACCTCTACCTAGGAAGCGCGGTAGGGCAACACTACGAGGCCTTTACAAAGTTCCACTAGCTTCCGAAAACCCGCTACAGTTTATGGGAAGCGCACTTGCAAGAATCCCCCGTCTGACCGCCATCGCAGCTAAATCAACCCGAGAACCTCCTTGCATGCAACTCCCCTACTGCCCTTGCCCCTTTCGGGTAAGGTAGTCTTCCACTAGCTTTCCTAATTAGTTAGCCAAGGGCGTCCCATTAAACCCTTGTGGTGGCACGTGTTTCTCAAGTTAAGCTCTATGTTCCAATTAACATTAATGAACTTGACATGAACATAAATAGAATAACAAAAAGAATTGGAACATAGATGTAATAAATGATTATCCCAAAACCATGTAAAGCAATAGCAAACTACCCAAGTGATTCAGGGGTAAACAAGGTAACGAGATTAACAATCTAGGGTGACCTATTGGGTCCCATCAAAATTAACCTATGCATGAATAAATGATATTAAAGAACATTATTGGGTAAAAAGTGGTCAAGGGCACAACTTGCCTTCAACGAGCTCCTGCTCAGCAGTCTCTACCAGCTAAACCTCAGAATCCTCTGTAGCTTGCTCGTCTACTCGCATCAACACAATACATACATAGTATAACAAAAAATAACATTATACCAAACATATAAATAAAATACACAGTAATAATCTAGACACTAAAATGAGATCATAGGAACTGGAATTATTAATTTTGGAGTTATATATTTTAAGTTATGAATTTTCCAAGGTTTTATGTATTTAATACAAGATTAAGTACTAGATAAATTTTAATGTGTCTTTCATGTTAAAACAGTGACACTAATGGATAGATAATAATATTACAAACATTTAGGAACTGGAATAGACCAATTTGGAGCTCATATGCATTTTCTATGAATTATGCAAATTCTAGGAATTGTTTTTACATTAAAACTCATTTTCTAATTCATTTTCCTGATTTTTATAACTCTCTGGACGGGGCCTCATTTTCTGTAAAGTACAGGGGCGCTGGCGCAAAAGATTCTAAGACACATACCGCCCTGCGCAGAGGACTGCAGGTTAATTTTTTTAATAACCTAGGGTTTCTTTAGATAAATGCCACGCGAAAGGGTATCTTAAGATGTCGGCCGCACGATCCAGTATGGACGGCACGGATTAGACGCGGAAGCGTTATGTACTGAAAATTTCCCCCGATCGCCAGATTTGGAATGGACGGTTGAGGGACGACCACGTCTCGATCGGATCACAACCGAACATCATCGAAACGATGATTCAGATCCTACCTCACGAAGAGGCACGCTATAATCTAATCTAGTCCGTTCTTTAAGAATCCGACGGTAGAAACCTAGCCCCCCCCTACTCAGGCCAAACTCTGGTGGCCGAGCAGGGCCATTCGGCGGCGCGCCATGGCCGGCGACTCCGTAACCCCCAACGGTACACGGTTCTCTAGGGTATCGAACGCTAAACGAAATTGAGAAGGTGACGGATCCGGATAGGGGTTTCTTACAATGGTTCCAGTCGAGCCTTTGGCTGTCCATGGCGCTCCGCGGATCCGTGACGGGGGTGGAGCACCGGTGAGCGATTGCCGTCGTCCCGAGCTCCAATCGCGCCAAGTGAGGCCACGCACGCACACCGACAACCGTGCCGGAGCACCCAGGCCTGCAATCGTGACCACGCAGGCGATGCAGCTGCGACACCACGACAGCATACCTTCTCTTTCCTTCTCTCACCGATTCCTCGCTGCGCGATGTCGTTGGGGCAAAGAAGGAGAAAGGGAGTCTCACCACCAATGGAATGAACACGGCCAACGACGTCGCTAGTGAAGTGTGCGGATCAATGGCGCGCGGTGATGCCCCGACTGAAATCGCCACTGCGCGGTACAGAAAATCGCCGAGTCCTGCCTCTTGGTCCTGCCCACGCGCACCAGAAGCTCCCGCCGCGCCCAGGCCTGATGCCACAGAGGACGTCGCCCACGGTACAGGGAGCACCGCAGCCACCACGCACGTCAAGAACCCGGACGTTCACCTCCCCGGCACTCAAATTTTGTTTTCTCTCTCCCTCGGCTATCGCACGGTTGTAGGAGCAGATTGAACCCTATAAACCCCGTGACGGAGTCCAGATGAGGCAGTGTTGGCGGAGGGAGACCGATTCCATGGGTTTGTTGCGCCAAACGGGGAGTCCGCGGCTGGTAAATTGCAGCGCTCGGTTGAAGTCGGTCCGCGTTTCGCGCGAGAAAGAAGAACGTGCGGTAGCGCGCACGAGGGAATGACAGGCGAGCCCGTGTACCAGTGAAACAGAGGCAAAAGCGGTCGCGAGAGATGGCTGTCCGGTAGACCCCGCAAGGCAGTGGCACACGCACGCGAAGACACGCCTGGCAAGGTTGTCCCACCTGTCGGCGCGGATTTTCTCCCGCCAGCGCAAGTATGGCTAGGTGGGTCGCGCGGTTGGGCTGGTCAGGGTGGAGTCGGCCCACATGGCTCTTTTTATTCTTTTCTTATTTTTTTATTTCCAATTTCAATTTGAATTCAAATTCAAATTCAAACTTGGTGGCTTAGTGATTACAAATTATATTTATGCCATCAAAAGTATTAATTTGGAGATATTTTTAGATATATTATTTATATTTTTATATCCTTTCTTCTTTTTTTCCTCTTCTCTCCTTTTTCTTATTTTCAAACCCTAATTTCAATTTAGGGTTTAATTCTACATCTCCAGTCATTATTTTATTCCTACTATTATTGCTATTATGATTTGAATGCACAAGCAAACAAGATATCCAACATGATGCATAGCTTATTGGTTTGCCTTTATTTATTCATTTACTTTAAATATGGTTATTCTCATGATATAATGAGTAGATGGCCAAACATGTATATAAAGGAATATAATTTCTCCTTTTTGATTTTCTTACAAAGTGGGTATTACAGACAAGCACCAAAGTCATTATGCTCAAGTACTCCATGTTGTGAAGTATTGCGAGTATGCTAGCATACTTTTTATGTGGTAGCACAAAGATGATCTTCCTAACAATGTCAACATCTGAAAGGGAAATGGGCCTAAAACATTTTCTATAATCGATTTTGGTGGTTGACATTCATCACAAACCACATGAACTAACTAGTTTGCCTAGTTGACATTTATCACAGGTGCATAAATTCAACATAAACCAACAAAGAAAATAAGTTTGGGAACTCTACAAAGTTTGGAGTAGAGACAAGCATTGGTGCTGCCAGTGGCGCACCGGACACTATCCGGTGCCCAGGCCGAGGCACCCTACGAACTGGCCGCTCTCGGATTTTTTCTAGAGTCACTCCACTATAATTCACTGGACTGTCCGGTGAGCCGACGGAGCAACAGTCAACTGTGCCCAATGGTCGACTGCTGTGAACAGTGCACAGTGCAGAAGTCAGAAGTTAGAGCTGCGAAGTTAGAACACACCGGAGTGTTCGGTGTGCCACCGAACTGTCCAGTGTCGCAAGAGGACAAATGACTTCAACGGTCAACCGCTCCAAATCCCAACGGTCTGCTGACGTGGCACGCACCGAACAATGAACAATGCCATATCTGGTGCACCACCGGACTGTCCGGTGTGCCATTGACAGCAACAGCTAGAATAGTGGTTGGGGCTATAAATACCTCCAACCACCACCATTCAAGCCATCCAAGTTTTCAGCCCTTCACATTCAATACAAGAGCAAAAGCATACACTCCGAGACAATCAAAAGATCAAATCCTCTCCAAGCCTCAAAACCAACTCAATTGCTTAGTGACTTGAGAGAGGGTGTTTAGTGTTTCTTTTGTTGCTCTTGTTGCTTGGATTGCTTTTTCCTTCTCACTCTAATTCTTAGGTGCTTTGTAAAGCTAGCAAAAGACACCTAAGTGTGTGGTGATCCTTAAGGGGTCTTAGTGATCCAAGTGATTAAGGAGAAGCACTCAACCGGTCTGTGTGACCGATTGAGAGAGGGAAAGGGTTGGAATAAACCTAGCCTTTATCGCCTCCTCAACAGGGACTAGGTTCTTTGGAACCGAACCTCGGTAAACAAATCGTCGTGTTAATTTATGTTGATCTTCACTCGATTTGTTTCTCCCCTCTCTCTCTAAAGTTCCCTTGCTCATATTGATTTGAGTCTTCTCCCAAGGTTATCCGCATTGATTGAGCAACTCATAGCAAGGAGAACTATCTTCCGCACTTCAAATTATTTCTAACACTAACCCTGGGCATAGTGCGTGTTCAAAGTTTATAATTTTTAGGTTTCGCCTATTCACCCCCCCCCCCTCTAGGCGACTTTCAACATCACCTATGTTTGTTAATCCAATAAAATTGAGCTCATTAACAATTACATTCATAAGAGAATACATATCTCTAACAAGCTCATTTTCTTTCATTTGAAATGAACCATAGTTTTGTTTAGCTAGGCAATGGTTTTGTTTAATGGCATTTCTTGTGCCATCATGGAGATCACGTAAATTTAACCAAATTTCATTTGCTTTAGTGAGTGTGAACACTTGGTTAAAAATATCCATGCTAAAAGATTAAATAAGTAATAGGTAGAAAGCCATACTAGCATTCTAGCATCTAGAGTGACTCTCTAAACATCTAGATCGACTACTTCTAGGTAGAAAGCCATTCTAGTATTATAATTGGGAAAGTTAGTGCCCTCAAAATGTGAAGGCCTAGAGATATCCACTCCTAACCGAACAAACCCTAAAGAGCATCAACTCAATGGTGATTAAGACAAAAGGCCCAAAATAAGATACTAGCTCTGATACCATTTGAAGGGACCATGATGTCTAAGAGGGGGCAAGGTAAATTAGCTAATCTATTTTATAAACTAAGACCTCTAGTTTTGCCTAATCAAATACTATGCAATTAATAAAGTATCTATGTGAAACTACAATTTTGACTAAATATGTTGTTATGTCTATCTCAAAGAGTTACCGAACCTAGGTTCCAAACCTATCAATTAATCTAGGAAGGTAAACGACACAACCAAGGTACATAATGTAAATGCAGAAGCAAAAAGGTGATAGGATACAAACTCATGTCGACAACTCTAGTATTTTTATTGAGGTATTGAGAAGTGCACAAGCTTCCCCTAGTCCTTGTTGGAGCCCTCGTAATGATGTTGCACACACGCGGGCCAAGCTCCTAGTTATGTAACTCCGTGGATAGCCTTAGGCTTTCTGCACACGGAAGTGGATTTTCGGAATAGCCTCTCTTGGACCACTCCTCATTATATTCACTATCAAGTTTTTGGCTAAAATGACATAGGTACAAGATGACAGCCACACCACGAGCATAGTTGGTGTGATCTCGCAACTACAAGCCCCTCATAGTACAACTTCAATGGTGCACATGGGCATCAAGTGATTTGAGATATGCAAACCTCGCTGAACACTAGGCCTAACACTAGATCAAGTGTAACACCCGGATTTTAGGGGTCCAAAACCCGGGGTTAACATAAACACCAGGTATGCTGGGACCAAGTCTCATACATATGATGTATAGTGGCACAGGATCGAATGTCACAACTTTATATATAACAGGAGTTCCATACAAAATAAATAATTACATTATAAGGAGACAACGGTCCAGCAACCCAAAGTTGACTGGGAGACGACGGCCTAGACCTCTCGCGAACACATCGCAGCATCCTCCATGCGCCTCATCCTGTGGTACCTGTTCTTGACCTGTGGGGTGTGTGAGACAGCAAGAGTGAGCTCACATACGTTCATCGCTCAACAAGTTGTGGGGAATAATGTGCATGAACTCGCCAAAGGTGGGAGCTCACGTGAAGTGTAAGGCTTACCAAAGAAGATGGTTAGAGCTGAGCATTGCTTTTAAAGTTGGTCAAAATTTTATTAGCAGTTACTAAGTATAAGTAAATACCAACCCAATTAAGTAATAGAACAAAAGTAATAACAACATCACCTGCGATGCAATGCATATGACAAATTGAATTTAGTTCCATAAATTAATCATGTGAGTGTCCGAGCTGCTCATGACCGTGAGCACGGCTAGTATACCAGTTTTACACTCTGCAGAGGTTGCGCATCTTTACCCACAAGTCGTGTATCCCATGTCGCCAGGGTTTGCAAAGCCCTTAGACACTTCCGAGGTGAATGGCTAGGGATCCACTACGAGGCCTTTACAAAGTTCCACTAGCTTCCGAAAACCCGCTACAGTTTATAGGAAGATCCAGTGCAGGAATCCCTTGCAGGACCGCCATCGCAGCAAAATCCTCCCGAGGGCCTCCCTACACTGACCTCTCCCCTACTGCCCTTGCCCCTTTCGGGTAAGGTAATCTTCCACTAGCTTTCCTAATTAATCAGCCAAGGGCGTCCCATTCCACCCTCGTGGTAGCACTGTTTTCCCGGGTGGTTCTCCATGTTCCAATTAACATAATGATCTTAACATGAACCATAAATAACAACTGATAACAAAAGTATAATCATGAATGGTGTATCTCCATACCCAAAACCACATATAGCACTAGCAAGTACTACCCAGAAAGTTCAGTGGTAAACAAGGTATAAAGATAGACAAACTAGGGTAACCTATTGGGTCCCTTCAAAATTAACCTATGCAGATCATTATGATTAATTAGAACATGAGTAGGTGAAAAGAAGTGATCAAGGGCACAACTTGCTTGGGCCTTGAGATTCCAGGTACCAGGATGATCTTCAGGTGACACGTGACCTCGCACTAGTCGTAGCAATACAAACATACATGGTATAGGCAAAATTAACATTACACCAATCATAAGAACAAAATACACATTAATAATATACATATTAAAATAAGATCATAGGAACAAGAATCATTAATTTTGGAGTTATAGATTTTAAGTTATGAATTTTCAAAGGTTTTTTTTTGTGTTTAAAATGGATTAAGTGAGAGGTTAAATTTCTAATTGTTTTCATGACAAAACAGAGGCTCTAAGTGATAGAGAATTAAATTATAAAAATTTAGAAAGTGGAATGGACTAATTTGGAGCAAGTATGAATTTTCTATGAATTATCTAAGTTCTAGCAATTATTTTCATATTAAAAATCTATTTTCTATTTAATTTATTCCATTTAAACGAGTTCTGGACTGGGCCTCATTTACTGAAAAGTGCAGGGGTCTCTTCGCAAATAAACCTAAGACTCAGAATTCTGTACCGCGGACTGCGGGTTGATATCTAAATACTTTGGGGGCTCTTTTGCAATTATGGCTCGGCGAAAGGGTATCGGTTAATTCCAGCCGTCCGATCCGTTCCCAACGGATCAGATTAGACGGAGCCATCCGCGAAGCGGTATGCGCTCCCGACCGTCGGATCAACAGCGGGCGGCCCGGATTTAAATACCCCAGAGTCCTTTCTAACCGTTGAGGAATAGATCTACGGTCACGATCTGCTCAAGCGAAGGGTTATTCACCGATCTAATCCTCACCGTCCTAAACGCATCCGACGGCACGGGAGCCGTCTTCTATCTCCCGCACAACCACGGCGGCGCTCCCTGGCCAACGGCGGAGTTCACGCCGGCGTGCAGAGCCCTGGCGACCCTGGTGCCCCAATCGGACCCCAGAGAGATGCTACACGATGCAGAGGGAAGGGCGAGTGTCACAAAGGTGCCGTTACCTTCAATTGTGCCGCGGTGATCCCTGCCCACGACACAGCAAGGCTCCGCGGCGGCGGAGTAACTCCGATGAGCAATTAAGCCACCCCTAGACGCTCCCGAACCACGGCAGGGCACCCCCGACTTGCGGCAGCCCTAGAAGAGACGCTCCCAAGCTTCCCGCGAGCCGAACACCGGTGAATCGTGCGTTTGCTGTTGGCGGCAACTCTTGGTTCACCACGGTGCTCGGATGTGGGTACAATTGGATGAGATGAGGGTGGGGGATCACGGCGGTCATCTTTTATAGCCCAGGGAGCAACGGAAGCACCGATTACTACGTGCCCGAGCGCGGAGTCCGCCAGCGATCGCGCGGAGGTCGTTTCGGTCGATCGAAGAGGACGAACCCGACAAGTGGGTCCCACATGTAAGTGACCGCGCGCGGGGAGGTGAACTGAGCAGCGGGACCCGCGTGTCATCGGTCCAGAGTAGCGGAGCGCGGGTGAGAGAGACTGGGCAGGGGCCCCACATGTCAGCGAGTGAGTGCGGCGCGGCGGGGGGGGGCGAAGTTGGGCCGCGCGGCGAGAAAGGGTTAGTGGGCCGAATTCCAGGTTGCGGCCCAACAGCAGGTTTTATTCTTTTTTCCTTTTTCTTTCTATTTTTCCTTTTCTATTTTCTTTTCTTCATTTTCAAATCCAATTTGAGTTCAAGTTTAAATTCAAACTTTTGTGAATAACTTGTCCTCAGTTTGAATGGTATAATTTAATAATATAAGTGTGAAGGATGTTTATTCTGATTTTTATTTTATGTAATATTTTTCTTGATTCTTCCCTTCTCTTTTTATTTTCTATTTTCTATTCCAAATTCAAATTTATACTTCTATTTCAGTTTTCAGATTTTTTTTCAAATATATTAATTGAAATCCAAAGGTGATTATAAACCATATTATTTTAATATTACTAATTTAAGTTTTATTCTCCTTGTTATTTATTTCATGGGATGTATAAATGGTTTCCTTTAAAAGAAAAATCCTTTTCCTCATCATTTTCTTATTTTCCTAATTTCCAAAGCATTATGATACTTTGTTTATATTTTTTTTCTCTACTAATTTTGGGTCTTACAAATCCTACCCCCCTTAAAAATAATCTCGACCTCGAGATTTGTAAGAAAAGGGATGTATACTCATATTGTTCTCGGAACATATGCACAAACAAAGAAATCTCAGCATGAGGTATAATTCTTTAACAAAACATAGAGTCAATAGACCTTATAATATCATATCATCTACTAACTAAAGTAACATCTAGATCTTACAAATCATCATAATCTATATCTATGTAACTTGGTGGGGCGGGTGGTGGTGGTGGAGGTTGTTGTTGTTGTTGTCTCTCCAACCGTGCTTGCCTTATTTCTTGGCGGGCCTGACGTATTTCCTCGCGTTGTTGTCTTATCTGATTTTGCATCTTGGTCACCAGGTCTGTTAATTGTTGTATTACCAGTCTTTGGGTAGCAACCACTTGATCGATTTCAACAGGTGGAGGATTTGGAGGATTCATTTCTATTTGCTGTTACGTGATAATCTTTCCTTTCCTGGTATTGACCATGAAAGTTAGAAGCATATGGTAATAGTTTTGCAAAGGAAATTATTCAATAAGCGGAATGAATAAGCTAGTAGTTGGTTAAAATCTGAAGATTCTTTAGTAAGGCTTAATCTTTGTTTTACGTCCAGTTTGGGGTAACCAGTTGTATAAGGTGAATATCCAAGGGTAAGATGGAATCTGTCAAGATGAGAGATATATATGGGTGAGATAGACTACAAGATGTAGGTTAAAAGTTTGTTTGTTATTAGGTGGGAATAGAAAGGTTATACCATTCATCATGGCTCTATTGGTTGGATCAGATTTCATGCATGTGGCTGAGTGGGTTTAAGGCACTAGTTTATTTTTAAGTGCATGAGGGGTATGGACTTATCTCTTGTACCAGCATTAAGTAACTTACTCTAGATTAGATCATAATAGATTAGATAAAATCTAGATTAGGTTGGATATCACTAGATTAGACTGGTTAAGATCTAAGTAAATTTTGGATTATCTCATGGTTGTTATTCTAGAGTGGGGTCAATATGCTAATTAGGGCAAGATGAATCCATGAGGATAAGGTAGAATCTTTTGAGGTCAGTTAGATTTATTAGGATAGGATAGAATCTTTTCAAGACAAGATGAATCTATAAATAGTAATAGAGTATCTTTTAAGATAAGATGGATCTATATACATTAGGATAAGTTAAGACCTTTCGAGATAAGATAGATCTATGAGTCTAGGATAGAATCTCTTGAGATGAGATGAATCTATTAAGATAAGGGAGAATTTTTAAGATAAGATGGGTATTGTTAGGCTAGTTACTTTATTGAAGGATAATTTAGTTTGTCTAGTTATTTTATATATATATTCTTATACCTATGTGTATATGCAGATGCAATTGTGGACATTATTCCACAACTCATCACACTCAATCAAAGATCCAAATCAAACAAATATCATAAGAACAAGCATTCAAGCATATAGATAACTTTAAAGATAGTTTTGTTTCTGTTCCTAGGATTAGGTCTCCTATTCCTAAAGTCACTTTAGGCACAGGATTTCAAAGTGTGAAATCCAATTTTGTCTTTAGAAATGAAAAAGGTAA
The DNA here is from genome assembly GCA_029449295.1 of Zea luxurians. Taxonomy (NCBI): domain Eukaryota; kingdom Viridiplantae; phylum Streptophyta; class Magnoliopsida; order Poales; family Poaceae; genus Zea; species Zea luxurians. The sequence continues at coordinate 9,051,304 of JAOPSE010000077.1, forward strand.
GAATAATCAGAGTAAAGCGGAAATAGACGAGAAAAGATTAAGGTGAGTTTAGAAAAGAATCAGAGTAGCAAAGGTAAGTAAATAATGGTTGTCCAGTTCTAACTAGGTTTCGTCCTACAGTCAACATTCCTCTGATACCACTTCTGTAACACCCGGATTTTAAGGGTCCAAAACCCAGGGTTAACATAAACACCAGGTATGCTGGGACCAAGTCTCATACATATGATGTATAGTGGCACAGGATCGAATGTCACAACTTTATATATAACAGGAGTTCCATACAAAATAAATAATTACATTATAAGGAGACAACGGTCCAGCAACCCAAAGTTGACTGGGAGACGACGGCCTAGACCTCTCGCGAACACATCGCAGCATCCTCCATGTGCCTCATCCTGTGGTACCTGTTCTTGACCTGTGGGGTGTGTGAGACAGCAAGAGTGAGCTCACATACGTTCATCGCTCAACAAGTTGTGGGGAATAATGTGCATGAACTCGCCAAAGGTGGGAGCTCACGTGAAGTGTAAGGCTTACCAAAGAAGATGGTTAGAGCTGAGCATTGCTTTTAAAGTTGGTCAAAATTTTATTAGCAGTTACTAAGTATAAGTAAATACCAACCCAATTAAGTAATAGAACAAAAGTAATAACAACATCACCTGCGATGCAATGCATATGACAAATTGAATTTAGTTCCATAAATTAATCATGTGAGTGTCCGAGCTGCTCATGACCGTGAGCACGGCTAGTATACCAGTTTTACACTCTGCAGAGGTTGCGCATCTTTACCCACAAGTCGTGTATCCCATGTCGCCAGGGTTTGCAAAGCCCTTAGACACTTCCGAGGTGAATGGCTAGGGATCCACTACGAGGCCTTTACAAAGTTCCACTAGCTTCCAAAAACCCGCTACAGTTTATAGGAAGATCCAGTGCAGGAATCCCTTGCAGGACCGCCATCGCAGCAAAATCCTCCCGAGGGCCTCCCTACACTGACCTCTCCCCTACTGCCCTTGCCCCTTTCGGGTAAGGTAGTCTTCCACTAGCTTTCCTAATTAATCAGCCAAGGGCGTCCCATTCCACCCTCGTGGTAGCACTGTTTTCCCGGGTGGTTCTCCATGTTCCAATTAACATAATGATCTTAACATGAACCATAAATAACAACTGATAACAAAAGTATAATCATGAATGGTGTATCTCCATACCCAAAACCACATATAGCACTAGCAAGTACTACCCAGAAAGTTCAGTGGTAAACAAGGTATAAAGATAGACAAACTAGGGTAACCTATTGGGTCCCTTCAAAATTAACCTATGCAGATCATTATGATTAATTAGAACATGAGTAGGTGAAAAGAAGTGATCAAGGGCACAACTTGCCTGGGCCTTGAGATTCCAGGTACCAGGATGATCTTCAGGTGACACGTGACCTCGCACTAGTCGTAGCAATACAAACATACATGGTATAGGCAAAATTAACATTACACCAATCATAAGAACAAAATACACATTAATAATATACATATTAAAATAAGATCATAGGAACAGGAATCATTAATTTTGGAGTTATAGATTTTAAGTTATGAATTTTCAAAGGTTTTTTTTTGTGTTTAAAATGGATTAAGTGAGAGATTAAATTTCTAATTGTTTTCATGACAAAACAGAGGCTCTAAGTGATAGAGAATTAAATTATAAAAATTTAGAAAGTGGAATGGACTAATTTGGAGCAAGTATGAATTTTCTATGAATTATCTAAGTTCTAGCAATTATTTTCATATTAAAAATCTATTTTCTATTTAATTTATTCCATTTAAACGAGTTCTGGACTGGGCCTCATTTACTGAAAAGTGCAGGGGTCTCTTCGCAAATAAACCTAAGACTCAGAATTCTGTACCGCGGACTGCGGGTTGATATCTAAATACTTCGGGGGCTCTTTTGCAATTATGGCTCGGCGAAAGGGTATCGGTTAATTCCAGCCGTCCGATCCGTTCCCAACGGATCAGATTAGACGGAGCCATCCGCGAAGCGGTATGCGCTCCCGACCGTCGGATCAACAGCGGGCGGCCCGGATTTAAATACCCCAGAGTCCTTTCTAACCGTTGAGGAATAGATCTACGGTCACGATCTGCTCAAGCGAAGGGTTATTCACCGATCTAATCCTCACCGTCCTAAACGCATCCGACGGCACGGGAGCCGTCTTCTATCTCCCGCACAACCACGGCGGCGCTCCCTGGCCAACGGCGGAGTTCACGCCGGCGTGCAGAGCCCTGGCGACCCTGGTGCCCCAATCGGACCCCAGAGAGATGCTACACGATGCAGAGGGAAGGGCGAGTGTCACAAAGGTGCCGTTACCTTCAATTGTGCCGCGGTGATCCCTGCCCACGACACAGCAAGGCTCCGCGGCGGCGGAGTAACTCCGATGAGCAATTAAGCCACCCCCAGACGCTCCCGAACCACGGCAGGGCACCCCCGACTTGCGGCAGCCCTAGAAGAGACGCTCCCAAGCTTCCCGCGAGCCGAACACCGGTGAATCGTGCGTTTGCTGTTGGCGGCAACTCTTGGTTCACCACGGTGCTCGGATGTGGGTACAATTGGATGAGATGAGGGTGGGGGATCACGGCGGTCATCTTTTATAGCCCAGGGAGCAACGGAAGCACCGATTACTACGTGCCCGAGCGCGGAGTCCGCCAGCGATCGCGCGGAGGTCGTTTCGGTCGATCGAAGAGGACGAACCCGACAAGTGGGTCCCACATGTAAGTGACCGCGCGCGGGGAGGTGAACTGAGCAGCGGGACCCGCGTGTCATCGGTCCAGAGTAGCGGAGCGCGGGTGAGAGAGACTGGGCAGGGGCCCCACATGTCAGCGAGTGAGTGCGGCGCGGCGGGGGGGGCGAAGTTGGGCCGCGCGGCGAGAAAGGGTTAGTGGGCCGAATTCCAGGTTGCGGCCCAACAGCAGGTTTTATTCTTTTTTCCTTTTTCTTTCTATTTTTCCTTTTCTATTTTCTTTTCTTCATTTTCAAATCCAATTTGAGTTCAAGTTTAAATTCAAACTTTTGTGAATAACTTGTCCTCAGTTTGAATGGTATAATTTAATAATATAAGTGTGAAGGATGTTTATTCTGATTTTTATTTTATGTAATATTTTTCTTGATTCTTCCCTTCTCTTTTTATTTTCTATTTTCTATTCCAAATTCAAATTTATACTTCTATTTCAGTTTTCAGATTTTTTTTCAAATATATTAATTGAAATCCAAAGGTGATTATAAACCATATTATTTTAATATTACTAATTTAAGTTTTATTCTCCTTGTTATTTATTTCATGGGATGTATAAATGGTTTCCTTTAAAAGAAAAATCCTTTTCCTCATCATTTTCTTATTTTCCTAATTTCCAAAGCATTATGATACTTTGTTTATATATTTTTTTTTCTCTACTAATTTTGGGTCTTACATCAAGCAATATAAGTGGTGGCCTAATTAACCTAAACACTTCACTATGCACCTATGCTAATCACTGAGTGATTCTTTTAGCACTTGGGTGTCTAGAGCTAATATCAGTGAGTTTCAACTCACTAGATAACTTCTTTAGCCCCACACCTCTCAAATGTCTAGTTTGGGTCCTATTTATAGCCCCTAAGGAGAGATATAGCCGTTGAAACTTCCATAGTCATCTCTGTATACCGTCGAACTATCCGATGAGTGCCATTGGACCATGTATTAGGGTATGACACCTCAGAATAGCTACTATATATGTAGACACTATACGTTGCCAACCATTGGGACATGCTTTTGTAGTGTATAGTCCGATGCTTGTCATCGGACCAGTCTGCCCCTTTTCCTTCTCTAGAACCTCTTTGCCTACTATCATACTCTACGTCTAATGATCCAACACTCCTAAGATGTATTGGTCTGACCCTCCTTAGACATGAAAAGTGTCACTTCTTGGTTTTATGCCCTACTCTCCTCTCAATTCGATGCTCTATTGACCCTTGACAGTTGGATATTATGGTCTAACACCTAGTCCGATGCTCAATGTGAGTCTTGGTTATATGCTCATGCTGATGCTAGTGAGGGTTTGCTCTGACCATACGATTTGATGCCCCTTAGGGTTAGTCCACGCCTTGGTCTGACTCTCTTCAAAACCTTTTTTGTTTTGTTTCTTTGTGATATTTTCATATAGCTAGGTTTCATCTTATGTCTTGGACTTTTTCATGACCTTATATGTCTTCTAATGTCTTGCTTGAGGTATTGATCAACCAGATCATCACTTCGCCTATGTTCGAGTCCACTTGTGCATCCTATAAACTATAGAAAAACAATAGAAAATACTGTTAGTAAAATGGTTATGTTGATCATCAAACATCAAAACCTTACTATAAATGGGTCGTAGTACATTTCCTTACAATATTTGATAAACAAAACTCATACAAAGATAAATAAATATTATTTGGTATCAATAGTGGCTTGCTTTGCATGCACAAGAAGGGATTTATATTTGATTGGAATTGATAAGTATTAAAGAACGAGTAAACAATACAAATGTTAAGGAATGACAAGAAAATGTTAAATCACAAAGGAGAAAAAAAATATAATGGATACAAGGTGGTCCCAATATACACTACAGGAAACACCTAAATTTTCGTGGGCCAAAAGCCCACAAAAATAAGCCTAAACCGACGAAAATAGACTATTTTCGTCGGCAGACCGACGAAAATAGCCGCCGAAAATAAGTTCGACGAAAATAGGTACCTATTTCCGTCGGTACCGACGAAAAATACCTATTTTCGTCGGCTTTCCCAAGGCCGACGAAAATAATTGGTCGACTGACTATTTTCGTCGGCCTTGGGAAAGCCGACGAAAATACGCCCAGGCTATTTTCGTCGGCCCGGTGGGCCGACGAAAATACATGCCCGATATTTTCATCGGCCCGCTGATGGCCGACGAAAATATGTTCCCAGGATATTTTCGTCGGCCACCACCGAGGCCGACGAAAATTGATGGTTCCCCCCCAAAACAGATTTTTCTGCACCTATTAATAATTCACAGCAAAATACACAATATCACAATTCACATATATACAGATTCACAATCAAAATACATAATTCACAAAACACATTCACATATACATATCACAAAACACATTGACATATACATATCACAAAACACATTCACATATACATAAATAGTCCATAGTCCATAGTCCATAAGTCCATAGTCCATAAGTCCATAGTCCATACATAGTTTCAATACCATAAGTCCATAGTTTCAAACAAACTCACTACTCACTAATCACTCCTGCGGGCTGTGGGAGTTTTGGCCACTCCCTCCTCCACCACCAGGAAGGTGGCCACTCCCTCCAGAACCATGGACGAGGAAGTCGTGGACGTTGACAGCACCCTCCTGAGCATGTGACGCTGAACCCTGCAATTCATCAATCATTCAAATAAGGCTGTGTTTTGCTATCCCTATACCTATACTGGCTATGTTTGGTCACTATTTGCATAAAACTAAACATGGAACGTCACCTGTGATCCATGGTGATAAGGAGGCTGTGCATGCATCCACGGGTACTGTTGTGCTGGCCACCCCTGAGGTGGTGGCACCCACCCCGTCGGTGGCGGTGCCATCCACGCTTGAAATGGCTGCGATCCTTGGGGTGGTGGAGGCGTCCAAGTGCCTGGAGGTGCCTGCGTCCAGCCAACACCGGTCCACTGTGGCTGCGACGCTGGAGCTTGTCCTGGCCATTGTCCCCATCCTTGTGCCTGCGATCCATTTTTGATAATAAAAAAAGAGTTGCTATGGAATTGAAGTGTTCAGATAGTGTTACCTAGGGAGGGCAAAAAGCGGGCAAGTTCATATCAGGGCCGAGTCGAGTAGTCATTTCCTGCAAATGGATGAAACGTTAGAATCGCAACACTATACTTTGAATTCAATGACACGTGATGAGATAGACGAATTACCTGAAAATAAGAAGTCATATACTGCGTCAGCTGTCCGACCTGCTCCTGCGCTGCTCGAGCCTGCTCTTGTGCGAGTCGAGCCTGCTCCTGTGCTGCCCGAGTCTCCTCCTCCAGCTGAGCCTCTCGAGCAGACTTGGAGCGAGAACTCCCTGCCGAAGACGATGTCTTCCCTTGACCTATGGTCCTGTTGTACTCCACAACGTCGGTGCCAAAGGCAAACCTGCATGATACACATAGTTGAGCCATTAAGTGGACACATTCTTGTTAATGAAATTGTCGAATCAAAGACAACCACCTCACCTGCCATGCTTTCTACCCCACCACTGTGGTACAACGCCGAGGCATCTAAGTCTGAATGCATCCAGTCGAAATCAGGCCCATGGCGTTGAGTCATTTCCTCCCCATATGCATTCTGCAAAGAAAGTTAGAGTTGGAGTTAGACACAAATCATGCAATTTAATTCGTAAATACAAACTTGTTTACCATTTTCTCCCTTGCCGCCTCGCTGCATAGCTCATCAGGGTTCGCTGGATCAGGCCCACGGTGACCACGGACGTAAACCTCCATAAAACTTGGAGCAACTCCACTTTCAGCTTCCTGCATGAAAAAGAAGAGTTAAACCATAGAATTGTAATAGATGTAACATACAAGTTTGATTTATACACTTACCATGCGGCGTGAGGTACCAAGGTGTCCATCGGCGCCGTACCTATGCCCCAGTCCTTCAGTGCCACGGTTGGCACGGTGCTTGTTGGACTCTGCAATCCACTCAGGCGACGCCCATCTCTTAGCCAACCACCTCCAGGCTTCCATGTCCTTCGCCAGCCAATCCACAACGCTCTCCAAGTACTGCTCCTCTGTGAGGTAGATCTCATTGGCCCCTAATGCTTTGCTCATTTTCTGCCCCTTTATCTTCTTGTAGTAGTAGTTGACGGCCGCGATGCGAGCATTGTACATGGCATCCTTGATGACCTTATCAGCGCACTTCCGAAAGTGTCTCTTCACACGTGCCCACTGAGCCTGATCCGCCTCGATGTCATCCGGCAATTGGAACCTCCCCTACATATCAATGGAGAAGTTAAGTTAAAGTAAGATTAGGAGAAGCAATAATGCAGTGAATTGCTTATATACGAAAGTAAACTCACCCAGAACTCGTCCCACACAGCCACCTGACAAGTCCTTGGTTTTTGTTCTGAACTTCCCCCTCCGCTACTGCTTTCCCCTGGCTGGACATAGTCCTTCAGACCCCAGTCGGCCCACTGCATAGCCGCGAACCTCTCGCCATTGAGCTCCACCATGCCAGGGTAGTCCATGACCTACAAACATTAATAAAACAAGTAAACCAGTGCAATCACGTTCATATTAAAAAATTAACACAACAGAAATAAGCCCCACCATTCTCCATGCGGCCGGATGAGCCTCCTCTCAGCAGGCCTCGGACCAAGCGCATTGCTCTTCTTATACCTAAGTATACAAGTAAATTAAATATGATGAAATGATTTAAAACTAATATCAATTAAACTAATATGCATAATAATACCTGAAGGATGTAGAACCATCTGACGCGTCGCCCGCGCTGCCTGCCCCCATAGGGTCAACCTCCTCATCCTGCTCACCCTCCTCATCTTGCTCACCCTCCTCACCCTGCACATGAGCATCCTGCTGAGGAGCCTCCTGCTCACCCTCCTCACCATGCACTTCATCTAGACAGTCGAGAAGTTGTTGCTGCCTCTGTCGGCTCTGTGAGGTGCCCTGAAAAAGCCCACTGCCCGAGCTGTCCTCGCTGGCCACGCTGCCCCCACTCCTCCTCGATCTCCTATGCTTGAACATGTTCAACTGTAGATAAATTAATGTCAAACCACAGTATATGAAACAAATAATATGAAAATTAATAATGTGAAAATTGGAATACATAGCTTAATTGATTAAATAAAAGAAACATACTAATCAAAAGTCATCCGCATCTGATGATGCTTCTTCGGCTCGTTGTTTATTCATACGCTCTTGATTTCGTTGGATCCTTACTGATCTTCTAACAACGACAGGTCGTTTGCGCTTTGACCTAGGTTCTTCAATTAAGTCGCTTGAATTGTAACAGAGATTTTCAAGGCCTTCTCCATTGGTCACATGGAATCGGTGAGCTATGTCTTGATTCGACACCGCTTCTGGTTGAAAAACAGCGTCATCGTTGTCCCTGCTCGTATTCACGTAGTCAGCACTCTCTGGAGCGACGACTTGTGGGTTGACTTTGATTGCAACCCACCAAGCCCTAAGGCTTGGGTGAGGATATGGCAGGTAGTACACTTGTTTTGCCTGATTTGCAAGGACAACATCGCTCATACTGCTCGGAATCCTAGAGCTATGCTTCACCTCGACATTACCATACTTGTCGACACGAGTCCCACTATGAGCATCAAACCAGTCGCACTCGAAAAACACGACTTTAAGTTCCTTGGGGCCATCAAAAATCAACTCTACAATGTTTTGAAGAAAACCGTAATAGTCCACTACTTTGTCATCGTCAACATATGAACTTGCCAACACACCACTATTGGTGGTGGCTGCCAATGGTCGACTCTTCTCCAATTTCGCGGTTCGGAAGCGATATCCATTTACATCATAGCGAGTATAGTTCCGGACGGACACAGAGGTATGTGCCATTTGCTGCAAGTCCGGGTGCACAGAGTTTTTGGAAACCTATACAAGGAATTAGTATATGCATTATATCTTCGAAGTCCAAAATTCAAAGATTAAGTATGGACAATGAGAGAACGACAATTACTAACATAATTACGAAACCACTGCACGAAGTTTGGTCCACCTTTCAACCCATCACGTCGAAGATTTTCTAATTGGATGGCCGTAGGTTTACTAGTAGATTTCCAACATTCTTCATCAAACATGCTGGACATATTAGAAACATGGAGATTACACACTATAGAAATTATGAGATGAGAAAATGGAAGTAACTATGAGGAAAACTTACTCGAACGCCTCCTGTGTGCTGTCAATATTGCTATACATATATAGCATTAGCGTGTTCAAATCTGATCCTTCAATGTGACGTACACTCCCTTTTCCAACTGCTTTACCCGGATTCGCAAAAATTTGAAGGGTGCTTTGGGGCGATTCATTTTCGACATGAAGTCGCACTGAAGGAGCAAACACATTGTTGGCTCGAGCGAAATACCTGGTTGAGAATTGAGATATCTCCTTAAGGGCAAAAGCCTCCGCAATACACCCTTCGACTCTAGCCTTGTTGCGAACAGACGCCCTGAGCTTTTTCAACGCCCTTTCTATAGGATACATCCACCTGAATTGTACTGGTCCGCCTACCAAAGCTTCCCAAGGCAAATGCACAATTAGATGTTGCATCACATTGAAGAATCCTGGCGGGAAAACCTTTTCAAATTTACAAATAAGAATTGGAATTTCTTTCTCAAATTTCTGCATCAACCTCTTCGATACCGTCTTTGCACATACTTCCCTATAGAAGTAACTCAGCTCTGCAAATATGCTCCAAAGCTCATCCTTAAAATAGCCTCGAAACATCACGGGCATCAGCCTCTCCATAATAATATGGTAGTCATGGCTTTTCAAACCGATCAATTTACCGGTCTTCAGATTGACTGCCCGTTTCAGATTTGCCGCATATCGATCTGGAAATTTCAGATTCTTCAACCACTTAAATATTTCTTTCCTTTCATCTGGCTTGAGGCAGTAATCAGCTCGCGGCCTACTCTCATGCCCTTTATCGCTTACTTTCAACTCGAGCATCGGTCTCTTACAAATTTCAGCCATGTCTTTTCTTGCCTTCATATTATCTTTCGTTTTATCAGTCACATCGAAACATGTGCTTATGATGCTTTCAGCAACATTACGCTCTTGGTGCATCAAGTCTATGTTGTGCGGCATGATCAAGGCTTTTGCATACGGAAGCTCCCATATTGATGAAATATGGGTCCAGTTGTGGTCCTCCCCGTAGCCTTGAAACCTATCATTTTCTCCTTGCTTCAGACAAGCATGCCATGCCATTATCTGCGGTGCAGTTTGCCTCTTTGGTGGCCCATTTCTGATTTTGGCTCCACTTCTGAATGCAGTAAGCGAATTCCTGAAATCATGCTTGAATGGAGTCCAACGTCGATGAGCATCAAAGAATGACACTTTCCCACCATGCTTCAATCTGAATGCATCCGTATCATTCATACATATGGGACAGCACAACCGACCATGAACACACCATCTAGACCAATCTCCATACGCCAGCAGATCATGCACTGACCACAAATAAGCAGCGCGCATGGTAAACTCCTTTTCAGTATGGCTGTCATAAGCCTTCACACCTCTCCACAATTGTTTCAGCTCTTCAAGTAAAGGGCAAACAAACATATTCAGCTTTGGCCCTGGATGCTCGGGGCCTGGGATGACTAGTGCAAGGAACATGAACTCTTCTTTATTGACCAACTCAGGAGGAAGATTATATGGCACAATGAAGACAGGCCAACACGAGTAAGGGCTTGCACTGGTATTGAAAGGTGTGAATCCGTCCATCGATAGACCAAGCCGTACACTCCTAGGGTCGTTTGCAAATTCGGGATCAAACTCGTCAATTGCCTTCCACGCATCACCGTCCGACGGATGGACCATTATGTCTGGATCAGTGACGAGACGTACACCATTCTTTGGCCACGTCATATGTAGAGCTATTTCCTTGTTGAGGAACAACCTTGAAAGTCGAGGAATGATGGGCAACCGATGAAGTTGCTTAGCTGCGACCTTCGTAACTACCAATTCACCCTCATCATTTGTCACCTCGACATATCTAGAAGCTTCACAATGCTTACAACGGTCCAGCTTGTCATCCTCCTCAAAGAATAGCATGCAACTGTTGGGACACACGTCGATCTTCTCATATGTCATCCCAAGACCAGCCAACATCTTCTTTGCGAAGTACATATTCTTTGGCAACTTATGATTCTCCGGGAGAACCTCGCCCATCAGTTGGACGATGTCGTTGTAAGCACTGTTTGAAATGTTGTGCTTCGACTTTATCGCCATTAGTCTTGTGAGAGTCCCAAGAACTGACATCTAAGTGTGCTCGTGCAGTCTCTCTTCCCCGCGGCGAGTAGCCTGAAGAATTCCTGAGCATCGCGTGGAAGCTGCCCCGGCTCCTCAGCGTTCATTTCAACCTCCCTACCAAGATCATGCAACATGTCGTCCATCCTATCATGATCGTCATCAAGTTCCACCTCCGCGTCAACGTGTTTAATAGACTCTCCATGCCGGTACCATACAAGGTAGTTCGGCATAAACCCACTTTTGCAAAGGTGTTTCTCCATTTCTTCCTTCTTCTGAGGCCACTTGTTCTCGCAGCGATTGCAAGGACACTTCACTAGACGACCAGTTGCATCTTTGAAAGCGTGCTCAAGAAAAGCCTTTGTTACACCCATCCATTCATTCAAATGTGCCCCATCCTTTCTCCACCCGTCATACATCACCCTCCGATCACCGTCCATTTCAAAGGCTAAACAAAAGTCAAAGAACATCAACGATCGTCTGTGGCTTAATTAGGTGAACTCCCTATTAGGTAAAGGCCCTAAACCCACCCAAGAGTGTAGGCTGATGCTTGTGATTTATGACGTGTAGCCTATGATTGTCGCGAAATTTCGGCAGCATAACCCCGCTGCTCTCCAAGCACACGCCTGAACATGGTGTGTTGGAGAACAACTGGGTTACACAACCGAAATTCCGCGTCAATAGTAAGGCACATGTCACAAATCACAAGCATCGGCTTACACTCTCAGGCTGTCCAAAATACGTGGACAATTCCGGAACAGCGAACCTCACAAGCCAATGTGACGTTCGCCGTTCCCGAACGGGTGACACATACGGTTCGCTACAGTTAACGATTAAAACTGAACTCTAAACATTAAAAAATAACTCGACAAGTTAACTCAAATCTTAATCACAAGGCGACCATACCGGAGCGGACGTGGGAGGACGTCGACGGCGCGTGTCCGGAGCCTGGGCGGGTTCGAATTCGACGGAGTGGTGAGGAGCGGGTGTGGCAAGGGGCGGCGGACGGCGTGCCCACGGCGAGGGGCGGTGGACGGCGGGCGTGTGGCGGTGAGGAGCGGGCACGGGCGTGCGGCACGCGGCGGTGAAGAGCGGGCACGGCGAGGGGCGGTGGACGGCGGCGTGTTCGCGGCGAGGGGCGGTGGACGGCGGCGTGTTCGCGGCGAGGGGCGGCGAACGGCGGGCGTGCCCGCGGCGAGCCGGTGAGGAGCGGGTGCGGCGAGGGGCGGCGGACGGCGGGCTGCCCGCGGCGAGCCAGTGAGGAGCGGGCGCGGCGAGGGCGGCTGACGGCGGGCTGCCCGCGGCGAGGGGCGGTGAACGGGCGGGCGTGCTCCGCGGCGCGCGAGCCGGTGAGGAGCGGACGGCGGGCTGCCGCGGCGAACGGGCGGGCGTGTCCGAGGAGCGGGCGCGGCGAGGGCGGCAGACAGCGGGCTGCGGCGGCGACGGGCGGGGTGAGGAGCGGGCTGCGGTGAGCGGCGGTGAGCAAAACGGAATCGAATCGAGCGTGTCCGCGGGATTAGGGTCGTTGTATTTTCGTCGGCCTGATTTAGGCCGACGAAAATAGAAGTTATTTTCGTGGGCCGGCCGACGTAAATATAGCGGCCCACGAAAATAACTTCTATTTTCGTCGGCCGCAGGGGCCGACGAAAATAAGTGTCGAATTGTCGTCGGCCGGCCGACGTACATATTAGCGGCCTACGAAAATAACCTCTATTTTCGTCGGCCACGGAGGCCAACGAAAATAACTGCTGTATTTTCGTCGGCCGGCCTACGAAAATATTCCAGCCCACGAATATTTATGCATTTCCTGTAGTGATACATTTACTTGTATGGACAAAGACTTGAAAATCACTATGCATTTATAGTGCTCAAGTTGGAAGCATGAAGAAGAAATTATCAAAAGTAATGGCATTATAAAGAAGTAGCAAGCTAAGCAACAGAAGTAGAATGAGACATGAGCGACTGAAAGTGCATCTAGGTCTTAAATGGGTTTTGGTCCATTGACTGCCAACATGACTAAGGGACTAATGTATTTCATGAGATTTGCAAGTATTTTAGTCCTAGGTATGTTTTGTTATAATTAGGCTCAAGATGAAGAAAATAACATACAAATGAGAAATGAGTCCAATGTATATTGATTAAATGGAATGGTATCACTCTTAAAGCTTGCTTGTTCTAATCATGATGGTAAAATGGTTTTCATATTTATGTGCAAGTGAAATGGACTAAGGCCCATTGATAGTTAATATTAATGTTTATGATCAACATAATCATTTGGACTAACATTATTTGCTAGTCTTTGGTTATAGAACAAAGCATACAAAGTGGACTTGTGTGAAGGCAAAGTGGTGATCACGATGATCAAAACCTCAAGTAAGATATTAGAGGACTCATTGAAGACCTATAATATCATGCACGAGTCCAAGGCGCAATATGGAATAACATCCAAAGGGGAAGCACGAAGAAATAAAGAAATATATACTACCCAGCAGCACCGGACATGTCGAGAAGCATGAGATAAAACACAAGATACAAGTGGTATTATATCGAAGAAGGGCCACTACAATTGAGTACACCAGACATGCAGGTGCGCACCAGATACCAATCACAGATACAATCCTTGTGGCACCTAACTGGGCACCAAATGCAGCACTTAGAAAAGGTTGCAACATGTTTTGGGAAATCTACAAGGAACCAGATGCGTCTAATGTAGCATCAAATATCCTAGTGGATAGGGTACTTATTAGAGAGGGTTGTAGAGAGGGCTATAAAGCACTATATGTGTCATGTGTAACATCGGTAAAAGCATTGGATGCACTAACTCAAATGATCAACAATGACTAGTTCCAAATACGCAAGTGCAACTAAGATTTTGTCTAAGTGTTGCTATCTCTACCCCAAAGGAGTTTTGCAACCTAAGTTCTAATCCTACCAACTAGCATATGAACTAAGCTAAGAATGGTAAATCAAAAAATTAAGTAAACCATAAATGGTCAAGCTTAAAGATAAGATGGAGATGCAAACTCCTATTGACGTGCCAATATTTTTATTGAGGTAACTAGAACCACGTAAGGTTTTAACTAATCCTCGTTGGTGCTCCTACACAAAGGGAAGCCCATGCGAGGGACAAGCACCTTGGGCAGGTAACTCCATCTATGGTCACGTGCCTTCTCCACACGCAAGTGGTGCTCCACTTCTGGCTCCTCTCGAATGCTCCCCGCCGTCTTCACTATCGAGTTTCTAGCTGAAACACCGCATGTTTTGTTCCCTCTGGTACACTGTAGCAACCACACCACAAACACGATTAGTGTGGTCTCACAAGATGTCGCCTACTCGATACAATTACAATGGCTCGTGCAAGAGCCAAGGGTGGTTGTGGGTTTTATTTCTAACCTCACTCAATCAACTAGCAACTAACCTAAAGCAATCACAATAGCGGTCTAACTAACCTAAACACTTCACAAAGCACCTACTACACTAATCGCCAAGTAATTCTTTTAGCACTTGGGTTTATGGAGCTAAAGGAAATATGTACCAACACTCTAGCAATGTTTCTCATCTATCCACACACCCAAAAGGCTGGTTGGAGTGGAATTTATAGCCCCCAAAGCCCAAAAGAGCCGTTGCCAAAAAATCGTTGTAGACTGTGTCACACTGGACCAATCTTGTGTGTCTCCAATGGTGCACTGGACCTTGCACATGTACTAGCCGTTGGAGTCACTTCTGACCTATGGCACACCAGAACAGTCCTGTGGCACACTAGAACTGTCACAAATGTCACGTGTTATAGCGTATCGGACCGGTCCTATGGCGCACCGAACCAGTCATGTGGCATATTGACCTCTTGCGTAGATTAGGACCCTTCTCGTATTTTGGTCATAACTTTTAGCTCCAAACTTTGATACTGATGGTCTTGTACTTTTTTGAAAGCTAATAAAATTATCTACATCTTAGAATTGAAGCCATGTCAGTTTGAGCAGATTTGGCACACCGGACCTCTTGTGCAGACCACTCCTTTGCTGCTGGTTTTTTTCAGCACACCCAATTTTGTATTGTGGTCATAACGTTTAGCTTCGAACTTCGATTTTGATGATGTTGAACTTTTTGGAAAGTTAATGAAAAGCTCTACATCCTAGAGTTGAAGCCATGTCAATTTGAGTAGTTCAAACAATCATGAGACACTTCTAATTCAGTCACCCCTTTGTCTCAATTTTGTTAACTTCACTTTTGTTTGTGGCTTTGCATCCCAATTCTACTTCTTTGTGTGTTGGATTCTTAGCATGTATAAAGGTCTTCAATATGACTTTATAGTGCCTTCTTTGAAGTGCTGATCTCCTTATTGCCTTAGTTCAAAAACATTTTGCATCATGTGAGCTATATACAAACACAAAAACTAGCAAACATATTAATCCACATGTTATGTTGATCATCAAATAACAAAATCATTTAGCCAAATAGGTTCCTTTTCCATCTATGTTTAGAAATTTTTCATAATAATCACTATATCTCTAATACACGAATTCATATTGAAATCCAACATATAATGTGAGATTAACTACAATCAGCGCCGTCAATTAGATTGAAAGAGTGTAAATAAAAAAAATTTAAAAAGTCAAAAATTTATCTAGCCAAGCTCGCAAACATGGCAACTTACAAGCAGATACATTAGCTTAGCATGTTATATATACCACTATATAAAGCACCACTTCAAACTTTGCAATAGCCACCCAAACAAATGCACCTAGAATCATCCCACCATTAAAACCAAGGGACGAGATCAGTCTAAATCTCTCCTTTCTTTTACTCACTCAAATCCAATGGTGTAGCTTATTTAGAACATCCCTCTCTCATCAATCATACTTCCACACGTGATCCTCTCACTAGGTCAAGGGTGTCGTGCCCGCAGCTAACGACATCGTACGGGTTGGAGGTGGCGTGGGCGACGCGCGCGGCGTCGACCATCGATGACGGTGCACTTGAGGTTCATCCCCTTGAGGCGCACGTTGTTGCCGAGGGATGTTGGAGAAGTCCCTGTCAATGGTGGTGGCAGCAGCAACAGTCATGGTGACCCATGGCACGACGTTGACGACGGTGTTGTCATAGGGGGCAGAGTTGCTGGTGGAATATACTATGGAGACACCATGAAAGGTGGTGTGGAGGGAGCCAGGTATGAGTGCATGATGGGCTCATGGAAGATGGACTTGGCATTGTCGGTCGGTGAGGGGCGCGGCCTAGCCGATCGAAGGAGACGGAGATGACGTCTGCACCGGCTTGGATGGTGGACTCGAAGATCTTGTAAGGACGGCGGTGGTAGTGCACTCTCTCGACCAGTAGACCTTGTAGGCGACGACGCGCGCCCGCGGGATGCCACCTTTGGCGGTGCCGGTGGCGTAGGCGCCGAAGAGGCTGCCGCGGGGCACGAACCTGCTTGCAGCGGTGGAAAGCATGCGGATGTCGTGGCCTTCGGTGTTGCGCGTCCGGTTGACGTTCACCACAGCCGGATTGCTGAGCTGCTTGTACAAGCTAAGAAGCAACAATCAGCCACTGGCCACTGGGCTTTTGCGAAGCAAGCAAGCATGCATGAGCGATTGCTGCTAGTCCCGACTCTGTGCAAAGCACGGAGCACTTGCTTGGCTTGCAAGAGGCCGCTTTAATTAGCTGCCGATCGAGTGCCTGGAACCGCGTCCGGAGAAACCGGCTAGCCGCCACGTGAGCTCACGTTATCCTGTCGCTCTGTGCTACTGTGAGTGTGTGTGTTTAGGCCAGCCAGCAACCAGCCAACCAAATGGCACGAGTTCGGTCTGGTACGGCCGCTGGATGATGAGTAGCCTGTGGCCCTGTGCTTCGGTAGTGGAAACGAAACGTGCAGGCCTGCGCGCCTCCTTCCTCTTGGCCCACAAGCACCGCCCTGGTTTCTTCTCTGATCGATACCTCGTCGATCGACACCCGATCGAGCCGAACGAACACAAACACGTATCTGAAATCCCAGCACACACTATCGCTTGCGTACAAGCCAGCTGCTAGCTTGCACAAACAAAACGGTTCCCTATCTTTGCCCTCTCCGATCCCCCGCTCTCGCTCTATATAAACCGTAGTACGTCGTTCGATCGACGTCCCTCCACCATGCATGCATCATCCAGCAAGCTAGCTCTGCTTGCATACTGACAGTACAGTCGTCGTCGCACAGAGCATCGCACACACCGCCTCCGTCGTCGGCAGCGAGCGAGCAATAATGGGCAACGTGGAGGCGACGACGACGTCGTCCATCGTGGCACCGGAGCTTCTTGGCGGCGACGCGCTGCTCAAGGTGGCCGTGTTCGCGGTGGTGCAGGCGCTGGTCTACCTGATCCTGCGCAAGTCGTCCGGCGTGTTCGCCTCCGCGGCGGGGATGACGGCCAGGTCGTTCAGCTTCCGCCCGATGCGGAGCATGAGCGTCCGCCGCGTG